>CM029133.1:745000-1425000 GCA_016859345.1 Istiophorus platypterus | reverse complement strand
TGTGGTGATTTTGTCACACAAAGGTTGTGCTGTGATTTCAGGTTTATTTACCTGTAAAATGATCAGTCAGAGAGAGTTTTAGAAGCTCAGTCATGTCTGTCGGTTGCTGTGTGGTCCGTTAATTGAGACTCATAGAGAGGTGTGTCCGTGGAAGGAAAGCCCAACCTTACTCTCATGGGATATTACTGGCAACTCTCTTCTATGGAAAAGTAGTTAAGGTTTGTCCAAAAATTTCTCCCATATTTGACACCTTTAGAAAGAAAACTCACTGAAGGGTCTGAAAATTCGGTAAATCTAGCAACAAAGGCGCTAAGTTTGCAACGCTGCCTATTTAGCGCCTTTGGGGAAAACTTTAACACTTGGCCATCCAACCAATGGTGTAACCTCAGCATCCAGTAACTCTAACTGTGACACTTTATAGGCCTGACCCTGCTGTTGCAGTCGAGCCAAAAGAGTACCATCAGTTACTGGTAACTAGCTCACAGTGTCTCATCAAAATAAACATTCATCATTAGGATGTGGGACCAAAAGTACTCTTATCTCACAGAGGGTTGTGTAGAGAGCTGGCTTTTATTTTGACACACAATCAAGGTGCTTTGGACAAGTTGGGAGCTGGGTCAGGCTTTGAGTAACTTTGTGGTTTGGGATGGTTGTGTGATGTTTTGGATTTTTGTTTTTTTTGTTTCCTATTTTTTGACAGCAATTTGCAGGAATTCTGTGGTGTCCTCTGCAGTTTCTCCCATGTGGACCATACTCACATTAGTCCTCTTTGCTCTTTTTATCAAGCAGCTGTCACCTGGAACCATTTTTTTCCCAAAATCTGTCCTCACAGAAGTTATTATAGTGATGGTTTCTATTTGAAAGCAAATGAGTTTGGAGAGAATGTGTCCTTTTGAGTCCAATCTGCATCAGATTTCAGAAAGCCCTTTTTAGAATTACTTTTTGTGAAATTATAAATGTAATGGTATTCTTCAGAAATTAATAGGTTGACATACAGTTTTTCCTAATTCACAAATCCTTGTTGAGGAAGAATTAAATGACAATTAGAATGCCCTGTATGATTATGCAGATCTGCGCTGGTATGAACAGTTTTTGCTGCTATAGAATTACTTCCTGATGTTTCTTAATGACGCATCTGTTGACTGTTTGCTGTGTCACTCCGCTTTGTGGCTGCACTGGCACCACTTTGCTAGAAAATGAGCCTCCTGTGATCAGACAATGGAGCAGTCTTCCGACTGGAGAAATGCAAAATAACATTATGTATCGTAGTTAGACTTTCAGCTTTTGAATCCAGACATTTTGAAACTTGTAGTGTGACTAAAATTAATTTAGAGCTTGATATAAGTTAATTGATACACTTTTTATGCTTCCGTACCAGTAACAGCTGTGGCCAGAGGCATTATGGATTGGCATTGTCAGTCCACCTGTCCGTCCCATTCTATTTAACATGATATCTCAGGAAAGCCTTTAGGGAATTTCTTCTGATTTGGCACAAACATTTGCTTGGGAATCACTTTCATAGTTTGTTAATTTTAGTTTTCTGACAGTGACTGCACTGTTATCGACCAGATGTTTCTTGCTGTTGACTATGCATCTCTGGCTCTCTTTCATACCATAAAGGAGGCACTGCTCTGTGAAGATGAGCTTGTTTATGTAGTTATGGATAATTGACCTTCTGGTCATCGGTTTCCACATGTGGACATGTAGTCAAAAGACAGTTTGTATGGTATGTCATGAACGATGAGAAATATCCTGAGGATGGCTAGACTGGCCTCTTGAAAAAGAAAATTATTTATTGTCTTTATAATCTTTTCTTTACAAATTACTTTAGTTCTTTAAAAGTGAAATGGATATTTTTAGGAGTGTTCAACAAAATATATAAGAAGATATGTCTAAATCAAAATAAATGTCAGAGAAAGTCTTGCATTGTGTTTAAAAAATGATTACAATATAGTAATGCGAAGAAACAGCTGTTAGTGCGGAAATAAAAGAAGGCTGTAAGGTAAATCATTCCAAATATTCAAAAACAGACTTTTTAAATGTTATATTTAATGGAAAAGATATTTAAAATCTTTGTAAGATTGTAAGAGACATACACAATTTGTTTTGTTGACTGAATCAAACGGTGTTTGAACTCGCCTGTCCTAAATTTAAAAATTAAATTACATTTATTTATAAGTGATGGGAGTACTTGTAGCAGGTGTTAGGCCAACAAAAAGAGGAAATGCAGACCACAATGAAAAGAATTGGTCTTTCTATAGGTGAGGTAGCAAGTGTTAAATAAATCTTTGATTCTATTTACAGAATACTAATGAAAACAGGTGGAATTGCACGTTTTCCTACAAGGTTAAGAATTTTTTCTGCCATTATTTTGTCAGCAAATAGTTATTTAATCATTTAATATTAATTCTTATATTGTTAATTCTCTTGTCCTCTGAGGGGGTCTCAACATCAGATTGGGAATTGCTGTTTTCGGCCAACAGCACTGATTTGGTTGGACCTGTGATCACACCTGTTAATGGATGAAAGGCTGGAAAACATTTTGCTCATGGTCAAAGTGACTTCAGGTGAAAGCAGCTGTCAGGCTCCATAATGGAAGACACATATTTGCACTTTTGGAGATGCTGGATGAGCTCAGCAGTTTGTTGCCCACAGAAAATTTTGTGTTGAAGAGGAGGGAGAGGGAGGAGGAGGAAGGGAGGACGAAAAAAAGGAGGAGGGAGATCGGAGTCGGCTAGTATCTGGGCCCAAGCTCACTCTCTCACATGGGTAAGCAAGCTGCAGCAAGCACAGCTTCCCTTTCTTACCTCCTCTAAATACCCCTTCTCCTTCTCTCCCTTCCCTACACGGCCCAGACAGAGGCAACCGGCTGGGCGGCTTTTTCAGCCATCATCAATGTGTTTACAGACGAAAACAAAAAGTTGTCAGAGGTTGTACTGGCGATCCACTGACTCCATGGAGCACCCGGTGGAGAGGCGCTTGTACATGTCTCTAAGACCTCCCATTTCCACAGTGCCCTGGGAGTGGTTGGTCGACCTGGGGAGCTGGTGCCCTTGTCTGCTTCCAATCAACCACCAGCTGCAGGCTGTGGTATTGAAGAATTTTTGATTTCCTGCACGCACGCACACACACACACGTGCACACACACACACACACACACACACACACACACACACACACACACACGCACTCTCCCACCCAACACTATGCACATACAAATGCTTGCATACAAACACTCATACTTCCTTTCAAAAGTGGGCCACTAGAAGCAGAGCAGGCTGGCTTGAAGAGTTGGTCCCAGTTCTGTGTGTACGGGGGAGGCCCAGGCCTCATGGCACAGTTGAGTGCAATTTAGGTTCTGCACATAAAGTGTGGTTTGTTTGTGTTCTGCAGACATTGCCTAGAACAAAAGAACTGCCTTATATTGTATGGAGATCATTTGTAGGCTTAGCATACTTGCTTTAAAAGTGTTGTTTACTAATGTTGTCATTAGTTTGATGTATTTAGGTTGATTAAGGAGAAACCTTTTGTCTGCAACTCTCAGTATTATGGTGAATCTTTCATTCAGAGCAGACAAACTGGTAATAAGAGTTACGATTTATGCTGTCATCTTGGTCTGACCTTTTGAGATGAAGTTTCAGGATGTCTTACGACAATCCATTAATGATACTATTGCAGTTTATCTTAGTTTATTTTAGTCAGATTCGTGACATTAACATAGTGGGAAATCACTTTGATTCAGTGGGTCACAGCTTTTGTGATGACTTAAAAAGGTCTTTTGTTAAGACTACTCTCCTTAGTAAAGTTTCCATGCCTGTGAGTTCTACGCTCCGTGGGAGGCAAGGGTAAGGCCCGTGGTTCCTCAGAGTCATTGAATCAGAATGAAAATGTAAAAATAATGTCTGAATCAAGTTAGGTACTTTAGGACCAACGAGTGTCTATGAGTGCATCATAGAAAAATGAGGAAAAGAGTAGCATGACGGGGATTTCCAAACAGGGGCCAGGGCGCAGAGCCAAGTACACTTGACCCCAAAATCTACCGTCTGGGTCCTTTTGAAACGGTGGTCCTGGGTAAAGGTTCATTCGTGCTTGGGTACGGTTCACTAGAGGGTGAAAACTGCTGGACCAAAACCCGGAAGTGGGCCGCTGTTTTGAACATAATGACATAACTACTGGATACAACCACAGGAAGAATCTCTCAGGTCTAATGAAGAAGCGAAATGCTCACTCTAAATTTGGGCAGGAAAAAAAAACAAAAAAACATCACAACTGGACACTACACACTAATACGATTGTCGGTGTTTCCACAATGGAGCGACGGCATAAACAAATGTTGCGTAGTTGACGACGCAAGTGTACTCTTCTTCTAAGTGTTTATTGGCGGAATCACAAACCATTAGGTGTAGGCCGCCACCTACTATATAGGATTATGAGAATACATAAGTGAACCTGCTTGTTTCCATCAGGGCTGCAGTCTTAGCTAAACCATACTGCAGGTTGCACAGCTGAAACCAGTCTTGATTAGCAAAATCCTTAATATTCCAACATCATGTAGCACGGCAGATCTAATCTATTAATATTAAATCAGCTCCTCGTTTTGTTTACAAGGATGTTCTTAGGCATCTCTAACCATTGGAATTTTTTTAACTGACTTACCAGCTCTGTTCTGCAAACGTGTCACTCAGGTGCAGCATTACCCTCTCTTGAGTAGAGATATTAGCTGTTTCCTGTCGTGAAGATAATTGATCAAGATTGTGACTCATGCCAGAATAGGATATTAGTCCCTGTGTGCAGGTACCTGGCAGTGCATGCTCCTCTGGAGTCCAGTGTCCTTCTGAAAGTGCATTTGTCAGTGAGTCCGCTACAACTACACAGGCCTATCCATTACTTTTTTGGAAGACTGGGGTGGCTGCCAGCAGCCCTCAAAAGCATCCACTGCCAATTAGTCCCTTTATTTGTTTAAATTTTGCTGGACCAAGACACAGCAGTTAGACATTCCACTGAGCTGCTCCTTAAAGCTGCAGAGGATGTTTCTGATTGAGGTTCAGAAGGGATCCTTAGTCTTTCCACTGTATTCCCTGTTTTTCATATTTCAACTGTCATTTCAGCAGAAGACATGTTGCTGGAAGATCTCTACCAATCGTGATCATACATTCCAGTAGAGGATTTGCATGCTGGAGATAAAATGGCATGACATTTGTGTGTGTGTGTTTTCTAATTTCTCATAATGTGTGGCCTCTTTGTTTGCACTAACTAGTTTTGTGGGGGCTGTAACGCCAGCCACGGCATCAGGTGTTGTGTTGGTATTCCTGCCAAAGGCTCCTGTTGATTATTTATGCCCATTTTATTTAAGCTTTAATTGATTGCGACGTTTTTAGGTGCCTTTACTCTGGCAGTCAATGAGCCCATTGATGCAGCATGGCAGGCCCGCTACCTCCAGAAACCAGCGCAGGGGCTGTGGGTCAATGCTTTGGCTCGGTGAATAACGGCCTCAGCAATGGAGGCTTTGTCTTTATCTCTGCTGGCAGCGCAGCGCAGCCTCAGGCCCCGTTCCACGAGTGCCTCTAGGGACAGTGAGGACTAATCTTCCTCCCTCCCAGCCTCCCCAACACTTAGGCCGCCTGCAGCCCTATAATTACGTACAGTGAAGAGGTGTGGACCTTTTTGTTTTTTGAAGCCGGGAAACAATCTAACCACACTGTTGACCTGTAACTGGGTCAGCTGCCAAATAGTGAATTTCCTTTCCCACAACAGTTGAACTGCGCAGCCTCCCGAGTGGAGCCTGAACGACTGTTGTTCTTTGGCCCTGTGCGCCGATGTCTCCTCTTGGCTTGTAAATTTGAACTGGTAGATGTAAACTAATAATTTATTAGGCTCCAAAATTGGTGTGTGAATTAGGATACTTTTAAAGGCTTAATTTTCTGTAGACTTTATTAGGTGTATCTGCCGGAGGAGATGGAAAATGCTTCATTGCTCTAAACATGTAATCTGATATATGGTAGTGTTTTTCCTCTGGTTTGCATTTAGAGTTTCCCCGTTCTTTGTTTTGTGCTTCTTTTTTGACACACGCAAAATAAATTCCACAGTCTGGTGGCATAATTGCGAAACTTTCCATTTCCTTGTATTGTGAAACAGAGAGGAAACCATTGACTGGTGGTTGGTTTTAGAGCCTCATCTACCAGAAAGCTTTCAGGTTTATCGCCCAGATATTGATGAATTCTCTCTTTCACACAGAGGAAAGACTATCCATATTAAATTATGGGAGAAACTTTCAGATATGTTCTGCATTTATGACGGACAGTTTTCTCTTCATAATAAACGTAATTGCATCCGCCTTTAAAACCACAGAATGTGAAATGCATCTCATCAGACCCGGAACTCAGGTCTCTGGCACCCTCTCATTGACAGTAGCCAGATAGTTCCTCCTCCTGTTATCAGCTACATATGGAAGTTTTGCAAAGCCGATTTATGACTTTTCAGTTATGATATTACACATCCTCATAGCCAAGATAAGATGGATGCTCAGCTGCTCAGATAAATACTCTGTCTACTCTGCAGAAATAAGAGGCCAGTGTTATCTGAAGCACACTCTTGACTTTTCCTCACCACTAAATAATGTACTCAGGTGTCTGTAAATTTAGCTCTGGATTGTTTCAGACATCAAAACTCACTTTGTCTGAAGCACAAAGATTGCCGTCAGGAGACCTTGCTCTTGTTCTTCCACCCTGCATCGCACGGTATTGATCGTCACAGAGCAGAACAAGGTGTGCGTTATGTGTCACGGTGTTTTGAAAGACATATGAAGAACTCCCACATTTCAAGAGTATGGTTAGAATAATAGTGTGGGATAACACAGGACATGGCTGTCTTGCACGTATAATTATGGCTGTTCTGACTATGTCACCATTGTCTATCTTTCTATTCCCCCAGAGTATAGCAGGGCGATGGCTGGAGAAGTTTGAGCTCCACTGAGAATTGGCCAGATAAATTCCCTGGACTGGCTGTTTAAAATCTGGTTCCAGGGAGCGAATGAGACACGACCTCAATTCTTGTTTCCTTAGCGAATCATCGGCTCCTTGAGTGCAGTTGCACACAGTGGCTTGAAGTAAAACTTGGCGGTTGCCTTGGCCGGCTCCCAGATATGAATATAGCTTATGCATAGAGGGATAGGAAACAGCCAAGCACAACTGTCGGTGAACACCCTACCAACCGCACATTTTTCTCAACAGCCAACACTTAAAATCAGTTTGTTAGGTACACCTAGCTAAAAATAAGTCTAATGCAACGGTCCTGCAATAAATCCTAATTACATGAAGGCTATAATGTTCAGTTTGTGTTGTTTGAGAAGGTGTAAATTAAAATTAATGTCTGTTTTGTGGCTGGACGTTGTGGTTCTGTTGAATTCTATTGTGAGGTACACTGAGAGGTGTTCTCCATCCCAGTGGTTTCAGCCAGAGTGGACTGAATATTAGAAACACCAAAGTGTAACGCATAGCATCAGTATCAGTCAACAGACTTTATTCCTTCTGAGGCAGCATCTTGTCGATTTTGCATGTTGGAGCAGGTGGTAACAACACATCCGTGGGGGGGGTGATTTGCAGTTAAACAGACATCTTTAACCTGGGATGAATAATCAGCCAGTTTACACATAACCCGGTTTCAGCAGCAGTTCACCTACTATACCACAGCATTCAGCAGGATCTCCTGTAACAATCGAGATTTTCTGATGAGTGACCTAGTTTTTTTTTAATCCGGGAAGAGCACTGTAATCATTTCCAGGCCATATCAAACCCAGGTTTTATAATTGTTTTGCATGTATTATTGCAAGATCATTAAATAATAACATGGGAACGGATAACTAAGAATTCTGATGAGCTTTAACTCAAGGTTTATGGTAGCAAACTGCATTTTCACATCCTTCAAGTAAATTTTAAACATGCGCTCCAATCGATTAGGTCTGTATATCCCATTAGAAAGTCTGTTCTCTGCTTGTCGTTGGGTGAAGAGTTAAATAAATATTAATGTAGATTAATGTGTGTGTGACAGTCAGGGACAAACACACTATGTGACCCTGCAAATCTATGTCTGTGTGGTCCAGTATCAGAAATGAAGCAGTTATTCTTGGGAGTCAACTGCTCTGCGGAGCAGAGTTACATTGGAGCCCGACAGATCTTTATGTGGAGACTTGCGTCAAGACCAGGCAAATGTCCTGCCTCCTCCTGTCTCTAATGAGGGGATGTTGATGTTAAGATCGCTTGCAGAGGCCGGTTTTCCCAGCTGTCAGTCAGAGGTGGTTTGCTCCCTCTGCTGCTCTTTTATCAAGAATGGAAGGAGGGCTTCTGAAATTAATATCCTCATTGAGGATCTCTGAAATTCTGTTTTGAAAGCTCCCGGGCATAATGGAACATGCTTAGTTTTCCATTGAATGTTTAAAAAACACAGAATCCAGCTGGTGTGACTATGTGAAGCTTCCCGTCTGAGTGTGGGCCAGAGAAATGTTGGATTTGATGTTAATCTTTATTTTTACGCAAATCCTATGGAGAGAACTTTGTTTTTCTCAACAGATGTTTTCCTTTCTTCTTCTCTGTTTGTTTCAACTGATAGATGTTCAAGATGAAGGCGACTTGTTGCCACGACTGACACTCCAGAGCGCTGAATAGAACAAGCGGTCCTGACCCGGCAACATACGAATGGCCCAGGGAAGCCACCAGATTGACATTCAGGTTTTGCATGACCTGCGCCAGAAGTTCCCTGAAGTCCCTGAGGGTGTTGTCTCCCAGTGTGTTCTGCAGGTAAGCAAAGGCCTTGTGAATGGCACTAAGAGTTCCTGACTTGGAGTTTGCTCTTAAGAGCTATTCACAAAGCTGCTAAGATCAACTTTAATGAAGGAGAGCTCATTATCATGGATCAACATCAGTTATCCAGCATTGTCACACTGGAAGGGTGACTTGTGGCCATAAATATCTTGAATTTAAATTTTTTGATTGACAAGATTTATGGGACCATCATCCAAAATTTTTGTTAAAAAAATGAATATTAGCCATTAGAATGTTACTGGATTTAAAAAAAGATCCTCAACTTGTCACATCGTTGTCGAGCTCAAAAACCCAGTATTTGTTGTACTCTACTGCTAAGCATGATTGTTTTTAGCAAAAACACTACAGGAGTCTACAAGAATTTCTACCTGGATGAATTAGATTGATCTGCACAGTTAGAACAACCGTACAGTTGTAAGCGAGAAGTGCAAGATGTGAGGGACAGTGATCAGAAATTAGAGGCAACTCAACGTTGTTAAGACAGTGTTTTGTGTCATGTCAGCCTCTTTCATGTTCCCTCTGTACTTCCCATGTCTCACTGACTTACTGGCCACTGCAACGGCTGGGAATTGCCATAAATGTAACTGTTGTGTCCTGTGTTGTCTAAACCATAATCACATGCCACATAGACCTAACAGTATGTGTATCATTGTTAGGAGTTTTAAATGTAGTATATAACAAGCTAATGGAGAATGATTTCATGATTTGATGAGGTGGTATGAAATGTCTTGTTTAAAGACAGCTTTATCTTCATATTTTACGATTATAAGCTGAAACATAAAAGTTGCGTGACGAGTTTATTTCCTCGCTCCCTCTTTCCCTCAGAACAACAACAACTTAGACGCCTGCTGTGAATACCTGTCCCAGGTCAGTCCAGGCTACCTGTACAGTGAGGAAGGAGACCTGGGCTTTTCTGACGACCCCAGCGTCATCAGGCTCCGTAATCACATGACCCAGCTGAACCTGGGCCTGCAGTCTCAGAATGTGCACGTGGCCCCGGTTCGGGACGGCCTGAGAATGAATGGCAGCCGGACTCTGGCCCACAGCCTGAGCGACGGGCCCCTCCAGACGGGCCAGGCCCCCAATAGTGACTTCTTTCAGCAGGAGCCCCAGTCAGCCCCAGTGCAGGTGCCCTCCAGCCTCAATGTGTTTGGTGTGATGGAACCCACGCGCAAACCACAACCTCCGCAGCACCTCGGACTTTACCCTCTGGGTATCAAAGGAACAACTATGGGTACCCAGCAGACGCCACGCTTCAACCCCATCACAGTGACGCTAGCCCCCAATATCCAAACGGGCCGCAACACCCCCACTTCTTTGCACATACACGGTGGGCCACAGTCGGGCCTGAGCAGTCCACAGGGTAACTCAATCTACATCAGGCCCTACGTTAGCCAGACCGGTACGACCCGGCAGAACCAGCAGCAGGGAAGCAGGGCCCAGTATAGCCCCACTTCCCAGCCCCAGCAGCAGATCTACCAGATCTCGCACCCCTCCTCCCTGTCCGGCTCCTGGTCCGGCCCTCAGCACGCCTCCTCCTCACATACCTCACAGCACCAGACCCAGGGCCACCAGACCTCTCATGTCTACATGCCAATCAGTTCCCCCACAAATCCCCAGGCGCCCTCCATTCTTCCCACTGGAAGCCAGACCTCTTCCTCCGGTGTCTCCTCGTGCTCCTCCTCCTCTTCCTCCTCCTCTGTCATGCCCGCCTCCTCTACCATCAGCCAGTACAACATCCAGAACATCTCCACTGGCCCGCGGAAGAATCAGATAGAGATCAAACTTGAATCTCCTCAGAGGAGCAACTCCACAACCACAACGGCTGTGCTGCGGACAAGCAGCGGGCCACGTTCATCCTCCACCTCCTCCTCCTGTCCCTCCTCTTCGTCCTCCTCAACCGGGGTGGCTCCTGTGCCCACCAACCCCGTGTCCATCGGATGCCCAGGGCTGAGCCGCAGCCAGCCCACTGTTTACATCTCTGCCAGCCCACCTACTGCTGCTACTACTCCCTCCGAGGAGGCCGTCGTGGCCTCGGCCGGCTCCCGCTCCCAACCAAAGTTTTATATTTCTGCCAATGCCTCCAGCGATGATGGTGGGGGTAGGAACCCTCCCACAGTCTACATCTCAGCCAACCCTCCCTTGCAGGGGCCTTCGGGGGCCAGGAACATGGGAGGCCAAGTTAGCATGGGCCCCGCCTACATCCACCACCATCCACCTAAGTCTCGTGCCTCCGTGGGAGGGGGAGGCACAGCTTCTTCCCCTCGTGTGGTGGTGACTCAGCCCAACACCAAATACACTTTTAAAATCACCGTGTCCCCCAATAAGCCCCCAGCTGTGTCCCCCGGAGTAGTGTCCCCTACTTTTGAGCCCAACAACCTCCTAAGCCTCCCCTCAGACCACCACTTTGTGGAGCCAGACCCCCTCCACCTCTCAGACCCGCTGTCGCCACACAGGGAGAGGCCGAGCGAGCCTCGCCGACTCAGCATGAGCTCGGATGATGCAGCGTACACACAAGGTGAGCAACGACGAGTATTGTCACTGTCCCTGCAGCCGTAACCATAACCTCAGTCACATGAACGCATACCCGAGAAAGGCCACAAGAGTTTAGGTTCATTCTCAACAGAATATTATGCATAAAATGATTAGAACCCTTTAGAACTATGTTTTAAATACAATCGCTTTTGAACATGTTTATAACACTTGACATCACAGCGAGCATTGCAAAGCAGTGTTGGCCGGTATCCTATCACAGATAAGCTCTCATGCTCTCAGCCTTGCAAATACATACTTTAGATATTGAGTTAATGCCCAGGGCCTGGAGCGAGCAGACATAAACATCCAAAAATTGTTTGCACTTGTTTGTGAATCCTCCATCAAATAGGCCTTCATTGTCTGTTAATTGGTTGTTAAGCAAATGTCAAGTGGCTAAAAGAGTGCAATTCCTCTATGGCCATGTTGCACTGAAGGCAAGTTTTTAGAAGCATTTTAACAATAAATAATAGCATATGGGTTTTTGGTTGTTTTTTTTTTTGGTTTTTTTTTTTTTTTTTTTGCTACCAGCTGTTGGCCTAAAGGCTTTTTCCATTGCATCCTGCCAAGAAAGTAATTTTACTATAAAAGTAAACTCTGGTTTTAAAAGACACTTTCCAAAACACAGACTGTAATGTATTTCTTGAGCCAAACTGTGTATACTTACTGTCACTGTTGTTCAGTTGGTGTAGAGATACTGCCTCACTTGTCCACCTCCGTGAGGTAGATAAAAGCAGAGGTGACTTGCTGGTTGAGGGGCCGGGGCAATGACTGCGGTCTGAGTCCTCGACGCTGCGTTTGCTCCTCAGCCCCTGAGACTGGCTGATTCTGTAGTGTGAGTCAAACGTGTCCGAGTGCACTGCCGTTTCCTTTTTTGGGCTTTTGACTGTATTACGTATGAGTCACTGGCTATGGCTCCAGCGCTGCAGCGACTACAACCCGGAGGGGCTCCACGCTGGGCACGCTGCCTCTCCTGCTGACCCTCGTGAGCCTAGGTTCCCCTATTATTTTATCTACTTTGTCATGTAAAAAATTTTTAATAAAAGCTCATTGTTGTGCTTTGCTGAGTCCCATTCACAGCTGTACCTGATAAAGACACACCTGTCACCCAATAACTGATAACAATCACCAGTCATCTCTTTCTGTTTAACAGCAGAATAACGTCATCATTACTATTATTATTGTAATCATAAAATAAGTTTGTTGAGGACCCGGTTATGATTGACAAGTGAAATGCAGTCACTCTCTAGGTCAGTTAATGCTTCATGTATTTGGCTGAATCCAACAGAATCTTCCACCTGGAGCCAAAGGTCATGACCTCTGTCTCTGCAAGAATTCCAGCTGGAGACCATGTTTTTTGAGCTCATGCACTGTATTTGTGTTATGTTTGCTGTTGGGGGGGGGTGCTGGTTGAGCAACCACATGCAGTCACACTGTCTCTTGTGAACTAGATTTAACCAATGGGATGTGAGTGTGATTACCAGCTTCCATTTAGGCCTGTTTCATCCCAGAATCATCCAGTGAGCCTTTGGATAATAATGTGGGACTTTTTGTCTCCACAAGTTCCTGAATATAAAAAACAAATGAATTTATGTCGCAGATAAAAAATGACGTGTCATACTGTAGATGCATGATCCATTGTTCACCTTGGTTGTGTTGGGTGGATAGAAGGAGAAATAGGACATTATTTTCAAGAGCTGCCAGGTTTCCCCAGTTCAAGGTTTCTAAGAAAAGACAAGTGAGAGCCTGCAAGTGGTACATTTGTCTCATCAGGCGTAAGACAGATTCATGTTGATGGCTGAGTGAAGAGGAAAATTGTCTATTTACAGCTCATTTTTGAATATAAAATAGACATTTTAACAGTATTTCATATGAAAATGATAAATCTGGATAGTGTGCCCCTTATGACATAATAAAAAAAGAATATGGTGATTCGATAGACGAACATTAGACTATTATAATGTAAACTTAACACACATTTGCCTCCATCAGAGCTGAGAGGAAATCACTGCAAAGCTCGGCTCCCTCACTGAATCATAGAGGAACCACAACAAATGGACAACAGTACATGTACCGTATGTCATCAGATGATATATTTGTACCGTCATGTACACAACAGTCACCTTCGTTTGGCTTTTTTCTTCGTGCGTGTTCAGTGTAAAGTTGTTTTTTTGACATTGTATTCATGCTCACACTGTGTGACATGTGCAAAGCGGACAGAAGTTTAGCTTGAGGACATCCTGAAAGGAGAGCGAGCGGACGATCTTTAGTGGGCCATGTTGCCTCGAGTCCCTGGTGTTTGGGTGTAGCAAGTGAGAGAGTTGTTTTTCATTGAACTCTGTGCAGGAGGTGTTACAACCTGTCAGCGAATGCTGGAACCATAATGAATTATGGGAAACGTGCTGTAGAGACAGGAGTGGATCATCCGTGTCGTTAAGGCTGTGAATTAAACAGCCTGCAGCTGTGTGTAAACCAGGATAAGCCTGATCCTCACGTTACCACAGAAGGTGATGAAACATGCTGACAGACAACGGCGAGGAATCTGTGTAGTTTCCCTGTCACTCCTTACATACAGTTTTTTGGCACAGGGAAGAATAATCCAAACTGGTTTGACTGGAGTGTGCAGGAATCCATTTTTGGTTTATCTGAATGCATGTCAGTCGTGTATATACACAGTGGTGTCCCCCGGAGCGATTGTCACCTGAACTTGGTCTTGTTCTCTGCTTTGATTTGCATTTTTTAGTTATGGGGAGTTTCTCAATATAATACTGATTATATAGTCAGTAGCATTAGTAATGGTAGCATTTCTTAAAATTTGTCTTTATTCATTTCTTTCCCTCCTTTATCATGCTAACGTTTACCAGATCGGTAGGAAGAGTGGCTGACAGTACTGTCTCTGTGTGCTTCTGCCCTGCTCCCTCCAGCCCTGCTGGTCCATCAGAAGGCCCGCATGGAGCGGCTGTGGCACGAGCTGGAGCTGAAGAAGAAGAAGTTGGAGAAGCTAAAAGAGGAGGTCAACGAGATGGAGAACGACCTGACCAGGAGGCGGCTGGAGAGATCCAACTCGGCCTCCCAGATTCCTTCTGTAAGACTAACTCAGTGACGTCTGCAGACCGAAGTTTGTCTGTTGTGAATTTGGGCTGCCCTTTAATAACAGAAGAAATGTGGGGCAGATATAGAGGGGGGGCACGAAATGCTAAAAAGGTAAATAGACTAAATAGAAGGGTGGGGGTTGCAGTTACATGGACACCCCTGTAGTCAAATTCTAATTTTAGAAATCAGCTATATCAGCAGTGACTGTCGTACTGTATATTCCAGCTAACACAAGCCAGTGTGTAGAAAAACTGAGATTTTGACTCTGACCTACATCGTTCACTGGCAGATCAGTTTAAAAAATCAAATTCATTATGATTTTAACAGTTAACTTCTTCTGTGATTAAGAGCCATCAGATATGTTCTTTATGCTTATTACAGAAAGATAAACAGAAAGTGGGTCACATTTCCATTCTTGGTTTCTGCTCACGGCACATCAGTGCTCCTACACCCTAAAACTATGTTGATTACAGGGTCTGTTTATGATTTGGCTGATATCTCCATATTTTCGGACTGAGAGAGCACACTATCTATATCAGATTCACCTCACAGTTCATACCGCAGCACTGTCTACATCTGCTACAGAGAGAGAAAATGTAACAGCAGTGATGGAGAGGATTCAGAAGGACCTAAAGTGCATGTCTTTAATATTTATTTTCTGCTCCATTTCATGTTTATGTTAAAATTTCATCTGAAACCACACAGGTTCAGATGAAGTGTGCTCTTAGCTTTTTGTTGAGTCAGCTGGTTTTGTCAGCTATTACAGTTTGAGTCAACAGGTGGGCGGGTGGGGGGGGCAGGTTAATTGGCTGGTGTTGCTAAGCTCCATGGCCCCTTGGTCTCGTGTTGTCTGCTGAGGCGAGCCACTCTCCTCATGAAGCGGTCGGCGATTTGCTCCACCGAGGGCAGACTGTGGACTTACACATCTCGTTTCCCTCTCCGTCAGATCGAGGAAATGAAGCAGTTGCGATGCAAAAACAGGTTACTGCAGATCGACATCGACTGCCTCACCAAAGAGATCGATCTCCTTCAAACAAGAGGTAGGAGCCTGTCAAATGTCTGTCTACCCGTCTGCTTGTTTGCTCTGTAATATTCAATATTCTCAGGTATTTGGTCATTTTAAACTGGCATCGGTCTCCTGTACATGACTGCTCTTTACAATAATAATCATAATGAAGTGAGCAGTAAGTCGTTGAGCGTGGAGGGGCAGATCTGATCCAGGGCCTGCAGCTGAAGCACGTGGGTCAGGCCTGCTCACATCCTCTTGGCACACGCAGTCATGGTGCTGCCATTGTGCTGTGAACCGCCGGTCCTTCCTGAATTGCATCCTGTCACTGGTTGGTAACAAGGGATTTATTGGCCCCCTGGCAGCAATCAGCTTCTGGTTTACACAGGTGAAGGAAGGACCCAGGGACCTTGTTCGGATGAATAGAGCCTCTCATTCACTGAGCCCCAGAATGTTTTTATCGTTGGTAGTGACTAGTGATGACTGAGGAGAGAAAAGCAAAGAGATCACCGCTTTATATTCGCTCTTAGACCAAAATGACCCATCTGATAATCATCCCTCAGTATTAGGCCAGTTTACACAATATATTTTTTTATTGTTAGTTTAAGCTTTTATATTCAGTTTTCAACCATGGATAGTTCAGACCATCCTAATGAAAGTGTGCAGCATCTGTGTGGTTTCGCCACATTCATGAATGTGACTGCATGATGTTGGATGTTCGAAGATATTTGTAAATGCATGTATTTCTTTTATTGTTTTATTGCCTGTTCAGAACACGTGACTTTATAGCACTGTGAACAATACAACTTCACCATTTAATGTTAAGTGAATCTGTGGTTCCTTCTGTTTATAGGACCACACTTTGATCCCAGTGCGATCCATAATTTCTATGACAACATTGGATTCCTCGGTCCTGTCCCACCCAAACCCAAAGGTACTTTGTCTATTGGTAAGTTTGGAGAAGGTCCTATGTCCATCACTCAACATTCCTTTTACACTTATTGGATTTGATCAATTATTAGTCCTATTGATCAGTAATAATGATGATGATGCAACACCATTGACTTGAAGGACTGTGTCAGCAGTGTTGCAGATTTAGATATTCAGCTACAAAATGTTGAGTAAAATACACTGGATTCAAAACATGTAAAGCATTGTGACTTGGAGCTGAAGGGTTGAAAGCACAATCTCCACGTTCACGTTTCTAATCAGGGTCCTGCCAGTATGGGTCACTAAATTTCACAGATAATGGTCCATCCCTGATTATGACCACTGATTTCTTCATTTCTATTGCATCCCCCCTGAACCTGCACTGTAATGTTTCCCCATCTATCTACCTGTCATCCATCCATCTCACTTTTGATTCAGTGAAGCTCTCTGCTTCACCAGTGGTCTTCAGGCTCAGTAAAACTTGATTTGATTTTTTTTATTTGATTTTTTTTTTTTTTTTTTTAAATTGAGTGATTCATCAAGTAATGAGAGTTTTACGAGCTTTAGTCAAACTGATGGCCAAGCTGGTTATTAAACTAAGTGGCTTGACAGTATTTTAAGTTTACACAGCATTTTAAGGATAAAAATCAAACAAGTGCCGTCCAGAAGCATACACACACACACACACACATACACACACACTCACCCTCACCCCACTGGTTTAAAGTATGCAGCCCCTCATTACACATTACATAGACTTTGTTTGGGAGATGGGAGCAGCAGGAGTGATCTTCCCTGCTCATGAGGACTGAGGGGGCATCAGTATTTCACAGTAAAAGTGCAACAAGTAGAGAAAAGTTTGAAAATATATATTTATCCTGCAACATGCAGTTTGGGAAACACTGACCTAATAATAGCTTTGTTGTTACAGTTAATGTTGAGACTCCGTGTGTTGCTCTGACAACCCTCTGCGTTTCTATATGATGACACTTTACATTCCTGCGCTCTTTAGAAACATTTTTGAGCAGAAATGTTGTCGTGTTGTCCAAGTTCTTTGTTAATCCAACCCAACCTGAGAAAGGCCTCCAGGTTGTGTGTTTACATAAGATCGCTGCCAACTGGGCAGTAATTGGATCACTGCAGCACATGTAAGCTCACTGAGTATATGCAGCGTTCACATATTTTCATCACTTCATGGATAAACATGCTCTTCCTCCCCTGTGTTGTATCCCACCCTGACGCCCCTGTTCTTCTCCTCCTGCCCCCCCCCCCCCCCCCCCATCTCAGACTCGGGAAGTAAGATGGTGAAGCCCATTGCAGACCAGGAGGAAGACGAAGGGACGCAGTGGAGCTGTACAGCCTGCACCTTCCTCAACCATCCTGCCCTCAACCGCTGTGAACAGTGCGAGTTCCCGCGGCACTTCTGAGCCACCAGGGCCGTGCCGTGCCGCGCCCTCCTCTGCCCACTGGTGTCCTACCAGACTAGAATAGAAAAGGGCCCTCTCTGTCTCTTCTCTCCCTACGTATGAAAACTGGGATGGGGCGTAGTCGTCGTGCATCGTTCGGCCTCTTTTCCTCTGGGTTTTTTGTTTTTTTGTTTTTTGTTTTTTTCTTTTCTTTTCCTTTCCCTCTCTAAGGTTTGTAGAACGCTGTCCGCTGAAGGCTCGACTGGATAGTGTTTACACCTGCCGTTTCTTCTAATACCTCACCTTGGAGACTCGGATTGCGTGGGGTCGATGGGTGACACGTTACCCCCGGGGATACCTCGCCGCTCCCACCTACAGTATTACGAGTGTGGCCCTGCAGTGTGACGGCGCACATACACAGACCTACATGCACGAATACACACACACACCACTACACACACACACACACACACACCACAGGTGCCAATTGTGCCTTTTGCTGAATTAACATATTTGTTTTTCTTCCTTTGCGGTGGCCTGACTGGGGGGTTGGGGGGTTAGGAACTGTGTTCAGCCACTGCTCTCCATCTGAAGGGAAAACTAACAGACTACTCGTGGACTTAAAAGTTTGTTTGCTGTTTCTAGAGGATGTCAAAAGGGGGAAGCGGCAGTGCTGCCGCCGCCGCTCACACGTGCCTCTTGTCCTCTTCCCTCAGTATCGCTTTCTTCAATCATGAGATACTGAAATAAAGAAACTACGTTGCATGCTTTGTGTACAGTACTCGGAGGCAGAAACTCCCCTTGAGCTTTTTACTGTACATAATTTTAATTTTAGAATGTGCCTTAAAAGCCGTCTTCCTCACACTATGAATCACTTGTATTTCCTGTAAGTATAGCTTTATAGACTTTATTAACTTTTTTGTCTTGTTTTGTTTCCCTCTCTCAAACAAATAAGCACCATTGCTCCCTTTTAAGCTTTTTACTTGATATCTGTGAGAGTTGAAGCCTTGCAGAAGCAGAGGAGGAGAGCAGTAAAAACCTTTGCAGTCATCATGAAGCTACGTCTGCCAGGTCCGTTCATCGCTTGTGTAATTGCTGAGTTTCTTGTGTACGATCTGCAGATGCAGCAAAGTGGAAGGTGATGGAGGAGTCTTTTTTTTTTTTTTTTCCTTTCTGTCTTTCTCCTCTCCAGGACACCAAATATGTTCGGGACTGTCGGGGAAGGGATTGGGTCAAAAAGCAAAGCAAAATTACAAACTGCCTTCTTATCTGACAACTGGAATGTAGGTTTAATGTTTGGGGACAACTACACCTCAGTGCAAAGAGACACTCAGTTTCCAATACAGTCAGGATGTTACCACAGATTGATGTCAAAGTGCTGGAACAGCCGATTGGATTAAAAGTTTCCGTGTTGCTATGCACCTGAATTGGGTTGAGGTCCAAAGATCAAAGTGAATATTTTTCTGTTGAAAGTGTTGCTCTCATGCGGAAACATTCACATGGGTCCCGTTTCATGCCTTCAATGCAACAGGTCAGAATCAGTACAACATCTTGGAAGCAGACGAGGCAAAAAAACCTAAAAAACTTAAAAAAAATAAAAATAAATAAAGTTAAAAAAAAAAAAAAACAAAACCTCATGTTTTTAGGAAAGTGTAAGCACAAAATGACTGTCCACTTTGTATACTCTTACTTTTATTTGGCTCAATTCATCCTCCTAAGCTTTTATAGATGAGGGTGTTTCTAAAGTTTACTTATGTCATTAACTTACCTTAACTGTGGAGTAGTTACTTTTTGTTTTGTTTTGTTTTTTTTTCCACATTTGTGAAATGTTGCCTTGCGTTAGTGCCTTTAGAACTATTGAATTTGTATCGATAATCTATTTTGTCACATCCAAGTGCCATTTTTAAAACCAAAACCTTAGTATTGTATAAACCCATTTAAAAAGTAGATGAATTATTGTCTCTTAAGCACTTAACACCGTACTTCTTCCTTTTTCCAACCAAAGAAACCAGTTTTCAGCTTTATCTGCACCTTGGTGTGAAGAGGCAGTTTATTCATGTTTTACTAAATGGAAAAAACAAAATAATTTGGATATCTAAAGTGTTTTTTTGATTTTAGCTGGGAAAACTGTCTTTGTAACAGATAAGTTATTTGTAAAAATAATAAAAAAAAAAAAATCTATTCTGAATTGTTTTTCAGACTGTCTTTGTGACACTACTCTCAGAACCTTTTCTCCACTAGATGGCAGCAGAAGTGAACAGATTTCAGACATTTCTTAACCAGCATCTTAATGTTTCCAAACCTTCTTACTGAGGAGAACTGAAGAGTTGACCAAGTAGCTGAGCTGATTAAATTAAAGGGCTGCTCTGCATATTGTACACATTAAGATCGTTTCCTTGTGGATTAATAAAGTATATCTGTGTCACTGGTTGTGGGGAGTACTGCACAACTTGATAATGTCCTCTGTGGCTCTGGAGGATCTTACTAAAGTCATTTAACACCCCCACCCCCACCCCCCGATGATGTCATCAGGGTTATCTTGGCTTGGACAAAGACTACAAGAGGTTATCGGATGAGTCGGAATTAGTGAAGCCATTAATTATTGAGTAATTTTACTGGCTGATGTAGTTTGCTGCAATGAGGAAGCTGGCAGCACTCAATGAGCCCAGCCAGCAGGGTTTTTTAATGAAGCTGGCCGACCACATTCTCCTCTGATGTAACCCACTCACTCACAGGACGACTCTTCCCCCGCAGACGCGCCCATCTAGGCATGGGAAAAGTGGAAAATCGCAGGAAAATTGGAAATAACGCTTGGGGAAAATATGAATAGATATGTCATTCAATATTTGATATAATCAAAATAAGGTTATTATTTAATCAACTTATTGGACATAAAGAAAAAAAAACTTTTCTAACCAACTGATTTGAGAATATGGAAAAGTTAGATCTATATTTACTTGTGTTAATTCAGCTCCATGTATTTCTACCTTTTTATTCATCTTCTCTTTCTACCATTGGAGTCCATGGCAGCCCCTGGAACTATACAGCGAGAGGATGTGAAACTCGTTACACTGATCCCTTGATTCTTCACAAGTTTCATGGCTGCACCCCAAGCACTCTAGCGCCACCAGTGGCTCAAAGCTGGAGGTATTTTTATGCTCATAGTGTCATATTTTCAAAAATCTGTGACCCCTGGAGTCCTTGGATCAAGCCAAGTTCAATGCATCCCCTTATTTTGTCAATTTCCACCATATTGGATTTTATGGAAAAGTCTAAAACTTTTTCACAGGCCACAAATTTTGTCCAGTCTTCACCAAAATTGGCACCAGTGCTCTTCAGACCAAGGCTCACAAAGCTGTTTACATGGCTCTAATATTTGAAAGCATTCACCAACTACAGCCAATCTGAATTGGTGGCAAATCCACCAAACAGGATATGAGGTTTTTCCTTAACTTTAATGAAACTGGCTGAGAGTGTTTACAGCAATACTTTTGACATAAGGATAGGTTTCCATGGCAACTATGCCCTGCTGGACTGCTTGCAGCTCTATCTGTTTTAGTGTTTGTGTTTTTGATTGTATGAGTTGTCTGTTTTACAGCTCAGTCTTTTTACCCTTTTCTCACATTATGGACTCCATACTTAACAGATTTGGTGTGTGGGTAAATGCCACATTAGGGATTTCTTGTTCCCAGACCTTATTGAAATGCATAAAGTGGTCTGTCACATTTGTACCGTGGTCAGTTATAGGAGTCCCCTTTCCATTTCGTTTGTTCATCACAGACAAATACAAAGTGTGCTTAAGTGCTTTTATTTCACAGGCAGTAAAAAAAATCACCTCACATCTCTAAAATTCACATCGAAAACAGGTCAATGTCAATTTGTTTTTTGTTTTTTTGTTTTTTTAACAAAAGTAGAGAATATAGCGTTCCTCACTTTGAGGCAACATGAGAAAAACAACTCATGCTGCTTTAATAAAATGTTTGTCAGTGCTACAATAAGTAGCTTGTATGGAGCGTAGTGCATTGCACTTTTACACTGCAATAAAGAAACCGCATTCAGTCTGCTACATTTTCAAGACTTCATCCCATTGAGTCACTCATTAATGCTTACATTAAAAGGGTGTGTTTTGGTAGTTTGAGTATGATTCATAGTTATATAAATTCACAGTCCCTTTAGGAAGAGGAATTTTCCGTTTCAGTTTTTACTTTGCGTCTGGGATGAGAACTTCAATGTGGGTTCAGTTTCAGTAAAAAGAAACAAAAATTAAAAAAAGAGTCTTTCTAATTTAGAAGGAGATGTGGCTGGTCCTGTAGCTCTGGATGAGAGAAATCAGTTTGGACAGGTCTGACACGTCGGGATAAGCATTCATGACTTGCTCCACTATGCCCTGGGGGAAGAGGGTGCTCAACTGGCTCTTCAGGGCCTTCCGCCGCTCGCCCTTCGGGCTCTTGGCCTGGCCATTCAGCCTGGCGTCGGAGAGGCTGCCCTGCACCCAGGGGTCCCGGGGCAGGCTGTGGGTCTGTCTGCTGGCGGGCTGGCCGAAGTACCGCTCCTCTGACAAACAGCTGTGATACTCCCCGTTATGCGGAGGCAGAGCCGGGCAGGAGCCCCACGCTTGATGGTGGCGGTTGTGGGGAGGCACACGGGTCTGCTGACGACCACACCCACACCCACACCGGCTGCACACCAGGCACTCGCAGGTCACCGCGCAGTTCCGATGAGGGCAGTACCGTCCTCCGCTTGGACAGGGCCTCTGGGTGTTCCCGCTGTAAGACCCTGAGAGGGAGTAGTCTTCATGGCTGTAGCTGGCCACCCCGCTGCTGTAGCTGTAGGGGGGCTGCTCCAGGCCAAAGGGAATGTCTTGGATGTAGAGCCTGGACATTGAGCCGTCCATGGACCCGAAGGCCTCG
Organism: Istiophorus platypterus; assembly: GCA_016859345.1. Classification (NCBI taxonomy): domain Eukaryota; kingdom Metazoa; phylum Chordata; class Actinopteri; order Istiophoriformes; family Istiophoridae; genus Istiophorus; species Istiophorus platypterus. Next base: position 1,402,307 of record CM029133.1, on the reverse strand, counting down.
TCCACATCCGAGCTCGGACAATGGTGGAGACTGTTGTTGGCTTGGCCTCTGGGGCTGCCCGAGTCGCGCTGATAGACCAACTGCTCGCTGGGCGAAGCCCTATGCAACTGCTCCTCTATGCTGGGGGGTGGAGGGGTGGATGAGGTGAAGCTGTGCTCCGGCCCATACGGAGTAGTGCAGAGGTGTGCGTCCTGCGGGCTTGGTTTGGGCGAAAAGCTCTTGGCTTTGTCTCTCAGCGCCCTCAGCTCATCAGCCACGGAGAGCTGGGATTGGTTAGTTCGCTCTGGGTGGTAGAACTTGCATTTCACCCCATAAGTGCACTTTTTTCCTGAAATGAAGAAGAAGTACGAGGTTATTTACAGGCTTTGAAAACACCTGCACCACATCTCCAGAAACCTTTGACACAGGATGTGTGTGTGGGAGTTCGCTTCAAGCCCTGCCTTCCTGCCTGCACTGCTGAAAACACACTCTGCCTCACAAGCAAATCAGCTTTCTTTGAGCCGCAGGTACACGGGTGAACTCAAGTAGGGCTTTGTAGCAATCATGCTCCCAGGTCCCTCAGTGTCGCTGCGATAGAAGGGGGGGTCAGGAGTCACGATAGAATGAGGAAGGACAGGGAAAAACAGTGCTCACTACTGGCTCTATTCCTCCTTCAGTGAGTCTCCGTTTGTCCTCAAGGGTGTTTGACATAACTAGCCCCTATTCCTTTGTCTGAAGGTTGCCTCATAAAAATGTAATGATTATGTTGTGTTGAGATCACAGCCTCAGTGAGAACAAGTCCCACTTTAATAGGAGTCTACAAAGAAACGCAAGGACAGAGGTTTTCACACAGTGTCTGTCACAGCTACTTTTGACTTGACTTTCGAAAATCTCGAAACTCCAGTTTGAGTGATGTTTGGGGACCTGATACTTCCTCTATGTGCTGAGAACATTTTGGTCTTGTGAAACGTTTTCTGAACTAGTTGGATAATCTCAAAAATGCACTGTGGTCAATCTGCTTCTGTCCGGCACTTCTCAGATTGATTACTCATGCAGGCCAGTCTTAGGCTGGTTCTCATAGTACAGGTTCCTGTTTCTGTCCCCCAAGAGAGTACGGGGGGGTTGACCTGAGCAGAGCTGTCTGTAGTTGGGTGAGACGGGGACGTGAACCGACCGTATGGACAGTGCTGCAGCTTGTTGTCCAGGGTCCAGGGCTTCTTCCTCAGGAAATCATCAATATTGGGGCCGTTTCTGCCAAGAGGATCATCCGGAGGCATGAACCTACATCAGCACAGGGACACAGTTGGGACAAAGTGACGATAGGGTTGGGGCAAAAATTAACCTTGATCCAAATGATTTGTTCAAATGGGTTGCCCCCTTCAGAACCTGTACACCCCCCGCATGCTGCCCGTGTACCCCCAACCTGAAACCAGCAGCAGTCTTACTTGTCGTTGGCGAAGGTGTACATCAGCAGCCTTTCCTCAATAAACTTCTTCCACTGGGGGTTCTCCGTCTGGAGGTCGCGGTAGTTGTCGTTGGAAACAATGATGCCGTCTGAGGCAAAGGCCTCCTTGACGATGTACCGGTCGTCGTAGCACACCACCCTCTTGCCGTTCACGCAGCGAGATGGCGTGTACACCAGGATCTTCCTTCGCTCCAGCTCATGGAGGATGTGTTGATCTAAGAGACACGGGACAGCAGTGTGTTTATCGTCTCCCCAAAAAAACAATGTTTCTGTTTATATCATGAGGAAATGTTCATAATTGTTAATTGTTTCTGTCAAGGCACAAATACATTGATACTGAATGGATCACTAAAATGCTCAGACAACATTCTCTGATCGCAGCTCGACAGCCACCTGTCATGATTCCAGCTTCATTAAACTGGTTTATGGTTCTGTTCAGACTCTCACAGAACCTGGTTCAGGTTCGGGAAAGAACCCGGTGTGGTTCAATACAGAAATAGTTCAAACTAAATTCAAGCACAACCTGTTTATTTACATTGAACAAAAAAACAACTTCTTTCCTGGACCTGAACCGGAGACAGGACTCTGGATGTGGACCTGGACTCTAGTGTTACAGGCTTATTGTTTCAACATTAATTATTAGCTGTTGCTGGAACAATCACCAAGCCATTCTTGTGTCTGAACAATGATAACAAATACTATTTGCACTTGGTTGGACCTGCAGCAGGTTGGCCTGTGACAGACTGGGCACCTGCCCAGGGGGTGTCGTCATGCACTGGCTCCAACACCCATGCGAAGCAGCTTCTGCCCAAAGGAAGTGGCCTGTAAATTCTTGTGTTTTCATATAATTCAGACTATTGGTTCCGTCTTTCAAAAAAAAAAAAAACCCAAAAAACTGTTGTGCTGCTGCAGAAACACTCAAATGGGCAGGTCTTTAAATTTTATAATTTTATTTATAAATCTTTTTAAAATGTTCCCTATTCATGTTAAAAATAAAAGATTATCATTATTTTTTAGGAATTGCTCTGTCCATAATTAAAATATATTTTGTTTTGTTTCCTCAGACATCCTTTTGCTGTAAAAGGCCATTCGAACAATCACGCTGAGGTTCACAATCAACGCAAAGTGTGGTCAGCTGAAAAAATGAAGTTATTGTTTTTTTTGTTGTTAGTGATCAAAAAACAAAGAAAAGCAGAATAAATAAGAATGATTTTGCATTGTTTATTTTGTGGGTAGAACCCAGAAACATCCAATCCATGAACACATGAACCCGTCCGTTCTGGTGCTGGTTGCAGGATTTCAATCTTTTACCATTGGGATTAGTGCTGAGTTTCAAGTGATGGGTGAAAATGTCCCCACTGGTGAAGGGACACTGACAGAGGCAGGAGCCGTGCACGGTGCCGTCCCTGTGGAGCCGTCATCTTTATCTTATATCCTTGTTTTGATAGTGAACTTTGCAGCTTGATCATAAAAGGTGCGGAGCTCTGCTTGGCGCCGTTGTTGGTTCCTTGTGAGCTGCTCATCACCGCTTTTAGGAAGAAGCTAATTTTAGCCGACTCGAGGGACATACTGGATTTCAGTTGTTGCACTTCCTCCTCGTCTGAGTCGTTTCCATGGGCTGTTTGATGCCAGATATTCACACAGTTTCTTAGGCAGCCACTGCTGCCAAATGGGAGGACAACAACAGGCAGGACAGGGGGAAAAGAAATTCCCCAGCAGCCACCGGTTACGTGCCAGATTGGTACTTAACATGTCATCACGGTTACAAAGATGATTTTCCTTGTTTCCTGTATATTGTAACCGTTTTGGTGATAAGAATTTTCCCACTAATGCAGGTTTTGTCTGAACATACTGTATGAAGGTTGCTCAACGGTTTGGCTTCTACTTTCTCTTTAATTTATTCTGAAGAATCTGCTTGTTTTCTTAAGTGTAAAAATGAAAAAATTTCCCATTTGACGTTGTTCCCCAGAAAGTGCAACTGCTCCTCTGTGATTCAAATTGTGTGAAGGCTTTACATGAGCAGTTGAATCAATAATTTGTAACTTGAATCTACCTCATAAGGAGCAGCAGCTCTCATTACGTTTTATGGCGAAATTATCCTCAGCTGCACAAGACAATCAACTACTGGTAATTACATAACTATGGGAGCTGATGATGTAATTCTACACCCAGAGAATGTGTTTGCAGATCCCACATTACTCAAGTTAAAGCTGCATTTAAAAATAAGTTATTATATTGTAAATGAATTATTGTAAAATATGAACAACTTTGTGTAGAGTGAAAGTGTAGTGATGAACCTAGAGAGAATTATTACTGTTTTAGCCTCTTTCAGCTCATTGTTTTGGTCTTCCGCCCCACGAACACTTCTCCCTGCCACCCTGGTTTCCAGAGGCAGCGGGTGACAGGTTTCAGGCTCTGAATCGCTCTCTGCTAATCCACCTCTTGACACATGAGTTGCAAGCCTGTGACATTCTGCATCGACGCTAGAAGCTGCATGACGAGCTTTACACTGAAAGGAATGAATGAAGTCATGGACTTTGTTGACTCACATGATTTTACTGTCAGATGGTTCATGCAAATAAAGTTTAAATTCTGGCTCAGCCTGATGAGCAGCGCTAAAATATGAAGCCTGATGCGTCTGTCGTCCGGGACGACTTCTTCAAAACAGAATCTTCTGGCACCACAGTCACTGACACATTCACTGTCTGTGAGGACAGACCCGAGACCGGACCTAAAGGAAGACACTATATATGACCCACACAACAAAAACAACCCACTGTGAACTCTTACAGCTGCTGACCTCACACTGTCAGAGTGAGCAGGCGGCGCCACCTCCACTCAGTCAGGTTACCTTACCTGTGATGAGAGCGTCCGGTCGTGACTGTTCCTTCCTCCACAGGGGAACAAACACAGTGATGTCGCGGATCCCTTTGTCCAAGAACCAGTTCACCGCCAGCTGGAGGCCCCGGCACGAAAACACCTTCTTGTCGCCATAGCTACGAAGCAACAGAAGCCAGGGTCAAAAAAAAAAAAACAAAAAACAAAAAAACAAACAACTTCTTCTTTTGTGTGTCTCTGCAGATCATGCGCACACACACGCACACACATACACACACATCTCTTCTGCGATTTTCAGGAAGTAGACAGTGTCGCAAGGCAAAGTGTTACTGTTACAAAAGCACAGAGATGAGTAACTCAGTGAGAACTGAGACTGCTCACATGCACTGTGTCTCAAGAATTTACTCTTATTAATCATAAAATTGATATTTTATGGGGAATTATTGTGTTTTACAAAACAGTTTCAGCATTTCTCCATTGAGAAAAGAAATTCATTTTAATATGTTGGCAGAATTTTTCAGGTTTATTGCCATTTCCACAGATACAATCAGCCACAGCAATAAAACCGGTAACTGGTTTTGACGTTGTGAGAAGTTGGCGGAGTTGCTGGAGCAAACACGTCAGGTTGAGCTGCGTGTTGATGGCTCTCGCAGGTTGACTGCTACAGCAGCACCGGCCAACCCCCCTCAGCGTCTGTTGGTATCACTGCTGCTGATGCCAAATCTAAACCCTGATCATAACTCGACCATATCAAGACTTCTGATGATGAGTATGAATGGAACCTGAAAAGTTCTTAAAGCCTGGAAAGTTTGAGAAAAAAAAAACAAACAATCGCTTGATTTTTAGGGCAGACTAGTAGATAAGAATATATTTATAAAATGTCACCTCATGAGGGAAAGGTTCTGACTAATATTCATGTGAGCAAATCATGACTAAAAAAATAAGGTCCCTTGGCTAATTTTAATTACTGAGGTCCCCATTTCTCCAAACTAGACCTTGAAAAAGTTATTGAAATATATAATGATACGTGTGAGTTAGGAGCCTGAGCCTCTTGCATTGCAATCACTATCACTAACTTGCTTCAGCAGCACAGGAAAGTCTAATCTGATTCCAGTTCAGTTAGTGGTGAGTTCACCTGACAAACATTTGCTCTCTGAAATCCAAACCTGCGGTAAGACGCATATAACCAGGATGTTCTGCACAAGTAAACTGGATTGTTTTGCCTGCAGGAGAAAGGAAAAAGTGTGGGTTTGTGTTTTTGTGTGTGTGTGTGTGTGTGTGTTTGTTCCCCTTCTTTCTGTCAGCAGGAAGTTGTGAGACACTTTGCATACAACAGGTACTAAGGACAAGACTTGGCACGAGATACCTCATGTGTTCTCAGTAGATTCTTCTTGCATAACTTTATTGGTGTTTGATAAGATTTACTTTGAAAAGTATTTCCTTGATAAAAGTATTTCCTTGATACAGCTGCAGCCTGTAGCTCTTCTTTCTCAGATGTAATCCCTTGCCTTTAGAAAGTTGCCCATTCAGCACATTTGAAGCTGGTTTACTTGGAGACTTGTTTTGGATTCTATTGGTTGAATGTGTTGAACATAGTTCTGATGAAGCCACCAGAGAAACTGCATGATGGAAACAAGCCGTCCAGGGGGACTAACTGTCCTCCGTTTATAAAGAGATCAAAATTTACCACATATCGGCAGGAAAATACATATATGTGTAACAGCTGTCCCCAGAGGTTGAAGGACATGGGGGTCTACTGAGTGGGGAGGGTCCAGCAAAAAGTTGGTATTAGGTGGCATTATGGGAAGTGTAGGATCCAGCGTTTTTGGGGGACTATGGTCAGGAAAACTCCCTCTGCTGCGTTGGTTCTGGTGTAACACTGAACCCAGCGGGGCGCTCCTCTAGTGGCCGGGTACCCCGGTGAGGATGAAACGGTGGAGGGTCGAGCGTCCGCGGCCGTGGTGGCAGTGACCGAGGAGAAGTCTCAGGTGAGTCTACGCGGGGTCACGGCGCGTCAGGATGACGGCGATGACCGGTTGGCAACAGGAGGAAGAGCAGGAGGTTTCACACCTGGAGCCGGACTGAGTTGCACCGCCTCTCATGGGAATAAAGGCGCGACAGTAAATCTTTTAAACCGCTTCCTCTTACAGGTAAATTATGCCCTTACAGGAACGGGCGTTGTGGAAACCTCTCTCTTTTGTTTTCCCACCCTGAACTAGTATCTTACCGCCGAGTTATTTGATTTAGCAACATCTGACTCGGAACTTCCTCGTTACGCGATTTAGTTCAGGTGAGGCCGGCGACGATGCTGGCGAGGGTGCGCGCTCATGGGGCGTGAGATCCTCGCCCCCGGTCGGGTGCGAGCCCCGCCAGGTGAGCAAAAGCAGCAGAGCCGGGATGCGGGAGCGATCGGACCCGTCACTCCGTCCGCCAGGCGCCGCGCAGGCTTGAATTGAGTGGACGAAAAAGGAAGAAGAAACCCACGCATCATGTTTTCACTTCCCACATCTGTAAAGAGGAAGTGTGCTGTGATCACATCTGGGACCCGAGACAAAATTTGATCTGATAAAGATTAATTTTCAAAATAGCGCAGCTGTCTTTTTTCTTCCTCTAATTTTTCCGTTCAGTCATACACATTAATGATAACATTCATGTCTGCTTTGTTCTGTTCTGTTTGGTTTTTTTTACTGCCAAATGAATAAAATACACACACACACACACACACACACACACACACACATATATATATACAAGACAATATAAAATATTTAAATGTTGTTTGTCGGACGCAGTCTTCGATGTTCTTTACTTGAGTATTTCCATTTAATGTCACTTTATCCTTCTGCAGAGGAAACATGCTGCGTTTTACTCCACTACGTTTGTCTGAACCCCGCAGTTACTTTGCCTTTTTTAAGGTTTCACGTGCGCACGACCCACGATCAGCTGATGAAATCTGATGCACCGGTACAGATGAACGTATCCAGCCGCGGACAAAGTAGCTCAAAAAGCCCCACTGCTGCAGGAGGGACTCTTTACTCTGAGTGACGGCTGCAGAGCGCACTCACCTCATGGCCACGTTGCTCCCGTCTATCACCACCGGTCTGAAGCCGGCAGCCGGCTCCGTGTCCGGGCCGGCTCTGGGCTGGCCGCCGCCGCCGCCGCCGCCGCCGCCGCCGGGGCTGCAGCCTCTGGCCACCAGCTTGGGGCTGTCCGGGACACCGCTGTTGTTGCGGGTGCGAGCGTGGCACGTCTTTATCAGCTCCTCCAAGATGTCGTTGGTCTGGGCGTCGTGGCGGAGGCTCTCCAGCACCCTCAGGATGTCACTGTGTGAGTAGCCCAGCTTGAGGAACCGCTCCACTTTGGCGTGCTGCTGCTGGTGGTCCATCGCGGCGCTGCCTCGGAGCTCGGTGTCGGCTGCGCTCCGTCCTGTCGGGGACTGTGCGTCCGGGGAATCCTCTGCGCCTCCTCGTTCTGGCTCGTCAGTGTCTCCGCGGTGACAGCCTGTGTTTTGGAACAGTTGACAGGTGTCAGAGGGGGACGGAGGCAGAGTCAGCCTCTTTCACTGCAAACACAGGAAGACAGCTGCGGTCTCACAGGGGGTTTTTGTTTTGGTTTTTTTAATTTTCGGACAAATCGTGGCTTGACGCTCGCTGACAGGATGCGCGCTGCTTAACCAATACCTCATGACTGCAGACGCAGGCACAAACATTGGCTGACGTCACACTGGTTAAGAAAGCCCCTCTCTCTCTCTCTCTCTCTCTCTCTCTCTCTCTCTCTCTTACACACACACACACCGAGGGAGGAAGCTTGGGGTCTTGACTGGTCTAATTTTAACAGCAGTGTCACTGAGGTCAGCTGCCAAAACAAACATGAATGAATGGGATTAAAGCGAAGCGGGGTCACTGTTGCGAGCCTCACCCCATCGCAGCCCCCCCCCCACCCAACAACCTAGTGGCCGAAGAGATCGCACCGATGCGTTTGAGTGAAAACTTTCGGATGACTTAGGCAGAGCTATTCTGGGGAGAAACCTCTGACAGGCCCCTGTCACCTGTGAGAGCACCGAGGGGCCCACTGGAGAGTGAAGTCCCTCGGAGCTGGAGGCCCTGCCTTCTTTCTGCGATGACATGGACTGATTATCCTGTATTGCGTTTGATGTGCCAACTTGGCATTTGAAGAATGAGGAAAGAAACAAGAAGCGATGAAAACCTTGTCAGGGTTTCTTAAACATCTTATCCAAACACACACTCTCACACACACACGCCCCGAGAAACAACAACCTTGACTTGAGTCTGCAGTGGTTCTTGGCTGGGACATCCTCCTCTTGCAGGGGCTTGGCTTTGCAAGGGCTTGCTAGAACCTGCACCAAACCACATCCTCTGCTGATGAGTTGCCAGTCGCTTCAATCACAGTCCCCCTTCTTCTCACGATCTCCGAGATTAATCCGAAAAGATTAATGTGTCTGGGGTCTCTAGTCAAGTGAAGACCGGGGTTAGCTCACAGGTCCACCCTCCAACGGGCCCTGGTCCCTGCAGCGCTGCACGCAGGTCACACGACCTGACTCTGACACCCAAATGTCTCTCGCAAAGGGGGACTGAGCCTCGACCGGAGGAGACTACAGGCTCCGGCCGAGGCTCCTCGCTCGACCCGAGCGGCGGGGGCCGCGCCGTCAGGTGCCCGGAGGCGTCCGCGTTATTCTGTACTTACGGGGTCGGGAGCGTGGGTCTCTCGGGCCGTGGGCCGCTCTCCGCCAGTCGAGTCCTGCGTCGCTCTGACGGCCCGCAGCGCGGAGTAAGCTGCTCTTATCGCCGACAGGAGGAAGTGGGAACCTGCTGTTGTGAAAAGCAAACTCTCCCCACCAGCAGCGAGGAGAGCGCCTGTTAATTTGTAATCGCTACTTCCTCATCAGCGGCCAGGTTGATCTGGGAGCAGGAAGGATTTATTTCACCCTCTTCCCGTCTCTTTTTCTCTCAGCTCTTCCTGGTGCGATAGGGTGAAACAAACACTGGCTGAATGGCTCTGACAGTGTAGCGGCTCCAAAGCTGCAGAGGCACCAGACTGTGGGTCTTATCTGTCATTCACACATCTGCCAGGTGTGTTGGGTAAAGAGCTAACATCTGTCACATCAGACATCCTTTACATTCCCTTTGTATCAGAGAGTCGGATGAGAGGATTGGTACCATTCTCATGTCTGGCTGTCAAATGTCAAGCTAGGGCTACCGGCTGATTAGCGTAGCCTAGCATGAAGAATGGAAAGTGGGAGGAACCTCCCTGGTTCCGTCCAGATGTTTAAAAAAAAACAAGAAAACAAAGAAGACTCTAGAAAGTCCCTCTGGAGACGCGCTGGAAAACTGCCAGTTCTCACTTTTTACACTTTACTTTCTGCAGAGAGGCAACATCACTCCACCGTCACTCCACCGTCACTCCACCGTCACTCCACCATCACTCCACCATCACTCCGCCGTTACTCCACCATCATTCCACCATCACTCCACCATCACATGACCATCACTCCACCATCACTCCACCATCAGACCACCATCACTCCACCATCACATGACCATCACACCACCATCACTCCACCATCACTCGACCATCACTCCACCATCACACAACCATCACTCCACCATCACTCCACCATCACTCCACCATCACTCCACCATCACTCCACCATCACATGACCATCACTCCACCATCAGACCACCATCACTCCACCATCACTCCACCATCAGACCACCATCACTCCACCATCACTCCACCATCACTCCACCATCACACCACCATCACTCCACCATCACTCCACCATCACATGACCATCACTCCACCATCAGACCACCATCACTCCACCATCACTCCACCATCACTCCACCATCACTCCACCATCACTCCACCATCAGACCACCATCACTCCACCATCACTCCACCATCACTACACCATCAGACCACCATCAGACCACCATCACTCCACCATCACTCCACCATCACTCCACCATCACTCCACCATCAGACAATTGTCACTCCACCATCAGACCACCATCACTCCACCATCACTCCACCATCAGACAACCATCACTCCACCATCACTCCACCATCACTCCACCATCAGACCACCATCACTCCACCATCACTCCACCCTCAGACCACCATCAGACCACCATCACTCCACCATCACCCTACCATCACATGACCATCACTCCACCATCACATGACCATCACTCCACTATCAGACCATCGTCACTCCACCATTACTCCACCATCACTCTCCCATTACATGACCATCACTCCACCATCACTCCACCATCAGACTACCATCACTCCACCATCACATGACCATCACTCCACCATCACTCCTTCATTATCACTCCACTATCAGACCATCGTCACTCCACCATCAGACCTGCATCACTCCACCATTACACGACCATCACTCCACCGTCACTCCACCATCACACGACCATCACTTCACCGTCACTCCACCATAACTCCACCATCACATGACCATCACTCCATACACTCCACCATGAAAAAAAATGAGCAAATGGGTCATCAGTGTATGTGTGTTAGTGTGTGTGTGTGTGTGTGTGTGTGTGTGTGTGTGAGAGAGAGAGAGAGCGAGGCAGTTTGATCTTAAGGGAGGAGCAGGAAGTTAAGCTATAATGAAATTGCTTATTGGAATTTTTTACGAGCTGCACCATGAGCTGACATTTAAAGACAGGTATAGTTCACTGTTTTTAACAATGTGATGGAAATCTCAAGAAGCATATTGCTTCAATGGAAAAAAAAAGATATTTCTATGTTGCTATTACAATATTTAATCCTATCCTATTAAACCAAAACCTCCCTGGTTACTGAACAATACCATCATACCTTATTAAAATAAGACATGTTGTTGTAATGACATTATGACTTAACACATGAAAATAAATGTCTTACATAACATGATAAGTGAGTATGTAGTTATGAAAGTAAAATTCCATAATGTTTTGGCGAGAAAAAAATGCCTAAAGACAGACACGTGATTGTAGCCTACGTAAGCTAGAAATATCAACAATGACTGATGTACACGGTTGTTAAAATGGAATAATTTGATGTGTAGTAAATGTGAAAAATAAAACTTAACATGGAGTTATAATAAGAAACTATTGGAAGGACTGAGATGAAGATATTCATGGTCCTGACAGGATGAACCATGATGAATTGTATTGGTCTCAGTCTTTAATGTGTTAAAATCTACACAACTTTTTAATTAGCCTCAGCTGCTCAGTGCTAATTAGAACATGTTGCTAGATAGTGAAAATGTAAAGATGATACTGACGTTAGCTTTAGCTTTAGCTGCTGACATGGTGCTAGGCTCTTGGTCTTGTTTTGTCATGAGGGGGAGTAACATGCTACTGTGGAAATCAGCGCAGAAGACGTTCATATTCATGAGTAGTAACTTTGAACACACTTTGCCTGCATTAGGCAAAACTGTGTTGCCAGCAAACAACTGAATCATCATAAAGATAAGTTACAACACTTTTCTCATCGGGCTCTATTACCATTTTAAACAGGAACGCCTCTAATATGGTCAACAGTTTAAGAGACATCAGTATCAACTCAGACACACACACGTACACACACATACACATGCACACACACACACACACACACACACACACAAGGATTTTAGGCCTCTAGGCACATTTGATTTCTGTTCTTTCTCTCTGGCAAAGTTTGAGTGTGGGACTAATGACAGACTATTAACATAGTCTTTTACTTTGGGACAGTACGTGAGATTTTCCTTTGAAACCGACCACCATGAATATCCCAATGTGACGAGGTCAAGAGGTCGTCATAGCATGTTGTCGTCGTTTGAACAACGGTGAGGTGTGTTTTCCCCCTGATGAAGCAACATTTTTGCCCTGGTAAAGACAGGAACGAGGGGCATCACTCCCTTTTTTTTTTTTTTTTTTTTAAATTACACGTGGTACTTGTGGTTAAGATCCTGTCTGTTGCTCCCATATCTTTCCCCTGTGTTAAATGAGGAAGAGGTGCAGCATATAACAGGGATGGATGGTTTGTAACCAACCAGAAATTCATATCATTTAACCATAAGTGCGGTTGCTGGATGTGATCTTCATTATTGACTGTCATCAGATCACTATACTTCTGTGTTTTTTTAATAGTTTAATACATGGAGTAATAGAACAAACTGTGTGCAGTGCATCAACATTTTTTTCATATATGACGGTAATATACACTCACCAATCAATTTATCAGGAGCACAATAATAATAGTGGATGGTTCATCCCTTTGTTCTCAGACAGCCTCAGTTTTTCATGTCTTGGATTCCACCTGATGTTGGAAACCTTCCTCTGAGGTTTTGGTCCCTGTTGGTCCAATGTCCTGTTCTACCACATCCAAAAGGTGGTCTAATGTCTCCAGGCCTGGTGACCAGGCCTGAAGACTGGGATGGTGGAGACTGAAGTTCTGTTCAGTTCCCGTCATTTTCATGAAACCAGTTTGAGGATTTTACTTTGTGACCTGGATCATTAACCTGCTGGGAGGAGCCATTTGAACATGTGTCCCCTGCAGCCTCAGGTTGTAGCTCATCCACCTCAGGTCGGACGTGTTGTTCATCCTGAGAAGCTTCACTGTCCACCACAGTAGTAAAGTGTGGTGATCTGAGTTATTGTAGCCTTTCTGTCAGCTCCAACCTGTCTGGTCATTCTTCTCTGACCTCTGACCTCTGACGAGCTGCTGCTCACCGGATCTTTTCTGTTTTCGGCTCCATTCTGAGATCAGCAGTTTCAGAAACATGGAAACCAGCTCATCTGATGCCAACAATCACAGTAAGAGTCTCTGAGATCACATGTTGTCTCCATCCTGATGTTTGATATGAACATTAACAGAAGCTCATGACCTGGATCTGCAGGATTCGATGCAATAAACTGCTGCCACATGATTGGCTGAATGACCAAGTGTAGAAGTGTTCCTAATAAAGTGCTCAGTGGGTGTGTGTGCAGGGAAGTATAATTTTGTATGGAATGACGACATGTGATTTTTTTATATACAGAATGTTAACACACGTTATCATGTACATTTATGCATAAATCCGACACTTCAACTGTCTAGTGTTCACATTTGAAACTAAAATGTCCACTTCTTCCATAGTCTTCTTTCATGGGTGACACTTCAAACCCTTTCAGTGTATCAGCCTCAGCTTTAACTCAGTCATTAAAAGGCAAAGAATTAACATTTATGGCATTTTAACCAGTTACAGTGTTTACATCTGCAAATTTAAGTCATTCAATGACTGACCTAAAAATGTCGTCTCTTCCAGTTTGCTATTCTGAATTGGCTACAGGTGGTTAAAATCTGCAGCTAAATGTGAGTGGCCTCAAGTGTAAATCAAACATTTTACTATTAAAAATAAATAATATGCTGTAAAGTTTTGGCTGACATGTTCCCTCTATCCTTCCCTGACCTATGGAACATTGGCGCAGGAACTATGGACCTTATAGTGAGATATAGGGGGAGGAAAAACTGCTTTATGGCTCTTATACAGTTGACCTACAGCATGTTTGCATTAGTGAATGTATAACTGAAGGTATGTGTGTATGACCTGAATCCATGTTAGGAATTTGGACTAACAGGAGTGTGCCAAAGCCCTTATAGCTTAAAGCAACAATCTACATCAACACACACACACACAAAGGGTGAGGTTTGTCAAACACCTTGTGCCCATTCAATAAACCGTCTTCAGCCAACAGCTCCCTCGGTCATGTCACATCTGCATGACTCTGACTCTTGGGTCTTCTGTGTCTGGTGACGAGGTCCGTATCGACTAAGGTCACAGAAAATCACTGGCAAACACCGCCGCATGATAACTCCTCGAACTACACCAGGGCTTAATTTAGAAACACTTCTCATCATGGTGTGTGACAAAGAGGTGCTCGTGCATCGTAGGTGTCTGGGGAAGTCTCTAGCAGTGCCTCCCCCGTGGGAGTCGAGCTGTGCAACCCTTTTTTTCCACTCTGCTCAGTGTTGTCAAATTTCAGTTCTTAAGACTCATCCTCTAGAATTTAGTCAGCCTCACTCCGGAAGACCTCTTTCCATCTCTGCACACCACACTCACTCAGCTCACCTCCACCCACAAAAAAACAATGTATTTTCGGGAAATTCAAACATTGCGTGGTGGCTCTTTCTTATGAAAGACTTTCAGTCAAGGGGGTGTTGGAAGTGTTTGAGCTTGTGTTCAAATGTAGCATGACAGGGAACCCGAGTTAATTCTCGCATCAACAGCCCTTTCATGCCTGATAGAAAATAATTGAACGTTGACTCATCCTGGGCAAACGTTTGAGTCACTAATCACTCAGATACTAACTAGCATTATTTGACTGTCGGTGCCTCATCTGACGGCGATGCCTTAATTGTGAATGGTGCTGCTACATCATCACAGAAATGTGAAATTAGACCATTAACAGCCATTAGCATTATATTGATAACCAGGGAATGTAACCAAAAGGAGACTTAAACATGAAAACACTGGAGATGTTTGTCCTCCTTCAGATCAGATGATTTCAGTCTGAACCACAAATTTTGTATAGAAACAATGTTATTTCCAGTCTGAGATCACACATCAAATCATCAGTGTGTGTGTGTGTTCTCACCGCCGGCTATGTCCACTCTGTAATACTTTATCTTTCTTCCTCTGGCCACTACATGTATTTTCTCCGGATTATTTCGTGAGATTTAAAATTGTGTCTCTGTTCAGGTTCTCGATCTCTTTTACACCTTTATCAGTTTTTTTTCTTTTTTTTTACCTTTTCAAATGTTCCACTCCCTCATTCATTTTCAACCACAAACTTCAGACAAACTCTAAATTTAGTCTAAATTTTTTTATTTTCATTAATTTTTTAAGTTTATTCTCATTACAGATGTTTACATTTCTGTATATGGCCTGGAAGTGGTCAGACCTTGAGTGGATGACCGTCTCTGATACTTCACTCACCTGTTACACATCGACAGTGATTTTTGTTGAGCTATTTTTTTTTTTAAACTGCCATCAGTAAATAAATATACTTTAAAAAAGTCACCGATCTTTAAACCTTTTCATCTCTTTAAACTTTAACCTGAAAACTTTATTCTAGCTGCAGTGTTGAACTTTCATCTTTTTAATTCTCCTTTTTCATAGTGTTTATGGGCCAGTTGGTGATGAAAGCCTCAGCTCGGAGCTTATTCAACTGCCCTATCAGTTCCCTGAAACATGAACTATTTTCAACTGTTCCATGCGAATTTAGGGATTTTTATTCCTCCGTGGACATTTTAAGTTCTGTCGCTGCTCACTCAGCCAACAGAGATTTCTACTGTTTTTAGTGCAATTACTTGAACTGGCTTCAACTAAAATTTCAACCACTTTCACCACTTATAAGTCAACTGATATTTCAAAGGCAAACATGTCTCACAACTGCTTACATGTTAACTTCTATCGCGACTTCTTTCAGGATTTATACAGTGACAAAATTCAACTGTCTATTTCAGCAAGCACATTGAAATCTCCTTCAGCTGTAGTTTAAACACAGCTTTTTTCTAGTTCTGGTTCTACTTGTTTCAGAGCCTTTAAGACAAATAAGTTCTAGAGGTCTTGTGCTTCATGATACACACTGACAAATAGGACAACAGTTAAATTTAGACAGCATTTTCCCACAGTGTTCCATAACTACCATTTCAAGATCAGATCACAGTTATGATTCATTGGTTCTGCATTTTGTTACCACCTCACACCTTAAACAATGCTCTGTTTGCCTCCAACTTGCAGAGACATGTTAGCTTTGACTCTGAGAAATGAGACATCAAGATACTGTATTCTCAGGTGGGTGGAGGGAGACACCAGTGAATTCCCTCAGCACTGCAGTGACACATTCCACTTATCAATTTTCCATACTGCACTTTGAGTGTTAAAAAAAAAGAAAAAACCCCACCTGTTAGAAACTAAAGTCAAGGGTGAGACATTAATCATCTACCAGCCTTGCTCTAAACTGTGCAAAGTATAAGAGGAAGAGGAATGTGCAGAGGAAGTCAATAGCATTTAGATGAGGAAGTCTGTCGTGTTATTCAAATGAAATGAAGAACTGATAAAAATGACAACCATTACATTTTATGGAACATTTTTAATACACACATACAAAACATTCTCAAAGCATTTTTGTTCCTCAGGACAATGTGACAAGGATGTGGAATCATCTAATTTTTTTCTAAAAGTTGAGGTCATGTAATTGAAAGTTCAGGAGCTGTGGCTCCACTCTCATGTGTCACAAAGATTTTCAGTAATATTAAAGGGGAGTCCCCCCGCCCCCCCACCCAAATACACACACACACACTCTCACACTCATCTGTATCTACTCCTCTCTTTATCCTTGGACCTCTTGGGGGAGCGGCTGCGACTCCTGTCCTTGTAGCTGTGGCCTTTGTTGCGTCCCTCCTTCCCATGTTTGACCCGAGACTTGCTGTGCTTGTGATCCCGGTCTCTGGAGTGGGATCGGGATCGGGACCGCTGGCGTCCAATTTTTCTGTCTCGCCGGCTCTCCTCACTGTCCTGGAAGACGTGAGAGTGAGACATTGAGACTGTTGATAAGAAATGCAAAGTCTGCAATGATAAGCAAGTGCGTTCAAGACTCTACCCTCGATTCCAGAAAACACAAACTGTACTGCTCTTTTTACAGTACGTTAACACTGGCTTATTAAAAACAAAGCAAGCTCTATAGACTTGTGTCACACGAACTGAAAGGGAACCAACTCATTGTACAGTTTTGGTCACAAACGGGGGGGGTTGTCTTCAGAACAATTACACGTTCATTCATTACAACGAATATTCTTTTGAATGGAGTGCGCGCCAATGTAACTGCGGTCACTGTATTTTGACTGTGGTAGAGCGGGTCAGCATTTCAATCCCCGGCTCCTCCAGTCCACATGTCCAAGTGTCTTCAGGCAAGATACTGAAGCCCAAGTTGCCACTGATGTAGCAACAGTTTGTGAATGTGTGTGTGCCCATGAAAACTGCTGCATTTGTAGGGAAAAAAAAAACGCTGTGTGAATGGAGGAACGGGACAGTAGTGTAAAGTGCCTCTGGTGTTCGATAAGACAAAAAAAAGCCCGTTTAAGTCCAGTCATTTACTTTTAGAGACCTTTTCATTTTGCTAGGCTAGTGAGTGTTTAATTCCGTCTGTAGTGAGTCTTGCGGAGTTAATCAGCCTTATCAAGTGTTTGGTTGGTCCAGTTTAACCAGCAGCAGTTCCTGAAGGCTGGTGTAACATGTTTTCGCTGCCAAAGAGGAAATAAATTCATGACGAGTGAAAACGAGATCTTAGCGTCTCCTGACGTCTTTACAGCAGAAATGAACCAGGGAGAAAATCTGTCAAACAGCCAAGAATCACAGCCGTCACAGGCGATGAGCTCAATATAATTAATAGAATATTATAATAATGGTCCAAAATAACATGAAAATGGTGAATATTTAGTAAAATTCCCCAACCAAACTAATTTTAACAATTTCCAGAAAATGTTTAGATTTATTACTGGTCCGTGAACAGTAGATGGAGATAAGCAGCCGGTGGAGCCAATTCTCTTGTCCGGTGCCATTAAACCAATCCACAAGGCAGGGAAACAAGATGCCAGAACAACTAAAAAGTGGACCAGTAAAACCTCAAATGAATTCAAACCGTGTGAAAAACAAGGAAATGTGGCCCCCCTCTTTTTTTTCTGGATATTGGAAGAAAGTTGGTCTCCGATCAGATGTGATATTTTGGTCTTCGATACCTTTGTCTCTTCATGGGATGTTAAGTCACATGCTTCATGTTTGTCATCATTTATTCACTATTCCAGTTTCCGTTTCACATTGTCAAATTTGGTGTATAACTAATATAACAACCTTTCTACCTCTGTCAAGTGTGAAAACCCTTCTGTGATATTTCAGCTTTTTTTTTGATAATATCGAAATGCACCTAAAGACATGGATGGAAGAAAACTGATGACTTGTTGGGACATGGAGAACTGGGCCATTCATAATATTAGTCTCGGTGGTGGTGTAGGGGAAATGAAGCCCCTGCAGACAGGGCATCCACACAGGGGTTCATTCAGGTAAGGCCTTCATCTTTTCAAGTTCTTGGCAACCATGTCATTCAGTATATGTTGTGGCCTACGTCCACAGCCAAAGGCTTAACGGTAATTAAATCCTCTATACCATACAACCATATACTTTACCAGCGCTGCCATGACATTAGTAGCACCTTTCCTTTTCCTACAAGATCTTGACTGGGAACAGGGAATACACCAGATAGGAAGAAACCGGAGTAATGACAAGCATTTCATGGAACATTGATACCTACTGTTCACTTTAGATTTTATTCTGTATCTATTGGCATATACTTAAGTTTATTTTTTCTATTCAGCCCCTTATAGTGCATATGGGCCTTATTCAAAAACAGATCTGACACCTACATCTGATAAGGAAGTATCTTATAATTATGAGATACATGAACACATCATCTCATAATTACGAGTCAGTGCTGCACCTAACAGCTGTCAAAAAATGTATCTTGCTTGAATCAGTGATTGGATTTGATGATCAGCCAAGGTCGCATCAGACATATCCTGTATGGAAGCATGACAACAAATGGTTATCATGATGAGCACATTACTCAAGTACATTTGGCTCATTAAACTTATGAATTCAATGAAGTACTGGGATGGTGGTCACATTACATGATAGACGTTAGTCTTCAATTGTTTAAAAAAGAAGAAAAAAAAAAAGTCTACAATATGCATGTAGTGTTGACTGTGAGCAGCCATTTTCATTTAACATCGTGTGAGCCAAGAACTCAGATTTTGAGGAATGAGATTATATTTTATTTTCCCTGGTCAGAATAGGGAAATAAGTTTGGACTGAAAACAGGCCAAATCAGGTCAGCTGTCTGGGCAGATTTTTAAACCTCATCTGGGCGACTGTGGCTCAGGTGGTAGAGCCCACCAACCGGAAGGGTGGTGGTTCGATCCCCGGCTGCTCCAGTCCACTATGTCCAAGTGTCCTTGGGAAAGATACTGAACCCAAATTGCCCCGATGTGTGTATATGCCCAATAATGTGTAGAAAGTGCCCTTTGAATGTGTGTGTGAATGGTTAAATGTGACAGAAGTGTAAATGCGCTTTGAGAGGTCAAAAAGACAAAAAAAGATCTACATAAGTACAATACATTTACAGTATACATGTATCTGAAAAATACTTTTCTTAACCAGGTTCCCGCAAGTGTTTGAAACAACATATGGATAAAAGTTTCTTGCACATAGTGAAATTAGGAAGAAAACAAAGACTAGTAGGGTAAATATAACATTAACAAGAGGAACAAGGAAACATGATAAACTGGGACTACCATGGTGTTAATATGACTCTTATCAATGTTGTGGCACTGACAAACCCATGTTCGCTAAATTCTACATGATGCAGTAGTCAAGCTGCTGGTTTCAGCTTACTATTGGTTCTTACAGCAGACAATTCATATTTTTTGTATGCTATTTTGTTGTCCAAATTAAAATTAGAAGACTTTTTCCCCTTCATTTATACCAATTTTTAAAATGATCAGTTCCTCAAGAACTGAAGTCCCAGCCGGTAGACATGCCCCTCTAAAAATAATAAAACAAAAGGAGGTTAGCTCCACGGTTTAACTCCAAAACCCGTATATTAAAGCAAACAGTGAGAAAAACTGAACTTCTAACTTTAATTTCTACTTAATGGGTAGAATCCCTCTTAGACTGGCATGACAGTCTTACAACATAAAGGAAGGTCCTCTGTGATGCTAGAACAGCCTATTATTGTCATTAATAGAGGAAATTAAAACCAACCACTGGTTGCTTTTCTTCTTCTTCTGTAGCCAGGCTGACTGAGTCAGAGCTCTATTGATCCATTTAGTCCTGTAGCTTTTAGTTGGGATTTCACAAGCTTCTTTAATGATAGAATTCTAGACAAAATTCACCTCCTCCTGCCCTCAACCGGCACGATTTGTCCTCAAACAGGTAACTCACAAACAGCCATAAAACCCAATATATACTCAGACAGTTTCTCTCCTATCGACCTTCACCAACTGTGTTCAACAATCTCTTCATCTAAACCATCAACCTGTCTCTTAGACCCCGTCCCAACCAGGCTGCTTAAGGAAGTTCTTCTCTTAGTTAGCACTTCTCTATTAGACTTAATCAATCTGTCCTTATTATCGGGCTATGTACCGCAGTCCTTCAAAATAGCTGTAACAGAACCTCTTCTTAAAAGGCCTACTCTTGATCCAGATGTTTTAGACCCATATCTAACCTTCCCTTTCTCTCTAAGACCCTTGAGAAAGCTGTTGCCAACCAGTTGTGTTACTTTCTAGATAGTAAGAGTTTATTTCAAGATCTCCAGTCAGGATTTAGATGCTTCATTCCAAGTTACAAAGGTTACAAATGATCTCCTTACCACATCGGACACTTGTCTTGATAGATTTCTCTCCCCCTTTTCTCTCCTCTCAGCCCAACTGATCGAGGCAGACGGCTGTCCACCCTCAGTCCAGATCTGTCTGAGGTTTCTTCCTGACGTTTTTTCATCTCGACTGTGGCCAAGCTCTTGTACGTGGAGGAAACTGTTCGATTTCTCTCTATAATGTAAGGTCTTTGCCTTACTTTGTAAAGTGGCTAGAGATAACGTATGCCATTATTAGGAGTTACACAAGTATAAATTGATTGAAACTAAATTGAATCTTTGTGTTGCATTGACACCATTGGCCATCACATCCTATTACAGAGATTGCAACATTTAATTGGCATTAAAGGAACCATTCTAAGCTGGTTTGAGTCCTGATTATTGGATCAATTTCAGTTTTAACGATAAATCCTCCATATTCTCAAAAGTTAGTCATGGAGTTCCACAAGGTTCTGTGCTTGGACTAGTTCTATCCACCTTACATATGCTTCTTTTAGGCAATATTATTATTAGTTGTCCATGCTTTTGTTACTTCTAGCATGGATTGTTGTAATTCCTTATTACCAGGCTGTCACAACAAGTCTGTAAATATTCTCCAGCTGATTCATGCTGATGCATGTGTACTGATAGGAACTAGGAAGAGAGATCGTATTTCACTTGTGTTAGCTTCTCTACATTGGCTCCCTGTAAAATCCAGAATACAATTTAAAATCCTCCTCCTCACCTACGAGGACTCCAGACTGTGACCAAAAGGATGATTCCAAGTGTTGACTTTGCACTTGGTGGCTGTGAATGGGAACTTTTAATATGTGTTCCACAGAGATGTCAAAGCAAATGAAGGAGACCATCATTAGGCTGAAAAAAATCAAAGCAAACCTCTCATATAGATGGAAGAAACTTTAGGGGTGCAAATCAACAGTCTGGTACATTATTAAAAAGAAGGAATGAACAGGTGAGTTCAGCAACATCAATAAATCTGAAAGACTGCAGAGAGGACTAAAGCTGATGATCACAGACTTTTCTCAGGATCTATAATCGAGGGACACCTTTGTGAATGTAAATACAGAGGGTTTACCACAAGGTGCAAACCACTGGTCACACTCAAGAACGGAAAGACCCACCAACATGCAGCAAATGAAGGTGGCTGCAGTAAAGACCTAGCAAAGCATCTCAAGAGAGGAAACTTAGCATTGGGTGACGTCCATGGGTTCCAGCCCTTGACAGCCATTGACTGCAAAGGATTTTTATTCAAATATTAAAGATTATCTTTGTATATCTTATTATGTCAGTTTGTCCAATTATTTTTGAGCCTCTGAAAATGAGGAACTATGTACAAAAATAGCTGTAATTCCTAAATGGTTAATGTGAATTTTTTGTGAAATCCCTTGAATTAAAGCTGACAGTCCACATTTCAATCACATCTTGATTTTCTTTGTTTCAAATCCATTGTGATGGTGTACAGAGGCAAGATTATGAAAACTGTCACTGTCCAAGTACTTACAGATCAAACTGTATATACATTTTCTAATATATTGCTTCTCTCATATCTCACTATCTGACACCAAATGATGCAGTATTTTTTAACCAGGACTTAGATGGTAAATGGACTGTACTTGTATAGAGCTTTTCTACTTTAATCGACCACTCAAAGCGCTTTACTCTATTGCTGTATTCGCCCATGCACACACAATCTATACAGCCCCTTTCTTCACATTTAGTGCTTTCTGCACAAACACATTCATACACCACTGATACACAAGGGGCAATTTGGGATTCAGTATCTTGCCCAAGGTCAGAAAGCCTTTTGCTTGTGTGCTATAAACTTGGCACTTATTGTGACAGCTGGATTTTTCTTAGTGTGTTGAGTGTGCCAAAATTTATTCATTTGTACTAATGAATGTAGGATGACCTCTCACTTCTGAGGTGGTTTAATTAATTTCATCCTTCTGCACAAGAAATTTTGATGTCATGTTACTAATTATTACAATGTTCAGTCAGTCAAGTTTACTAACATGGGACATTTCAGACACCAGACACAGACTCCGTGTGCTTCAGTGGTGTCTCATTGGTGGCTGTACGTAGACACACTGATACAAAGCATCTGTGAAAGTCTTAGATGCTGCTGTCTTTTTTTCCAAGTTGCTGTACTTGTTTATCACCTAGTGCTGATGACCTGATAAAACTTGGAACACACACTGTACACAGTGGTTTGAAGACTTAACTTATATCATGTTGACTTATAAATTAAATTTCAAACTGGTATTGTAACACACTTTTGATGTTTAGCTTTTTTTTTTTTTTTTAGCTTTTGATGTTTAAGGGTGTTGTGATGGACGACTGGTTAAATCACATACCATATGCTGCCATGTCCCTGGTTTGAATTCAGGCGGGGTCCTTTATTATTTGTCAATGCGCTCTCTGTCTCTACATAACCCTTTCCTGACTGCATCTTTATTGTGATCTAACTTAAAAAAATAAAACAAAACACAAAGGGTATCTAATAAATGTATGTGTATAAATGTCAAATAAATGTATCAATCAATAATGTATGAATAAATACATTTTTAGAATTTCATATTTTTAATTATTCAATAGCAATTTCCATTACTTCTCTGGCTTAACTTGGGAGACAACAAGGTGGAGACTGTTTGTGTGCTCATGTGTGAACATCTGTGCATGCAGGAACCGGTTTAAAGAATCAGGTTTACTGAGGTATCTGAAACAACTCAGTTATTCAACAATAATCCAGATGAATCAGTAAACCTGCTCCTTGAACGATGACTTTTCCATTGTGTCCATCCGTGAATGTGGGAATAATCTGATTTCTGCCGACATCGAGATTAAGTGCGACTATTTACTAAACAATTTTAAAACATTGATGGTATCTCAGTTTAAAACCTTTAGAAAACTCAAAATTGGGTATTTATGAGCAAAACAAATGTAAAAAGATGTTGGTGACTACAGTCAATTGCTTCCATGGTGCCATTTTAAAAAAAAAAATGTATTTCCTGATTCAAATGCTCAGTTGCTGAATTAATGGTCTCATGACTGACAGGGAAAACCCTGAATACAAAAACAGCCCCTCCCTTGGAGCAGCGTCTGATGTGCGAATGACAGGTTCATTAATTAGAGTGAGAGACCTTGCTGCAATACTTTCACTTTAAAAATGCCAAGAACCTCATGAAAGTCGCTATGAAAATGCATTTTTATATTTAGCACGTTAGCTAGGAAACCAATAGAGATGTATGCATGAGATACTGCTCTACATGGTTGCTACTATTACTACCCCATGAGTAGCAAAAACAACAGTTGGCATTTACCCCTGTGAGAGAACCAGTTTCAATACAGAGAGCTTTTTATAGTCTGATGAAGGCTAAAGAGAGGAGAGGCTATGTGAAGTATGAATGTTTCCTAAATGTTGATGATTTGAATCATCAGTTGAAAAGCCCCCTGAGTCAAACCACATTTTGTTAACTGAATCACTGCATTTTTTCCTTTTCCATTGCATCATTGTACACAGGACATCAAATGGTGAGAGCATGGCAGGCTCTAAACTCGCAAACTGGCGCTGACCTGAACGCTTGGAAGCTTCCACCACTGTTAACCAATGCCTAAATACGAACCAGAATTTTGTGGGTTTTTAAAAATGTTAAATATACATTACAAAAAATCCCAAAATTGCTCATGAAGTACGAAACAGTAGTCCAACAGTTTTCATCATTCATCAGCATTAATTACTATCATTAATTCTCAGACAAGAACATTTAGTCTTAGTGACAGCTTGGTTCGTCTTGGCTCGATCTGACGTTACCACCGGTGCTGACACTGTGACGGTGACATGTGAGCATGGAAAGACTTACAAGTTACAACTAACCTCGCATGATGCTGAAAAAGTCTAACATCTGCAATAGCTTTCAAATATGAGATGACCCCCCCAAAAAATCAAGTACCCGATCTGCCAAAGCAAACTACAATATCACAGATCAAGGACGAGTTTGGAAAATCACCTGAAAACTGTTAGTAACAGTTTATCCATCGTTGATGTACATTCTAACAAAGCTTGACGTTGCATTTCAATGTTTGTGTGCGGAACCACAGAACTAAGACCTAACCTCCTATTCGCTGTTCCGACACTCTCAGTTCTGGAGCTGATCGCTCATGAAGTTGACTTCACTATGTGCCTACTTTTGAACCTGACACTGCTAATGCTTTCTGCCATTCTTTGTGATGCCAGACGTGAATATAAACTAGCCTATTTTTATTAATTATATATAGCAAAATTTAATACAGAAGTCGTATGAAGATGTCCCCTCTAAAAAAAGAGACTACTGTCACACTTCAACTGGCGGTTCAGGGTTGACATAGAAATAGGGATGTCCCCTAAAAATCAATGATTTGAAGCATCAGTCCAGAAGACTCCAAGTCAACTTGCATTTTGTCAGGGACCTCTTTTTTTTTTTCCTTCTTTTTTTTCTTTTTTTAACGTGGTACACAGAGAGATGCTGGGACAACAGCATGGCAACCTGTAAACTATATAAAGAGTCTTGATGCACAATGAGGAACCGAAGAAGCAACTGTGATTAATCTAGATACGGGAACAAAGTGCAGCAGGACACTGGACAGCATAGGCTGGGGCAGCATGACTGGTGTCTGTTGGCTGCTCAGACGCCACCGCCTGTCACCGAGTTCTTTAAACAGCTTCTGAACTAGACGCTGGCACATGCCCCTCTACTGCTGTCCAGTGTGACCAAGTGTTGGGCTGACAGAGCTGTGAGCAGCCCAGCAGGAGAGATGCTTAGCGTTGTATTAAGATTTTATAACTGAACCAGGACACACAGAGACATTTAAACATCTTACAGGTAAAACATGAGACAAATGTTGGTTGATATAGCAGCTCAGTCTCAGGCAGCTGTGTTCTGCAAAAGCAGAAATCTATATGTACAGCCATTTACTATATCTTAATAGTACTATCAATGTCAGAATATAACACGATATTACAGTATTGTTGTTTTGGCTTGTGCATTTGGAGAGTAGAGGAATGTGTGAATGTACAGTGAAGATACCTTGTGTTTTTTGGACTTCCTGCTGTCGTCATCGTCCGAATGATGGCGGTGCCGCTTGTCCTTGTGCTTCTTCTCAGAGTGCCCGTGGCTTGTTGCCTCCGGTTCCTCCTCAATCAGCAGGTCATATCTGGAACTTTGGGGACAGTTATGGAAATCCCAAGAAAGCTGAGAAAGTCGCCGACAAGATAGCAGAAATAGTTGCATGGACACCACAACAGAGGCTGTATATTTAAATATTCTGGAGCGATGAGTTATGACATTAAATGGAAAAAACAGAAAATTAAATAGCAGCCTATTAACACACAAGGATACTCTTGTTTAGGTTTCATTTGATCCTTGAGAGCCAGTTTGGATCGGTTCTCCACGTCCTTCTCATAGGCTTTGAAGTCATCTTTAGTATATTTTCCACCTGGGAAACAGAGAAAGCCATGACATCAAGATATCTCATGATGTGGACAACAACAAGACTGCATATAGAAACATGTCACTTTCACATTGGCATAACATGTAGTCAAAACATGTAAAACACAAGGCTTCAGTGCGAGTACCTTTCCCTTTCCATTTGATCTTTGCCACTGACTGGCTGAAGTCCACATGAATACGTCGATCATCAATGAGCACGTTGTCCATTTTGAAATAGGCCTTTTCACAATCCTCTTGCTATGGAGAGATAAAGCATGAAAAGGGGGGTAAGAAAGTAAGTGCAGCAGAGGATGTCAGGTAAAAAATGGATTTAACATATGATCTTCCCACTGGTAGTTATTTACATGAGAGCTCCAACTGTTTTCATTATCTATTAATCTGCAGACTGTTCTCTCAATTCATAACCAATTGTAAAAAAATGTTCAGGATGAATTCTTCATTTGTCTTATTTTGTGTGACCAAGTCTGTTCCTTTTACAATGATAAATGAAATGCTGACCCCAGGGGAGTCTTGGGAGTTTTTGCTTAAAAAAAACAACCCCCCCCCCAAAAAAAACCCCCAATCAATTTTCAATTAACTGACTAATGAAAGTGACAGACAGAGACTCTCGTAGGATCTGAATAATTGTAATCAGTCATTTGTAAATCATATTTTCTCATCTAAGAATTTTTTTAGGGTCAGACATATGTCATCTTTTGAATGGGCTGGGATATTACTCTATACTTTTTGGTCAATAAGACTATATATTCTTTTAAAGTTTTTAGAGTTAAAAAATAAAAAGTTAAATCTTTTATCATAGTATTCAAAACTGCTGTGAAGGCTTCAAATTCATGGATCTGTTACATAAACTGGTCTTCTTGTACCGTATTTCATTTCCCACTGGGACCTGAAAGCACCTGCTCTCATCAGTGCAGCTCCTTTTTTAACCCAGGTTGGTTTTAGGTGTGAACTCCCACTAACAATCTTCTTGCCACGCTAAGCTAACCCTGTTCTGACTGCAGCTCTGTCATTTTAGCAGAGACATTAGACAATACAGATTTTCCTCAACTCAGAAGGCAAAGACAGCAAAAGGGAACATGAGTAAGCATCTTACCCAAAACTCTGAACACTTCCTCTAAACTCTTAACCCATCTCCACATACTTTACATACACAACTATAGCACCTGTACACATAAGCAGTTTACTCATATAGATACAAAAGATACTCACCTTGTCAAACTCAATAAAAGCGTAACAGAGAGAATCTCCTGTTTTCCAGTCTCTGATGATCTCACAGCTACACATAACAGAGAATCATGAAAGATGAATGGGAAGGTTTGGTCACAACATAAAGCAAAATGGCAGCAGATCTAAAATTTCTACATGAACAGTTTATTTATAAACAAACTAGCATCATGCAGGACTTGGAGGTTAGTGTCACCTTTTTATGGACCCAAATCGGGAAAAGATGATTTCCAGATCCTCGTCGGTGGTCACCGGGTTAAGTTTGCACACAAACAGCACATTCTCTGGAGGCCTGACGTCTGCGTCGGGGAGGTCGCCCACCTGCAGGAACGTGGGACAGAACGGTGTAGAAAAGTCTCACGCTGCACCTTTGGTATGTTGAGTAGAAAGCTGAGAGCAGATTCTCTCCTCACCATCTCAAGTAGGATGGCCTGAGTCTTGGCCTCTTTCTCCTTCAGCCTTTCCTCGAGCTCTTCAGCCCCTTTCCCGTCTGTATCGTCGATCACTTCGTCCGCTCCGATTCTGCCACTCTGCACAGACCGAGTAATTACATTTATCGTATAACACCCCCCCCCCACTTTATTCATCCATGTAAAGTTTTTAGAGCATACATCATCTTGGTTTGGACCAAATACCTATTTTTGGGTAACCAAAATTATCAGTTTATTAGTTTCATACTGACATACATGAACCTTTAGACCATTTCTTAAAAGAGTTGCACTCTATAATATCATCTGATTCACGATGAACGGTTAAAGAAAAAAAGAACCAAAACTGGTCCAGCAGAACCAGAGATAGTCTTTTTTCTTCCCTCACATTCTTCTTCCTTGTCAAAAACTAACACCTACATTACCCACAATGCAAATGTCTACTGACTAAAGGTTTGAGACTGAGGTGTTATGCTGGCAGAAGCTAATGTAACCTAAGATGTACAATCCAAATGAGTCCAGGGCCTGTAACTCCACACTCCCAGATTTTTAATTTTTTTAAAAAAATTATCAAATGTGTAGTCTTCAGCCCCGACTGATGCTGACTGACGTAAAATCGCAGCAGTGCTCACAAAACACGTGTGTACAGATTTTTTTGTATTAATTCAGTGGTATTCCCCTTTAACGTGTCAGCATACTGACATCTAGCTGCTCCTTGGTGGGCTCTGGCGATCGATCTGGGACCGGTAGGTCAGGAGGGTCATCAAACGGGTCTTCCAGGACCACCGTGTGGTTTATCCTGAAGGAAAATTGCGGAAAAAGGCAGCATTCAATGAGAAATTGTATTTAGGAGATACCTAATCAATAGTGCATTTGCATTGTCAAGTTGGACTCAAATCACTGACCCTTGCAACAGTGTCATACACTACATAGACCATTCATCCACCTCACCTGATATCCTGAAATGGGACAAAGTCCTTGTCGACAAAGGTCTCGTTGATTTTGGCCAAGACATCGGTGCCCTCTGTAACTTCCCCAAACACAGTGTGGACTCCGTCCAGGTAGTCCAGGTTCTCACTGGTGGTAATCAGGAACTAAGGACGTGAACACCAACAGATTAAGTTCATCATGTAGCTCATCTTGCAGGGAAATTTTGATTTCAAAATTACATGGTTTATGCCCCCCCCCCCAAAAAAAGAAAAAAAAAAAAAAGAAACCAAAACGGTGTACACCAATTTTTATGACATTTATAACACCAAAGACCAGACAGGGAGTTCATAGTTCAATATAACATGATAAAATATTATCAAATGTAATGTATGCCATTTCTTTAGGGGGATACTGCCAGGATTTCAGTTTGAAGTCATGAGGATGGTCTATGGTTTCTTCAGCTGATCAGTTGATTTATACTATTCATGATAAACCAAGTTATTTTCAACTTAGTTTATCAAGAGGACCCATCTAACTAGAATAACTAGAAGAAAAAAAAATCGGGCAGTGTCTTCTGATGTTTCTGATCTAGAAGCTTTTGGCATCTGCAGGGAAAACGTCAATGAGAGTTTTCATGTTATTCACCTGAGAACCGTGCTGATCATTTCCATTGTTCACCATGGACACTGTCCCCTTCTTTCTGTGTTTGATGCGTGGCGTCTTCTCTGCATCAAAAAAGCGGGCCTGGTCCCCGTAGAGTTTGCTAATCACAAGAAGAAGAAAAAAAAACAAAAAACAATCTGTTCAGCTGTGGTGTCACAAAAAAAGAAAGAAAAACAAAAAACAAAAACCAAACTGCAACACAGTGATAAGGCAGATGACGGACCTATAGACAGATTCTCCACCACGGCCGGTGCCAGTGGGATCTCCTGTCTGCACAATGAAGTCTCTCTGAGGAGGAGACACAGACATTGTTACATAGGACATATCTAACACAGTTTCAGAGCTGGGAAGATAAACCAGGAAAGCTCAGCATCTTCAGCAGAGCCTGAAATAGAACAGTGAAGATCTTTATTATCAAGTCTTTACATAAATTTTCTAACAGCACTGTCTGCTGCTGTATTTGGTCAAATCTAGACATGACGACCATGAACTGCAATATTTAATTTAATTTGGGAATTTTGTTACAGAATGACTGTATGTAGAGATGATGAACAAAGCAATAAACAGTTTTGAAATATCCACTGGCTGACTTCAAAGTCCTGAAAGGCTAAAAGACGTCAAAGCACTATTTGAGAGGAAATCGCAGTCACAGAAGATTCAAACATGTGTATATAAAACTCAATTACGTACACTAAGAAACTGACTTTAAGGCCAGTGTAATCTACATGCACGCCAACTGTAATTACCTTTGCATATGTGAATCTGACTTGAATTATGTGCAACACTGTAGATGATTACTGAGGTTGATCTGTTTTGATCTATAGTGGTTGAAATAAGTATTGAAACACGTCACCATTTTTCCTCAGTAAATATATTTCTAAAAAGGTGCTATTGACATGAAATTTTCACCAGTGTTGGTAACAACCCAAGTAATCCATACATACAAAGAAACCAAAACAAATAAGGTCAGAAATTAACTTATGTGTATTAAATTGGAATGACAAGGAAAAGGTATTGAACACGCTTAGTGAAATTTATTTAATACTTCTTACAAAAGCCTTTTTTTTGGTAATGACAGCTTTAAGACGCCTCCTGTATGGAGAAACTAGTCACATGCATTGCTCAGGTGTGATTAGGGCTCATTCTTCCACACAGTCTGTCTTCAAATCATGAAGGTTCTGTGGGCCTCTTCTATGAACTCTGATCTTTAGTTCTTTCCTTAGATTTTCAATTGGATTCAAGTCAGGTGACTAGCTGGGCCATTCTAGCAGCTTTATTTTCTTTCTCTGAAACCAAATGAGTTTCCTTGGCTGTGTTTGGGGTCATTGTCTTGCTGAAATGTCCACCCTCTTTCATCTACAGCATCCTTGTAGATGGCAGCAGACTTTTATCAAGAATGTCTCAGTACATTTTTCCATTCATCCTTCCTTCAATTACATGAAGTTTGTCAGTACTGTCTGCTGAAAAACAGCCCCACACCATGATGTTTCCACCTCCAAACTCCACTGTTGGTTTGGTGTTTTGGGAGTGATGTGTATTATGGCATCCAAAGAGTTCAATTTTGATCTCATCTGACCAGACTATATTCTCCCAGTATTTCGCAGGATTGTCCAAATGTTGTGCAGCAAACTTAAACCAACTTCAACATGCTTTTTCTTTAGCAGTGGAGTCTTGCGTGGTGAGTGTGCATACAAGCCATGGTGTTTGAGTACATTACTTATTGTTTTCTTTGAAACAATTGTACCTGCTAATTCTAGGTCTTTCTGACACTCTCCACTAGTGGTCCACAAGTGGTCCTTTTTATAGGCCATCAGTTTGGCCTGATATTAATTTGCTTTCTAATTACTGACAGATTCCAGCTGGTGTCTTGGCTTTCCAGGCCTTTTTGCATCTCCCTTTTTCATGTGTTCAATATTTTTTCCCTGTGTCATTTCACATTATTACACATAATGTAATTTATGGACATCTATGGTTTGATTTCTTTGCATGTGTGGATTGCATAGGTTGTTGCTGACATTTGGTGAAAATTCCATTACAATAGCCACATTAGAAATATATTTATGGTGATGAGACTGTAATTGTTGTTGACTTATTTTACCTGCTGTATACTGGTACTCAGCTTTCAGAACCATCCTGTTCTCTGGTGGAAAACCACCAATACTCAGCTCCCTTCACTAGAAAACACATACAGAACCCGATGTCTACGATGGGCCAAAAACATCATCAGAGACCCATCCCACCCAGACCGCCACCCCTTCACTCTGTTGCAGGTGCTACAGGTCTATTAAGACCAGAACTTACAGACTCCTGAATAGTTTCTACCCAAGCGCCATTATGAACTGAACTCCAATCACCAAACGGCATCTCTGGGACTCAGTGCAATATGTAGTCTGGATGGAACATGCTCCACTGTCTACTTACAGTACTTCATATGTGTATGTGTGTGTGTGTGTGTGTGAGTGTGTGTGTATTCAACATGCATACTATATATTCTTACTATATTTTTTATTTGTTTAGTCTGGAATATGATGTACATATGTGCTGTATCTGAAGACTCTTGTCTGTCTCAGTGTCCCCTCAGTGTCCCCTGAGCAGTACATACTGTACAGTGTGAGATGGCAATAAAGACAGTCTACTCTATTCTCTTGTATTCTTTCTGTATAATGTTCTCTGTCCCATCGAGTACACTGTGGATCTTATGCCCAAGTCTAGTTCTTTTCAAACATTTTTCTTTACCTGCACTGTTAAATACTCTAACCGAAATTAAAGTGTTACCGTCTTATCTACATGTGAAGTTGTGACCTTTGGACTCCACAGGGGTCAGACTACATCCATGATTGAACCGTGGCCCTGACACCTCAGAGTTGAAGGAATCTCGTCTGTGACTACGTCGCCCTCCTCAGGCGAGTCCACACCAGTTCGTGACATGTATGAATTGATGATACCTAAGACTGATTCATAGCCGATACATAACATTGAAAGGGACCATTTAGTCGTACCTGAACATTGTGGATGAGGCAGTAGTTGTAGTATTTTATCTTGCATAATTTCAGGAAGTTTAGGCAAGCTGCAAAAAGAAAAGAGCACAGAGGTTTCGGTTAAACCGACAGTCATCACAACCGAGAAAATCATCGATATATTTCTGCGTGTATTCAGCGTTAAGAAATGAAGGCTAAGTAATGGTTTGTGTTGGTTTTCCTGCTGTCGCTGCACTGATCGTTAGCTAAAGTTAAATGAGCAAATGGACATAAGCAAACAAGCTAACAGCCTTAGCTAGCAGCCCCTTGTTCTGTAATTCAGCTCGCTAGCTTATTCCACTACCACACAGGACACGACTTTAGCTGTTGTTAGGTGCAAATGGCTCCGTTTCTTACTTTTAGGCCTTTCATCTGTAAACAAATCAATTACAATATCGCCCAGTGTCGTTTCAAGGAGCACCGCCATGCTGACGTTCCTAATCTCACGAGAAGAGCGTTGGGGAATTCCCGCACGCCTGCGCAGTTCATATGTCTTGTCAAATGTTTTTGTTGAAGCGATCCAGCTGCTGTTAAGTCACCACAAGATGGAAATGGAGTGGAAAACGGGGCCAGCGGTTCGCGTTATTGTTATTCTTTTCGCCGCCGTAACGTTCACAGAGTCGTCGCCTGGGCAGCTGAACACGGTAAGAAGCAAAGCAGGAGCAAACACTGAACTAGCAGGATGATGTTGCTGTTAGCACATCGTTAGCTCACTGCTCGGGGATATCCTGACTGGCGGACATTGTGCTGTTAACCCTCGCGTCTGTTTGTGTTTTCTTTCCCTTTGGTTTTGAACAATTGAACAATGATCAGGAAAACATCTTGATTAACGTCACAGCGGGGACGTTGGCGGACACACAGCTGCAGGATTCCAACAACTTGCAGGTGAACAGTATGAACCAACCTACTAAGCAAAAGTCCACACCGAGGCGTGTCCTTTTCTATGAATTATTAAATCCGACAATACAGCCGAGACTCAACGCTGTTATTTCTCCCCTCAGATAAATTTAAACATATCGGTGGGAGAAGAGCAGGTGTTGGTCAATGACATCCCAGTTGAACTGTCGGGGGTCACCAGGTTCATCTGTCAAGCACTTCTGTGTGAGTTTCTCTCACATCACCAGGGTGGCCACCGGTTATGGTTCATCCAAATATTAAACCATTAAAACTGAAACTAGAAGAAAACTGTAATTTAAACCTCAGGAAAATACATTGCTCACCTGTCACAGATCAATTAATCTTGTTACGTCATTTAAAAATTCAAGGATGCTTCCATATCATGTTATTTTATCAACTAAAACACTGAATAGATTAATTGTAATTACAATGATAATTTGCTGTTCATGTTTTACTTGATTTATGACTGGGAAGTTAAATGTCAGTCTCATCTTTAATACCTAAAATGTAAATTGTTGCAGAAACGCCACAAGCCTGTAAATACACTGATTT
This sequence comes from Istiophorus platypterus, assembly GCA_016859345.1. NCBI lineage: Eukaryota > Metazoa > Chordata > Actinopteri > Istiophoriformes > Istiophoridae > Istiophorus > Istiophorus platypterus. The sequence continues at coordinate 1,368,347 of CM029133.1, read as the reverse complement.
ATTTTTTCCAGTGGACAGTATCAATGGAAGCAGTGAGTTTGAATCCGGGGACCTGGTGTCCACGGTCACCCGGGTGATGGTGAGCCAGAACCGGCTGTACAGTGACTCGGAGGAGGTGGTGGCTCTGCAGGTGTTCAGTGAAGTCATAGAGATGGAGGGCAAAGAGGTAAACACAAAAATCACATCCTTCTCCAATACTGTGAAATTATTTTCTATGCGTTACCCCACGTTTGCATCAGTTGTGAGACTGTGTTCCATATGAAACACATTTGTTTTATTCAAGAAAAAAAAACAATTAAACGTACAAAGTTTGGGGTTCCATGTCAGAAAACTTGGTTCCAGTGTCTGAGAGGGTGTGTTGAAACAACTATTAAAAAGTTTTAAAGGATCCACATTGACATGTTTTTTTAAATTTGTTTGTAGTAGTAGTTTGTAGCATCCCTGAAGCATTCTGTATTTATGTATGTAATAATTTTAGCAAACATCATCCCTCATTTCACAGCAGACTGTTTCATTATATTTTGCCTTTTTACTACATGACTAATCAAATACAGTAATATCTTGTCTAAAACATAATTATAATTAGTGGTATTTGGATATGATTTCCCACCATTGGGCTTTTGAATCATAGGTCCAGCAGCCTGACATGTGTGAGGTGAAGATACTGATGAGCCCTGATTTCCAGAAGCTGGCTCAGTTCACAAACATCTACCCCATTGGACACAGTGAGATCTTTCGGGTCCCCAGGGCGAATGATGTGGTCGTCACAGATCCACCAAATCCCAGAAGAAGTATGAAAACATGGTGCTCTTTCTGAACTTAATTTATGTTATGCAGATACACTAGAGCCTATTTTTCTCTTTTTTTATACACTTTTTAAAGCAGATGAGGATCAGCTGATCTCTCAGACCACCAGCCAATACCCCCTGAAACACACGGAGACCACCCAGGAGGAGACTGCAGCCCCTGGAAAGCTCCCAGAGACTCCCCAGCCGGATCAGATTCAGATGGAGACTCCACCCAAAGAATCCATATCATCTTACTCTGTGAGCAAAGTCTGATGCTAGACCCAGTTGATGACGTACACACTGCCTTGGCGGTATCTAGCTGTTTCAGTGGTAGGTGTGGTTTAAGTAGGAAGAAGAAAATGACAGTTTATGGATGAAGCTGTTGTGGGTCTGTTGGAACAAACAGGGAGAAGAAAGTCAGTATATTTGTAGGGATGCACTGAAATGGGTTCTCTTTTTTTCTGCAGCTGTCGACCCACATCCATTATTTCTCTTCGAGCACAGGCTAGTACATCACTCAGGTGCTTCAATGTAATGCTCTACGGATGTAGGTTACATTTTTTTGATATGCTGATATTTTGTCATAGCTCACAGTACTCCCCCTGCGAAAATAAAGGTCAGTGGCAGGCCCAATATCAAAATCCGAAAATCCAGTTTAACAAAGTGGGAAAAATGTTGACAGAAAAATAACACTGCAGCAATGAAGTATTGTTTTGTTTTTTTTAAAGGTGACACTGGCCATTTCTGCTGTATGCATAGACAGATTTCTCATTCACTGTGTTGAGGATGTGCACACAGCAGTGGGTTAGAAAAGTCATTGCCAAGATTTTCATAATAGCTTATATAAGCGCATTTTTAGTATTTAACAATAGTATTTTAGTATTTTTTATATTTAGTATTTTAAAAATTACTTTTTAGAGGTCAGCAAGGGCCATACTTAAAAGTGATGCCAGGCACAGTTCACTGTTTACGCAGCCTTGCATCGAAAAAAAGGATTATCTGTGGAATGTGGTTTCTCAGTGACAGTTCAGAGAGCGAGGACGACACTGCATGAAGTCAACTTCTACTGATGGAGTCCAAGATGAAAACCACTGCACAAAACACAAAAAACCTGATGAATGTTGGCAGGACATTCTTTGGTCAGAGGAAACCAAAATAAATTGGTTTGGATCAGACGGGGTCCAGCATGTCTGGTTTAGACCCGGCCAGGACCACCACAGTGACTTCATATTGCTGACTGGGAAACATGGAGGCGCTGATATAGGGACGCATGAGTGCAAAAGGTGAAGAAATGATATTTACCTCCTTGATGCAGATGATACTTTGAACATCCGCAACTTTCATCAAAAAGTAGATCTGGGAATACTGAATACCTGGGCCGAATACTGTATCTACCAGAGGAGTTATGTTAATGTAAAACCTCATAGTAGAAGACCACAGTGCAAAAAGGCTTCACTCATAACAAAAACTCTGTCAGTAAAGAAAGTAGTGGAAGTGTTTTTTGTCAGCCACACAGGATGTTGAGATGAGACTGTTTGACATTTTCTTTCTGTAAAAAATTCCAAGTGTCAGTGGCTACATGATAACAGCTAATTCTGCACTATGGGGATGACAGGGGCTGGGATATTGACCCTTTTCCACACATAACTGCTGTGATCTCCCCGTTAGCTCTTAGTCATCCCGGTTGGTTTTCTACCCTTCACATGCACACCAATCTCCTGGTATTGCGTGGGAACACCACGTGTGTGAAATGTTGCGCCCTTGGAGCTCGGTGGAGGCAGTGGGTTCTCACATCTTTATGTCTGTCCTGTCCTCAGGCCATGTGTCAGTGGGTGGAGCAGGTGAGGGAGCGTCTGAGGCGCTTCTGCTCCGAGTCCCTGCCCGTCTTCTTCCTGGTCATGTGGGTGGTGGTGATCGGCGTCGTTGGGTCGGCCGTCATAGTTAAGATCTTGGACATGTTCTTTCCAGCCTGTGAACACAAGTGAGTTTGTTTCACTGAGGTAATGTGTGAACAAATAATCTCCCTGATTGTCTTCAAAAAACCAACAACATTTGATTTTTTTTTTCCCCCTCCCTTTTTTAAAGGCACATTTTCCACCTTAACCCTGTCCCTCTGCTGCCAGAGGACGAGAGGCACACTCTGTTGGAGAACGTGGAGGCAGAGGCAGAGGCAGAGGAGAGGAAGCCTTGAAGGGGGATCCACCGACCGGTTCCATTATTTTCAGCCTGTTTTTGTTTATTCTTTAACCTTGGTTACTATGTTACATTTTCAGCATGGCCTGGTTTTGTCCCTAGTTTATGCTTGCACAGACTATCAAACTCTTAGCCCCTGTGATTGGTCAGACAGAGTCTGTGAGAAGTCACTTTAATTAAATCACAAATGAAACGCCCGCACTTTGTTACTTGTCTTTAAAAATAAGTAGCTCAGTAACACATTACTTTTTAACAGCAATGACCTAGTGCACTTTCGCTTTTCCAGCATCCAAAACATGTCATAGAAAAGGGGATCATTCTCCCAAATTTGTTGTCATCGTTGTTTTGGAATACGACTCTCACCCTAGGGTCTGTTTAGTAGCCATTCTTATAGAAGATCATGTGTTGTGTTCAAAAGCCTTGAGCTTTGAGCTCTGAAGTTCATCTTTTAAAGGGATAGTCAGACATTTTGAGGCATACACTTGCTCACTTTCCAGTGAGAAGCCTTTTAGCTTAGCATAAAGGCTATAAAAAGAGGGAAACAGCAGCCTGATTGTTATGTCATGCTGTTTCAATTCGTACAGAAATGGAAGTGTAAAAGTGAAAATTCTTATTGTTGCCTTGGCACCAGATGATTTCCTGTCTGGATGTGGTGTCTTCCTAGAGGCTCCTCTTAACATGAGGCTGTCGCTTTTTCAAAAACCTAGTTCAAACGAATTTTACCTAATGTGATTCATTTGAACTAATGTGAACACAACCCGCAGTGCGAGCTGTGAGTTTGTGGCCAACGTTGTCCGTCTGTCGGTGTTCAGAGAGTGTGTCTGCAGCACAGCCTTCAAATTTTCCCCCATGGTCGCATACAAATGCACAAGAGGTGTGTCCTAGGGAGGGAGTCATGGACGTGGCCCCACTCATGTCCGCCGCCTCTGCTGCCTCACCTGGGTTGCACCTGGCAGTGGAGCTCGAAGATTAGTCAGCAAACAGCCTTATGCGCACTAGTATCTCAGTCAGAAACTAAGCAGATAGGTCAGTGGGACATCCAGCAGGTCGAGCTGGTAGCGAACTGTAGGAGCGCCCTCTGCTGGGTGACTGAGCAAATTATTTCAAATGGTCTCTTGTACTCGCTTGTAAATTTTAAATTCAGACAACACATCACAGTTCAATATTTAATGTCTTCCCACACTGGAATGAAAGTTCGAGTTTTACAAAAAAAAGTGACAGCCCTAACTAGCAGAGACTCCATGAAGTCAGCGCCTGATCAAGTCAAGAAAGGAAATAAGTGTTTCCTAAAATGTGGAACTATTCCTTTCAGCCAGCATTGACAAGAAACCCTCAGTGTTCAGTAAAAAGGGGGAACATCTGCTGTTCAATGACAATTAAGAAAACTTGATTTACTGATGAAAAAGCTCCATGGTGATCCTGTTTGTCAGTTTTCTTGTGAGGTAGTTTTTATGTTCACTGAAAAGATTTCATAAATGTAGCAGTTCTGGTCACATATTCTTCTCACATCATAGATTTTCACCTAACTGCTGGAAAAAAAAATCAGTGAAGGAATCTGTATATTTAAAATGAGGCAGGTAGCGTCTACTTGTCTGTTGTCGTCTAGGTGAAGATGAGCTGAAAACTGAAGCAATCATATTTGAATCTGCTGAAAAAATGCAGATCATCCAGTCCGGAAAATGTCCTTATAAATCTCGTGTCCCTCCCACACCACTTCGAAACTGGATCTGAATGTCACTGTCAAAAAGAGCTCCTCCCTATAAATGAGGTTATTGTTGATTGTCATTCCTCACAGTGCCTCTGTATTTGGGGGCTTCTGTCGCTAAAGGGAGGAGTTATAATTTATTTTACAGTGGTTGATTTTGTGTGTGGCTTCATTTTACTCATAACAGTGAATGTGAGGTTGTTCAGATAGTCTATGTACTGTAAATGTATAAGTCAAATGACCGCTATGACTGGAACCATGTAAAATACAGTGTCTGCCCAAGAAACCACAAGTTCATTGTGGAAATTACTGGAAGGAAGGAATCTGCACATGGAGCAAAAATGGGAGTCAAACTTGCATGGATGTTCCTTTTTTTTTCCTTTCTTTTTGTGCTAAAGAGATGATAAACCTGACCAAGCAGACAGAGCACAAGGCAGGTTATTATGAGTTTCAGCAAGTGTCAACTCATCATTTTTTTTTTCCTTATTCCAGAACTCACCCTTCACGCTTTAAACTACCTGCTTGTGTTCCTTAGAGCAGCTGAGACTTGGAGTCTCCCCAGGGTTCAGTTGAGCTGCAGGATGCATGATGTGCTGCGGTAGCAAAAGGTGCATGTGTAGTATAGCCGTCGAATGCGGCTGCTGCCCTGTCGGCAGGTTATACGTTACAACTAGGAAACTGCATGATGACTCCAGACGACTCAACCTGTAAAGTGTATATTTCCACATTGACACACAAAACACAACAAGTGCTGTAGACGAAACGGAATTAGGCTGTGAGGCGAAAAAAAAGCCAGGCATGAATTCAAATGTGTTGCTGAAGAATAAAACAAAACATTTGTTTTAATTTGAGACATTTGTTTGCATTAATTGTATGAATTACAGCTGGACTGAGCACTTGGGTCTAGACTTCTGCTGACTCAGTGTTTCCCCTATGACGGTCACATTTATGCATTGTCCGGCTACTGTGCTTATGCAGGCTGAGAGAGAACATTGTGAACACTTTCACCTCTGTTCTCGAATATCTGGCAACCGAGCAGAAACCTCCTCAATAAGAGCACCCTCTGATCCAACATTACAAAGGAACAAAAGCTCCCATACTGAGTTTCCCCTTCCAACAGCGAAGAACTAAGAATTTATCCAGCTGTTGTTGGACTTTGGTTTTAGCCTCAAACGGGGCCAAATCACAAACGTTTTTTTTCTCAGCACACTGCTAATTTAGGGGCTATAATTATAGCGAGACAAATAAATTGCCCAGTGTTAGATTATCAATCAAATCAGTATCAGTGTGTGTCAGCTAATAACGAGAAACTGAAGCGTGAAAATGCCAGAGGTGCTGTGTGCTTGAGGTGGTTTAGAAAGTGTCTCCATTACACCAGTCGTCCACCAGAGGGCAGTGACTTCCCCCGATGCAAACTACACACCTTCGTCAAAATTCTTAAATAACCAAGTGTATTTACTTCTGGGAAAAAATATCAATTTTTCATATATACATGTTATACTCAATTACAGTTATGAGTATCAGTGTGTCGGCCTCAAATATTTTGTGTTGGTGAGGCTCTAGACAATTTTTTATGGGAGAAAATTACTGATGATTCTACATTTAAGAACAACAGTTGAATGGTGGTGAGTTTGCACAGATGCAGATGATGTTGGCAGGTTACGAGCTGTGAGAGCATGTAAGGACAGAATTATGAGCATATTATAGTTTCTGAGGTCACAATAGATACTGTTTATGTGAACAGTTTCCATTGCACAGTTTTGGCAGTTTGTACATCTTGTACACAAACTGAGTGCAGGATAAAACTGACTGGATTTGAACTGGGACTGAAGCACCATCCTGTTACGCCCCATGTGCTAGGTACAAAACCAAGAATCCCATCAGCGTTTAAACAATGTTGGACAAACACCAGTAACAAGTGACCTAACATTTTCAATTACTTGCAGTGTAAATTTTTTTTGCTCTTAGAAAATTTATTTTTGTTTGTATGCTCTCGGAACCTGAATCTTCACATGTGGGCTGACAGGGTTTCACACAAGTGTCTTTTTTGTTCTCTTGTGTAACAAAGCTTTTGGGCTGGTAATTTTTTCCTTCATTGGACAGGACACAGCAGAGCTGACAGGAAATGAGAGGAGAAAGACAGTGGGTAGGGGGTGATATGCAACAATGGATGTTGCAACTATATAGTCAGTATCTTAAACCTATCAGCCAGACAAATGTAACAGCACCTGAGTAGGACCCCTAAAAGTGATTATTACATGGCACCTGAAACCTAATGTCTACATGTATAACTGAAGAACTGCCCATCTGCCAACTATGGTCTGACAGTGACTTGATGTTGTTCCAACTGCAGGCTCCAAATACCATGTAACCACCTTATCGTACATGCTCGGTAAATAAACCTACATGTGAGGCAAACTTTATATCCATACACATTATAAACTTTATTTATAGAAATATCTTGTTTGTGTTGTGCTCATAAAAATTTTCACCTCAAAAAATGTGAAAGAGCCACAGGATTCTGGATTTCATATAAAACGAAGTGCATAAAAAAAGAACAAACAAAAACCTATTCATTGGCAGTTTGTTTAGTCTCATCGTCTGATTCGATGGCACAAAGCAAATTTTACGATACTAAGTAAGGAAGGCAGTGGTAAAACATCTGTGGACTCAACTGTCAGTGTGCTGCAGGAAACATGGCATCCTCAGTTTGTCAGTTCGAAAAACACGTACATGTTGAACACGTTTGAGGATTTTAAGATCAATAAAACATTATGCAATTGAAATTATTTGTAATATGAATCCAAAAAATTTTAAGTATCAAAAGAGAAAAATTAACTTTTACCCAGTTTGTCGACATGACTCAATTTTTTAGACTTTACAACATTAACATAATGTACAATAAGAAGAGATGCAGTCTTTTAAGTGCACATACTGCATTTACCTAATGTAACAAACATTACCTTCTATACACAGCCACAGTCAGACACACACAAACAAACTTTTACCCATGTTACACCTCCTCTAACTTAGTTACACACTCAGACACAGACGGCTTGGATGCTTCCCTTCTTCAGCATGAACCAAACTCCTCTATCCACTTCTCATACTTCTCCAAGTCAGCTGCAGACACAGACTTGGACACTTTCTTCAGCGCCGACTCAAAGTCTTCCATGGTGGTGGGCATGTGCATCTCGTCCCGGGAGATGTTGCGGATCTCTTCTGGCGTGAGGCCCTCGATTCTCCGCCTCATGGCCATCAGAGACGCGTCCCTGCACCATCAAACAACAGTTTAACCACATGACATGACATGGCTTTTATTCTGTGCATGTTTTTCTCCAGTGAAGATGATCGACTTTATTTTGAAGGACTTTTTAACCTGCACACATTGGTGATGTCAGCTCCTGAGTAACCCTCCATCTGCTCTGCAATCTTGTCCAAGTCCACATCACCGGCCAGCTCCAGTTCCTTCAAGTTGATCCTGAGCAGCTCCACTCGCCCCTTGGCTGCAGACGCACGGGCAACAGTGAGTGGAGTGGCCGGGAGGCTCATCTACATGCCCCCAGCCTACAGCCGTTACTGCATACACACCAATTGGGTCACACAAATGTGTTTCAAGGGCCACAATCGAGGCTGCATATTAAACTGGGCAAAACAAACACCTTGCTCCCGGGTCCCTGATAGACCTGCCGTCACTGCGTGTCAGTCGGTTTGTGGTAATAGCATTGATTGTGAAGTTGTTTAGGGATATGCCCAATAAAAACTTGATCCAACATTATGCAGTTACGACTGATGCATCTAATATTAACATTATATTTTTTTCTTTGAACCTTTGTCCTCAAACGAGTTTTCTAAAGCTGAGTAATAATAATACAGGCCAGATTAATCTCTCTGTGCATATATGATTCAAGTATGTACAGACAACAGTTCCATGCAGTGAAGAAATGACTGTACTTGAAGGCAGAGGGATGTAGATCCTCTTCTCCAGTCGTCTCCTCAGAGCTTCATCAATGTCCCACGGGAAGTTGGTGGCCGCCAGGACCATCACCATCTTTGACGGGTCGTCGTTCTCTGATGCTCCGCCAACACCTATGCAAAAGCGACAACAGCATCAGAGGCCTCAAAAGACAGATGCTCCGATCTAGAGGTTTCTGCAGTTTAAACAGTTCACACATGTCCAGGATAGTGGAAACATGAATATATTTTAAGACTTGGTAAATAAATTTGCGATGTGTTCATCAGTGTATAAGGAGGCGTCACTGGTGTTCTACCGTCCATCTGCACCAGTAGCTCTGCCTTGACCCTCCTGCTGGCCTCGTGCTCCTCTGACGTCCCTCTGCGGCTGCACATGGAGTCGATTTCATCAATGAAGATTGTAGTGGGAGCGTAAAAACGTGCCTGTGGAGGACAAACAAACAAAATGACTGAGTCTCGGAGAAGATCTGAAAGGGGACTAAACTTACACATTGCTCCTTTAAGCAACCTTTAGCTCAACCCAAGGAAGGGTTTCATGCAAGTCAAAAGCTGGAGGTGGCTCAGCTTTTCCTACACCATTACTTCACTCTGTTGCACTGTTGATCTTTGAGAAGCTGTGTGTTAGGAACATGATTATGACCTTTTACTTTTCAAGTGTACCTCACAGTAGGACCTGTGTGCCTGTATTACAGCATGTTAACAGCAGGTATGACGTCAGTCAGGCTACATAAACACTGGGAGTGGTCCTTACAGAAAAACCATATTTAATGTCAGTAACTATGGCTGGACCATCTTTAAATAAAATACTTTCTATTCTGTGAAAGCTACATGTAAGAATTACTGAATTATGGTGAACATGAAGGGACTTTACTACTGTGATCACCTCTCAACCGTCTCCGTCTCCCAGATTTATCTGCACTTGTTCCTACACGGCAGTGGTACCTTATACTGTTTCATCAGGGCTGGAGGAAACATATTGTTTGAATGACTGTAGTGCTGCATTTGTAAACAGCACCAGAATGGCTTCGGGGTTGATGGTGGACCTAAAAGGTGCAGGACTGACATAGCAGGGGCTGCAGCTCATGACCCAACACAACAACCTGTGCCCTTTGTTTAAGATCAGGGAGTGATCTTTGTGTTAAACCAGACCTCTGTCCATCTCTAAACTTAACTAAGTGCACTAAGTTTAATAATGCTGTCGTCACTACAAGTGGATATTATAGGCCCAGTGCAATATGGGATATTTTGGCAGAAAAAACAATACAGTCAGTGAACATTTTACTGACATCTTCAATAAATTTGTGACTCGTTAATTACATTGATTGACAACTTCCTCGGGTTTATATAAAATATGACGTATAAAATATGAAAATATAAAATACAATCTAGTACATCCCTTGAAAGATGCCAGACAGAACTTATAATAAATATAAAAGCACCGTTTTTTTTTCTCAACATTGCAACAGAAGACAGATTTTAGGGTTGTTCTCTGTGAATTCAGAAAGTATCCAGACCTCTTCACTTTTTCCCTATGTTCTTATGTTGCAGCCCTACACTAAAATCCTATACATTCATTTTCCCCTCATTGTAGACCCTGCACATGAACCTTAATGATAAAATGAAATTGCAGTAATACCCAAACATGTAAGAATCCTAATAAGACACAATGCATATGGGCTTACCATTTCAAAAAGGAGGCGAACGAGTTTCTCTGACTCTCCTCGGTACTTGGAGGTGAGAGTAGACGAGGAAACGTTGAAGAACGTGGTTCTGCATTCGGTGGCAACAGCTTTGGCCAAGAGTGTCTTCCCTGTGCCTGGAGGTCCCACCATGAGAACCCCCTAAAGGAACAAATTAATTCCATGTAAGAGCAATGCAGGTGACATAAGAATTAGACTAAAATCTGTTAAATGAGAACCTTCCAGGGTCTTCGGATGCCTTTGAAAAACGCAGGCATCCACATGGGCAACACCACAGCTTCTTTAAGGAGTTTTTTTGCATCCTCCAAGTCTGCTATGTCATCCCTATGGAAACAGGTCAGACAGATGCAGTAAGCAGTTCAAAGGAAGGCTGCTAATCATGTACAATAAACCACATCCTACCTACAATCTACTAAGGACAAGAGTTTGCATCTTGAAATTAGTGTTTCTAACATCACAGGACACTGAAGTCAAAATGTTTTTAGAGAAACACTCCTTAATAATCTGTGCAAAACAATTTGAGGCTGATTGATGTGAAGACAATATCCTATTATTTTATTGACTATTGCTGCAATCTAAATTAGAATTACTTTCTATAAAAGAAATTCCTGACGTTAAATTAGTGGGATAATACTACTCTCTCATAAGTGGCATAAAACATCAGCTTCAGAAAGTATTCTAAATCCCGACTTTTTGCAGACTTTACTGTGTTGTACATTGAACTATAAAATTGATAAAATTCACAATTAATCATCAGACCAGAATGTTTTTGCCCCTTGTGCTCTGAGTCCCTTAAATGTATGACTAACTTTAATAATTGTGCAAAGAATTTTTTTTTAAATTAAAATAAATAAATAAATAAATAAAAATCCCCTCAAAAATCAAATCTACCCCAAGTGTGAAAAAAGGAAAGGGGCTTGGACAGTTTCTGAAGCAACTCTCTTTACTGATAACAGCTACAGTTGGAGAAGCTATGGCCTTAATGACAAGTCACATCAGACAAAGGGTTAACACCACTCTGCACCTCAGCTGCTTCAGATTCACAGACTGACAGGACAAGCTAATTATTACTTTCTCAATTTAGAGCTGTTAAGGAATAAGCTTAAAACAATGACACAATGTGCTCATAAGATAAACTTGAAATAACTTTGATTCTGATTGTTGCTATAAGGACACAGGGTGTCGTGTGCTGATTATAAAGCCCTTTGAGACCCTTTGTGATGGGTCGTATTGGACTGTATAAATAAAACTTGACTTGTTTATCCTACAGCTGTCTCTTATTTACTTGAAAATGACTGAACTAAATATCGTTTCTCCTCTTTTAGCAGGTTTTTTTTTTTTTTGGCTTTAGTGGAGAACTGACGTGTCGACGGGCAAAAGGAACATGCGGAGAGAAAGAGGAGAAGAACCCAGACAGAACTGAACTGGGAACTGCAGTTACATGGTACATGTCTTAACCACAGGTCACAGGACATCTCCTCTTTTAGCTTGTCAGACAGTTCATAATGTGAGTTATACGCTAATACCATTTTGGCCTTTACTATTTCATTCTGACTTTAAAATGATTGAAGACCAAAGTTTATCGTGAAATATGTAGCATATTTGGCAGACTGAGGTTCGTTTTCTAAAATCTCTTCTTTGGTCATTTCAGTGCAACTCAGCGTCACAACAGACAGTCTTCATGACTGAAAATTTTTTTGAATTTGATTTTTTCAGATTTTTTTCCCACTCAAAGAATGATATGATTTCTTCACTGTCTTGTACAGAAACATTTCTGGGACATGTTATTTCATGACATGACATGAATATAAAAGATTCACATGCGCAGGCTCATGTCTCCTGTGAGAATCAAACCAACAGACACTGAAGTGTAAAAACATACCATTTAACGTTTGGATTCTGAGATATAATATCTCTCTCCAGCGCTTCCACGAGGTCTTTGTCGTATCCTGACCCGTCAAACTTTTTCACTTCTTTCTCCTGGACCTCTGCTTTGCTCTAGAAGGAGGACCACACACATTATTAACATTTCCTGTTCCCTGATTCAACTCACGTGGTTTGTTGGAATGACTGTCTGGAATGACAGGCTGGGAAAGGTTGCAGCTACAAAAGCAGCGAGTACTGTTTAATTAACTATGCAAATAGTTGTGTCTGAATATATGACATGCAATATAATGAAACAAAGGCTGTGCATTCTGTCAAATTGAAAGCACCAACATGTTATTTACCTTATCTTCCTTTGTTTTGCCAGCGGCCTCCTTTGCCTCTTTTGACTCCTTCTTTTCTTTGCCCTTGGAGGGCTTACTTCTGTCCCCATTGGCCCCGCGGGGCGAGTGCCTCTGCTGGGCCCTCACGGCCACACTCAGCCGGTTGTTGGGGGGTTTGCTGTCTTTGTACGGGTTAGCAGGCCGCCTGACGGGACAAGGAGAATGTCTGTGAATGGAAAAGAGGCAGATGGAGCTGGTAACAAAAACCACAGGACCTTGCAAGTCATGCATTTTTATGATTCCAAAAAAATTATATTCCTCAAAATATCTGTTAAACTGATGTTTTCTTCATGCCATAACATTGATAAGTGACGTAATTAGATTTGGACTGGACTCAGACAGTGAGGAAGGCAAAAAATCAAAACAAAACACTATAAAGGCTGAAGCAGTAATTTTCAAAAATATGTCTGTGGTACATGTATCGTGCCACTGAAAGTTAAAAAGCTCATTTTAAAAAAAAGGAATAAAATACTTCTTAGTGTGTATGCATATAATAATTCTATCAAATAAATCACCAATCAATTCCCTGGATTCAACACATACTGTATGAGACATTACATATACTTAGGAAATGCTCAAGTTTGTTAATGCAACCTGACTTGGTAATTGAAGAAAAAAAAACTAACCAAGCAAACAAAGAGGCAGTGTGAGCTTTACAGGCCACCTTTCTCTAAAGGGCAGAGCAGGAACAAACCAGGCTCACATCAGGGGCTCAAGTCTGCTAATCTCAATCATATGACTACGTTTGGAACTATTGTTCAACTTATAAAATCCTAAGTCACGAATCTGTGAACAGCGGAGGTGAACACCGAAGCAGAAGAACTGTTTTTTAAATAGCAAACAAAGAAAATCATTTTCAGCAATAAATGAAAGGAGCTGAAAAGTGAAAGCTTTGTATAAATGACCAACCTCTGCTCCACATGTACAGGCCTTATCTCACAGTCATCATGGTTACTGGGTTTAGCAGGCGTCGTGTCTAACTGAAAGTTCTCCAGAGTCGACATTATGTCCTGAACCTGTCGATTCTCTTCACTGATTTCCTGCCACAACTAGGAAACAAACACAAACATCAGAGAAGCCGAATCTCCCGGTCATGATCTGTTACGCTATTAACTCCATGTATACCTGCTGCCATCTCTGCTGAAAGCTGCTGTCCCGCACGGTGTACACATACTTCTTGATTTGTTCTAGCAGTCCATGATAGAGAACACTGGCCGAGTTGTAGTTTCCCAGCAAGGCGTACTCGCGGGCCAGCTTCACGTTCTCACTGATTTCTCGTAGACTCATGCTGCCGTGGAAACAGAGATACGAGCATTTACTGTGTATGGTGCCATGAGCAGGGTTTACAAAGTGAATGCGGTGTGCACATATGGAAGACAGATGGTAATCTCTGGTACTGGGAACCACCTCGACATTGAAGACTGACACCAAAATGGGCTTTTTTTTCACTGAAGTTTTTAAGACATGTCACAAAGCAGAGGTGTAAACATTAAAATTAATGATTGCTGAATCGAAGTTCTCTGTTCCAAAGCTTTGGTAGTGGCCCTCACACATCAAGTACTCTGGTTTATTTCATCTGAAACAAGGTACACTATGTGTGGTAAAATTACTGATAACAGGGTATTTTTTTCTAACAAAACATGAAAACAGCCATGTGATGCATCTTTCATGTGAGGAAACAGGACAAGCCACAAACAAATGATCTTCCTGCTCTAAACTAAAACTGTTGTCTGCACATATAGGAGTGGGCAGAAATGGTTGTTTAATGCTGATATGTTTTGGAGGAGAGGGAACTTCAGAATAATTCTTTACATGTTTGATCCAGGATTTGTTCCTTGTTTTGAATCAGTGTTTTTGATTTTTTTTTGGTAGAGACTTATTATCTCAGATCTAAATTTGTATTTCAGTTATAGTCAGTTTGAATCTCATCAAATACACTTAATGAAGTGGATTGAAAGAATAATTGTAGTGATATGAGCTAACCTAATGCAATTCATTAAAAGCTATATAATTTTCCCATTAGAAAAAATATTTTATAAAATCATTTCACAAATACTGAGATATTAGTCTTTTTTCATATTAATCAGCTCTATCTCTTTGCTGTATTAGGCTGGACACAGGCCTCCATGGGTTTCATGGTTTTAACTGACTCTGACCTAACTTTGACAAACCTTGCCTTTCGTTGTTATAGTAGCAAGTGATGTAGTGGTTTGGCATCACTTTATTATAAATGAATCCAGGGTAAATTTGTAACGCATGAGAAAATTTTTGTTATGTCAAAGTCCAGATTAGTTAAATGGAAATTCCTTTATCGCTATCAAGTTTAAGTATTTTTTCCAGATATTTCTCCGCTTTTTTTTCGGATCAGATGCACTAGATCAAGACTGACACGCAGTGACCCAAAGAAGCAGTCTGGTACTGGCCAGATGTGATGGAGCCATGTTACAGACTCTTTCAGTCCCAGTGGACAAATGCCTTTATCCCCATATACCAGGTATCATAACGGCACTGACTATGAGCAGGTAGACTCTAGGTTTTGTATTAGGAGAGAAACTGATGTGTTTCTTGCATTTAAAAGAATCCAAAATCAGCATAGTGGTCCGGTTTTATCCAAAGAGATACAGACTGGATTATTCTAATGGTGGTGGAATAATAATTTTTAAAAAGTGATGTGAAACTTTCTCGTGAAAATGCGAGCATGTTTCAAAATCAACTATAGCTGAGTGTTAACTTGTAAGGGGGCAGATTAATTACCCCCCTCTGGCTGTTATCTTGACCCTCGTGCAACACAAAGACAAAACTCCTCAGTGTTACATTAACAGTTTTCACCCAACCGTGGTGCATTATTAACAAGGTATGTGTAGAGTTTTAAGGCTTCCCCGCATTCTGTGAGACACAAACTAAGAGGATAGTTGCTGTTGTTGAATTTTTGTCCCACGTATTAGCCGGAGCCAAACTTCTACGTCAGAATGCGACAGAGTCAACACGTACAAGATGCTGAGGGTCGATGAGTTTAAGTAGCATGGCTGCTTCGCTTAGCTGCTTAGCTGCTTAGCTGCAGGTAACGTCGCTCTGACTATTTACCGTTCACCCACAGTGTTGATGTCACTAACAGCCTTCACTTTGAATCTCCAGCCGGTCGGTTGGTTTCCTCTCCCCGCTACAGACAACAAGTATAAAACCACCATCTCCGCAAAACTCGACGACCGCACCTGTTCACGTTAAGCAACGTGAACAAACATGTCAGAATTATAACACGGATCCAGTTGGCGTCGGTTTCATACTCAACTTTTCAGCTGGACGCTCTCGGTCTCTCCGCCGCTGTTGTGACGAGTTCCGCTGTGACGACTTCACGAAGAGTGACGACTTCACGAAGATAACCGACGGGAGCCGACGGGAGCCGACGGGAGCCGACAGGAGCCGACGGGAGCCGACGGGACCGGTGATCCGTGGACGTTTGCAGTTCGGCTGATGTGACGGAAGTCTCCGAAAGCGCACGAAAAAGTCTCGACTTCCGCTCACGACCTTCAAAATAAAACCGACTGAAACCGAGAGAACGCCTCACCTGGGGAGAGGTGACAAAGCTGAGTTCAGACAGTTTCCAGGGTTTTTTCAATGAGTTCGCGGTCCAGTGTGGATAGTGAATTTTTTTTCTATATCTTAAATACTTTAAGATGTTACATGGCGTTAAATATCATTGATAAGCATTAATGAACGTTTGTCATTGATCCATTTATACCTACAATAACTGAGTTTCTTGGCTACCTGGGGAACTCCACATTGACATTTTAACTAGCAAATACTATATGAGTCTGGACGGACATGGATGTGAACTGCAACTTGACCGGTTGGCAAATGAAAACAACCAAGAGGTGGTAATTCTAGTTTGACATGTCTCACACACACACACACACACACACACACACACACACACACACACACACACACACACAGACCAGAATGACACTGCATTTAACAAATGGTACAGCTGGTTGTTGCTCTTATACACTGTGAATTTTGAATTAGACTACAAGAGAGAAATTCAGGTTTGAATGGTTGTCTGAATTTCTGATGCATGTCACATGCTGCAAGTGCGTGTCAGGACCTTACAGGCAACATAGCAGTCATTTTAACATAGTCTTAGTTACTAAATATGTCAGAAAATATGACCGTTTACAATTATGTTTTCAAATTAAATTAATATATTATTATTTCTATATTTATATGTACTTTTTTACCTGGTCTATATCCAAATAGCAACAGCGCACCATGAAAGAAGCTATGCAGACGAGCTCAAAGAACCATGACTAGAGACGTCTCATCAAGAAATAATAATGTCTGCCAATGGTGAAAGCAGAGCGCGTAGATTATAAACTTTGGCTCGACTCTAAACTCTTGTTTGTCCTGCCAGTGGCAGTTTGCCCTCTTTATTCTGGCAGCACTGAGTGAGTCACTTATATGGTCAATGGGATAAAGGGACTGGTCTCAGCCTGACTGCAGCAACAGCCAAGTCTGGATCCCACACCCCTCGTTTCTTATGTCCAGTTGTGACATGGTGCCAAACAACAGAACAACATTCCTGTCCACTTCGCGGGTGTGACCCGACTTCTGGGCCCAGCTGAAGGTCCCCTGAAGCAGAAGAGGGAGGGGCTGCTCCTGGCCCTGATACCTGAGGACCAGACAGTTGACCAGCTAATGCGAAGAAGAAGTGCTGCAGCAGTCAGCATGGATCTCTGTACATTAAGAGAGCTGACTCAATGTTGGTGAAGGGTTTTGGTAGCATCTCAGGATATTGGCAGGATATAATTCTCCCTCAGGCTCTCTGAGCTATTGTGCTTTTGTTTCCAAATGAAAAAGCGATGAAGCTGAAAATATTTCAGTGGTGTCTGGTTGGACCGATAGAGCCCAGGCATCTAAATTTGTATCTGCTAGAGTTGAAACTGTCTCACAGGAAATAATAGCTTCAAAAAAGACAGTATGTTCCACAGGGGCAACAGACTGGCTTTGATACCACATGGCATATAACATGTCAAATCCTTTATCTCAACATCCTCCCCCATTGCTGGGAGGTACAACAGAGGCCTAATAGGGAAAAAATCAGTATATTCTCATTTACGTGAAATGTCTCAGAGTGCTAAATGTAAAGTGATGTAGTAGAGGCAGATACAGCTGCTTCTGTGGCTGGTGGATGGGACTCAGCCCTCCACGGCTGGAGCAGGTGCTGCTGCAGATTCTTATCTTGTCTAATGCACTCTTCTCCTAACATGAAATCAGATCTGGCTCCAGGTGTCTTTGGCCTTAGCTCCAGAGTCGACCCTCAACCCAGAGAGACACACCGAGGACAGGCTTTTTTTTGAGGTTCTGATGGAGAACCTACTCTCAATCATCCAAGGGTGACAATACCACCACACTCCAACATGACAATCCCAGCCATACAAACTAAACACATCATCCTCCCACACATTTCCCAGAGAACAGCAACATTACCACTTGAGATTAATGGCATAAAATGAATCCCTCTCCCAGTCGGTTTGTCAGTTGGGCCTGGGGCTGAGGTCAAATATACTTCTACATTCAGAACGTACTTAAGCCAAAGCATTGAGAGGCTATTAAGGGCAAATTGAACAAAAAGGTTAAAAACCATTTGATATATATGGCCCCTTTATAACTGATATTGTGTTGTGGATAGTGTATTATTATCTTATTTATGGATGTTCAAACTGTGTGACCGACACCTAAATTCATGTGGCCTGAATTATTCAACATTGCTGATGTCATTAACATGCATTTCACATTTAAGTCTCTAGGTGTCACTATCACTAAACGTGCAAATTGCTGGAAAGCTCTTTCTACAGTTAAGAGGCTTCGCCAGTCACAGTCAGTAGAGAAGGTGAAAAGTTGGCAGTGAGATTTCAGACAAGGTGGCAAAAGTGACTGCGCCACTACACCATGACGTGACGAGAACCGTTGTGACGCCCGCTAATCTCATCCAGCCATGAGCACTTAATCACTGGGAGGTTCAGGCCTTACTGTCGAGAATTAATGCCCAACACTGGGACATAATCTAGGGCTAGAATTAGAGTTCAAGGCTCGAGAGTAAGAAAAGTCAAGAAAAAGTAAGTGAGCCCTTTGGAACTAGATGATGCTGCACATTTCCCAACAGGAAATTATCTCCAGGCTCCAAAATACCAACATTTCTGCTAAAATGAGGAAAAATGTGACCGTGCTTGCATCACTGATCACAGAATTTAAACATCACTTTCAAGCTTCGGCTGCCACGGGGAAAGGCATTAACCTGTTCTCAAGCCTTTTCTCCCGTAATGATGAAATGTTATGAGAGGACGCAGTTGCAGCTTATTAAAATGAATTTGATGATAGTCTCCAAAGTCTCCACCAGCTGCTCCGACTGTCAGAGTTCTACATGAAAAGTCCAGACGTTCCCATATGAGGCATCATGCCAAAAGGATGCTCTTTTTATTCACACGACACAGTAGCTAACCAAAGACTCTCTGTTCTGTACTGGAAGATGGCAACTTCTTTAGGACAGAGCCAGACATGGGCATTCTGTGGCCTTTGTTGCATATTCAAAAAGAAAAAAAAACTACTTCAATGCTACACTAGCTGAGTAAAGAAAGATAGTCAGTACTGTGATGAAAACATACAGAGAAGGACAAGGCCATCTGACAAAATGACACTTATTGGAACGGTTGACCAGACAGTCGGACCACTGCACATCTGGCCTCTGGAATAGGCAGATGCTGTCGGACCAGGGAACCAAATGGGGGGCGTAACATTCGGTATGTGGAAACAAAATGCAGTGATACATGCAAATTACATAGAAAACAGAATAGAAATAATTTCCCTCAATTTCAGGAAGAAGTTGTACGAACTATAGTTATGATATTAGGTTGCCCCTCACCCCTGCAATGTCTATCTATGGTGATATCACCCAGCTAGATTCCTCTCCACTGTCATTTACCCAAGACAGGATTCATGGAAACATCCAGATAAGAGAAACCTTGTCCCGAATATCAAGGACCTGAAGTTCTCCCCACAGAGGCTGGTGTCTGTTTACCAGCATCTCCACTGAGGAATCTGTGAGGTGTCATTAGTCACCATCCCCAGACCTCAGCTGGCAGAGTAGAAGTAATCTCCACTGTGATCAAATAATCCAGCTACTTGACTCCACTTGTTTCTGTCAAGGTGAAGTTTGTTCTGGACCGAAACACAGAGACCAAGACAGAAAAAATGTGTGTGTGTGTGTGTGTGTGTGTGTGTGTGGGGGGGGCAGGCAGGCGTGATGGCAGACAAGCTGGCAGGATCAGACAGCTGGATGCAAAACTTAGGAAGCTGGAGAAGAAATAAGCAGTATATACATTTTAAATTGTGCCTTGTATTCACTCTGCTGCAGCAGGACCATGTATGATCACAGGAGGGCAGTATCTTCACACAGTGCAACCAGCACTTGGCAGACCACAGTTTCTCCTCACTGTTCAGATTTATTATAGGAAACTAAAGGCTGATAATTGAGAAGTGGTCAAAATGGTATCATCATTCTCTGGACCTGAGCCTGGCTAAGAAACTTGCACTTGTAACCTCCGCTCTTCCAAAACCTCTGGAGGCTGATGCCTTGGATGGTCGGCTGCTTTCCAGAGTCGCTCATCGCACTCAGCATGTGGAAATTCTTTCCTACTTATTCAGCTCTCCCCTGCACCCCCTGATTCTGGGACTTACCTGGCTCCAGAGACACAATCCCCACATTAACTGGGCTACTGGTGAGGTAACGGGCTGGGGAGAGTCTTGTTTGTTAACACCTGGGCCTCTGTTTTCCCAGTAGCCTCCCTCTTCCTCTGGTCCGATGTCCTCTGAGCCTCCAGAACCTCATGTGTGCTAGCCGGCCCCGGAGTGGCCCAAACCTTCTGAATACCAGTTAACCCCTGAGTATCCTGATCCCCTGAGTTCCTCTCTTTGAAAGGACCTCAGCAAGTCCCACGCCACTTCCATACCTCCTCATTATCATTAACCCAACAACATCATCATCAATAACAGGCCCACATCCCTCTTACCTCTTCAGCCTTTGAACTTTTACATGGTGCTACCATCTTTTCAGGTTCTCAGAGAACTCCATCAAAATACCCCCTGCTGGGCTGATTTGCCTACTCCCTCTAATAGAAAAAAACTGCACTGTTTCTAAGGTCCCCCCCCCTCCGGATGGTTCCAGCCCTCCAGAAACACAAGTCAAGGTTCACATCTTATCCCAGACACTCATCTCCAGTTTGTAGTGGAAGGGGACGCCTCAGATTTTGTAGTGGAGACTGTCTCAACGTCTGTTTTGGTTTTCCCAGTAGGGTAAAGACACAGCATGTTTCTATACGTTAAGAAATGCATTTTTGGGTGTGTATTGGCCTCTGTTAGGGTGTGTATGCATGTAAATATGATAAGGAGTAATTATTGAAGCTGTATATAAAAGCCAAGCTCCTGTTTTATCTCTCTACAAAATGACTGTAAATTAAAAAATAATGCCATGAAAATCACTTGCTCTTGGCTCATATGGACATGAAATCACATCCATGTGCATGTGGGAACACAAGTACACACCTATAAAGATGCCCCCCCCCACACACACATTCACACACAGGCTTTCAACCTTAACAGAATATATTATAACTCACAGATGCATTTCTGAATGTGAGTTTTAGTCAGCTATTGAGCTTTACAGACGTGTTTTGTATGTGTACTGGTATGACTATACTGTGTGAGGACCAGTTTAAATTTTTGGACTGTTGGAGTGAGGACATTTTGGGAAAGATAGGATATTTTAGACCTGGTCTTAGAGTTCAGGGTGGAATCAGGTTTAAATCAGGGTTAGGGTAAGTAGTTGGGGTGAGGTATTTAGTTGTGTTGGGAAGGGTAAGGGGCTAGGTAAAGCATTGTGTCAGCCAGTGTCCTCACATAAATACAAGAACGAAAATGTGTGAATGTGTGTGAGTAGATGGGTGGGTGAAGGTGTGTGTATGTGTGTGAGAGAGGGAGAGAGATGGGTGGGAATTGTGATCTGCAGTACACCATGATTCCAATCTCTCTCTATCTACACACACATACACACACACACACACACATACACACACACACACACACACACACACACACACACACACACACACACACACACACACACACACAGACACCATTCTAGTTGCATGCATTTATTCCACTGGCCTGCAGTGCTCTATAATACAGTGAAAACAGAAACCAGGGAAACAGGATGTATTTGCTCCACAGTTCTAACATATCTGATAGAAACCGTAAAAGCTACAATGCAAGGCCTCAGAATGAAGGCCTAATAAAATGAAGACATGTCCTAAGTGTGGCTATTTGTGTGCACAATGTATTCATTAAAATCTTACGAGGGCTGAGGTTGAAATTCAATGCATTAACACAAAATGATTGAAAAATCAAAATGACAGAAATGTCCCTAAGGACGCATTTATTGCCCAGTGCTACTTCAGCATGTTTAAGATCTACCCTCAGATCTACAGTGATGTTCACAGCAGGGGGCTGCGAGGGTTTGTTTAGCAAATTGTTTAATGTTTCTATATTTCTTGAGTTGCTGACTTTAAAAGTAATGAAGAAGAAAGGCTCATGTTTAAGGTGTGATTGCTGCAGGGCTTGTATTTTTCTCTTTTCTTTATAGAAAAAACAATGTGTAAATCACCCACAAGTTCCCAAAGGTAAATGCTTTAAAACTTATGTAAAAACTTGTGAAAAAACTGTTCCAGGTTTTTCAAAATACTCCTGTCCTTTGCTAAAAAATTATTTATGTTCCCAAAACATTGAACATTTTAAATTAGAATTACAATTAGTCAAGTAATCAGTTGGTTGCTTGACAGAAAAATGGTCATGAACTAATATAATTTTTTTTAGGCAAAAATGGCAGAAAAAACTGTTTTTAGCCCCAAAAATGGAGATTTTTTGCTCTTTTCTGCTTCATCATATTGTATTAAACTGAATATCTTTGGGTTTTCGGCCAAAAAAACAAGAACTTTAAAGACATCATCTTGGACCATGAGAAAGTGAGATTGACAATTTTCTATATTTTTTTGATATTTTAAAGACTGAACGATAAATCAATTAAACTAGAAAATAATCACCGGATTAATCAGTAATGAAAGTATTCCTTAGTTGCAGCCCTGTTTAAAAGCCTTTTAGTATTATATCAGTATTATATTTATAATAATATTATTATACAGACATTAATACAGACCAATAGATAGTTTATTTTTTAATTTATTTTTTCTAAACTTCTTTCATGATATATTTTTGCATCCCTCAGACAACTGTATCTACTCCTTCATACAAATTTAAGCACCGATGTAGATCAGTTCCCCGCAATGATGCACAGCTTTGGTCTTTTGATGCAGTTTAGCCTCAACTTTTCTGGAAGCCATAAATGCTAATGCAATTTTTCCAGAAATTGCATTTTCTAATGTACATCGAACAGACTTTTCCAGCTTTGGTAAGACAGCAGTAATTTCATGACAAGGTAAATCCATGAACTCAATGAATGTGACTAACACACAAGATTTGTTTCTCAGTTGTTATGCTGAAGAAAAAAAAAACTTTGTTTCTTCCAGGAACATTTAGCAACACTTTGAAGGTAGAGCTTTGGCTCACCAAAATGAGCCTGGAGACCCTCTTGAACTGTCTCACTACAGTCTGATGGAACTTCTCATTCTTCTTTCCCAATACCTGTCTGGATTTATCACTAAACACCTCAGTATTTGTGTCTGCATTCACTGAAGGATGTGTTACTCTTACTCAAATGTAAAAATTATTGAGCGTCTATATGGCAAAATATTTTCAAATACAGTATCTTTAATGTCTTTTTGGCTGGACCCCAAAGGCAGGACCTGTCCTCTAAACACCAATATTCATGACTGAGTGACTGATAATGTATCTGAGTTCCCCCATTGTTCTTTGAAAACAAATTGATGCAAACAATTTCTAGCATGTGACAGGGGGCATTTCAGGTCAGTGTTGCCAACTTAATGCATTTGTCTCTAGGTTGCAGCTGACGTTGACATGAATGAGCTTCTAACTTTGTCTCTAAAGATCGTTTTCTCTATCTCTGAAATCACAGCACAGTTTTTCTCTCTAATGCTTGCAACAGCAGCTTGGAAACAGCTCAAAAATGACTGCTGGCTAACATGTCGTTTTAATAGGCTACATTTCTGTCACTATTTCATACTGGTTCTGTTGTCTGTGCTCCTTACAACTTTCTGACTTCCCTGTTTTGTCTTAGGCCCTTAGCTCCAAACCCATTGGTTTCTACTGAAGATGTAGATATTTATTGTGATAAATATCACAAAAATTTAGTTTTGTTTCCAGAAAAGGGCTCAGTACTTTTCCTAAAACAGCTGGTTTTAGGAAAACAAATATTATTCATAAACATTAGGAGGAGGAAATAATGCCAACAAGTCCTCCATGCTAAATAACCACCTGGTCATTCGTCCATATCCTCTGATATCATCCATAGGAGTGTGAATTAGTGCCCTATCAGTGGCAGGAGATATGCCTCAGATAGACTGTTCAGAATCCCTGTTGAAAAATTAATTACTAACCCTTTTATGTAGTGACAAGTTATGGTTTGGTTCGGTTTAGGCAAAGAAAAAACCTGCTTAGAGTTAAGGAAGATCTTGGTTTGGGTTAAAACAAGGGACATTGTTGTCCTGTTACATTCCATTGTCATGGTTACAGTGATGGATCCTTGGTTAAGGTTATGGAATTTTCACAGTCATTGTTAAAAGAAACAATGTTGACGGTTTGCATCAGGAAATGGACGATGTCTCCACGTCACTTCCTCCTTTGGTCCTGTTATTATAACTAAGGCTACTAGCGGCTTTGTCATGTAAACGCACAGGTTTTTGGGCTATTGCTTAAAAGAGTGATGCTGTGTCCCATAGCTACTAGATGTCCCCTAACGTTAAAACTCCACAATGAATAAGCTACGTGCACATGATCCAGATGAGATACCCTGGTGAGTATTACCAGCTGCAGGACAGTGTGTGTGTGATGAGGGAACAGTGTTGTCCAGTGCTCATGGCTCTCTCCCTCTCCCTCTCCCTCTCTTTCTCTCTCTTTCTTTCTGTCTGTCTGTCTGTCTCTCTCTCTCTATCTATCTATATATATATATATATGTGAGTGTGTGTGTGTGTGTGTGTGTGTGTGTGTGTGTGTGTGTGTGTGTGTGTTTATTATATTTTTTATTTTTATTTTTTAAAAATATATGCAGGCTGTACGTAAATGCAGAGTCGTATTTGTAAATATATACATACATATGTATGGGTATGTGTATATACAGGAGATATGTATAGTTTTAGGACGTACAATCCGAAATAGATATATTTCTACTTCTATCAGTGTAAGTTCTGTTTATATTTAGTTGTCATGTGTGAGCATGAATGTTAATAAACTCAAACTAAAACTACTTGTGCACATGATCTTCTGACAGTAAAAGTACTATTATGTTGAGTAAATTTTTCCAGAATCACATTTTGTAAGAAAAGCTTGATTTGCCACATGCTTAAAAATAATTGAAAATTAATCCAGTAAGACAACTGGTAACTACTTCCCCTATGAGCACCACAACTTTTTTAAAGAACAATTAGACCTTTCTTCAGTCTAATCACACTGCAAGATGTCCTCCATATAGTGCAGGGTTTGAATAGTTAGGCTTCATAACAATGCACTCAGTGATAGACAGAGGAAGCTCAGGGACAACGAAAGTCTTCACAGATCACAATGGGATTAATCAGCACAACTCGACAGCAGTTATTAAGCATCATTTACATCATAGATCTTCAAGATTTTGTACTGGAAATTAGTCTTTTAAAGTTATTCATATTTCTCACAATGTCAACAAAATAATAATGACAGTGGTAATAAGACAAGGCAGCAGGAAAGGTTGCACAGACACAAAGCCAAGTGGACTATTTGTGCTAATAATTCCCTTGGCATTAACTGGGGCATTTGGCCTCCAGTAATTAGCCTCAGCTAGAATCATCTGGAACATTCCTGATCAATGCAGGTCTCGTTGGCTTAGAAGCTCCAGTTAAAGTTGTATTCATCAGCATTTTCTTTTAAATTAAAAAATACAGGAAATCAAATAATGAACCGAACCTTTCACGCTGAAACAAAGCACAGAGAATCATTTCCAGCTCTGTTCTACAGACCTTTTCGATGTCCCTTAGCTGATGGTTCTGATTTTATTAACCTGCAATCTCAGCTCTCATCAACCTAATTTTCCTTCAGGCAGTTGTCTTCAGCAGGAAAGCTCCGATTAATAATTCCCATCGTCCACTACCTGCCCCGATCCGAACAGCAGGCAGAGTTAGAGGCTAAGTGGGTAAAACAGTGCAGCAGCTAAAGAGCCAGAGATTTTTCTCAGGGGTCAGTGGAGACCGAAAACAGAGCAGCTCAAAAAAGAGTGAATGTTGGACTAAAAGCAACTAAAAGAGATTCGACCAGAAGAGTCTCTGCCAAGATTGCAGAGCAAGGTGTGCACGTTATTACATTCACCAGGTGGATGTAAACAAGTGCTTGCTAATGTTTCTCTAGGTTTGCTGGCGAGAAGCAACTGTTTCACAAGATCAACGGAATATTCACTGAAGAAAATACTATTGCAGGGGTCTCATCAATGATCATAGCACAGTGTTATTTCAAAATATAGATTTTTAATGCACACATTTTAATCACAGTTTACTGCTGAAGAAGTCCCCGCAGCAGTTGGTCATGATATA
Source organism: Istiophorus platypterus (assembly GCA_016859345.1). Lineage (NCBI taxonomy): Eukaryota > Metazoa > Chordata > Actinopteri > Istiophoriformes > Istiophoridae > Istiophorus > Istiophorus platypterus. The sequence goes on along the minus strand of CM029133.1, from coordinate 1,341,920 downwards.
GTCCTAACGGTTGGTATCAAAGATTTTTCAAAGTTTATACGATTTGTTTCGTTGAGTCTATTCATTGAAGCGAAGCTGACACTTAGGTAGGATGTGTCCCTTGACCAGGGGCTCAGACTTTTCCCAAACACCTCCTTTGCCATTCTCCTAAAGTTCTTCCCCACAATGACGTACAGGAAGGGGTTAACAGCACTGTTGCTGTATGCCAGGTACGCGGACAGCTGTAAGCAGATGTCCAGGACGTGACCCCAGAGGCATCCAGGCGTGACCTTCAGGTAATCAAGGGTGTCAAGGAACCGCATCAATTGGTGCGGTGTCCAACAGAAGAGGAAGACGGCCAGCACGGCCAGGACCAAGTCGGTGGCCTTCCTCTCTGCCCTCAACCCAGGGAGTCTACTGGCTCTGCGGTCGTTCAGCACAGCCACAATTTGGCGAGTGCAGTAAATCATTGCCAGAACAGGGATTAGAAAGCCCAGCACGTTCCCGGTGATGTTGTGGTGCACGCTCCATGCCGGGTGGGGGTATGCCAGGATGCAAGCTGCCACACCGGGATCCTCCACCTTGGCCACTGTGCGGAATAGCAGGATGGGCAGGCTGCAGAAAAAGCCCAGGGTCCAGATCCCCAGGCAGATGCGCTTGGCCCAGGTTATTCTCCTCAGACGGCTGGGTTCCATGGGCCTCACCAGAGCAAGGTAGCGGTCCACACTGACCAGCGTGAGGAAAAGAATGCTGCAGATGTAGTTCATAGCAATGGCCACGTTCACCAGCTTACAAAGGACCTCGCCAAAGTCCCAGCGGTAACCATGGGCGATGGTGAAAGCCCAGAAGGGGAGGCAGGAGATCATGACCAGGTCAGCAGCTGCCAGGTTTCCGAGATAGATGTCAGCCACAGTGCAGGGCTTCCTCTGCAGGCAGAATACACAGAGAACCATGCTGTTTCCCAGCAACCCCATGACGCTGATCAAACCCAGGTAGGCCGGCTGCAGGGAGGACAGCCACAGCCAAGCCTCAGTGTAGTTACTGCAGGAGTCCGCTTTTGGGCCCACGGTTGGGACCCAACAATCCGACGCATTCATGGCCATTGGGAACTGTTGGTTACAACAATTTATAGTTAAAGCGGCGTCATCATGAGCAAGTAGGCGAGGGTCATGTATGATACTGTAGCATGTTTCAAACTGGATGTACAGTGTGCTTTACAGCAGGAAGTAAAGGGAAAGCGGGACATGCATTCCTGGAGACAGACATAAAGGGTTTAACCCCTGTCACCAGACTGGGTTCACTGAACTGGGCTACTTCCGATTTAACTGGATGCGTAAAAACAAACAAACAAACAAACAAACAAAATTCTGTCTTATTCCCTGACGAAAAGGCAGGAATCTTCAATGAATAAGCCCTGTTTATTCTCTGTTCCAAGTACATGATAGAGGTTCGTGGGGGGACGACAGAGGACTGATGTGGACAAAACCAAACACCACTTTAGGCCATTACAACTCACCTGAAACTTTTAGTCTAACATTGTTCAGAAAGCTTGTTGCATATCATAGTTCATTATTTTGTTTCAATTAACTGCATGACTCATTAAAACAAAGTAAAGGAGGACAGTTCTAAGTCTATAAATGCCTACACAACATTGACAAAAAACGAAAACAAAAGTGTACTTTTAATGATGACTGGACATTTTTGATTTTCTGTTTCAGCTTTTTGTGTCAGTCCAATCTGGCTACACTTGATAATTGTTACTTATTAGTTGTTAGTTATTGATCATATAATCCATGGAAAAAGTCCTAGAAAACAAAGTTTTCGAAGATTCTTTTTAAAGTTCCAGAGTCAACAACGACTTTTGGTTTTCAGCTTTGACCCTGGAGCAGCCCAGACTACTTAGGACCTGATAATCTCTGTTCTGTGGTAGAAGCCCAAACAGCTCCTTTGAATATGGAGCTGCCTGAGCACAAAATGCTCTGTATATCAATACAAAGGTTTTTAAAACCAACCATCTGAGTGACAGTTTTTGGTCAAGGAGTGATGTAATAAAAACATGGATATAAGTTTTTTCCCTAAACATTAATGGTTCTTATATATTTTAAGTTCCTTAGTTGGAAAATGCAGGAGTGAACAAGTGATTTCCCAGGAAATATTTGGAATGACACAGTTCAAGCAAATGATAGAAAAGATACAATGTCAGCATTAAATGTTGTTCTGAAAACCTCTACTGCCCTCAGAGCCTCAGGTTGAAATGAGACACGATTCATCACTAACACATACCATCACGGAAGGGCTGAGAAATCTACTTTCCCTCTTTAATCAAAAGCTTGATGTATTCATTCATCATTTATGGTGTCAAATATTCCTTACATTTTTGGTTGAGACTGTCCACAGCTCAGACAGCAGAAAAGGCATAATCACAATTGTGAATAAATTGAGATTATCCAAAGGGAAAACATGTTTGGCCTAATGTGCATCCTCGGTCTACAGGCACTAAAAACGAAAGATTACAAACTGCCAAGAAATAGTCTGCTTGCTGGGAAGCTTTGGACCCACTCACCTTATTTCCGTGGCTCAGTCTCATCCATCCAGGTCTGCTTCATTTATAGACCATGCAGATTATCGTCATGGTGATCCAGCCTGCTCTGAAGTGAGCACTAGGAGACTGGTCACTTTTATATGTGCAGATCCAGAGATCATCCGTGTGACGTCACTACCCCCCCCCCCCCCCCCAGCTACTTTGCTGTGTTCCGGCTCACCAAAATGGTATTCACCATCCATCCAGGAGCATTAAGCTCTCACTTTAATCACTGACTCAGTGATGGGGACAGAAGGTCTGTTAGTGTATAGTTACACATAAATGCATATTTGGCTACTGTATTGGAAGCATCAGCCGCTGATGGGATGATAAAGCAAGACTGAATGTGATCTGCGCTCAACGACTCCAGGAAAGGAAGCAGAAAACAGCTTAAGTTTCTGGATCGATCCCAGAAAGTCTGAGCTTGAAAAATAAATCACTTTCACCAGCTGATGAGGAGAATGTAAGCAAGGAGAGAGAGAGAGAGAACTCTGGTTTTATTGGCAGATGTGTCAAGTTGCTTGAATGTGAGGCAGAGCAGTGCATTTTGTGTCTAAAAAAACAGGTTCAGGGACCATCCAACAAAAACACATGCTCTGATTCAGAGGAATGACTTTCATTTCCTTGTATATATTTATATTAGTCACAGCCTTTAATCATACATGTTCCGATCTGGTTCCAGGCTCTTTGAGTGTCCACACAAGTCTGCTCATTGATGGCTGATTAAGACACAGTGAAAAAAACAGAGCAATTTCTTTAACCTCAGGACTGATTGATGATCATTACAAAATGTATTTACTCTTATTTTTCTACCACTGTACATTTTTCACACTTTCACAAATGAAAAAACTGCGTGCAGTGTTTTTGCCCCCAAAAGTTTACCTAAACTTAATTACACTACACATTATTTCTGAACAATGTTTCACAAACACAAAATCTTATTAACCATTTTGAGACAACACATTTACACCATGCTGCATAACTGTCTCTATCTATAATATATACACAGTTCATAGAGTGGGCAGGGGTTGTAACACACACACACACACACACACACACACACACACACACACACACACACTCACACATACACATAAACAAGCCAAACAAACACACACAAACACAAAGCTTGACATAAATAATCTTCCTATTTATTTTTATTTTATAAAGACTTATTTTACAGAGATTTACATCAGTATTGTCAACACCATCAACACAGCAAATGGCTTAATTTGAACTGACTTATAGCAGTGAAGCCTGCAGAGGTGAAACACTGAAAGAGCTAATACTGAATATTCTGCCAGATTTATGGGCTTATGAGAAAACAGAAAAAGGTGGTGAATCTCAGACTCGACAAAAATGTTGGCATCTAACACACGAACCAGAGAGAAACCAGGCATCCTCTTTCCTTTCCTGGACAAAGAGAAGATTGCTGAATCGTTGACACCATCACCTGCTGTGGGAAACCATGTAGCTGCTTAGCAAACTTTCAGTAGCAATGTGATGATCAAAGTCCACACATTTTTCAATATCATATGACTATGAATGGATTAGTTGTGCGCCATAACCTCCTTTAAATTCTATGTAAATATTTAAACAGTCACATGAACTTACATATAAAAAAATTCATGCAACTTCTTCGTTCATGCTCTTCTGAAGGCCAGTCGTCCAGATAATCCCGGTTCTCCTGTCCCAACCCCCAACCAGTCCTCGGTTCCGCTCCATCTCTGGGCTCTGCTTTCTTTCTCTCTCCCTCTATTTCGTGCTTTCGAGGTTGTTGGCTCTGTGAGAAACCACTTGACAGTCCAAACTACTGAGCGGATCACCACCTACGCCTACTCTGATCCCTGACAAACCGCAGCTAATATCCTTGTGAGCAGGCCACAAAGAGGTAGGAGGTCTCCAGCTGTAGAGCTCCGTCAGCTGAGATGTTGGTGCCCGACAGCGGCTGGGCAGGCGGTCAGTCCATTCTCATTCACAGGTTCATTTTGTTGAGTCCTCTCGTACTAATCTTCCATGTTTGTTAGCATCGTACAGGTGGTGATTCCCAAAACAATCAGTAATTCATTCACTGACAGTTCTGGCTTTCCTGCAAGAGTCAGGATACCCCTCCAGTGAGCAGACTCTGACCTTGTTTTAGACCAAGACCTCATTCTGAGTCAGTTGGATGCTGATGGATAAACAGAAGAGATTCCTGAGATTCCTTTCAGCTTGCGATGACAGCACATAATAACAGTGTGAATCATTTATGGTAGATTGACCGCATCTAGTGCAGTGACGAAGGCTCGAACCTTGCAAGCAGAATTCAGCGCCTGGCATCAGGGGTTAACTGCAGTGCTGATAATGCATTCTGTGTGTGCCCCTGCTTTTCAAGACCAGGAAGAAAGGTCTGTTTTTTTTAACCCACACTCCACACGACTGAGTGGCCCAGATGTGACTGACACAGCTGTCATGTTTTCACACAGTTATGTGATCTGATAAGTAAACTCGTCCTTCAGTACGTTGGGTACTAGCCTGTGTGCTACATGAGCCCACCATGCAAGAAAAATTGCCTCAACAGGAGCTTGACACTGTGTCTGATCTTACATGGGCTGAGTTTGAGAAAACTGTGCCATCGTGCTCAGTTAAACAGATAGCACACACCACTCATATGACTTTTTTGTTCATCTCTTTATCCAAACTTCAAAAACTTATTGTGTAGTCAGTGTAAGATATATAAAGACTTAACAAAATTTAAAAGGAGAACTATGATTTTGAAAAAGACAAGAGATGAAAATGCAGAAAAAAATGGCTAAGGACAAATTCCTCATCAAGCAGAGAAAGATCCAGCAAAATGTTGAGGAAGACAAGGTCATCAGGACCATCACGACTGCAACTCAGTGGAGACAGAGGTTGTACATGACCAGTCTTTCCCCTTGAGGTCTCTAGTCGTTATGGTCAAGACATTGGCTTTACGCAGGGGGCCGGTTCCTCCATGACCACCTGCTGTGGCTTTAATGCTCACCTCAGACCGATTTCGCTCTTCACCAATTGTTATGCATTTGGATTGAAACAAAAACATAAATAAAAAAAACAAAAAACAGCGAGAGACCTTAAGCAGAACAAATACAGGAATATTATGGCATTCAAACCCGGTCACAACGTACAAAAGCAAAAGAATAGATAACATCAACTGAAGAATGAAGGAAACGCCATGGAGGCTTTTCAGGCCGTCATATGTCTGTACAGTCCGCTGCAGAGCACAGTTTCTAATTCAGGTGCGACCCTGCAAATTATATCAAAAACCCAGATTATTTTGAAGCTTGCCTTTGTTCACATTTGCAGTGACAAAGACCAACACTCACAGTATCTGTTAAACTCGATTTTCCTGCCCAACTGTGCAATCTGAATGTATTGAAAAGGAATCTTGTTGCCAAAATATTCGTGGCAACGAGGCATTTGTCCCCGCTGAGGTGCAAGACATGGTCAATGTCTTATCCAGACTGAGACACGGGTCTTAAGATATGAGAGGAAAGCTAAAGAGATGACGGTGTTACAGAGGTCAAAGGCTGCTCCACACTGTGACCCGGTCTGAGCTTCTGAGGGCTTTGCTTAAGCTGAAACAGTATGAGGACCTAACTGTCAGAGATGAGGCTGAGTTATGACACCTGACGCTTGACGATGAGACTGATGAGGATGAAAAAATGGACAAAAGTGATTCTACTAAGGAAGATCTGATGGAGGTTTTTGTGAGGCAGAACATGATCCTGAAAACGTTGAAGAAAGTTCTGAGCGTCAGTCCCGTGATGCCCACCAACCACAGCAACAGCCAGGAAACGCACAACAGGACGGCGACGGACCATGTGGTGGAAATGCTCCTGAGTCATGTCTACAGCCAAATGATGTCTCAGAAGAGATATTGAGTTTTTATACGCTGCTGAAGGAAACTTTTTCAAAACACCTACACCTAAGGCAGTGGCTTTCCAGGTTCAGGTTCCCACTGGTCTGAACACACTGGTGAAGGCCTAAATCTTCAGTGTATAAGTAGAAACTACAGCTCTCAGATAAGTGTAGTGCAGTAAAAAGTACATTTCCCTTTGAAATGTAGTGGAGTGGAATTATAAAGTAGAATAAAATGGAAATATTTAAATAAATTACAAATACCTTGAACTGTACTTAACTACAGTACTTGAGTAAATGTACTTTCCACCACTGTACTTATACATTCCGATGATACAGTACAATCAATGGTAGCTCTTGTCAGCTCTCAGCTGGCTGCAGCTCGCAGTTATAGTTTAGGTTTACCAGATATTATAAAACACGATGTTTGGACGTGCCTTGTATTTCTAACTACATATAATTTATAAGAGCCTTTAAAAGACGAGTTTGGTCCAAGGTTTTCCGATAGACCCACTGATCTTACTACAACTTCAGCAAACATTAGAGATACTGCTCAAACAAATATTTGTAATATAAGCAAAATCTGGGGGGCGGGTTCTCCTGCTTGCATGAAATAGGCCAGAGAGCTGAGGAGGTGACTGATCTGTAGAAGTAGAAGCTGGTCAGTCGCACTACATCTCCAGCTGACTGGCATTTATTCCCTTTCAGAATTATCGTCCAGACAAACCTTGCTGGAAATGAGGCCAAAATAAAGTTTGGTGAGAAAGATGGCTGTGGTGGAAATAAAAGTAGGGACGACCATAGCCTTAGCCCACGAAAGGATCGAGGACTGTGGGATAAACAGCATGAATGGTTCATCTACGTTCCACACAAACATCCACCTAGATCTTTTTTAATCTATATCTCTGATACATGTGCTACATCTGCAACTTGACATCCAGCAGCAGGTCTGTATACAAAAGTGTTTCTCGGTATTTTCAGTATTGACCCTTCAACCAGAGCGTTGGGTGAACAGTAAACCACAGAACACGCACGGTACACAGAGCACCCAGAACGACGCACCAGAGACAATGTGCTTCCACGGAACATATGCAAGTTTCACCAGCTTTGATATTATCAATCTAAAACGTGCAAATCTGTGATAACAGACTGTTGTATGTGTAGACATGAGTGATCTGTTTGTATAGATCCAGAAACAGATTTGTACAGATCTCTCTACTTTCTCTCACTTTTGTCACATTGGTTACCTCCTCTGCCTTGTTGTTGGTGGTGGTTACACAAATAACCCTAGCAGGGGTGTGCTGTGCATTGTGAAAAATAAATTTTAATGAAAAACAGCTTTTGTTGCTGTTGTGTGCGTGTATACATTTCAGTTGTTACTCTTGCATAGATCATTAATAAGAAAGGTGCACTGACCAATAAAAATGCACCACCCATAATTGTTACCTGTGTGCTGAAAGGTGAAATTCCCTCTGCCCAACGGCAGTATGTGTCTCCTGGTGGCCCCTGATTGGTTGACCCCTCATGCCAACTTTGTCTTATTTTTTTCAGCAATTATATTCTTTTCTTGGTAATGATGATGTTATTGAACCAACCTAGCAATACTGCAAAGGTGTGGTGGCGGGTCGTATTAACCGAGCTGGTCGTCCAACCAGACAGCAGGTTTCTAGCTGTCAGACCAGCCAGTAACAACAAATATATGAACAATTTAATGATAATAGCATTGATTCACAGCTCAACAAATCCATTTGGCCTGAGGATGATATCAGAAGAGCTCACAGTGAGAAATCTTGGACTAGACCAGCTGAAGGACTTGAATATTAAACAGCCCTCTGGACGTTATCAACGCATTTATAAGGTCGGCTCCTATGCACACAGCCCATGTTGATTCAGTGAAAGTGTTTGGATGAACCCTGAGCTCCATCAGAGCTGTCTGAAAAAATATTTCAGATGCTAAAAGTTAGACGGTGTTTCTCCTGGAGAGTTTCCTCTGTCCCATGGAGCTCATAACTACAGTTTTTAGCTTTGCTGTTCACTGTTACGTCCACACTAAGAGACAGTTCTGACGGATCGGTTCTTTTCCCCTCTCCACTATCTTTACCTGCAGGATATTGCATTGCAGTGTGTGATTGTGGCCAACCTATCACTGATGACACACTGCTTTATTTTACAGTATACTCACTGTTTAAAACACCTGGCTTGTCAGAATGAGAGGACCCCCCTTCAAGAAATAGAAGACCTGGAACTGAGCCATGAAGGAAAAACCTTGAGGTTCCATGATTGGACCAGTTCCATGCAGCAGAAAAGCATGAAAGAAAGCTGTTAAACCATAAACAAAACAAGACGTTCGACATTAAGCTGAGAAAAAGTTACTGGATTCTGGCCTGGAGGCTCTGGGGGACAGAAAACCCCAAACAGCAGAATGGAGTGGTTACATTTGCTGTTACTTATACACTGTTTGATGCTCAGTGGGGTCCAGAACTCAGAGATTTCTGGACTTGTAATACTGTAAATGTCTGAAACAATCCAAATAGTTACCCAGCAAATCTTGTTTCCATGATGCAAAACTCAGTTATTTTGAATGCATATATCTATAGTTACTTAACTAGACTTCATTCACTTCAGTACTTCATTAAAATATAAATAAAATTAGCGTTGTTCCTCTATTCACAGTACTGGAGATCATTTCTATAGTTAACTAGTCTTCTACCTCTCTAAATAATCTCTCTACTACACTGTGATTGTTACGATAATCCTTCATGTTCTTCATATTCTCTGTAATATGCGCCCACATACAGTTTATATTTATTTATACTGACCAACCATAGTGAGAAGCTGAGGTGTGAGATCTCTGGTCCCTCTTGAACTTTGACCCATTTGGTACCTGAACTTGTTGCAGTTCTGCTTTTGTTTGGCTTTACCCTTGGTTTGTCTTTGTTTTTTCCTTTTCCTTTTTGACTTCAGGGTTTTCTTGTAGCTGCTAGTCTCCAGTTATTTTACCTTATCTAAACCGACATTCCTACTTTGTATTTCTTTAAATCCATTTTTAATCTGCACTGGCATTTAGATTTTTATCTGAAATCAGTCTCGGTTTGCAACTCAGTACTATACTAAGTGAATCTAAAATCCTCAGCAAATTTTTGTACTTTGGTCATTTTGGCTTGATAGTATTTTAAGAGATTTCCGGCCCAGTCAATTGAAATCACTTTTCAAATGATTTCCCTTACTTTATGTCAAGTTAGGGAGAGTGAAAATATCAGAATTCATATGTCACAAGCTTCAGCAAAATCAAGAAAAGCAGAAGAGGCTGCATCCCAACCCTACTGCCTGTCGGCGAAGAGCCATCCTCAGCCTTAACTCTGCTCCAGCCAACCGGAGCAAGGTCAAGCGCTGAGCCGCCCCATACACCTGTTGACAACCACTGCGTCTCAGGATCACTGCATCACTGGGAGGCTACCAGTGGAGTCAGCTCTGGACCACCGGATCCAGCATATACCCGAGGAGAAAAGATTTAAAGGTGCATGGAAAAATCTGGTGTCAACAACATTTATTCAACAAATTTACAACATTTCATTCTTTCATGCTGACCAAGGGGAAACTGACCATAAAACATATTCTGCCTCTGGTCTTGTTGGACTCGAAAAAATCAACAATAGAAATGTCTTTGTCTTATTTTCCATTAGAACCAAAGCTGCTGTTTCCTTTGACTCCTTGGACATTTTCAGTTCTGACGCCTTAACTTGTGCAAGTTTCTAACACCGGGTCTTTCTATAGACCTCAGCGTCTCTCACATGGGGGGGCAACAGTTAATCATCTCTATCTCCACAGTCATTTCCTGATTGGATCAGTCTTACCCAACTATTCCCAGAAGAGTCATAGACTACGCACTTCAGTTCTGGACAAATGAGACAGACAAAGGAGCCAGAATAACACTGAAAACATGGGCTCCTTGCTTTAACTGACTATAACCTTAAGGGTAAAATCACATACACACCAATAAACCCTGTGTCACACACTGGCAATGTAAGCAGAGAAAAACAACAATATTCACAAATTGTCCAGATCATCATAAGTTTTCACTTCAGGTGTAAATGATTACAAATCTGTGAGCAAACCACTCATTTCACACATAACGGCGTAACCTAGATTTGAGTCCATTAAGCGCAAAGGGCAAAGTGGATCATCAAAATAAAATCCTGATAAAACTGCTGTACGCTACTTGTCCATTGGCTAGATAAAGTTAGTGGCTAACTGGTGAAGACAGGTGGGCCTGTATATTGACACTGATCTGACATTTGCCAGGTGGCCAGAAGCCGCTCTTTAACAGCATTCTACTAATGCTCTGTGTCTGCTGGAAGTGTTTAAAGGCAGCTATTTATACTTTAAGTAGGGTGGCCAAAAAAAAAAAGTGTTGCCCTAAATAAATTATAAGTACATTGACATTGAGAAACATACTTGCACTTGTAGGCTACACACACAACTACTCAGTGTGTATTAGGCTTCGAGTGCTGAACTTCAACTTGAGCCGGGAATTTCCAAAACATCTATGTACTTGTCTATGGAGTAAAAGTTTCCAGCCTTTCTTCTGGGAGGTTTCTCTTTCACACTCTCTTTACTGTAAGTTTCCAAGAAACAGAAGCCAGATGAAGGCAGAGTCAGCAACAATGACACATGGTAAATTCTGCACTTTTTCTTTATTCCATCAGCAGCTTAGTTGAGACATGGCTTTGCAGTGTTCTCAGTATTTAACTGCTGAAAATAAAAGCAGATGTCCAAGATCTGTCTCCAATAAAAACTCAGGTTTCTCACCCTTGAGATCTTCAATCTTTTAACATTTATCAAAATATCAAGGTCTTGCTGAGAAGCTTCCAGCCATTTCTCATTCAGTGACAGAGACTGGCTGAGGTGTCATCGCAGAACCTTAATGTGAATTCTTGGTCAGTGCATGATACGCACGGGGGGTCTTGTATGGGGGATGAAAGCTTCAAGTCATTAGTAAGGTGACCTTTGAGCTTAGATACTCATCACTGTAATATTTCCAAAGGTCAAATGTGAGCATCCTTGTACAGATCAGGAATTTTGTGGATCTCCACGGATAGAAGTTAGAGAGGCGGAAGCAGCGAGCGTCTGTGGCTAATGGCCTCTCTGATAATCCGCAGAGGAATGTTCCCCTTCACTCCCCTGGCGGTGCCTGTAACTGAGTTTCTGGAGGCCAGACCACCCCCTGGTTTGAAGATGAGCTGAGCTGACAGGACTGATGATGATGCACAGCAGGAAGAGAACATAATTGTTCCTTTGAGAAAATATAAGTTTGGTAGGATGAGAAACCACAAAGAAAAACTCTTAGAAAAATAATGCTGTAATAAGATTTATCCACGGAAGTCAGTCGCTGGTACGACGTCTAGTATCTTTTGACCTTGTTCATGTGGGTCCTCACCATTTATTGAGGGTTGGACTTATAATTAGTTCATGATTCTGTTTTGTTTTATATCGTTAATGAAAACCACTGCTCACTCTGCTCCTAAAACCAGATACCTAGAGGAGACTACAGACTACAGATGCTCATTGTGAATTCATTAACCTGCTGCTTGCGCATTTTATGACCCTGTGGTTCTGATGTTTACTCTGCTGCAAGAACAATGTAAGACTAACCAGGTTACTTATGTTCCAAACAGACGTCACAATATGATCCAAACCTGGATCAGACCCAAAATAATGATCTCGACATTTACGGGCTATAAATCCAGATGTTTGCTCCGGTAATGACAGATGTCTTCATTTGGCAGGATATCACCATCAGGACTGGGAGGAAAAGAACAAGGGAAGGAAACCCTGCTGCACTGCTCAGCCATGATCCCATGGTAAATCCATAAAGATGATTTGGTTCTGGGATCGATCAAGGTGTGACCAAGTATAACAACTGTCGGTCAAGTTTTTTTTTTCTTTTCCGGGTTCTCAATGAGTGAGCTCTTTAAGCTTACTTACTCTGTTTATTACATTGATTTTAAAGGCATCAGAAAGTGACTTGAGTGTGAATATTAATATATACTATATGTGGTCTGCTTGTGATGATCGAAATAGTTTTTGACAATCCTGTCATCTCTGGTTTGTTACTAAGGAACTAATTGAGAATTCCCTAGCATAAAAACCCCAGTCATAATGATAAACTGATCAGGGGCTATTTAGTTGCAGGGATTTATGGAAAAGTATTTCTCTGATGTCGACTACATTCCCTTTATTCTGCTGTGTCACATTGAATTTCCATGGCGGGGGGGTCAGTAAAGGTACATTTTATCTTATCGCATCTATCAAATCTTATCTTACTTCCTGTATCGCTGTACTTTGGGAGCACATGAGGAGTAGTGAGTAGTAGTTAATTAAGACTGAACTGTTTCTAATTTGTGTGGGTCAGAAGAAAGTGGTTGTTATTCAGATTCAGATATGGATGAGCTAATTATTGCCTAATATTCATGGCACAGTATCTCCCAGTTCTGATCTCTACTGACTCATAATTACCCACAGCAGTTAATCAGGGACTACTCATGCACATTATTATTGATTGTTCCTGGTTTGTTTCACACTCATTCCTCTGTAACTGGTCACATTTTTGTTAACTGTAATATAAAGTGTGACCATGGTTTCACATAAAAAAATTACAGCAAAGCAGCATTTCTGCTCTGCAGCAAGAGCTGTCATTAGCTCACTGCGCTTTCTTACCAGTCTCAAAGGAGTAAGATCCCTTTCAGCCTCTCATTTCCCTGATTTTATTGTCTTGGCACAAATTATGATGAACTGCCTTGTTGAGAGCAGACGGGGGGGCGTCCATTTAAATTGTTGTCCGCCCTTTCCCTGTCTCTGTTCGCCCTGCGTCATAGCTCTGTTTGCTCAGGCACATTCACCAGGTCCATATGTGGACTTCCTGCTGTCTGCCGGGCTCAGAGGGAACGTCTCCTCCCTCTTATCCGAGCTGCTCGGGGAAAGGTAACCAACACACCACTGTTTGTGTGATATCACATTCACTCTTTCTGGAAATTGAGCAAGCAATCCATCCTGTCCACAGACTTTTGACAGGAGTCAGAGGACATCCATGACCTAATTTTCTTGGTATTTTTATTTGGTCATCTTCTTAAACCAGTTCAGAAACAGGAAGCTTCTATTTATTTGTGTAACATTATTACTGTGATGGAGTCTGTGAACAGTGTGTTACTTTCAAAACTAAGTATTGCTACCATAGAACTGACTTCATTTTTTTATTGCTGCTTCTTTCTGTGGTGCTCCTCATACAATTCTACCAATTTCAGAATTCAATTCATTAACCCACTGATTTACATCTACAACTTCCAATGTCCACGACTTCCCCTCACTTATTATTGCGAACTTGCTCCAGTCAGATTCCTCAAGTCTCCATCTCACTTCTCTTTCATTCTTTTCTATTTCTCCACCTACAGCGTTCCCTTTCAACACTTTCCAGTTGCTTTTTCTAGCCAAAGACTGATACACAGATTTCACTTTTTGCAGGATCTGCTGTATAATTTCTCCATTTGAACTTTCACCCAATAACTTTCCATCTCCTCTCTTCTGAAGTTGTGTCTAATTTCTCTTCCTCTGTTTTTTTGCATGGTTATAGAAATGTATTCCTTTTATGCTTCCTTCTCTGGTCCTTGGGGTGATAACTGTTAAATCAACCTATTGCTGTGTCATTATCCGTCTATCTTTTATCCCATGCCTGATAAATATTGAACAGCCTCCTCCACTTCCACTGATTCTGATCTTTGGATTTTGCATATCTGGTTTCCTTTTCAGTGTTATTCATACCTCCTTTAAACCTCTGTCCTTCCAATGAAGTATTATCATCATGGTATGATTTCCTATGATCTTTCTATGATCTACATGTATTTTTTTTTTAAATAATAATTCTTTCAAGTTCAAGAATGTTGCTGCTGCCTCCAATATAATTTAGATTTTTTCCATTTTTTTTTCTTGGTCAGAGCTGTATATGTACAGGTGTGCTTCAGTTTTCCAGGGATGTAGAAACCATGTGGATGTGACTTACGATTATCATGCTGGTGAAAATCTTACTTCCTAGGGATCCTGGGAGGCCTGGATCAGGTCGTGTACAGTCCCTCCCTCTATCTGCTGCAGCAAGTTGATCTGGTCTGCTGGTGCTGACTGTGCATCCGATGCGTTATTTGTGTAGGTTATTGATACTGTTGCTATTTCTTTGTCCAGTTGTGAATGAGTGCTTTGATTAGATTTACCAGATTTCGCCTGTTTACTGATTCTATTTAATTATCCTCTAAACCTCATTAGATTATCTCTAACAGTCAAATATCAAAGTGGAAATCAAGAAAATGAAGAAATGGGTCCTTGTGCTTTAACTGGAGTAAAAACTCCAGACACTGTTTTCCAAGAACAGTCAAAATGAAGCAAAGATCAATGTAAAGCACTTCTTATACTTCTCTTAAGTTACATTCACATTAGCGTTCAGCTCAGAAAAAAGCTATCATGGTTCTGATGTGGGCAATAAATACATATTGATCAGAATGATCCCAAACAGAAATGTGTAATGAAATCAATTCTGCAGTTTGTGGTCCAGTCGTGTGATAATGATCTGAAAAGGGTGATGAAATATGCAAGAATAACAATTTACAAACACAATGCATCAGTGTTTCCACTGGCTGATGGTACATTGTTTTCTATCTGCTCCACAGACAGAGAGAGAAATGTCATGTGGAGAAGTTGTAGCCAAGTTAAGGACAAGTCCACTGCAAAGTTTGTTCTCACATCAAACATTAAATTACACTAAAATATTCTGCATCCTCCTCCTCCACCTCTTCCTCCTCTTCCACCTCATCCTCCTCTTCCTCTTACTCTTCCTCCACCACCTCCTCGTCCTCCTCCTCCTCTTCCTCCCCCTCGTCCTCCTCCTCCTCCTCCTCTTCCTCCTCCTCGTCCTCCTCCTCCTCCTCCTGCACTGTTGTCTGTCTTGCTGACTGCAGAGAGTGTGGCTGGAGATGTTTGTCAATTTCTGTAAACTCTTCTGGTAGAAACTTTTTTTTCCCTGATTTGCATCTTCCAACCAAAGATTTCCTCCAGAATGCAAGGAAATGTTTGTTTAACTGATGATTCTCTGCCTTTTACTGTGTTGACCGTGGTTGCCCAGATGAGGGTGGATTGGATTAGATTCTCCTGATTATCTCGGGGCAATCCAATTCAGTCCAATCCAAACCAATCCAATCCATGTGGCTGTTCCAGTGGCAGTATTGAACTGTTTCACCTTCTGTTTCATCCTCTGATAAATCTTCCTTGAAAGCCAGATTGTGCATAAGAAGCTCTGCTCTAACAGTCTGTGTGAACCGGGGTCGCTTCAGCAGCATTTCTCAGTCATCCCATCCCTCACATGTATTTTTATGAATCCTGTAACAGCTCACATTCTTCACAAGTAAACACAACCCAAAGCATATTGTTACTTTTAAAGCCTATTTTGTACATATCCACAGTGGCGAGTGTTGGGCGCTGACCGAAGCTCCATACTGGGCCTCAGTGCTTCCTGCTGAGACCCTGAGGACTGGGGCTGCCAGTGCTAAGGAGCTGCTCACTCTACGCCTCCTGTGCAGACGCAGCCTGAGCCAATCTATAGATAGCCTGCAAAGATTTCATGCTTCCTCTTGATAGTCTTCTCAATTTCTTCTCCAATATGAAAACAGCGCATGGTGACAGGGATGACTACATTATGCTCATCACAGCCCAGTTGCAAGTGAATGTATTTTTCAGTATTGCAAGATTAGGTGCAAACTTTATCGTATTGTTTTCAAATATAACTATAAAATAATGAATGGTCCGTATAGTTGTGATAAATACAATAAAAGTTATATTTTGATTGGTAAATTGACAGCCAACTGATGGCTGATAACTGGCCATCGGCTGACTGTCAGTAGTTTGGCTCGCCCCTACTGATCGAGTTATATGGGATTGATGATAACCTCTAGTCAGAGGCTTGATAACAGTCAAATTGGGTACAGCTGCTGACCTGCAGCTGCATGGGCTCATGCTTGCTCATGCTTTACTACCGTCTTTCACCTACTGCCTCTCTTTGTTGCACTATGTGAATATGAAGGTTTGACTGAAGTTATAAGACAATATTCTGGTCTGCACATTCAGCCTGTCTGATATTGAGGAACAAAGAAAGAATAAATTGAGTTTTCAACCTAAACTGTTTCTTATTCCTACGTCTATACCTAAAACATGTAAAATGAAACCTGGCTCACACGCTTACATTTTCAGATGCTTCTGTCTGGTTTTCCTCCACCCAGGCAGAAAGCCTCTGTTTGGACGAGGCCACTCGTCAAACGATGGTTTGTACATGGGGGAAATGTTTTTACCTGCAGTTCATGTCAAACCCAACGGAGAGTGGCTACAACAGAGGCATCATGTAGGCAAAATGTGGCACTGAGTGAATTTCATCTCCAGTGCCTTGGGCCAGTAATGAGCCATCAATCTTCTGCACTGGTAGAACACTGGATCAGCGCTTAAATTAATCAGACACGATTTTGGCCCAGCATCTGTCACATCTGTCACCGAAAATGTCTCAGACTCTGTTCTCATTTGTCTCGTGTAGATCACTAATTGAGGAGGCCAGGTTTCTTTGTCGCAATTCTGTTTAACAATCAAGACAAAAAAACAAACACAAAAACAACTGCTGTATTATTGAGATGAAAAATGTAGCAAATTAGTCATGAGACCTCTCATTAAGTTTTTTCATCAAAGCTGTCCAGATTTTACATTCCTCTCAAAACAGATGACTTCATCAACATCAACATTAACATATTTTTGTATTTAACATTGAGATGACCACTTGAATTATGAGCCCTCCCGATACTGTACACAGATGGACGTATTACATGATGGTTTTAGAGACGCTGATAATGATGAACACCTGCTGACTGGGGTATTTATATTCATCATATAGGTTGTTTTCTAGTTTTTCATCAGCAAAGTATTTACATTACAATTACAATTAATTACTACATAATTAAAATTATACATTGTATTTGTATTGATCATTTCCTATGTCCCCATCCCTCTTTTACAGGAACAAGCGAGCCAGACTTAAAGAGATGTCCTTTTTAGTCCTTGTGTGTCTTTTTCTGGTCATTTTGCATTTTGTGTCACTCTGCAGTCACTGGCTTGACTTTCGAAGAAGAGGTGTTAACGGTCACTCAGTAATCCACCCTGGCTGCTGCAGACAATCTTTTTAGTGGTCACAGTGACACTTCCCCCGTTTCAGGTCATTCTCAAGGACATGCAGACATATCGAGGCTGATCTGAGACCCAGCTACGTACATACAGGACATGGCATATGTAAATCCTCCCTTTGGTAGAGAAATTTAGTTGGGGACACTGGGTTTTCTTTGTACATGTCATTAAAGAAATCACACAGGGGTGTTGACTCATCAAGTCTCTAACTTTCTGATCTTCTCTCTCCAGCTCTCTTTTTTTAAAATTCTCCAGGTAACTACTTCCATTGCTTTTACACTTCATTGTGTTTGAAGTATAATGTCAACGTACTTACTGCCTGTATAGGAGTACTTAAAGTTGCCCCATGGAGTTTGGTACCATTTTGAAGCAGTGTTTGATGAGTTTAAGAATTTTTTTATCTATTGATCTTTCAGCTGCTTTAACCTCCTTTGTGCTCCACACTGTTTTGTGGACACCTTCATCTTTTTTTTTATTGTAGAAGTGGCTGCAACAAACAGGTATCACCAGAGCGGCTGGCCGTACTATTAGTTCCCATGGTGACAGAATCACAAAAATGGTTGGCCTGTTCTTATTTCAATCAAGCGGTGCAGTTGCTGCCTCAGACCTTTTAGACAGGACAGAGGTGGAACACAGCAGCATCAAGAACCAGATCCTGTCAGCAGAGAGCAGGGTTATGAGATCTTGTGTGAGTGAATAGAAATTAAACCCGGATAATATTCATCTGGAACTGTTTGGAATTCAATAAGCTGGATGGACTTGGAATAAAAAATACTAGGAAAATTGTAAAACTGATTTCTATGCAGGAAATTTTCCTGTGGATAAAATTTGCATTTCCAATCAAAGTGGCATTTTGCATGTGACATTCAGTGTTTTTATATGCGGATGAGAGCAACAACCAGAATTTAATTAAGTGGCTGAAATGTTGGGGAAGTAATGCTTCACTGTTTAGAACAAGAAAATCTGGGTGTAGTTATACAGAGAAAGAGCTTGTATTTTCCCTTAACAACTCATTTTTGATTCCCCTCACTTAGGACTTCAAGGAAAATTTCAGGAATTTTGTGCTGCACGTCCGGTAAATGAGAATGTACAGGGAATGTACAACAGTATGCTAAAATTCAAAGCAGCTGAGGGTGAGACATCCTGGTTTTGGTCCATAATACGGGTCCATCTTTCAAACTCAATGTCCCCTGTTGCAAAGCAGGCCTTCTGTTAAAAACAAGTAATATACAACAGCTGGGATTACCCCCATTACATCATCAGGGTGTTCAGTGTGTTAACGGGACCCTGTTCAGTGTTTGGCCACTATCAGCACTGTTGACTAATGTTTTTAAGAGTGGGTCCATGTTAGTATGTGTACATTAACAAGCCAACTGGTCGTTTCATGTTGTTCCACCTGGTTCAAAGATGGCAGCCCATTCATTCCTATGAAAGTTTCTCTAGAGGACACACGTGACTAAAAAGTCTTGGCGAGCCTCCTCATGCTTCTGCATCCTTTTTCACCTGAGTCCTTCTCCAGTGGAGGCAGGTTAGTGGATGCATGTTGGGGACGTCACGTTGGAGATGTCACCTTGTCGCAGGGGCTGACTTCCTGTTGGTAGGCGATAAAGTAACTGAATCATACAACTCCTCTGACCTTCCACATGTTATTGAAACTAACAGATCATATTCTGATGACAAAAAGAATCATTTGTGGGGTGTGTGATGCTCAAATAATGTATTCACCATAGGGAAAATTCTTTTTGGGCATGTGAGTATCAGGTGATGTTGTTTGAAGTTGCAATACTGAGTGTGGATGTTACACCAGCATGCCCCACAGCCCAGCACTGCTACCGAGGGCTTGCATCCCAATGACTTACAGTTTGTGGCAATTACGTGCCAACACGAACACGGCATGCAGCTACGCACTGACAAGGCTGCGGGTGTTTGCTGAAATTCATCTCTGTAAATGTTTCATGAGGAAGGAGATGTATTCGACATGATTGTAAAGTCTCAGTGATACACACAATGTGTCTTGTGAGTAAGACTTTCTTTACAGAAATCTCTTTGTTGTAGCTTTAGGTTACTTTTTATTGAGTGTTTTGAAATGTAGCTGCTATTGCTAAGTGCAATATTTCTGTAGCTTAACTACTTCCAGGAGAAGAGAAGATTGTATTTTCACTAACTGATTGTTTTTTACTGTAACGTCCTCACGACTGCTCGAATCCACTGAGCACACTTTGACAGGTGCAGTACAAAAAGAGAAAAACTGTCAGTGGTTTAATTGAGATTCTTCATTTTCAGGGTCCTGGTGCTGTGCATGCTGGCTCCACTTGAGGAGGATGGAGCTGAGTTAATATTGTCAGTAACACCTGTGCTTTTCCTACTATGACCAGCACAGAGACTGAACCACTGTGTTTGCAAATAGATAAGTCATAATTCCATGTGCCATCACCAAAGTTTTGTACAATATTACATAGACATCAGACCAAACTCTAGTTTTCATACACTGTCTACCCTGTCTACCATGACTGTTCTGTGCAAGGGACTGAGCAAAAAAGGCAAAAAGATTGAGATGTAAAGAGAAAAATTGCTTTATTAAAGCTGCAAAATTTGATGTTAAAAGTAAATAAATGCTAATGTAACATAAGAAACTAGAAAAAAGTAGATATAAAACTTTGATCCCAAATGCAAAGGAGATCTTCAACCTAATACACCACAACTAAATGATAACAGAAGGAGGTTACACACAGATTTGGTCCAGAACTACACATACACAAGGAAAATGTAAAAAATCAACATTAAAAATGTAATAAACTTAAAGATATACAAACATAAATTATCAAAAAAAATATTAAAGAATCAGCCTCCAGCAAATGATAAAGAAATAAAAAAAGAGATTTTTAAGAGTTCTAAATTAAAGTGCCCCCCCCCCCATCCACTTCCTGTTTGCTTCTTCCAATTCCTGTGGGCTCCACCTAAAAGGCCAGAGGAGCTGGCTAAGTTCAGAAACAAAGATCAGGGTTAACTTGCAAATTTCAGTTGGAGTCAGCTCTGAATGTTTTTGGCTCCAAATGAAACGGATTCAGCTCGGAGATGACATGTTTATGTTGGATGGTACTTATCATTCATAACCTTACGTCCCAGAGAATAAAATCCTAAACCTCTGGGAACTCTAGAAAACTAAGTGACTGATTCATTTGGTCAGTCACATATCAACTTTATTCATAAGTTTGATTCAGACCTCTTCATTATGTGTTCATTATTAATGCCTCAATTATTCACTTACTTACAGACACTTAACTCAAATAAGTATCCTCCATTTATCACCAAGTCATTGTCCCGTGTTTTCCTACAGAACAAAGGCAGATTTCACTGTATCCAAACCTTTAACTTGTGATTCTAAGACTGTTTCTTTATTTTCCTCCAATTGAAGCTGGTGTCCCAATATTCAACAAGGGCAAATTTCAATTAAAATATTGAATCCTAAATTACCAGGGGCCCAAACTTTTTCACAATGCCACATGTGTTGTTTAATTCTGTTTAACAATTGAACAAAGACTCATTTTTAATGTCTGGGTGCTGCAGGGGTTCTATTTTCCTCTTTCCACTTCAAAAAATCCACAGTGAAGGGCTTATTGAAGGAGCCGGCACATTCTGAATCAACAGACTTAGGCAAGTCAGCTGAGCAGTGTTCACCCCAGTGTTTCAGGAAACTGTCAGTGAAGCGCGGAGGAGGCACGGTGGGGTTTTGACATGGGGCCTTGGGGATTTTCAGCATCACTGGGGTGGCTCTGAAATGAAGGTTGGCTGTGCACGACTCACTGTGCGTGTTCAGCCAGGCGAGCAGTGTGGACGGTGCTGGACGTGTCGGGGGGGGGGGGGTCTTGAGATGTGAATGGGCAAACATATACCCAGTGTGTGGAGGATCCAGATCCCTCATGGCCTCTGTTTACCTGAGTACTCTGTGTCCTCTGCTATCCTCTTGAAAGTCGTCTATTTCTGCTGAACTGGCTTGTGTCTCTGAAGCGTGACATTTAATTCACTTCTGAATTTATGGACATGCCGCTGTTTAGTGACAATTGACTTAAAATTAATTTCTAAAGTTAGAATAAGCTCCTTGCAGTTGTTTGCCTCCACCAAAGTTTCAAGTTGCTTTTCACACCCATGTCTCTCATGTGTGTGAACTGCAAAGATGCTACAAATTCTAAAATGTTGATGCTTCACACACATCTTCAACTCGGTGGCACAGAGGATCAACATAACCACGTTTTACTGTGGGCCCCTTAGATTGATGACAGCAGGAATCTGACCAACTGTAAACTATGGTCAGGTGATGGTGTTGTTTAATAGCCAGAAAAATGGTTTGCAGAAGACATTATGATGTCAAACTGAAGTTGACCTTTGACCTTTTGGATATAAAATGTCATCATTACATTTTATCCCGTGAAACTGTCATAATAAGCGATTGAATTCTTGAGTTAAGGCCAAAGACATGTTTTGTGAGGTGACAGTGACCTTTGACCTTTGACCTTTGAAAATCTAATCGGTTCATCCTTGAGTCCAAGTGAACGGCGGTCTCTGTGAAACCCCACGTACTGTGTTATAATTCAGCTGAATTCATAATATAGTTGATCTCAATTACTTATTCCCGTTAACACATTTCTCTCATCTGAAGACTGGAATTTGATTGCGGCTCATAAATATCACCCTGACAAATAAGCATTATCAAGCTGCCGCGTTGCAGATGAAGTCATTATTTTACGATCATGACACTGTCTGACAAGATGAACTGAAATATAAGTTTATGAAAGCAGTTTTGCCGTGAGATTTGCATCATCAGAGATGGTTCAATTTAGCAAAAAACTGTGGAGTAATACAAGGCTTACGACTCCCAGTGTTCAACCCTAGTTTGATAACTACATAGACAAACGACTTTCTCACTTCCTCACTAACTGATAGTTATGAGCAGAAAGAAAGACAAACAGAGCACATTTGTTTAGGGAGCCGTCATCCAAAGTAGCTCCGTGTCTGGACCATGTTCTTAGGGGTGGATGGGGCTCAGCAAGAAGATTGGAGTTCCTCTAATCACGCGGTTGGTGCTTTGATCCACAGCTCCATCCATCCATCTAGTAGTTGAGATACAGTGGCCTCATAAAGCTTTCAAACACCTTCACTTTTTGCACCTTATTTTGTTGTCGGTTTAATTCTCAAGAGATCACATTTTTGCCCATCATTTCACACTCAGTAATCCTTATTGACAGAGTGAAAACAGGATTTTAGAATTTTTTTTGTAGATTTGCTAAAAATCTAACCGAAAATCGCTCATTTATAAAAGTATTCAGACCCTTTGCTGTGGCTCCAGACTGTGATGAGGTTCTTCCTTTTTTGACAGTAATGATAATTGCATTTAGACATTTTGAATTGACTGGACACACACCTGTGTATACAAGGCCCCACAGTTCAGTGGAGATTGTTGGACTAACCCTCATGAAGCTTTTGACGCATCTTCCTGAGCAAAAAGAGTCAAAGCTCTGGTGAAAGAAAACACAGTGACCCCTAGTGATTTGCAGAATTTCCAGCAGCCATTGAGTAGAGTGTAGTCAGCACATAACGTGCTCGTTCACTTCCTATATGTACTATAGAAGCACAAGGATGTTGTTCTGGAGGTTCACATACTGGAGGTTCACATATTGATCGTTGAATCATTACAGTGCTGCACTAACTCTGATCATTTCTAAGTGCACAGATGAAAAATCTCATGTGAACGTGTAAATGATCTAAATGAAAGTGCATCTATATTTTCAAATTTGGAATTAATAACACAATTTTCTCCACAGTGTTGGGCTTTAGATGGTTTCTTCACTGGCTGACTGATAATTGGGGATAAAAGGGGATATACAGGCTTATGATTCCTCTAGTTCTGTAGTGAGTCTTCTGACCTTGACTATTGAAAACATGACACAATATTGGTCAGAGGCGCTTTTTGACAAAGTACATGACAGTCAAGCAGAGCTCAGAGATCTCCCTGCAGCTGTCCTGAGGTCAGCGATGGAGCTGGCACCAGGTTTGCCAGTCAGTCTTTCAGCTGCAGCCTGTGAACGACTTAAACTCCAGAGCCCAAGGTCCTTGACGCCGGGGTCTAGTAGTGTGGACAAGGACAGGGTAGCAATTTACTCTGATACAGAGAATTTTTCATCTAGATTTTTGTTTTCACATTTTGTTTTATTGGCCAGTTTGTTTCCAGTTTCATTCCTGAACACTACACACTGAGTGGCTGTATGATATTTTAATGTCTGACTCATGTACACTTTTTTCCCTCCTATAATTCTATAGTGGCTTGGTAGAAAAGCCAGAGCACTTGAAGCCAGAATCAGTTCATGTGTCTTAGCAGCAGAGAAGGGAATGGGGTCAACATTTAAAGTAGCAAGAGCTGCTCTCAGTGTTTCCCCCTGGTCATTTATCCTTTGCAACATCGAAAATGTGCTGTTCCGGCGAGTGTCGACCTCTTACATGAGCTCACGCTGTGGCTTCCCCATTTGGTTTTGGATTTCTGCAGGATTGTCCTTGACCGTGGTGCTTGATTGGACTGATGGTGGTCTGCCATCAGGGTATCCTCTGCATCAGCCTTGTGAGCTGCCCTGTGAGACTAAGGGAACCTTTTTAAGCCCAAAACCAATGGTGGAAAGCTTTTCTCTTCTGTGATGAGGTGGCATGTCACTGTGAGGTAGGCATCAATGTTAACAGGTCTCTCAGCTGTTAGGCTTATTGCTGAGACATGCGCCATCTCAGCTACAGCATTCTGATTGGTGGCCTTAACTTCTCACTCATCATGGCTTTTAAGGCCTACCTACCAGGGATGGTGTATGTAGATCCAACTGATTAACGAGGCCTTTGAATCCTTCGTTTTGTTCTAATGTCCATAGAACAAAATGTATAACCTTCATTTCTAGTAAAGCCCCATACAGCTATTGTTGTCTGGACACTGTAATGTAAAGCACTATAGCATAAACTGATTAGTGATAATGATATTATGGATATTTACATGGGTGGATAACGAATGAATATTGATGATAAATGAGACATCTATGTTCTTTTCATCATCTGTTTCCATCAGTACTCTCCCTGATATATCATAGACAAACTCACTGACGGTATTGAACAAACCACTGCCTTCTTTTGGCCCTTTTATCTGGTGGGATCAGTTAGCGCCACATGTTTTAACTGGTCAAACCCCTCCCTGCCCAACCTGATGATGTTTGAAACTTTGGACATTGTAAATCACGTGGTAAAGACCGTTGAATACAAGTTTCAGCAAAGGATAATGAAAGGAGTTTTGGAGCCTGGCTTCAAAATGGCCATCACTGTAATTCACACTGCACACAGTGTTTCAGCTTTAATTCAGGGGTTTCACAAAAATTTCACAGTAAGTGTTTAGGAATTACAGCCATTTTTACATGTAGCTCAAAGGCAATTAGACAAATCAATATGATTATAAGTTCCATTGGCAGCTGTAAACGCCAATGCCATAACACTGCTCCACCATGTCTGACAGATGATGTGGTGGCTGTGGATCAGGAGTCGTTCCTTCCTTCTCCAGACTCTTCTCTTCCCCTCGTTCTGATACAAATTCATCTTAGTGTTATCCAGAGAATCTTGTCGATTTTGATAGATGACCTATACAAGTAAGTTTTGCCTGCATTGTTATGCTCTGACAGAAAACTCCTTAGTCCATAACACAGATGTAGGAAACAATACTTTTGGGATGCACCTTTGGTGTGCATATGAACTTAAATTAAAAACCATCTCTTACCCAAACATAATAAAATGTTGTGTTTGCTATTAAGGCAACATTTAAATAATCAGCTTCAAAGAAAGGTCAAGCATAGTTTTTTGTCCTTTGTGATATGTTTGGTGTGACACAAATCCAATGCTACATGTAATGTTGTTTGTTTCACTGTTTGAAATTCAAGCCTTGATTAGATGTATGTTTTTCACAAACAGATCATTGTTTGGATTCCTTTGCATCAGTTTGTCCGATGTCTCAGTCAATTCAACTTAATTACTTGCATTGGCAAAAGAGGCCACGATGGTATCGATCCTTTCTGGGGTGTCTGAATAGTGATCTCGGTAAACGCTGTGGAGGTCAGTCGCAGAGGTTTCACAGAGTCTTCAAAGGGGTTTGTGTTGCATGATGGGAGAGACACAAGATGGTATATTTGATTACTGAAAATAAGGAGAATATACACAGTTTTTGTCATGTACTGAACAGACAACACACACACACACACACACACACACACACACACACACACACACACACACACACACAGTTAAAAGAGAAGAGAAGACACACACTCAGTATTTTGCACTTTTATTACAACTTGTCATTTGTCATTTGAGACATTTTCATGCTTTTTTACATTTACAGTCTTTCATTTTTGCATGAACCTGACAACTTCAATTTGCACATGAATCATGAGCTTATTTTTACCTCATTATTGTGGGAGCCGATGAGCGGCCTAGCCAATCAATCAGAACACTCGGATCTGAGACAAGACAGTGGCGAGAGGGGACGGCTGCCATGAGATTTAAGGATATTTCTGCCACCCAGAGGATGACAGGCACTTTTCATGAAGGACAGTAGGAGAAGCACAAGTGTAAACTGGAGAATCCAGTATTCAAACTGGCTGCAGTTTTTGGAGCTAGGCATTGTAGTCGCTCTCCACTAACTGGGAAATGGAAATGTCCCCTGATTTAAGAGCTTGTTGGTTTAGATGTTGGATCAATAACACGATGTGTCGTCAGCACAGAAACTCTTAATTTGCAGTCTGAGAGATTTTGATTTGTCTGGTTTTGCACCACCAGACCAAATTCTGCAAAAAGTTATATTGTTGATGGTAGTTTTTATCAGTCCAAGGCTAAAAACATTCAGCATATATACAATCCAGGCCATTCCTCTAAATATCACTTACTTAATTCTTGAAGTATGATGAAGCAACACAAAACTTTTGCCAACAAGTGGGTTGTGAGAATTCTTAAAATGACATCTGGCCACTACTGTGACATGACACTAGCAGTAGTAAGAGATGCAATGTTCCAATATTAATTTCTATAGCAGAAGTAAACAGGTGTATTTAATAATATGTTGTGATGTATAAGAGGAACATGTAAGGGGCAAGCTGTGAGTATAGGAGAGGTCCCACCAACTTTGTAAATATCTGAGAGATTAATAATGAAAACTATTGTATTTCTTTCCTTTCTCTGGTTATTTTGACTATTCATTCTTTAAATTTTCATGTGGTTTGAGAGGAACAGACCCAGGGATCAAGTCTGGCCAGCTGACTTATATTCAGATGCAAACTGATGTGATACCTTACATGAAAATTCTAGCCCACCTAATTTTCATGTGAAAACAGAGTAGTTTGGAGGTTAAACAAAGATCATAATTCCATTGTAGAGCATTTTAATAGGCTACCCTGAAGAACATAATAAAAACAGTAATTATTGGAGACTGACTACAAGATGAATGGATTTTTTTGAAAGCAAGTAATTAAATCTGGACCAGATCTAATAGGATAAAAATATTTCTTTGTCTTCCTGCCGAGACTTCCATCTTGACTTCAACTTTGTGTCACTGCCCCTGATGCCGCCGCCGCCGCCGCAGCCGCAGCCGCCACAGCCGCCGCAGTCGCCGCAGCCGCCGCAGTCGCCGCAGTCAACACTACTGGGATGAAAGATTATGTGTATGTAGCTGACCTCTTGGTCAGTACAAAGAGCCCAGGAATAAACACAGTCAGTGGTACCGCTGGAGATCCTTAGATCTACACCGAGGACTGTGGCCTGTTTCCACAGCTGGAAGTAGAACTTGCTGTCTGCTTAAAAACCTTTGCTCCATCGCTCTGGCGGACAGGTTGCTGCCCAACAGGACAATGTAGAAATGCCTCTGTACCTGCAGCCATTTCCTTACTAAACAAAGCTAGCACGAGATGATTCATTTGGTCCATGCATGGCACAAGCTTTTGAGTGAGTGGGTGAGTGTGTTTGTGTGTGTAGAAACACTTAGTCATGATCCTCCCAGGGGTTTTATCTTCTCATCCTTTTTTTTTTTTTTTAAAGATGACACTTGTATGTTATGTTTTTTTTTAAGGTCTTTTGAATCTGTGTTGCTGTTACGTATTGTTATATCTCTGGAATACTGAATACTGGCTGCACTGGCCACTGATAAAGAAACCCTGATACTTGAGTCTTAACCTTAAACCTCCTCTATGAAACACAGTTTCCTGAAAATCAGCCTGACTTGCTGTGATAAGTCTGGTTTTACTGAAATTTCTGCTTCATGAGCAAACTTTCAGGTCACACTTCTTATTCTCAGCCTTTTTTTGCTACACCTACAGTGTATTTAAAGTCTTTAATTACCTCAACCATGGGAAGTGCAATGCTTTTATCACCAAGGTTAGTGCTGATGAACCATCTTATAATGGCACCTTAAAATATTTTTAGTAGTTAATGAATCACACTCAAAACTCGATACGTACCATTTTATCCACAACTGTTTAATAATAACTCGGGCTTAATACAACATGTATAATTACAGTCCTAGTAAAATACAGTAGGAGTCTAACTTCTCCCAAAGAGTAAAATACAAATAAATACTGCAATGACCTTTGAACTGATGGCTCAGGATATACACAACCTGCTACTTCAGAAATTTTTTTCAGGAATGGACAAGAGGTATTCCCTCCCTGACACATAAGTGTTTTCAGAAAACTGAAGTAATAAGATTTTTTTAACAGATCTCATGAGCACAGGATTTTTTGGAATTCAGTAAAAGCAGAGGAGGCAATGTAAACTTTCAAGTCCAATCAAGGAAATAAAGCCAAAAGAGTATTACAGTATACATGCATACAAACTGTTAGAGGCCTGCAGACAGAGTCAACATCCTGCAACCCAGTCTCCCACAAACCATGCTCACATACAGAGTGGCAATAGCACTATGGCTCCACAGGTTTTACACCAGAAGATCACTTTAGGGTCATCTTACCTTGTGATTGGAAAGTTTTTAACAGACAGAATGTTTACAAACTGGTATTTTACAGTCGATGAGGGTCTGACAGAAAGATGCTATTGGTTTACATATGGGAAATGTAGAGGACTGACATATACTAGGAACTAGAAGTAAGGATATTTCATTCTCTGCTGCTTCAAGTTTAACTTCTTCTAAGGGCCACTTGGGGCCAACAAGTACAAGAAGTGGAAGACGGGAATCCTGCCGGTACTTACAGGGGAACTCCACTAATTCTACACATTAAATTCATTTACATTTACATTTAATCATTTGGCCAATGCTTTTATCCAAAGCAACTTACAAGTGAGGATCAACAGTAGAGCCTCGGTACAGTAGGGGACCTTGAAGTAGGACAGCATGCAAGGAGATCAGGTAAAGAAGTTCAGCGAGGGTGTGCAGTAAGTTCTAGTTAGGAACATTATAGGGTTAGAGGTTTAAGGAGAGGAGGTTTCCTAAGAAGAGCTGAATCCTCAAGGGATCCCCAAAGATAGAGAGGGATGCTCCTGCTCTGATAAAATTCAGTAGCTCGTTCCACTGTCAGGGAACCGCAGTCGAGAACAGTCCAGAACCGCAGTCGAGAACAGTCCGGACTGTGATGCCTTTTGTTCAGGGACAGCACTGTGAGACGATGCTCCTCGGAGGAACCCAGTGGCTGAGAAGGAGCATAAGCCAGTATGGCTGAGATGAAGTAGATGGATGCAAACCAAGAGGTCACTCTGTAGGCGAATGTTAGTGACTTGAATTTTACTCAGGCTGCGGTGGACAACCAGTGGAAGTCAATGAGTATTGGAGGGACATGTGCCCTTTAAGGCTTATTGAAAACCAAACACACAGCTGCACTCTGGACCACCTGTGGGTTTCACTGTGCAAGAAGGGAGGGCCCTTAGAAGGAGAATGCCACAGTGCAGGTGTTAGATAGCAATGGCCTGTACTGAGTCAGGTAAGGCCTTATTTTCTTATGTTGTATAGAGCAAAGTGGCATGACTGGGAGACAGATGCAACATGGCCAGAGGAGGAGAGCTGGAGAGTGACCTCTCCTAAAGCCTGACTGATTTGGGTCAAGGAGGTCTTTCCGTGGGAGGAATTTTGAGACCTGTTTGAAAACTGCCTTGTCCATGGAAGCATGGATGTGATGAAAGTTGAAAGTTCTCAAATTTAGTAGAGTTGCTAGAGGGATTTTGTGTAAGATCCTCCAGTGAGGTAACTTGAGTCGACATCAGTCGGGCCTGAAGACTACGAGACTGAAAATGAAAGCGAATCCAGGGGTGAGGAGTTGGAACGAAGTCAGCTTACTGGACCTCTGCAGGCCATGTCTCATCTCAGCTTGACAGATGACCGCACTTTCGGCAGTCTAATTACATTGTGGGTAATGTAGGCAGCAGGTCTTGACAAGGAAGAAGAATGCTTGGAATAAAAAATACAATATCTCTGGTTCTGCTGCATTAATCTTGATATATAACTGCCCATTACAATTCAGACAATGTTATAGGAGTGCAATGCTAATTTGGTATAATACTCTTTTAGGATCAGCACCAAGCCAGAGTCTTCAGTCTTAAAGACAGAGCCAAGGTGATTATAGCTTTGCATTTTCATTATTATTATTATTTCATTTTTATTTTCGTTTCACTTTTTTTCAATATCAGTTTAGTTTTAATTCATTTTTAAAGTGGATTTGCTGTTTAGTTTATTTATTTATTTATTTTTAAAGTGCTTAGCTTAGTTTAGCTTTTGTTAGTTTTAGTTTTTTTTTGTAATAAGGGATCTGAAAGACTGTTTGGAGTTTTCAAAAAAAGCACCTAAAGGACTCTCAGACTGTGAAAAACAATTCTCTGGTTTGATGAAACCAAGATTGAACTGTTTGGCCTCAATTCTAAGCCTCATGTCTGGAGGAAACCAAGCACTGCTTATAACCTGGCCAATACCATCTCAGCGGTGAGGCACGGTTGCAGTGGCGCCAGACCGTGGGGGTGTTTTCTCCGATGGAGACAGGGAGACCGGTCAGGGTTGATGGAAAGCTGAATGGAGCAAAGTACAGAGATATCCTTAATGAAAAATCCTGGTCCAGAGCTCAGGACCCCATGCTGGGCCGTAGGTTCACAGCCCAGAGCACATAGGAGTGGCTCAGGGACGACTCTGTTAATGTCATGTAGTGGCCCAGCCAGAGCCCTGACCTGAACCCAATCAAACCCCTCTGGAGAGGCCAGAAATGCCTGTCCACCAACCGGCCACATACAACCTGAGAGGATCTGCAGAGCAGAATGGCAGAAAATCCCCAAATCCAGGTGAAAAGCTCGTCCCGTCAGACCAAAGAAGACAGAGGCTGAAACTGCTGTCAAAGGTGTTTCAACTAAGTACTGAGTAATGTGTCTGAATACCTATGTCAATGTGATAGTTCATTTTTTCCATATTAAGTCAAAATATATATATTTCATATTAAACAAATATGAAATGTCTATATATATAGTCTGAGTTAAGCTAAACTACCTGCATATCTTTGCTTTTCAATGCCTGTCGAGCTTCTCTAATTTTCTAGCTGGTGAATCATTAGCCTCATTTCTATGACTCATCCAGCTCCAAGCTGAGCACCAATTCATCAGAGTCCTAGCTGAGCATCTGATGACACAGACTAATTATAACATCCAGCCAGTGGCTGCGTCACACGTTCTCTGAAAGGACACTGTACTGTACGACTTCATCGTCCTGTGGCCCTGACAGGCAGACTCAGGAAACACTGAGTGTATTAATGCACTGTCTGCGACCTCCAGGCTCCTCCGGGGCCATGTTGCACAGATGCGTCAGGGATCCAGTGACATTTCATTAGCCTCTCTGCCCCAAAGTTACACCTAATGGGCCGGCCGGCCGTCTGCCGCTGTTTGGGGAGTGACTTTGAGTGTCCCGTCTGTGGGCTCAAAGGGGAGGAAGAGGCTCTGTGGGCTGTGTGCTCAGGGTTATCAGACCCTAAAGGGAGAGTATTCATCTAAATTCATCAGACTGTCTGGAGGATCCTCAGTGTGTAGATGAACCGATAGGCCCCACACTTTGATTTCCACCACAGGAAAAGGATGGTTTATTTCACAGTGATGGAAACAGGTGGAGGCATATTATCAGTACTGTAAATGGCAAAATGTAGTGTAACTGCCACAAAGTAGAAAAACTGACCGTTATATATAGTATATGGGTTGATACAAATTTTCTGACTGACTTCTCCAGCTAATATATTGGAATTGATCAAGTAATATACTTCTGGCCTCTTCCCCTCTCTCCTCTTACTTTAAGAATCAATTATGGTTCAAATGATCCCAGAGTGTGGGTTTCGTTCATCATCATAATGGCGGTTTGTGCAGTGGCCTAGTGCTCTGAAACCATTCTCACCCACTTGCCCTCTCTTAGTGTTTCCTGTGACTCTATCTGTCAAGATAAGAGCCAACATGCCCTAGTATGCTTTAGAATTAAAAACAAAACAAAGCTGATTTCAGAAGGATTAAAACAATTCCTCGGTAAACAATAACTGGATCCCACATATTCACACATATACTGTCATCACAGTCATCACTCCTGCTTCCAGTCTTTATATCAGACTGAAGCTGACTCCAGCTCCATATTTAACACAGATCTTTTCATCTCAGTTTAAGTAGGAAAAAAATATATAGATGTCTCCTGAAATGCCAAACAAATCCTTTAATGCCAATAATAAATCTTCTATTAGGATTTTCTCTGTAGCGTTGATATTTCCAATTTTCTAAAATAGCCGGGCTTGTTTTTGCCTGTGAGGTGTTTTTGGGTGTGCATGGGTGTGTGTGTGTGTTGTGGTGTTGTCAGCCGAGTGTGTGTTAGTGTGTGGTGTGTGTTGCAGTAGCCAGGTGGCAGGGAGACATAAAGCAGGTGTGCTGCTGTGGGAGCATGACAATGGGAGCAGGGAGATGCATCGCTATGGCAACAGGCAACTTTCGCCCCAGAGCTCGTTACAGCTTATTCAGCTCAGAAAACAATTTAGCTGCTGCCAGCGAGCAGATATTAAGGAAAACAGATGGAGGATGCAACACAGATTGTTTTCATTATAATGGTTTTGTTATGTTCAGGATCCACTACAGTGCGAAGAAACAAACAAAAACCTACAACACTGGGATCAGAATTTGGACCTAACGTATGTTTGAACTGATGAGAGCAGTTGCTGAAAAATTTGAGACCAAAAAGGTAGTGGTGTGCTCTACTGGTAAATCGTAAGATGCTAAAACAAACAAAAGGGAGCACTCTTTACAAAAAAGTCCTGAAATTCTCAAGCCCATGTCATTATTTTTACTTAAGACACACAGAAAGCTAAATTCTAGACACAAATATGCCATAAAAAGCAGAGTGTGGACTATTAAATTAAAGGGGGCACAGCAATCATTGTCTATAAAGAACTGAGGGACTGGACCTGGTCACATCATCTATTAGGGGCAGGGACGTTTCACCTTGATACAATTGAATGTCCAGACCTAAATTTGGGTCAATAACCATGTTGCACCTATTTATTTTGGAGTGTTATTGTTATTTATTTTTTCTTTGTGGAATCTTGGAGATGTAATCTCTGAATGACACTCATTATTTTCAAGAATTGTCTATTAAGCACACATTCCCCGGTGAATGCGCCAACGGTTGTCTCCTGTTATCCTGATTGTCAAAAACAAGCCTCATAACTAATGAAGACTTTTTTTTTAGTCAAATCTCCACAGTCACACTAGTAACTCCACAGTCCTCCATGCAAGTGCTTTAAGTTTGCTCTACTCAAGATTGCAGGTAATCATTTGGAAATGTAAGTGGAGAACTGTGAAGCTATACCTCAGTTTGTATGTGTTCACTCAAATTTAGAAGAATCTCCAAATGTGCCTAGGATTTTTGCCTGTGTAAAACAATCTAATTGAGAGTAATGGGTGAAAGTATTTAGCTTAAAGAGCTGGGAAAACAGAATTCAGTTTCACCACAGACTGGCTGTCGTTTTATACATTTGCCTTTGGCTACAGCCCTGACTCGCCAGCACCGTCTCCAAAAGGGTCTCAAGTGGTTGATGCGTCCAGTTTCACAGATGATTGCCACTCACAGATTAATTTGTACGTCCTATAGGAATTTCTGATGCTACTCTATGGGTCACAAGTTTGTTCTGTTCTGATTAGAGCAACATGTTGTACAAAATGTTCTCATGCTGCAAATCGCAGCTTGAACGTTATAGGTTAGATGGAATGGGCCCAAGGCTCATAATTCTCCATGCACGATAGCAAAAACAATATTAGCCCCATAATATCCATTTTCTATATTTGATATAATGAGACATACATTTTGTTTACAGTGGCATTTCTAAAATGTAATTTTCTGTCAGAGCAACATGATGTCAGCACGAAGGAGACGATATACTAGTAATACTGGCTCATACTATACATACTGTCCGACAGAGATAGAACAACTGAGGTTGACTGGTGCTATTATACTCTAGTAAGTGTCTTTGGCTAATCCTCTATCCAAGTGTATTGTTGTTTAAGGGAACTGTGCAGATAGCATTAGCATAAAAAAAAAGAATGAAGACATTTAAAGATGATGAAGGGACCTTGAAAAGTTAAAATGTCAAAGATTTTTTCTTCACTCGCTTGATTCTGAACGAAACATTTTCTAATGAAATAAAGTATCTCCACATGAATCCTGTTGGG
Source organism: Istiophorus platypterus (assembly GCA_016859345.1). Classification (NCBI taxonomy): domain Eukaryota; kingdom Metazoa; phylum Chordata; class Actinopteri; order Istiophoriformes; family Istiophoridae; genus Istiophorus; species Istiophorus platypterus. The sequence continues at coordinate 1,307,497 of CM029133.1, read as the reverse complement.
CCACAGCTGGCTGAACACACCCAAGACACACACACACACACACACACACACACACACACACACACACACACACACACACACACACACACACACACACACACACACACACACACATTACCCTGCTGTCTCGTACTTTGAATTATGTGCTACAGGACCCCCCCCATTGACCATTAAAAAAAAAAAACTTCACAGCACATAAACACACTGAGGAAACAGTTGTACGTGATGTCTGCTATCTCCACCTCTAGCTCCTCAGAGAAGACCTTTTTTGTGCAATATTTACTTTTCCCCACTCTTTCATGCTCCACTGCTCCACATGTTCCTTATGTGCTTTGGGACTGATGACTGCTTGGTAATTTGGCTAATGTGTCCTTTAGTGACTACAAGAGATTCCATGATGAGTTGTCCATTTGACGGAGAGCCCACACAGTCCGCCGCTGTTTACAGTTGGTCGTAAACCATATCACATATTCCCTCACACATCCTGGTTCGGAGCAGTCACTCTCAGAATGTGAAGGCGTACACTACGCCCACAACTACTATGTTCCCAATGGTGGCAGTGATGGCGATCCAGAGCCAAATGGCGTCCCGGGACATGGACTGGGGCTCCTCAGGTGGGCTATGAGCAGCCAAGGAGGCAGCGTGGACACTGGCAGATGAGTTGAACAGAGAGTGGTCGGTGCTGTAGTCGTCGTTGGGAGACGAGTCCATGAAGGCGCCCGTCATCACCGGAATCTGTGGAAACACAAGACAATGGACAAGGCAGTTAAAACCGCTACTTTTAGATTTATACGGTCAGTTCTCAGATTAACGCCGCTGATAGAGGCTGGATACACTAACAGAGGTCTATTACAGGCCTTTTTACAGGAAGTGCTGTGATTCATTGACACTAACTTAGCAAAGTAGAACACACTGGAAATAATTACAGAATGAGGACATTATTTCTGTTAACAGAAGTTGGTGCCAATGTTTCTCAGTTGATAGCATCAGCACCTAATTTTCTTTTTTTTTTTGGTACATTGTGGTATTAATCAAGGATCTTGAATTCTGATGATTAGTGAATAGCTTGTCATAGTTTTCAATTTCCTCCACCGAGCGATGACTACTCTTATGTAACAGTTGAAAAGACGTGGGGAGGGCTCAGTGTTTCAGATGATGCAGGTTTTTTGTTTCTTACCGTTGTTGGGCAACTTTAAAGTGTCAAACTCAAAATTTGTCGACCCGCTCGAAAGTTTAGAGTAGCCTGCAATACACACATAGCAATGCACAACCACGGCTACTGTGTTAGCCATTTAGTTTGAAAGTAATGCTTTTTCTGCTTTACCGGCTCAGATGGTCAGTCCCTGCAGCCTGCACTCACATCATCAAATAAATCAAATAATCCACTATTGACCGCTTCATCCCTTGAAGATTTTCACAGCTAAATGGATTGTTCCCTGTGCTTGTTTAGGTGATGAAAGAGCAGGCAGGAAGAGCCTGACTGAGCCAGCGACAAAGAAAAAGTGGTGCTTTCAACCACAATGGCTAACATAGTACCTTTGGTGGGGGGGGGGGGCATCAACACAACCTGACGATCATCATGCAAATTAATGAATTTAACCATGTGAAATTGTAACTTGCAAAACCCTAAAATAAATGACCACATATTTAACCAGTAGTGAAGCGGTCTGACATCCTGATTCTGCCTAAAAAACAAGCGTCCAGTTTTTTTTTTTGCAGCATGAGACTGTTTTCTATAAAGCAGGTCTGGTTTAAAATAAGGAGTGTGGCACATTCAGGAACTTGTGGCTACCTGAATCTCATTGTTGTTTTTGGTTGGACTAATGTCACCGTTCTCAGGCCAGGTCACTAGTGAGGTTACATGACTCAAGGCGACACCAGCCTGCACCCGTTGCCTTCTCTGTGAGCATGCACACCGTAAACTCGCCAGGACATGCCACTGCCCTACGCCCCTGTGGCAACATGCGGCAACGCTCCAAAAAAGAGGCAACTTTTCATCATTCCTCTGCAGTTTAGATCATCTTGAGCCCTGTAGCTGCTTCTCTCTGTACACGTTCGGCCTGTACTAGAGGGGCATCGAGTGACATGCATTAAATTATGCTTGCACTGTGTGTATGTGGCTCTATGACACTGTAATGATCTCTGTAAAGAAAACCAATTGGCATAAGATTAATACAAGTTATAGTCCAGAGTTTGGTACAGCTGTGGTCAGTGCCACTACCATGTCAAGTAAGTACAAATCCTGTCAGTTTAATAAAATATTATTTGTTTTTAATCAAAGTCCAAGAAAAATGAAGCCAATTACTATGAAAGAGATGAAAGAGAGAAATGTCTCACTCATATGAGTATAATGAAAGCTTCATATTAAATAACCAACTGCTACAAAAGTCAGTTTACCCATCATTAGTGAGAATCCATCCATTTATTTAATTTTTAAATATTTTACATGTCCTCTTCTTCTGATGACAGATCCTCTTGGTCATGGATGATACCAGTCTAATTTAAATCTGTGGAGAGATGTTTTACTTCTTTACGGATGAATCTTTTCAGCTGCTCTTTGCTGGAGGGGTTTCATTGCTCTAGCTTCTGCTTTAACATACTCCAGAGGTTCTATTGGGTTCAAGTCAGAGGACATGCTCCACAGTCAGCTTTCTTCAAGCTGATTCCTTAAATGTCATATTAAAACCTTACCCTGATTACTGGAACCAGGTTTCTTATTTACATGACTTTTAAGAAATCGGCTTAGAGAAAGCTGAACCAGTTGCACAATTTGAAAAATCAGGGAATCCCCAAAGTTATAATAATTAATCCCCTGGGGATCATGGCAATCCATCCAATAGGTGTTGAGATACTTTAAGACTTTAAATGCGTCATTATCAGCAAATAGTTAAAAAAGTTTACATTCAAGAGAGAAAAACCTCTAGTGGGAGTTACTCTGACTCTTGTCTGTCAGGAGGAAATAGAGTGACACTACTCTTGTCTCCACAGGGAGGAGGTTGGGGTGGATGGGTGGGTCAACAAAATGTGGGACTTTGGCTCAGGAGACCAGTGTTTGTTTCCTGTTTCCAACTGTCATTAAATGCTGTTTTCTTTTTAAATCATGACCATAATTGTTACCTAACTGTGACCAAGTAGTTCCTCTTTTAACCCTGATAACAAAGGTTACCTCAAGCGAGTGCAAATTTAACCCATACCACAATGCTTAGGTTACTTCACACCTACTCTACTCTAACCCAAATCAGCCCCCCCCCCACAAATTATTTTTAATTTTCCAGCAATAACTTGTAACAGTTTTGAAAAGTACAGGAAAATGCTCTCATTGAAACATCAGATCAAAAATTGCTCATGTTCCACTCTTGTTTGATAGAGGACCCTCAGTGCTGGTGATTGTTGTCACCTTGAGGATTTTGAACCACCTGCATTTTCATTCTGCCACTGATTTTCTTCATCAGCAGCGTAAATCCGAGTTTCATTTAAAGCCATTAGAATTAATGATAAACACACTTTATTGCCCCGCCATTAAAACCATTAAGTCAATCCAAACAATCATTCGTCTCTCTCTCAAAACAAACAGGCCCATATAAATAAGAGATACTAAAAATTCAGCATGTTATCTACTATGCAAAAATAACTAAATAATTTAAAATTGCATATACCCATGTTCTTTGAGATCAACTAAACACTACCTCTTTCTTTTCAATCTCTTACTGCATTTGGGCTAAAAATTAGAACCACTTGCTTTAGCTAAATTCATGGACAGGACATCATTACCTAGTGTAAAACAGTCGGACAGGTTGATTTCTTGTAAACCAAATGAAAAACAGTACACTACAAAGATTAGTAAGCATACAGCAAGTGTGTTGAATGGAACTGGGAAATAGCCCAAGAGGCAACAGCCATGCAACCATCTCTGTGAGGCTGCACTTGGTAGTGCTTCGGGCTAAATGCTAAGATCATGCATGCCAATATGCTCACAGTGATGATATTAACATGTTTAGTAGGAAACGTTTATCATGGTTACCAAATGAAGCCAAATTTCTGATGTGATGATCAAAACTTAAGGGATCCCTGAAATGGTTGGAAATAATCCTGAAGGGGAAATGCGTGCATTAGTTGTGATATTTCACTTTCAACTACAAGGCAATCCACCTAATAATCATTCCGTCCAACCAACAAACCAGTGCGATTCTTTGGGCTTCATCGTAACAGTGGCTAAAAGAAAGATCTGTGCATTTGTCACGTACACATCAGCCTTTTTTGTGTAGCTTAAAGTCAGTGGATTGTTGGTGGGTGAACTTGTGATGACAATAGCTGAGAGAGTGCTCATCTCACTGTTAGATTTCTTTTGTAACACTGTCCGTCAGGTGACCCACTTAACATTGCAACCTGTAGCATTGAGCACCTTTGGCTAGCATCATTGTCAATTTGACCCCCATGAGTCTAATGAGAAAAAGTAAAATGTATGGACAGGTTTTATATTCATAAAGATTAGTTAATATAGTATGGGACCGTATCCTCATATTCTTGCTTTTTCACAAATCCTCACATTGCCACACTTTGGTAGAAATGGAAGGCTAGTTTGAATGTTGATCCTCAGAGTGAAATGTCAGCAGTTATTACTAGAGGCCTTCACAGGACATAGTATATGAATGGACCTGATCTGAAACTAATAATGGAAAACATCCAGGAAACCCAACTTGCATAAATACATTTTTTAAAAAGAGACCTGATCTGAATAGACCTGGGGATAATTAGACCGAATACAGATGGTCATCAATCCAAACAGATGCTAATAGAGAACACCAAAAGGGAGAAGGGAACCCGGCATGATTCTTGAGGAACTGCTGTTTGTAGTTTTACTGCTAACTTGACACATATGTCAGGATGCTCTTCTTCGACTCCTGTTCTGCCTTTAATACCATCATCCCCAGCACTCAAGTGTCTAAAGTTCACTGGGCCTGAACACAACCATCTCTGCAGACGACAAGAAAGTCACGGGCCTGATCTCCATCAACGATGAGTCAGCATCCTGGGATGAGGGGCAAAACCTGACAGTCTGGTGTTGGACTAATAATCTCTTCCTGAACAACAAAAAGAAAAAGGAGATTGTAGTGCACTTCGAGAAGAGGAGTAGAGCCAGTCACGACCCAGTGTTCATCCATGGTAAAGCATTGGAGTGTCTGCAGTTTTAAACTCCTGGGGTTAAACATCACTGATGACCTCTCCTGGACCTCATCGGTGACCCTTTTCCTGAGGAAGCTGGGGAGAGCTGGTCTGTCACAGAACTGGTGAACGTTTACAGGTGCACTGTGGCGAGTATTATAGCATACTACATCACATCACCAAGGACCAGTGGCTCTACAAAGACTCATCAAGGTGGCACCTTGTACCAAGGTGGTACATCATTGAGACCCAGAGTCCTGCAGCTGGGGACACTGACCAGACCACTCTGTTGGGGCTGGGCGTCGAACATCATCTGTGACCAGGCACATCCTGGCCACCGCCACCGCCACCGCCACCGCCACCGCCACTTCTAGTTACTTCCCTCTGACAGGCGATACAGGAAGATTCAGTCATGCAGTAGAACAGCTTCTCCCCCCACGCTGTTAAACTACTGAACATAACCCGAGACCTTCGACCCCCCTTACCCAACACCCACCCATGACCCACTCCATTCCCTCCCACACACTCACTGGAGGACTAATACTCTAAATGAGTGCTTTAAAATTGTTTTGGCTACATATTGCCGACTGTTAGAACAAAGTATTGCTGCCATCTGCTGCGTTTGCACTTTTTGTATTGCATATTGCCCTTTATTGCCCTAATTGATTACTTCTGATTTTTTTTCATGTCTCAAGTTGTTTCTAATTTTCTTAAATGGTTTTATGCCTCAGGGGAGTGCTATCGAAATTTTGTTATATTGTTGTCTGGCCCTCAGTATAATGATAATAAAGCTACTACTACATTTTCTTTGATTCAGATGTATTAAGTAAATAGATCTGATTATAATGTTTATTTCATTGTTTGTCATTGCCTTTCGAAGCCGTTATAAATCACCACCAGAAAAACTATGATGGTTTTGTGATCTGCCACAACTATGATTAAGGTTTGGTTCGGTTTAGGCACAGATGTGACTCGGATAGATTTAGGGAATGATTACTAGTAAGGTTATAAGTGTCAGGGGTCAGAGTAAGGGGTTGGGGTTTTTCTTGGAGAGGCACGCCCTGACCACATCGGGGAACATGGGACAAACCCTCCAGGGTCGAGGGCAAGCTTTTCTATATTTTGTAAAGTTTAACTTCGATACAGTGTAAAGTTCCATTGGAAAATAAACTGCCTGAGCGATCAATGAGCTGGCCATTCGCTTCTGCTTCAGCTGGTCATTTAGGCTACACACTGGGTAATAGACGCATCAGTCACAGCCGTAAAAGTGTTGTTAAATGGCTTTCACACAGAGCTGGACACACAGCCTGGATTTACAGCCCCATTTCTGTTGATTTTCTGCCTTTGCCCCGTACCACATTCATCACTGCCACAGCTCCACATGTGCGTTCTGCTGTAAATGTTCACACTGTTAGGTTATAACAATATCTCTGTGAAATATTGTTATCATTTTGGTGGTACGTGCATCCTCACATAGGAAGCTGCATGCAGGGATATTTCAGAGATATTTTATTTCAACTATCTCCCAAAAAAGGGACATTTGATGAAGGTCAATCAAGTTAAAAAAAAAAAAAATGCATACAGACCAACTAGGAGACTACTAAACTTCCAACGAATATGCCTGTCATCAGCAATTACATTTCCATGATGCCTCACTGAGAGGAGATTTACACAGTCTACAGTCTGATTGAAGATTCACATTCATCCAATTTAGTCAGTAAATAGACGGGTGAGTAGTCATTTCCCCAGCTCCGCCTTAATGACAGCAGATCTAGCTTCTCATCAGCTAACAGCCTCAATGAGTGTGCAAAACAGCAGAGCAACGGAACGGTTTTCTTCTAATTACTGTATATGCAATTTAGTCAATAATGGATGTAAATGCAGACACTGGGAGGGCTGATGACAGTCGATCGGCCAACTAGATGTCAGGTGCACTAGCTCTGAACATTAGTTTACTTTTGCCGTTTCCTGTGCCGGCTTCTGCTCTGGTGCAAAGTCCGTCAGAGATTTATCGCCAGCTCTTTGGTTTTTCTGGCAAACAAACTGCGCTCTTATCAGCCTCGTTTCCGGCTGCAGCTGTTTTCAATAAAAAAGCTCTGATGAGCCCACTGCTCACTAACTGCTCATCACCAAACAGCAGAGTGGAAATCAGCTAAAGTCCCTCGAAACTAAATGACTAAATGAATAGTTCCTTATAGCCTTTCAAAACAAACTACTAATGATGTCTTTCCTGATCTGACGCCTCTATTGACAGGAAAATATTTTTTACTAGTACCTTCTAAAACAGTCACAAATTTATTAAGTTTCCTCTGCTGACATCACTATAATTAACACAAACAGAGAAAACAAAGGTCATGGATCATTATCATCAGTTGGTCAGACATGGGAAACAACATCCTACATAAATCCTTATTTCAGTCATAACTAGTCATAATTCACTAATAGAGATGGCCATGTAAATAAGTTGAGAATACGTATGCTACAAGACAGATCGTTATTAGAAGAAGCTACAGTAATAATAATAAATAATAAATGATAATCTTGCTTTGTGTCTGCTGGATATGTAAACTACTAACATGTACAACTTGTTCTGCTTCTTTTGAGTTGCACAACAATAAAAAAGAGTGTAAATCTCTCACACTGAAGCCTGGAGATTACTGGTTACCTCAGCTCTGTCCTGGTTCCACCACCTTTGCATGTATTAGGGTTACATGCAGTTCTGTGTAAACCCCAAGCCTTTACACCTTGTGTATCTTATGAGGAAAAGAGGAGCAAGTGTGTCACCTCAGCTCACGTGGCCACACTGTGTGACATCCCTCGCAGTACATGCATCACTGTCAGTCTCCTGCCGCTCTGGTGTATGTGGACTCAGAACACTTACAAAGCAGCTGTGGCAAAGCCTGAACATCTTAAGGTTGCTATGGGCAACAAATATGCCTGCTTTTGGATGACAGTCATGGGGGGGGGGGGTCTAAGTGCTCTCCGTGGTCTAAATGCTCATATCACCTGCAGGGCCAGCACATAAGGAAATGATGCCCTGAATCCCAGCAGGCTCAGGGAGCCTGCAGCTGCTGTTTGTTCACTGAGCTCGGACTGAGCACTCTGACCCACGTTTTTGTTGTTCTGAAAACAGAATGTACTTTGCAGGAACACATCTTTTTTCTCTAGTGCAGTGGATTTAAAAAGCAACAACGGACTTCATTCATGAATGAGGCACACTTTCTCTTGTTTCCTCTCTTGAATTAATTTGTAAAGAAGGAAATCGCAGAAAACTTTGGATGGCTCACGTCTGATTTATCAAACTTGCGGAGTTGACTAATTTGTTCTTAATCGCACAAAAATTATTAGCACCAAGAAACACCAATACAGTCACAGGGCTTCAACCCTTAGTGCCAGACCAGATGACTGCAGCTACTCAATATACAGAACCAGTAGGTTTAGCAGTTCAGCTGAGTCAGTTCCCCAGACTCTCATTCACCACCTGTGGAAACTAAACATCATTGCACGGCAGCTTGATGGTTCAGGTACTGACCATGAATCGCAATGTCCCCCAGTTTAAAACTGACTGGGGGACCTTTGAATCTAATTCCTCATTGCTTCTCCCTCATTTCCTGTAATTTCTCTACTATTGATAAAAAAATAAAATAAAATAAACATAGTAAAAATCCAAGAGTAATCCTTAAAACACTTGAAGCTCCTTCAGAATGAGGCCGGAGAAAGCATAGAACAGATGAAATGTCTAATCTGACAATCATTCCTTTTCACAATTTTCATTACATTCAAAATAAATCAACAACAATGAATAAAACTGTGAATTTTATAAAACTACAGTTTGCAGTAAATTATTTCTCTTTGTTTTTTTTGTAACAACTTGAGAGACTCTGGCTGATTTTTTTTTCATATTTTCACTTCCAATTTTCTTAGTGAAAGCGAACAGACACAACTTTTTGATTTGTGGGAACATAAAATCCCTGCGACAGTTCTGCAGTATGTTAATGGCCACCTACGTTCATAACCTCAGAGGCTTCCTCTGATGACAAAAAAACAACAACTTTGATATCTGCATATCTTAAATCTGCATATCCTAAGTCTCTCCTTGCTACCTCCATTATCCTTATTGATACTTTAATATAGGACATGTAATTGCCCTCTGTTTCTAAGAGCTAATTTTGAAAATGTCGTCACAGTTATTGGATTTCTACCCTGACAATCGATAGTGTTGTCTCCTCACATGTTCTAATGTGAGTGCAGGGCAGATGTCATTTGTCACACGCGTACTGAGATGTGAGGGGAGAGATTCAGACCTACTGATATTCTGAAATTTGTTAATGTGTCATTCCAATTATGAGTTTATTATAAATGCTGTGCTAAATACAGATTCATCATTGTGTCCTGTCTTCTTTGAAAGAATCAGAATTTTGTCTTACATGTATTTATTGGACATCAGAGAGGTTCAGTTTCTGAGAATGAAAGCTAAGATTATCATTTATTACTTACTAATGCAGTCCTCTGAATCACAAGTAGTCCATCGGACATTCAGGAGAGAACAGATGGAAATATTAAAGAAACAGTCTGTAATTTTAGGAAACATGAGTGTTTGATTACTTCATCATAACCAAGATGGTAAAAATACCCAATAATGCCACAACCGGCTTATTTACATGGTATTTCATTTATTAGCCATGCTAGTGACACGGGTCCACATTATACTCATTAGTTTTATTTTGCATATGAACAACCAATTATAGAAAACTGGAAGATTGATTATATATTATAAAATTTGGAATCAGAAAAACTTAATTGATCCTTGAAGAAAAGTTTTTTTGTTATAATTGCATAGCACTTAGTCAGGAAAGAGGAAATAAATAAGTAAAAAGTAAAAACCACTATAATACAGTAATAAATACATAGTAAGTGAATAGAAAAAAAATGTAGTAATGTGTGAGGTAGAATCTCCAGGCATCTTAACATTAGCATACAGCAGGTCCAGGGTCCTGTCTCCTCTGGTAGTTCAGCTAAGTGAAAGCAGGGAAAGTCTTCTCCAGCCGAAGTCCTAAGAGATCATGAAGAAGATCTGGGCTGCAGAGTCCGGAGTCTCGCGGCAACAGCCTGGATGACACCATATGCAGTTACCGGGTCAGCGGAGGGGGGGAATGAAAGTGACAACCAAGATGGCGTGTCTGAAGTCCCTGAGTTTACAGTGTGGACGTGGCCCCATGGCTGATGGCTCAAAAGATGGGACCGGGACCAGGGAGGCACCACCTATTTCTTCCTGCTCTCAGATTTATTCCTGTCCACCCGAACCGTCTGAAAGCCATTGATGGTACCATCCATCGATGGTAGCGTTGGGTTCACTCACACACACACAAACACACACACACACACAAATGTATACCATTCATCCAACATTAAAACGGACCAACTTATGGAGAGCTTAGCAGAACAGCTTTTTGCAGTTTAGTGACATTGCATTTCTAGCTCATCCAGGGCCTCTGTTGGTTCATTTAGCCACAGGAGATGAATTTTCTCAGCCTATGAGGGATCAGTTGTGAAGAATTAATTCTGACATTAATCAGTTTATCTATAAGATTCACGTTCTGAGTCATCAAATTTGGATGAAAAAACAGATAAAAGTCTAATACAATCTAAAGTAGCATTAAATGGAAACAAAATAGTACTTAGGTTAAGTGCTTGAATAAATGTACTTAGGTTCCACATCTGTTTGCAAAGTAGATTGTCAGAGTGTAGTTGGAGTCTAGAGGGGAGAGATGATACGTCAATCTTCAATTCCAAACCCTTCACTTAAACAGTGGACATAATTTACTCAATCCTGATGTCTGAAATGCCACAACATACTGGACTCTTAACATGGACAGCTGAACCCGAACATGTCAGGAACAAAGGAAGTGACACACAATTCTTAGCAATGGAGTAAAAAATTCTATTTACCCTTTAGTGGATGTTGTTCAGGTAGGGTCTTTGTAAAAAATCTTTAAAAAAGGAAGGAGGGAAGGTTCAGCCATGATACTTTGGATTACCAGGAAGAAGGAGTGTTAGATAAATGTGTTACAGGGAGAACCGTGGAAAACTGAGATAGATGTAATTTCTGACAGTGTCCCACTGTCATCTGACTCGTCTGAGGTCACGGTAGATCTGTATATACCTGTATATATACACCTTTCCTATGGCAACTTGATGACTCTGCCACTTTTTAAAAGTGATGAAGAGAATGCCATGGTCATCAATATCATTCCTTCAGTCTCAGCCCTTAAACTGCCACACCACCCCCATATCATAACAGCAGGCAACCTGCCTTTGTCACCATGTTTCTGCATCCAGCAATGCTGAGGTTTTCACCTCCACCTCCACCAGACACAGCTCCACTGGGCCAATTACCCTAAACACCACTACACTACTAAGCAGCTGAAGGGCGAGAGGCGAGAGGGCCATTACTTTCTCCCAGGATGAATGAGGAGGCGCGGAAGTCGGCCCTGGTCCACGCAGGCTTTGTCCTGCTTTCACTGTGGCTCCGAGTCACTGCTGCTTTACATGAGTCAGCAGGAAAAGGAGTGAGTGGATAGGCAGTCGGGAGGGGGGGGTCTTTTTAGTGAGGAAGAGGAGGAACCTGTTGGATGGGTGAAAGAACAGTCCTGATACAAGACATTCTGAGAGCTACACTTGTAGGTGTTTATCACAAGCTGAATGTTTAGCAGCAAAAATTTACTGTAGATACAATGTCTGTAGTTGAATCTGTTGTTTTAACTTTTCATTTTTTTTCCCCATGTGGGGTAAACACAGTTTTGTTACTGCAGTTCCAATCATGCTGTTAGAAATTATATTTCTTTATATTGTGGATTTCCAGCATGAAAAGTTCTTGCCTGAATAAAAAGACAACGTGTCCTGGACATCAGGACAGAGGATCAGGACTGGGAATCAGGACTGATTCCGGTAACATAAGTATAATGTCAGTGTCTTCAGATTTAACTGAGATGTTATTAACCAGAGAAGAAGTTATCTGAGTGTTGATGCAAATAACATTAATAAGATATCAGAGAGCCTGTCTGCAAAGCTTATCTATGTTAGAATGTAGCCTCAGCACTATCACCCGTCACACACCCGTGTAATTTTGCTGTAACGTTGACACGTTAAAATTTAGGCATCTAGATGAGCCTCTTATCTGAGGCAACGGAGCCTGCAGACAGAGGTTAGCTCCCGTGGCAACTAGACTGTCAATGTGTTATCATCCTGACACATTAACCATCAGATGAGTATTTTGGGAAGCAGACATTGACAGCGGCTGAGACATCTCATTCACCTTTCATTTGTCCTTCCATTAGAGTGGACAGATAATGGAATGGAGATGGATGAGGTCTGGCATCCTAGTGCCAAGCCGCCGCATATAATACTTCTGGAACAGATAACGTCATTAGGTGATATCCTTCCACCTCTATGTGGACTCAGTGTTTTGACTGATGTGACACCACAACAGGCTGATGGCAGCCAGTGATATTATAAACCTCATGTGACCTCTTTGCTGTACCTTGATGTTAAATGCTGATGTGGAGGCTCAGAATTTAAATATATCATGACCGTGACACTACCATGACAAGATTGTCTAAGTAATATTGAAAGAGACTCTCAGGCCTGTCGTTAACTTGGGGAACAGATGAATGCGAAGAATACAACTTTAACTGAGCAAACTATCAGTGGTGTCAGCTTAGCTGAGTTTCACTCGGATCTTTAATGACTCTTGTGTTACATTCAAGAGATGGTAGAGAATCAGAAATAGTGACTTACTACGGAAAGTTTCATTCACCTGTTCAGGATTGAATGAAGAAAACATGCATGAGGAGTTTCCAGGATTCAGCTGTGTATTATTTAGCATTTATATTTATCAATGATGTCAAAATCCAACTCACATCTCAGTCAGTTTCATTGATTCAAAACTCGTGTTGCAGTGATCATCATTGTGCTGTTATTGGTTTTTGTTATGACATTATTAACATTCAGTGGGTTGCAGCTGACTAGCTTCTAGGCTACCGATGTTAGCCTCCCATTTTTCCCCCTGGTGGCTCGTGCAGCAAACTTTGGTGCAATGCTTGTAAAGAAAAGCTAAAGCGGGTTGTAGTTCACGATCCTGGCTCTGAGACGTGTTTAGATCAGCTGCTGCCACTGCTTGTGCTCAGTTCTCTCTCTCCGTGCGGTTTCCGAGCCAATGTGATACCGTGACCAACTGGCTTCCGATCACAAAGCTACAATGCGAATATGCCACTTTGACGGCGAGGCTCCAGAGAAATGAGACAATTGCAAAGATGAGAAACTTCGCCACTGTCTGTTAAGGACAGTCAGTTACAGCTGTCACTTAGATGGAAACTCCACGCTAGTCTGGCCTTCACCATGGATGAAGTTATGGGTAGATCTGAATTGTTCCAAAGCTTATGCTAGTGTATGTTTCTAAGGAAGGGCTCACATTTGTCCCAGAGCATCAGATGAGCAGCACCACTCCTCCAAACTAAAATGCACACTGCTGCAACAGATGCTTAAAACCTTGACATGACTACCCTGACTAATTTATACCTAATAGTGTGTGTGACTGCCGCCAGTATACTAAAGCTGTCTAGGGATTAAATAAATCTTGAGTTAGTAGACACTACCTTCTGCAGTTTTTCATGTAGTGTGCAAGTGTCTCACCACATGAGAGCAGGTCTAAAATTGCTTCATAAACAACGGGGAGGAGTAATGAATGAGTGGAGCCTGGACGCTGGGGAGTTATAAGTACACAAATCACACATCTGTCAGTCAAAAGGGGAAACCATGAGCAGAGCTTTGCCTTCCTGCACTGCAACACGCAACCTCAATGTGGCTCAGCACACCGTGTTCACCAAACACAAAATCTGCCTCCCTGCAGCATCACTTTGAAGACACAGTACCTACCCATGATGCACAGCATCTCAACTGTCAAACATATACAAGTAAGAAACATTACACAAAGGAAAGCACACGGTGCCTGTGGAATGCTGCTCCAACACTTATATGGCATACCGGTAATTGCAGTGTCAGGGTATAAGAGAATGTGACTGATGTGACGGAATAACACAAATAAACAATTACCTTTTATAACTGAATGAACAGAACAAATGTGAGGGGGCAATAAAAATAGCTACACACATTCTGAACAAAATTGCAGCCTCAACAGATTGTGAAAGACCTCAGGTAGAGTTGGTCTGGTTAAAACTAATGAGCGCCGATCCAACAGTCCTGCAGTAACTCCTCCTTCATGAAGGTTATAATGTCCACTTCCTATTGACTCTGTTTCCAAGAGGTGTTGATCTCACTATGTGATCGTTTTGGAAGCTGTAGTTTGTGGTGCTGCTCAACTGTTTCTCTTATTTAGCCTCTAACTGCTTCCTCCAACATGAGCAAAAAGTGGAATCAACACCTGTCTAAAAAAATTTCAACAAAAACTGAACATTAGAACCTTCAGGATTTATACAGGACTGTTGTATTAGACTGTGTTAGTTTAGCTAGGTGTTCCTAATAAACTGCCTACTGATCATCATGCAAACAAAAATAAGAAAAGATAAAGAATAGCAAAGCCTTTTGGTGTATGATGATAAACTAAAAAAGTAAAAAAGAATGATTTCATGATTCTTTCCTGATCCAGATTCTACACACATCATATTTTTTATTTTATGAGAAAAAGTGAATAATGTCACAGCCACTTCTGTCACTGCCATTCCTGTTTCCAGAGATCACACAATGTAAATAACATTATAGTGAAGCTGCTTCCGTCACAGCCCAGCTGTGCCTTTCACTTTCCCATCAGACCAGCTAAACAATCATTGAACAGGTTTCAATACAGAGGAGAGTTGATGTCCAGGAAAAAACGTCCATAAAGACACCTGTGAACCCTCGGCCAAAACTTACCTTGGAGCTTCCTCGTCTATCTCTTTGTTCCTCATCACCTCTGAGACAAATTTAAGGTTTTTGAACATCCCTGGTTGTGGATTCAGCAGATGTTAAGCCGCTGTATCTCATAGCCAGACTGTCATAATGTGATATTAAACTGCTTCAACCTCAATAAGTTGTGATAAACAGTGTGTATGAAAGGTTGCAAGGTATTATTTTGTCTGTGTCTTTAACCTTAAAACACATCACTGAAACACTTGCTACTCTGTATCCACAGCCCAACTGACTGGGTGTAGGTGACAGCTACATCCATACTTGGCCTGCAGCAGAGTCTGTGGACCAGCATCAGTGATGAGCTTCCATCAGCAGCAACTGCTTTAGCTGGGTGGCTAATTTAACTCAGCAAAGTGACTGATGCTTTCAATAGTTTTATGCATGTACCTGTAAAATGTTATATAATTTACTTACATACTGAACAAAGTAATTGGAATTCTATTTTTGCTCCTTATTTCAGAACATAGAACAAGATCTCAAGAAAATATACTATAAACCAACATTTTCTCTGAAGATGCATTGCTGACATGTGTTGCCAGCCTAGAATATAAGTGCAACATCTCCACGATACCAAAGGTCCTGCAGAGTTTTTCTTTTAAATCTTCCATAGTTTACATCAGCTCACTAGGTTGTGATGAAAAAGTTGAGTGTTTGACAGTTTACATTTGGAATGAAAGAGGAAGTTCTGAACAACTCTAGTATTGTGGTATGTACATTTTCATAATTACCAAGCTGCATTTTACAAATACTAAAGAAAATACTCCAAATAAGACCGTGACACTCATAGCAGACGAACTTTGATCATGTTGCATTTCCCACATGGGCACTGGTAGTTTTCTGCCAAAAACATTACCTTGCATATCATGGGATTCTGACAAGGAACATCTCCTTAATGTAGTAACACCTGGTTAACCGGTCAGTTCAGATTCGTGTAATTTCCATTTCAGCGCGTTCGAAATTCTGCATGAAATTCAACGAGGAGTTACAGCATCAGTCAAGTTCCGTCTAAAGTGAATGAATGACTTCCCATCTTCCAGCTTCATTTCGATCTCAGCTACACACCTATCTTGTGACTGCATTTTGCACCACACTATTGTGGTAATAAAATCTCTTCACAGACAGGCAGAGACAGACACTCGCCAAAGTCCTCAAAACCAACCCTGGGGTCGTTCCTGCTACAGCAGTTGTCTCCAGAGCAACATTATGCCATTATCACACACACAAACAAACACTCACAAGGTGAAAAAAATACCAGCCACGCTGCAGTGGCTGGCAATAACAAGAAATGGATCCTCCAGGCATCAGAAGGAGAAGAGATAAAGGTTTTGTCATGAGGCTAAAGGCCGTCATCAGCGTGGCCTCCATCTTGCATCAGCTGTTTAATGTGTCTGCAGTTTCACTGCCATCATGGGGACACCTGGACCTGTATTTAACTAACTGCTAAAGAAATTTTTTGATTCAATTGAGGGATAAAAGTCAAAATCCTTCCTCATCACCCCTGGTCATGAACAGAAAGACTATTTATCAAACCTCTTTTGACTTAGAACTTCTCTTAAATTGAAGTAAGCACTACCAGTTTCTTGAAGTTGGTTAAGAGGAGATAATCTGTTTTCTTCCATATAATAATAATAATAATAATAATAATAATAATAATAATAGCAGCCTTGGCATCAAAATCACAGCAGAGTCTGTAAAGGATGCAGTATTTCATTGTTCTGTCATCACAATAGGTAACATTGTTTTGAGACCATGGAAAAACAAAAAAGCACAAATCACAGGTCATCAGGCTTAATAAAGTTATAAACGCAGTTGTAAAAATGCTGTATCCTCCAATTTTACAGTGCAACACTGCATTTGCAAATTTAGACACTACAAATTAAATGATAAATAAAGCTATTTTGAACAACAAAAACCATGCTCATAGAAAATAACAAATACTTAAGTGCTGCTCAGGTTGAACGTGCAACTTTCCAGAAACAGAAACAAAACATAATAAATTTCAATAACACTGCATGAAAACATTTCACAGCCTTGCAGTTTCTGTACAGCTTATACATAAATAAATACCGGATACCTTGCTCGGCTTATCCAGGGTGTAAACTCCGGGAAACTTCAAAGGCTTGGCTGCTTTCACATGCAGGGTGGCTAACGTGATTGACACAGAGACTTTTCGCTGAGCTAAAGATAGCACATTGATGTGCCAGTAGAAGACAGAGGAAGTTCACCAACAGTTCAGCAAAATGTTAACTTATTTACCTTGTAGTGTCTACGCCAATAACAGCAAAACTCCGCAACATAGTATGCTGGACAGGTTCCCGGGCCAACAGCTCTGACAACCCCTGTGACCGACCACGAACGAATCAACTAGCGGCCATTTATACTCGCCCAACCAAGCTACCATGAACTGAAAGGATCTTACCTAGTCTATAAGAAATACTCACACTTCAAGAGAGTCAAGTTACATGTACTGACAGTCTCTGGGTCACATTAGCAACAACACAATATGAGACTATCATGTGGTATGGATGACGTAAGCGTATCTCAGGAGCTGACAACCAATTTTGCTCTTTCTGGAAGGACTAGCAGCTTGTGGATAGGCCGCTCTATTATTGAGGGTTCATAAGCCTGCGTCTTTTTCAGTTTCTTTCCCCCATTTGAACCTTGACACGACAATCTACACCAATGGTCCCTTCTGTGGTTTTAACCAGTTGTCCTAGTTGCCACTGGCTCCTTGTGGACAGTCAGGTAGTTTTTCTCTATATGCAGTAAATGCACTGATCCTGATGAAAGAGGACTTCAGTTGGACTTTGAAGCAATCATGTCATTAAAAAAGTAAAAGAAAAAAGACAGAGAGCTCTTTTGGGTAAAGCAGGTGAGACATCCACCAGCCAGTCACAACCCAGGATCCAGTTACCTGTATTAATGTTGAGGCTGAATTGTGCATATATGCAATATATACACTGGGCTCCAGAAGTCAGACCACTTTCTTAATTATGTGTCCTGCTGAAGTGCCCTCTGGCAAACTGCCTAACCCTTTGCTGCTCATTCACTAAGATGCTTTGTATGAGGGCCACTTAAATACCTTACATTTTAGGCAAGTAAGTGGCCCTGTAAGATAAAAGCAAATGTGCTTCTGTGCTTTGATACAACTCTAAGGAACAGGCACAGTTTTAGCTCTAAGGCATTTCATGTGGTCTGTTCACTGAATGATAACAAATCTGAGGTCGGCCTGTTAAGTCTCCCAAAAATCCACCAATTAGCCTGCTTGAAACATAATGCATAATGTAAGTATATACATTGCATTAATTTTTCTGGATTTGGTTATGTTGCGACTAAAATCTCTTAAATTCATTTTTTCCCTCATCAGTCTAAACTGAATCCCCCATAATGACAAAGTGAAAACAGAAATTTAATTTTTTTTTTTTTTTTACAAATCTATTTAAAAAGAAAACGGAAATATCACAGTGACATAAGTGTTAGACACTCTGCTTTGCCACTTGAAATGTAGTTCAGTTACCTCCTATTTCTCTTGACCATCTCTGAGATGTTTCTACACTCTGACTGGAGTCCACCTGTGGTACATTCAATTCATTAGACATGATGTGGAAAGAAACACACACACCTTTGTCAATATAAGGCCTCAGAGCTGACAGTGCATATCAGAGCAGGAACCATGAGGTTGAAAACGTTTCTGCTGCACTGAAGGTTCCAAAGAGATCAGTGGCCTCCATGGTTCTTCAATGGAAGAAGTCCGGAACAACCAGGACTCTTCTGATAACTGGCTGCCTGGCCAGACTGAGTAATCAGGAGAGAAGGGCCTTGGTAAGAGAGGTGACCAAGAACCAGATGTTCACTGTGGCTGAGCTCCAGAGATCCTGTGTGGAGATGGAAGAAACCTCCAGGAGGATCTCTCTTTCTAAGAACTGAGGCCAAACAGTCCTATCTTTTATTGCAGCTACTTCTACTGTATAAAAAAAAAGTTTCTCTTTCAGTCCACTTCAGACCTTCCACTGTTTCCTTGATTAAATAACATGCCAACCAAAGCCAGCTGCTACAAGATAACCACGCTCATCCAGTCACACATCAGACTGTCGGCTGCAAATCAGTACCGTGCCTGTTAATGAGGAAGAAGTGGGATTACCAGGGCTCATCAGACCTGCCCATCATTACCTATTTTTTCAGAAGTGGATTACACATGAAATACAATAGAACTGTGCCTGAAAAAGCATCAGATTGCTGCTTCAACACACAATGTTTTTTTTTTTTTTAATTATTTATCTGGACCATCATTGCACTAATAGGCGAAAATCACAGCATCTACCTCCGGCCTTGTGTGGCTCCAAGGGTCTTTCCATTTGTTGAGCTACTGTTTTCAAACTTCACTGTGATTGGCTTAGCTGTTTCAGAGATATAAGAATAAGGATTTGACTGGTTGAAAATATACTCACTGTCCCTCTGATCTATGTTTCACTTAACACAGTCCTTTCGCCTGCTGCTGCACGTACTTTAACCAAAATGTTTGTCTGCAAATGCTCAAGCAGTCAGAGTGCAGGACCCACCACTTTGTGCTTGTCGCTGTGGTCTTGTGATTAAAATAGCAACAGTTAGGTGAGATATACATTGATCAGCCGCAACATTAAAACCAGTCACCAGTTTTTTTGTTGTAGCTCATCGCTGTAATTGGCCTGTTCACAGACAGAGACACTTATCCTCTGCTTCATTCGGTCTATGTACAGATGTTTTTGATGAACGGTAGAAAAACCTGAATTCTAATAGAGTCCGTTAGACATTAACATGGAATTAAAATCACAGGGAAAAAGAGGAATAAACTTCATTGACTAATATGCTTAAATCTATATGATAAAAATTAATAAGTGATGAATACAGGACAGTGCTTTCTTTAAATCTTCTTTTAATGGCAGTCTGTGGATTAGGATAATGAATACCATTTATAATATGAAAATTTATTATCATTAGTGGGCACTTAAATGAGCAATATTTAATCTACATATCAATGAGTGTGATCTATTTCCATGTGACATGCTGTTTTCATGAATTACACACTCAGCAGCTCATTCAGCTACTGTATTTATCATGTTTTACAAAGACATAGTTATATTCCAGCCATGCACGGTAACTGAGGAGGACTCTTCTGGAAAAGAAAAGAAAGGTGAGTGTGTGATGTTCCATTCAATTATAGTGATAGTACAATTTTCATCATGAATCCTCATGTTATGTGATTGATTTATTGTTGTTTTCCCTTGAACATTTGTGCCTCACTGTACAGAGTAATGTTTTACGCTAAAGGCCTGTTTTTACATTCACCTGCTGAGGGGGGACAGTTTCATATTAAATCTGAGCTGAACCCTATGTCTTCACTGGAGGCGTAGTGTCAGCAGCAGCAGCTCAGCAGCAGCAGCTCAGCAGCAGTGGCAGCAGCAGCGGCAGCAGCAGCAGCAGCGGAAGCTCAGCAGCAGCAGCTCAGCAGCAGTGGCAGCTCAGCAGCAGTGGCAGCTCAGCAGCAGCTCAGCAGCAGCAGTAGCTCAGCAGCAGCAGTAGGCACAGCGGTAAACATAGGTCTTTGGCAGTGCTCAGAACCAAACACAAAATCCCTGGAAAAAATAGACTTGAAGCTTAGGAACATGTTCTGGGCCATGTTCATGCATGTTTGGATTGAAAAGCAAGCTGTTGTATGTGTGTAGTCAGCTACACTGATAAAAACAGTGTGTATCTGGCGATTTGGACATCCGTTACATAGCCAACTCAAAAAACACAGCTGAAAACTATTTATATACTGCAATGCTACGGCTAGATTGAAATCTAACTGTCATCCCATATGCAATGAATATGAGGAATCTGGAAACTTTACGAAACTTGGACTTTTCAAGTCAAGTAGGAAATATTTTGTGTCCAGCCGTTAGACTTTTGAAATGACTTTTTATCTAGTCATAGTCATAGATTTTGGTTATTTCAGTGTAACCAGTTCATTGAAATTCTTCTGTGTTGAAAAAAAATATGCCGGCACAAATCATTATGTTCAACAGAGTATTTTATATATATGTTTAAAAAATGTCACAGTCAGCTTCAGTGATGAGTGTGGTCAGAAACGCACACCTGTAACCACACCCATCAGTGTGTCCTGTTGTACTGATAAACCCAGGAGTACACTTGTGCTCACTGCAGCCCAGTGAAAAGTTAAACCACTCAAGGACAGAAAAACTGCTGTTAAATTGCACTTTAAAGGCAAAGTAATAGACCGAAAATGTACTTTACATCAATAACTTGATGCACCCAATGAAACCACAATACATAGTTTGGCAGCATTGTCTCATTTATTCCCTAGACCTTGTTGGGATAAAAGCCTAAAATGTCTTTGTAAAGTGAGTCCATTAGGTGGGCAGACAGGCGGCCCGTCCTGCCGGTCTCGGAGAAAGAGCCCTGCTGGCTCACTGGATGACTCATTCACTTTGTGGCCTTTCCTCCCTGTGATGTACTTTCATTTGCTTTTTCAATTTCACTCTTTTTAAGAGAAAAAGCTCCCTCTAAGCATCTATACTGCGCTGTCCTTTTCCACAGAGGCAGAATAAAATTGGGCTTTCACATTGTGCATCACCTCTTGGAGATTCCTGTGTTTTCCTGGGTCAGCAGTGCTCATCTGATCTGATATCTGCTGCCACATTGGCCTGTTTGCCCCCTGGGGGAAATTTTTCTTTTATTCAAATAAATAAATGATAAAAGAAAATAGCCGTGCAGGGGCTCCTCTGTGTGCTTAGTGTAAAGCTGTAAAGATAACCACATTTTACAATGAACTTAAACCTGAGGTCACAACATAGTAGTAGTTGTTATGCTAACGTGTAAAACAATGACAATGGAAACATGCTGTTTGCAGTTAATGGCAACCAATTTGAACTTCTTAGTTTAGCTTCTTTGCTAAGCAAAATTAGCACTGAACACAAGGTGCAGCTGAGGCGGAGCTGTTGGCGTTTATAAATAACTAAAGCCGCTTGCTTCGCTGAGGAGGATCTAAACTTATAGCTGGGTTCATGCTAACCAAACATTAGACCGCGAATAAAGGGTGAAAATAACAATGTGAAAATAATATGTTTTTACATGTAAATTATAGTTTCACAAATGAGTCTCCCAATGTGATGCTGATTTATAGACTCTCCTATATTTCTTTGGTTGGCTGGGACTTTTTAGGGCTTCAGGAGTGGTGACCTTTCACCTTTTGGGAGGATATCTTTTCTGTTAAGAATATGGTCACATTGCACATGTGTCATCGACACCTGGTTGAGATTTATCTTGGTGCCAGCAAGACCACCTCAAGATTTGGTCTGGTCAATCATTTTTAATTTCAATGTGTTCTGCATGCATTTACACTGTGTTAATAAACTGTATACCTTTTATAACCAGAGCAGATACCCTTATAAGGATCACATGTTACTACCAGGTTGTGAGCCAGCTCAAATGGCAGACCTTGGATTAAAAACAAGCGAGAATGAAATAAGCCATAATGCTGCAGCATCTTTGAGCAAGGAACTACATCAGCTGAGCATCAGGCGAAGGCTCTGCAGTAGAGGGCCTTTGATCATGTCTGCATGGGAATCAACATCAAAGATGACCTTCTCCGTAATGGACTTCCTCAGTAGTGGGCAGAAGCCAATTCTAATCTACAACAGGACACTGAAGGGACACATTTTTCCCAAACACTTGCCAGTCAGCGTCTTCTTTTGCACTATTAATAGCTCGATCGCTTACGGTGTCAGAATGATTGGCAGCCTACATCAAGACTGAGCAGGAAGAACCACAGCGAGTCCACAGCGAGTCCACGTGACCACTCTAGACATTACTGATACAAGTTTGACACTGTGGACAGGACCATCCGGGACAACTTCTTCCCCAGAGCCATCGCACTAGGTTGGATGTAGCGTCGTCTGATCATGTCAAAAATCACAACTCTTACTACTTGGCCACGCACAACTAAACTACTAAACTACGCACCACTTAACTACTTGGTTATGTTTGGGTTCCAACTGGGGTTATCAGGTAAAAGAAGCCAATACTGCTAGATCTTCGTCTTTCCACCCAAAGGATGTGTCCCTACACTGAGGTATAACTACGTCACCATTGATCCTGACAGAAAAGAGAGATAACTCAAATGCCACTAGAGAACTTTTTCTGATGAATGTATACGTATGTCATTTTTTTAGGCATGTGCATAGACATCTGATGTTCTGTTTTTTTCCTTGAGGGCAGTCTCTTGTTGGCGAGGCCCTGACTTTTCTACCAGCACTTTAATTGGGACAGTTCGCATTGAAAGTGGATGAGACGTCCCGAGCTGATCCTAAGTACTGGCACTAGGGCCAATCTGGCCATACTTCAACAGATCACTACTGACCGACATAAACTGGACCCCACGCTCATCCTTTATTTAATGGCCTCGACCTGCTAGCATCGCAGCGCTGTTCTGCTTTACGACAGCCAGTGCAAACATAAAACTTTATTGGTCCCATGGGTGTTCTGATTGGACGTATGGATTCGCTGAGCTCCGACAACGAATCTGGAATCTGTTTTGTAACCGCTTCTCATTTCTAGCCCAAGCAGATCTTTGGTTTCACCTGGTTAAAAGGGCAAACAACACAGGCTGCAGGTTATAAGAGCTGTTGCTGTTTAACATTAGTGCCACAAGTTCAAATTCAAAATTGGCTGGTGTCATGTGTCCGAGCTGGAGCAACAAGTGGTTGTTTTTCAGATCCCTAAGTATTAACCAGTGAGATGATCGAGCTGATCGTCTCATTTCAGCTTCAGCAAGAATCTCCCAGTTTATCTTTCATTCATTATTCTTGAGCATTTTTTGGGTTCTAATTTTAAGGTGCACAGTAATGCTGAGTCATTTATTTGCATTCTAAGGGAGTCAGAGGACATCAGGTAGAAGGCCTCATCCATTTCTAATTTAGCTCATCTGCAAGATTGACCATGTCTGAAAGCTGATATTCCACACGGTGTTTTGTCTGTCCAAACACACCAGACTCACGTTGAAATGGAACAGAACCGACAGATTCAAAAGGAAGCTAAAAAGAGAAAAAGAAAAAAGAAAATCAACCGAGGCGGAGCTTTCCTGACTCTCAGTCCGTGACACTCCGGAGACAAGGCCTGTCAGACACTTCTCAGGTAGTTTGACAGGTTTCACATTTCTATATATTTCACCACATTATAAACTTTGAGCTCCAAGCCTTGCAAACACTGGTGTTGGCTACACTTATCTTTACACCTGTAGGTGAGTAAATCATTCAGAAATTTCATGTTATTTCACTGCTAAGGTGTAAGAACTTCTGAGACATGTTTTATTTTTCTTTTCAAAAGCCTGTGGCTGACACGGTTATATATTGATGAGGTAGGTGTCACCATACTGTTAATAGTGCCCCTCCCCACTGCCGGGGGTAATGCCCCATCAGTCCGTAATGTTTCAGTCACCCTTTCTGCCCCCTGCGACCAACAGTTTGGAACATCAGTGTGAACTGCTAGAGAAGAGGAGACAATGGAGGCCTTTTTGCAGTTTACTGAAAATGCCGTGTTCAAAACCCAAATATGCATTGGATCAGTTTTTGATGAATGGGCGGTGTAATCAGGTCAAATCACTGGAAAAAGAGAAAATTTGAGGCGATGAATAGATTTCTACTTATCTTAATCCTATAATGTTCAGTCCTGATCAGGATGCAGGGGTCTTGCGTCTAGCCTCGGTCCTCATCCTGCAGTCACTGACAAGTGAACACCACTGGCTGTCTGTGCAGGGGTCCCTTGTGTCTGTGCAGTGAGGTCCTCCATGAATGCCTTGTGGGTCATCCTGTCTTTTTGCACGAGTTCTCTGTGGAGCATGTAGGCCTTGGTGGCAGCGTCGTCCAATGAGTGAGGACAGAGTTTCTGGTTTTTGGCTGTCTTGTGTAAAACTGGATCAGCTGGTCTGATGAATCTGCTCCTCCCATGAGCTGGTTGTTTTCCATCGCTGCTGAGGGGTGTGGAAAGGCTCTGGGGTCCAGACATCATGTCTGGATTTCACTCTTCTCCCCAGTCGGGGCTGTATGCATGGTGGAGCAGACACACGCCTCTCGTCTGTCCGTACACTCCATCAAGAGAGGACGACTGTCCCTTGCCTGGCGTTACATTCCCTCCTGGACTCTCCACGTTCCATTAGTGCCAAACTTACAAGCAAACAACCTGACAATGTGCTTTTTTCTTTGCAGGCAAAAAGTACTCCATATTTCTTTAAACAAATAGGTACATTTTATACTTTATCTGTAGCGTAGGTTAGTTTAATAAATTTTACTCTTTTCTATGTTTAATCGCTGTTTGTTATGTGTGAACGCAGTAAAAGGGATCAACCTATTTACACATTAAAACAATGAATTCTCCACATACACATTATAGCAGCTATGAAAGCTATTTAGCTTGTCACCTGACATATGCATTACAACAGCCTGCACTAATAAGACTAAATGTCACAACCTCTTTGAGACAGATTTAGTTGGCTCCAATTAATATTACAGTCTTATTCAATATAGCACATGGTATTACGCTACAGGAGCCTAACTCAGCAGTGAGCAGGCTACTCTGAACATTGGTGTATTACAAATAACAGAAGGGAGCAGAGACTGAGAAGGCGGCTTGAAGAAAGGGAACCTTTTAATTAAACTATCTAACTTTAGCTTAGAGTTAATGAGTTGACTCTGCTGGCTGAAGTATGTAGGACATGATACAGTTTTACAGTCCACTGCTGAGAAGCTTCAGCTGCTCTATGAAGTTTTTGCCACAGAAAGCGGTATGATGCATTGTGCCTGCGCAGAGTCAACAAATATAATCCACACACTCATCACAAACATAAGTAGCAGGATGGAGTCAGAGTGGAAAAAGGCAGCGCTCTTCCTCGCTCTTCTCACCGTTTCCATCCAGGGTGAAGCTGCTGCCGCCGTCGTCGCTTGTGTCCGTGTGGCGTCTTCCTCAGGCAGCGTAAACAACTCAAATGCAAGCTCTTGTTTGTGGGAGGCGAACGGGGCGTTTTAACACATATTCATGCCTCGTAATCAGCCAGAAATGACTGCTGAACGACCATTCTGTCATATGAATGACTCCTACATCAACAGCTGCTTTCTGACTGAAAGGCTGAGATGTGTATGTTTTTCTTTTACTTCCTGTCGCATAGTCCGACAAAATAAATTCAGTTTCCAAAGACGCTACAGTCTGTGACACAGGCTTTTTGTTAAGATCTTGACGTCTCCAGGCCCAAACTGAAACAACTCTGATGATCTAATCAGTAGGGTTGACTTCCAGCCCCAGGGCTTAAAAATCCCAGACTAAATGTTTCGTGTTTCCTCCCTTTTGTTTTCATGAAATGTCGACATATTCCTGCCAGTTTTTTTTTAGCCATTGCTGACTGTCACCTTCACAGGTTTTATTACGAGATTAAATGACTTAATAAAGAGTCTACACTTCAAATTATGCAGTAATTAACTGAGTAGTGACTGAGTATTGATAGCTACACTACTATAGTAACAAGAGCTTCTTCATATAACCAGATAAACATATGTAAGTGGTCAAAGAAAAAAAACAAAGCAAATGTAATTAGGAACTAGAAAAGCCTTCAAATCCCAGATATCAGATGAATGAAAACAAAAACAGCACTGCAATAATAAATAGATCTTGATTGTAAACATAGCTATTATTACCAAAAAAGAGCATCCTTTGCATCCTTCATTCTCTATCAGAACTAATCGGGCCAGACGTTAATTTCAATGCACTCACTGAAAAAAAGAGTAATTTGGCAGAGGATTAGAGCTCATTTTATCTTGGCTGGACAAGAAATGAGGACAAACAGAGGAAAATCCTTCCACAAAAGAACATTCAACACCCATCCCATATGTTCCAGTGAAGGACAGTTTAGTCTAGCAGAGCTGACAGCTTATTATTATTCCTGCCTCACATCTTGCCCCTGTTCCCCGCTAATACTTGGCTTAAGAGAGGATAGATTCTATTCTTAACATCTCTCAGACACAGTCTCTCCATGTTGTTCCTGGTCAGGTATGATGGGGGCTGGTGGAGAGCAGCAGATTCTGGAAACCATTAATATTGACGAGGCCACCTCCAGTCTGTCAGAGCTGGGGGATCGTGGGCAGAGAGTGGCAGGGGCAGGTGTAGAGCTTTATGGGGTGTAACACAAAGCCACTGTCGGTATATTTTTATATTACGAAAATATCTCAATTTGTATCTTGAATCTTACCTTTAGGGCCCTAACATTTCAATGCATATTTTGGTTTAGTGCTTTAGAGGTGCACATATTATTTCTCAATTTGCAATCAGTTAAATCAGAAGAAAAATTAATTGCCATCCAGTAAACCCTGGGGTCTTTTCTCCCTCTGGGGGTCTCAAAAATCCAGGGCAGTTTCTGACTTTGCCTGGTTGGTGATAGAGCCTTATGAAAAAAAAACAGGTAGAAGGTCTAATGTTGGTGAATGTGAGTCCTGTTTTCAATGGTTAAAATACTTGCTTACTGTTGTTATGGCGACAGCTGGCATTACAACCTACAATTCTAATCCATCACTTCCGGCAGGGAGGGACATGGTCACACCTGATGCTGGAATTTAATCCTGGTAAACAATGGACATGGGATTTAAACCCAACTCAACTTCCCAGAATGTCTCATGGACTCAACAGTCAATCATTGACCGCTGTTTGGCCTGTGACCCAACACATCACCAGGTCAACAAAACCCCAGCACAGAACAATATTAATACACGTATTGATTCGGCACCTTAATCCTCCACAAACTGACCTTTAACAGAGACTCAAAACCTGACCATTCATTAGATGATGTGCTATGGGTTTTCCCTTTTTTACCTTTTAAATAAATGCTTTTGAATGTACCTGCTGGTCTATTTAATGTTGCCGACCTCCTCTCTGCAGAACTCCAGCCCTTCAACCTTTACTAGGGATTGATAAGGTTATTTTGGCTGTACTTATTAAGTAAATTATGAATCCAAATCGATAGTATATTTAATGAGACTGAACCAGTAAATTGGCCCTTTCCCTTTTGAGAATGGTGCCCCTCCGAGACTGGGACATTTGTTTCGGTAGCAGTAATCAGTCAAACTAAAGCCCCGAGCTGTAGTTTATTTCCAGTCAACTCCATGAACACCATTCTACTGCTGTGAACATTCACCATGTTTGTATTAATCTGAAAACGGTGCCCAACAAATAGACCATTTACTCCTGTGTGAGTGATGTTTGCTTAAAACCACAGTGCAGCTGCAAAGAGAACTTCCCCACCATCATTTGAAATGTAGGCTTTGTCAAACTGCTTTGTCAAAATATTCCATAAAATCATGAAATCTAAAAAACTTCTCTCAATGATGACAGTTATCTGTTGCATAGAGAAAATATTATTATTTGCCTTATGTTTATTTTAGTTACAGATTAAAGTATTAGGATTCTTAAGTCAACTGAGTGTTTTCTGCCTGTACCTGAACCAGTACTAGGGAGAAAATCCTAGTAGTATGTAGAATTAGAGTTAGTACGTATCAGCTGTGAGAAATTGTCTCGAATCAGCCGCATTAGGAGCAAATCTGCTTTTATGTTTGGTTCTAACATGAAGCCCTGTGTTTTCTAAAACCCTATTTCAACCACTGTGGGACACTGGAACACTGCAGAACCTAAAGGTCAATGAATTCTCTGACATTGTGTATGGACATAATGAGAATCCCGTTCATAAGGATGGGTCATGCTTTATTTCATAATCTGAAGGCCTTGTATTAAAATGGACCCCTTTGTCAACATCTAGTTTTAGGACCTTCACTGTTTTAGCTGATATTGTCTTTACATGATATAAAATTTCTGAATGAATTTGGGTTTCTAGCACATTAACTGCATGACTGATTTTGCAATAGTGTGTCAGATCTAACAAGTGGCTAGTTGTTGCATGAATGTTGTGGATTTAAATGAACAATATTCCCCATTTCAAATGTTGTGGAGTAGAAGTGCAGCAGATTATAGAAATAACCAATGCGATATACAAATACATCAATACTGTTCTCTCATTACAGTATGTAAGTAAATGTTGATCTTAGCTACTTTCCAAATAAACAAGTATATAAAAAAGTAAAGAAAAATCAGTAAAATGTGAAAAAGAAACTTGATTGGAAAGAAACAAAGTTAATACAAATTGAGGGGGTGGTGGTGGTGGTGGGGGGGGGGGGGGGGCATTTACTGAAGCCAGATCTATGCACTGGATGTGAAAGCTGCCAATGAGACAGATAAGGTTCTATTCTATTCTAGTTTATTGTTATTCCAGATGTGCGGGACAGGTGTCGCATCTTGACCGTGTTGATTCTTTCAACATGTGGGTCCGGGCTTTGAAAAACCCCTGAATAACTGTTCCTGTCGATTAAAAAACAATTTAGATCTCACATGTCTTTCATTAACTGACCTGGGCAGGTGTCAGTAATTATTCCAAACAGTAACTTGCCTCCGCACATAAACCTGAATCGACTCGGTCGAGTAATCTCGGTCCAATATAATATTAAATTCGAAATATATCTAAAATTATTTTCCCGGTTGTTTTTAAAAATTACAACTCAGACAGAAAAAAAGTTCCGACACACCCGCAGTAAAAACCTGTCTCACTTTGTCCTGCGGGGAGTGATTGTATTCTCAACTCTCTTTGACGACGGATGCAGAAATAAAGTGAGAGGTGTTTTACCTGCGCTGCCATGAAGGAGAGATCCATGGTTGCGGGGTGTTCGAGGACACTCAGGCGGCGTTTAGTCCTCCCGAAACGGCGTCCAGAGTCGTCCTACAGGCGCTGGGAAGGACGGGATTCCCGGGTAGAGGTGACCGGACGCATCGTCCTCGGCATGCGGACCAACCGACGCGTGTGTGCAGCCTATGCGGGATGCGGGAAGAGCGGAGCGTTTAACGGAGGGAGGGAGGGAGGTGGACGGGGGCAAAGGGAGGTGTGTGTGATAGGAGGAGGGGGCGGGGGTCAGATACGTTCAGGGATCACGTTATACCACAAGTTGGTATAATAGTTGCCGTTGCCTCCTCTCTCCATATCCACTTCGCTTTGGAAAAAACTGACGTTGCAACACGTCACGTCGATAGAGCCAATCAAGTTAAGAGAGAGACAGACGAGTCAATAACACAGGTCTATGCCAACGACCTGTAGGGCACCGAGGTCTCAGGGATACGCTCTATCGTAACGTTTTGCCTGTAGATGCTATTGCCCACAGGTATTAACATGTGATCTTCCATCTGGATCAGGGATAAAAACACGTCACTGCAAATGTTAATTAAGCTTTATTCCATCCGGAAGTCTCACTGATCACGAGTTCTTTTTCAAAATAGGGACCAGGTGTAAAGGCAGGATGCATTGCAGTCAGAGTGTTGGCTGATTCCAACCACATCGCAAGGTCGATCAGATCTCAGTCACGTCTGCAATGTGTCACCAGATTCTTATAAATAAATACACCCAAAAAAGCTGAAAGCTCTCCCAACTCTACTTCTTCCTGCTTTCTTAAGCTGCCCATCGAAAAGCTACAGACAAAGTCAAAAGAAGATACATACGTCTGTATCACATCTGTAGAGTCGTGAGTGACCCCAACGATGTGCAAAATGAGGGTTCCGTATTCAGGGTGGGAAATAATTACACGGGTAAAGGGAGAGCGGCGGAGTGGCACATATTCTGCACTGGGCCAACAGTTAGATAGTTCGAAAACTATAGGCATCTGACTTTTCACCTGTCGGTGATCTCACGAGAGGCTGTTTAGCTCATACTGGCCTCCTGACACTGTAAATCATATTTTGACGGCATCATATTATGTCAGTCAAAAAAATATGAAAGTTTTAAAATGGTTGAGCTAAGCAAAGTGTGATGTGACATGGGTGGGTGTCCCCCCGTGGGGATGGGCTCGACTCTGGTGTGGTTTGTGATCTTAAAGCAAAGGAACTGACCATGGGATTTTGTGATGCATCGAGGTCCAAAAGCCTGAGAAATCTTTCCCATTTAAGGGGTCCCAGACTTTTGGACCCCAGTTTATATGATTCTGTGTATAATTTAAAAATCTATAAATTTTGCAATTAAATCCACCCGCTGTTTGCAAACTGTTAAATAAGTAACCTAACTGTACAGCAGTGCGCTGTGTATGCAAATCATTTACAAAGCATGTGCATCTGTAAGTGACTGTACAGGATTTTGCACTGATTAGCTGTTTAAACTTCTTTGGCAGTTAAAGGGCCATGCCAGTGTTTTTGCACAAATAACCCAGTAAATCCTATGGGCTTTCAACTTACATTACTGGCGACCATTCCCCAGCTCATGCAAGTGGTGCTGTAATTTTCAAAAGTTTTTTTTCCTTATTTCCAGGGGCCCATTGTTTTCAGCTAAAATAGCAGAGACTGTCACGTACCGATGAGAAGGTCTGACGACAGAACTTCACCATTCAGCCACCACGTTTGTACATTTTCAGCATGTTTTTTGACAGTAAAAAGGTAATAAACTCAATAAGAAATAATTTACAGAAATAATTTAATCATTTAACCAGCATCAGTTATGGTTCTCTAATTGGATTTTCTGCTAATAACCCACATGTTTCATGCATATTGAAATACAGCAGTGCTGTACAGTAATGTAGGCATGTACTGTACTTCACACACACAGCGGTAATCCATCATGCCCTCTGAGCAGAGCAGCTCTCAGCCTGGCTGCTGCTAAATGCGTGGAAGTCTGTGATTAATGATTGTTTGATGAATTGGTAAATCTTTAATGTAAGACAGCCTATTTCCAGAGATCCACTGCTGCATTCTGCACTATGGCCTACTCTCTGGATATTGAAGCTCATGTCTGCACACACACACACACGCACGCACGCATGCACGCACACACACACACACACACACACACACACACACACACACACACACACACACACACACACACACACACACACACACACACACACAAACACACACACACACACACACACACACACACACACACACAAACACACACACACACACACACACACTTTTTTTTAGAGTTTTTTATTAAGTCCTTTTTCCATTGCACTGTTATACACACAGGTTACAGTTAGTGCACTGAATATCTAAATAAAAGTGCATTTACTAACCAGTGACTTAAAGCATTTGTGGTTCACACCATCCCTTAGGCAACAAAAGGTAATCTTCCATGTAAGGATGTACCATGAATTCTCAAATAAAAGCTGTTATTTACACAAGGTCTGAATCAATCGTGGAGGTAGACATATTCAGATTACCAATTTTCTGGATTAGACTTGTTTGCAGTAACTGTGTTAAACACATTAAGGCTGGAATATGAAGTTCATAGGCAAAAATTGAAATAATGATATAACAAATATAACGTGGCACCTTCATATTGTTACCTTTGTACAGGTGTAGCTCTTTACCCATACTTCTGTTCCAGTCTTGATGCTAAACTAGGCTAACAGGAAGCTGGCTCCAGCTATGAGATAGATATGAAATTACTGTTGTGTGGATCATCTCATTTAACTCTCAACAAGAAATGTAACGTGTGCATTTCCCAAAATTCCTGACAATTCCTTTAACAGCAGTTTTATAACACATTTCAAATTTGTACTGGGATTCACTGATTGATACATTTGCATCTGACGTTATCTGTAAGTTGTTGTAGGTGCTGTTGCTCCACTGCCAAAAATGTTGCTCCAACGTGACATGAGGCTTCAGGTTCTGTGTTGCTCTTGAACTTATTCGCTTTAGGTTTCCTAACATTTGAACACCTCTGCTGGAGATCAAAAAGATTAAAACAAATTGCCACTAGATTAGTTGATTTGTGAGCATATTCCTTTGCCACAACAGTGGCTGTGACACAGAATCTCTTAAGTGCATTACAGTCAAAACAAACTGCCCACGGGGAGGGGGGTCTGAAATTAGCAATTTTATGGACAAGCCACCAGAGGTAACAAAGGCAGATTTGATTTTTCATTTTACAATCATTTCTGTCAGTTTGTGAAGTTTCTGAAGTTAGATACCGACCCAACCTGGTATTAACACATTTGACACTGAATGATGGCTTCTAATCACAGGCCTTTCCATTTACAATTTAATATATTATTAAGATGTTATCTTGATTCTGTCTGTGTTGTGATCAGATCAATATGCAAACTAGGGAGGCAGAGCTGGTGTACTCTCTTCGATATCTAACCTGTTTGGGGGGGGGGTGACCTTTTATTCAGGAAGTGTTGATTGTTCATATCCTCGTTCATGATCCTCAGTCACATCGGAGTCAACAGAACTGATGCTGCCGTATGGGCTCTACCTATTCATGAGGAGGCATTCATCCATAATTGTTTGACGAGTGGCTTGAGAGAGTGAGACCACAATGCTGTGGTCAGGCCTGTCTCATTGCATTCTGACTGCAGTGTTCTCTGAGTGCATTTACACCCAAGTTCCTCCTTCTAGAAATGATATCCATCTAAAAATGTGGTCTGAGGGTCTGGAGACAGAGAAGACAGCAGTAAATGGATTTCATAGTGGGCCCAATAACTTTGGAGAAAGTATTGGTCTTAGAAAGTATCCAGACCCTTTTGCTTTTTGCAAACTTTATTGTTTTGTAGATTTAATTGTTGTGGAGAAAATTGCCATTTTTGCCAATATATCCAGAAACAATAGTGAAAACATGGTTTTAAATTTTTTTGCAAATTTTTTTAAAAATTAAAAACTGAAATCTATCAGACCCTTTGTTATGGCTCTGAGCTATGATCAGGTGGATCCTGTTTTCTTTAATTGTCCTTGAGATGAGTCTAGATCTTGACTGGAGTCCACCTGTATCACACTGAGTGGAATGAATGTTCTCAGGAGAATAGTGGCTTCAATAAATGTAAAATGTAAGAAGTTTAGAAGCACTAGAACTCTTCCTAGAGTTGGTCATCCATCCAAACTGTGTAACAGGACAAGAAATCCTCTGCAGAGATGAAAGAACCTTCTAGATGGATGACCATCTCCGAAGCTCTTCATCAGAACACTGCCCATGACCTGAGACCAGGGCAATAGTTCAGCTTTCAGCTCGTCAATAACCCTCAACATAAGGCCATTAGAATGCTTGAATAACTTCTGGACAAGGCTTTGATTGTCCTTTAGTTGCTCAGCCGAAGACCAGACTGAGAACCAGACAACGTCTGAGGAGAGACCTGAAAGTGGAAGCTCACTGATGCTGACGGAGCCTGAGAGGATGTGACAGGAAGAACAAGAAAAACTATCCAGATCCAGCTGTGTGAAGCTTCTAGAGAATGAAGATAGACTGGAAGCTGTAACTGCTGCCAGAGGGTTTTCTATAGAGCACTGAGTTAGGGGTCTGGGTGCTTTTGCTAATTTATCAAAAAACAAAAACTGAAATCTCTCAATTACAAAAGACATTTTCACTTTGTCATTATGGGTTATTGAGTGTAGACTGAGGAACAAAATTTTATCTGTTTTATTCTTTCGATTTACAACATGTTAAAGTGCTACAAGTTAAGGGATCTGATTACTTCCTGAAGCTGCTGTATCTCCAGAAAAAATTACTTCTAGAGATAACTAATATGCTAAACATAAAACCCCCAAATCTGCCAAATGGTAAAGGATCCCAATTTGAGGAAGGAACACACATGACCCAATTAGGTGACATGTCAAGTAGCATGGGTTTCATTCAGGTGCTCTGTTTCATCCCATTCGAAGGATTTTAGAGTTTTTGCATGGACCTGAAAGTAATATAGTATCAAAACTGATGCAGCAGAACCAGATATATTATTACATTTTATTCCTTGCATTTTTTTTTTCCTTGTCAAAAACCTGGTGTCCTCATTACCCACAAAGCAAACCAAACACCAACAGGTCAGACGACGATTCATGTAGTCTCCAGCCCCAATTGATGAATTTATCAGATTTCACACAACTCCCTCTGATACATTATTGTTTTGTTTTATTTTCTCCATTACTGACTATTAGTTTGCCAAGCCAATGCAATTAATATGCTGCTTTCAACACATGATACCAATGGATGCAGATGAGCAACAATAAAAATAGGGTAAAATACATTTTTCAACGATTATATTTGAAAGTTAGCAAATGTCAACATTGCCCTAGTATTCTCTTTGCCTGGGCTCCAGCTATCTGTCATCACCTGTGTTCAGGACCAGGCTCTTGTCTCTCAGGGATAAATGGTTATAAGCTTATCAGAGCCGAGTCAAGTGGCTGCCACTGGCATATATGATGGATCTTTTTTTCTCCTGTGTATCTATAAGTAGTGTGATATCCCAGATAACTATACAGGCCGTGATTTGACTTTTTTCAACTTGGATCTCATAACTCCTTTTGGATTTTGTGCTATCAAATTAATCACAGTATAGCTACCCGGCTTTTGTGAAGGGGGGTGGGGGATGACACCACCTTAATCACCTCTTTATTGAGTAGTACACTAATTAGTCCTCAGGTGAGTAATCACAGACCAGCAGACACAAGGAGGGTTCAAGAGGGGTGAAGTAACTATTTGTTGATTATTTTTTTTAAGTCAAAATGGCCAAAGAAGGACAAAGGACAAAAGAGCTTCGAGTCAACACAGAGGTGACCACGTCTACTCTCTATACAGACTGATCCATGCTACAATTACAACCCCCCCAAGTGACACTGGCATTGGACGATTCCTCAGCACACAGTTTAAAAATAGACCTTTCAGCAAGCAGGTCAAAATTTTCACTTATCCAGAGACATAGGTTTATATAGTGATCTTGATCATTTGTGTATAAACATGCTTATTCTGGGTATTTGCTGAAAAGACTGATGTTCACCTATAGGATCACTGGATGTTGCTTAAAATGAAATGTAGCTATGGGTTCTAAGAACATGCACAAATCATCCATAGAGCCAGTTTTCATATGAGGAAAAATCCACAACATCTGCTATTTAGATTGGAACAGAAGTTTTTACAGACATTTGTGATCTCCACTGAATGAACTGTGATCACTGTGGTGATTCCCCCGCCTGTTCCTGTAACTTCACCATGCAGTCAAATATTAATCTGTCTAGTAATGTTGTTCATGACTAAATACATGTAAAACTAATGACATTCCCATCAGCCTCATGTGTGTTGTCCTTAGTAATTAGAAAGTGTTGACCATGCTAACATGCTCAGCTGAGACGGCGAACGTGCCGATGTCAGCGCTTAACTCAAAGCACCGTTGTACCTGAGAACAGCCCCACACAACACTCGGCGGATTCATTTACTGACCTCATCATCTCTCAGGATGAAGCCGGCTTCATCTAAGTACCCCTGTCCCCTAAGAGACCTGTCTTGATGGTATCCATTATCTCCTATTGTTTTGGAATTGCACATCCTGTCGAGATAACCAGCCTAATTGTAACATTTGCATAAAGCGGAATAAAAAGAAAGGCCCAAGCAGAAAGCCTCTCTGTGCATTTGCATCCAAATTAGATCAGGTCCATGTAGACTACAGCTATTGTTTGTCCCCATTCTTCTTCCCTCCTTCTATTTGTCATCAGAGTCCTTCCGCTGTTTATTTCCATGTAAAAATTTGCCATCAAAAGCCACGTATGGCAGCATGCTGGGAAGTGCAATAAATCATATTCAGATTATTTAGATCCTGGCAGCAGGAGCGCGGAGATGTTTCCCTGTAGGTGTATCCCGGCCATAGATGATGATGATGATGATATCACACTGGCGCTCTGCTGCTAATGCACCACTGCTAAATAGTAAATCACTTCAGTGGACAGTGATCCTTTATTTACTGTGGCTGGTGTTTTTAGACAAAGCTTCAAATCATTCCCTCAGTTCCTGATACTTCATCAGCTTTGGGCCTTTAACTCCACCGTACCTTAAAGCCTCTCATTCTACAGGCAGGATGACAATTTATTGGGTGGTTGAGTTAACAATAGATCATAAATCAACAAGAGTACTTTCAGGCAGTATAAATATCACACCAAGAAACAAATCATTAGTGTGTGATTGTAGTGTACATGTGGGGACTGGATTGATGTGAGCTCTGGGGCACTATGTGCAGTCACTGGGGACTGTTGATGTCAACTGGTGATGTTCAGTGAGTAGCTCCAGTCCTTGTGCTGCTGCTTATTCAGCCATGTTGTCTCATTTTATGTTTCTACACGTTAACAGAGTTGATACAGGCAACAAGTGGTTGGGATTTCCTGAACCTGTCTGGGGCTCGAAGCATCAGGCCAGTTGGGTTTTAATGAAGATGTAAATATATAGTTGTCTTTTTTTTTTTTAGATAGGCACAGTCTGGGTTCACAGTCATAAAGGAACTGTCACCCAATGCGACGGGGCTTTATCAACATCTTTTTAGCCATGCTAGCGGCACAGCAATTTCAGTGGCCAGTTCTGACAGTTGGTCTGCCACTTTAGTTGAAAATGAAAAAATCTCAACAACTGCTGCATGATTTTCATGAGGTTTTGTACAGAAATTCAAGGTTCCTCGTTGATGAATCCCAGTGTCTCTGTTGATGCTCCGTCTCTTCCGTTGTTTTTTAAATAAAATATCTGAACAACTATGGAACAGACTTCCATAAAATCCCCTCAGCTCTTGAGACAACTGACTGATCAGTGTCCATGGGTAAAAATCCAATGTTACCCATCAAAATACAGTGTGCATTCTTGAGGTCCAACAAACCTGTTAAGTGCATTTTCTACAGACCCAGAACCCAACGGCCCCTCTGGCAGAGTGTCAGAAGTCTTGTTGTCTGCCTGAGGAAATGATGAATGAAGCGAAATACTGAGGTCCATTTCTAAAAAAGGTGTTTTCACTTAGTCCTTATGGGTTATTGAACATAACCCCTGGAAATTTCATCAACCTAAAATTAATTCTACAACGCAATACAGGGAAAGGGTCTGAATACTCTCTGTACCCACTGCATCTGGCTCTTCAGCTGCTAAATGCTCCACTGTGTTCCTCTGCTTTACTTTAACAGCAGACAGACACATTGTTTACCAAATGAAGCCCGGTAAACAATGAGCTGAAACTCCCTATCAAGCTCTGTCAAGTTGAGCAGGGCTGCAGATTCAGCTGATAATTCGCCATTGGTTCATCACTGCAAGCCACAACTTTCACACTGTCACGTTGTTTCCATTTTGTCATTTGATGCACTGTCATCATAAATATATTGGTCATAGCTGCTTTAGGTGACAATGAAGCTCAAGGGCCAAATGCCTAATTCTATCATGTTCACATCTATGCTAATTCCATTGTTACACTCCTGTCTCTGACTGTGTACACAGCACCACTGCCCAGATTAAATACCACACTTACTGTGTGGGTGTGACAGTGAACCGTCGGGGTGTGGAAAGCTGCATGGCCCACTTTATTTGGATTTCCTATTTATCAGATTAATAAGCCTCAGCAGCCTGGAAGACAGATCTAAAATGCACACTCAGGTCACCTCACAGAAATAACTCTGATGAAGCAGTGTAGACGAATGCTGCCTTCACTACGTGCTCCTATTGCAGCACATAAGCTTGAGATTGTGTGGGAAAAGGTCACTAATTAACTGGTTGCGTGATCCAAATTGGAATTAATTGACCAAGCTGTCTTTGAGGTTTATTTGTGCCAGTCCGTAGATTTGTGGATCCTGCTGCAGGCTCACTCTGATTTCTACATGACAGATTCCTCCGCAGCGTCTGATGAAACAAAACACTAATGATATCAAATAGGGAATCGTGATGAGCCCGGAGACAAGAAATACACTGATCAGATCCTTACGTGGCAACAGCTCTTCACTGTCGACAGAGAAATTAGAGAAGAGTTTGGCTGATATGAGCAAAAGAATTCCAATTCATCCACCATTTACAGAGATTCTAACAGAATTGTATAACAACAACAACAACAACAATAATAATAATAAGTGAGAGCTGAGGAAGCGGTGGGATGTCTTTAAGACCTACAACCGGGTCCAGTCGCCGTCGAATCAACCCTTCTTAGATATCAATGACCTGGACGACTGGGAGCAACAGTGGTTCATCTTTTGTGCAGATGGTTCAAGCAGCAGATCTTTATGTCCATCCCAGCTGTGGAGTCAGTCACCTGGCACTTTCTGTGGGGAAAACTAAGAGGACTTTTACGTCTGGGACCAGGGGCACCTGGAATAGCTCCTCCCACTCCTTAAATCTATTACATCAGAGAACACAGGTGCTACTTTGCACTAAAAGCATTCCTTAACAGAGCAATCCCAGTGTGCACACTTCATTATTTTTATAAAGGGAGAAAAGGGTCATGAGACAAAACTTGAGCTGGAAGGGTTTTCCAGAGGAAACAAAATCAATTTATACTGTGAATACATAGTGTCAAGATGAGATTGCAATATTTTCCCATTCTCTTTTCCAGTTAATGAATTGGTGCCATTTGCTTAGATCAATAGTGGAGGACACATCGTGTAATTTCCTGTTCAAAGTGGGCATAAAACCCAAACATTAACATTCTATAGCTATACGGTCAAGGAGTGAAGCTATACCAAGATTGTTATTCCATGCAATTCTTTGGCAAACCAAACATTGCAGCAATGATTTCTATCTTCAGATGTATTATAAATGATCTCAGCAAAGCCATGCAGTTGTTTTGGCTCCAGTCTCTTTTCTCCCTGTATCCATCTGAACTCCGAAGCATTTATTTTCCATTAGTATTCATCCACTGTTCACTTCCCTAAACCAGGCGACCACAGTCAAGAATGTTCTCATTTGGGGTTCCCCGATGGTGGAACAAGCTATCGAATCTCTGTCTTCAGGACTCATCCCCTCCGAGAGCACCTCCTCTCCTAACACCTCTGACCCCCTAACATGCCTTCTGCACACCAACAGTGATCAGATTTAGTGCTTATTACTTTCTTCCAGTCTCCTACTGTACTGAAGCTTTGGTGTTGTCCCTCACTTATAAGTTGCTTCCGATAAAAGCATCTGACAGTGAGTAAATGTAAAGTAAACTTTACAATCAAAAAGTTATTGTGTTGTTATCATGTTGTTATTGTATTGAATCTATACATAATACCATACTCATACTGTTGCTAGATAATCATTGACCAACCCATGTAGAATTACAAGAAGAGACTTTGCACCAGTGTCAACCTATACATATTATATTCATAAGGTGGTGGAGCACCAATTAAGGGAGACACACATGAAAATGAACTTTGAAGCAACTAGATCACATTTTCAAAAGAGGCCAGAAGAGTCAAGTCTAACCAGGATATTCAAGTCAGTCTAATGAATGGTTAACTATAAATTTTGGAATGTTGATTAATAATTAAAATGATCAAAATAAGTGAAAAATGAAATAAATATGATTAGTATTTAAATTTCATTTATAATTATGCCACTGGTTCCAAATTTTAGAGGACACACTCTCTGCTTTAACCCTTCATCCAGTTCATCCCAGACCGGCTCCATAGGCTTCAGGTCTGGAGACTGAACCGTTCTGGTCTTCCATCATGGTTCTGTTCTTCTAATGTTGTGGGTCATGATGTTGCTGTAGATTGAGCCCTGACCAACCATCTGTCTTCGTGGTCCATTCTGACAGTAACATCCAGTCCTACTTCCTGTAGTAGAGTGTCCCCATGATACATCAGAGGTAGTAACACTGTTTGTTTGAAATGGCCTCACATACTGTTAGAGCTTGAATAACCATGACCACTGACCACTCTAATTAAGTAAAAGGGGTTTACAGTGAAGGATGGACCACTGAGCTGATACTATCTGAGTATGACAAACACGAGGCACCAACAAGGAATCTTCACTAGATCCATGGGGCTACATGATTATCATCATGAGGCACAAAACCCTAATGTCCAACAAAGACACTGAGATCTCAGTGTTTAAGTGTGGATGCATGTGGTAGGATACATGCCGTCCTGTCCCTTCTGACTTGTGTCTCTGGTCAAGTCCAATGTGTCTGAAGCAAAGGAGGAATACTGAAAATAAAAAAGGAATCAGTTGCCTCCTGTTCATTTTAAGCCTGTGTGACTCACACTGAAAGTTAACTGGTTATAAGGGATAATTAGAACATCAGCTGTCAGCGAATTTACCTCAAAAATAAAAAGAGAAAACAAATTCCCTTGGTCTTGTGGTATCTTGTTAATGTTGGTGGAGGCACAGCTGAGATATTATATATATATATATCTACAACTAATATATAAACATACATATACACCCCCCCCACACACAAACACACAACCACCAAATGAGTCATGTTTAGAAAAAAATCAACTTTTACTGAAAAGACTAAAGTTCTGTTGACTTTATACTCTCACAACAGGTTTATATATCTATTGAGCACAAAGTGGAATTAGCACACCAGTAATTGATATAAAAGAAGAGTTCATTTGGGAAACACACCTATTCCTTTTCTTTCTAAACGTGAGATGAGATGATAGATGTCAGTCTCATGTCTCTGGAGTCCAGATATGGTTGACCCAGTTCAGCTAAGAGACTGGAAGCAGGGTCAAACACCTGGCCTGGCTCTGTCCAAACCTGGGGCACCACACGTGTACCCCCCTGTTATTTGGCTTCCACTGAGAGGAAGCCAAGAAATAGTTCTAACACAAATCTCCCCCTAAAACCACAAATGCTTGTTTTCTGCATCACTTTCCCAAACCTTTTCCTTCATGGTTCACTTTGGGGACCATGAAAAATCAGGTA
This sequence comes from Istiophorus platypterus, assembly GCA_016859345.1. Taxonomy (NCBI): domain Eukaryota; kingdom Metazoa; phylum Chordata; class Actinopteri; order Istiophoriformes; family Istiophoridae; genus Istiophorus; species Istiophorus platypterus. The sequence continues at coordinate 1,265,643 of CM029133.1, read as the reverse complement.
AAATGTGGAATAGCTTGGGCATCGCTTGAGCTATGACAGCTGCCCCCACTCTACACTTCAGATCTCTCTCTGGCTCTCCCGCTCTCTGCGTTGGCACCCTGCGTTCATAACAAAATGGCAGCGCCTGTCCGTGGTGTTTAGTTGGAGTTATTTGATATGCCAAAGCCCATTAATCCGCTGACATTAAAGACCGGCTGAGAGCCAAACTTGGGAAAAGAGAGGGGACCGCCCGGGCAGGGTTTATATTGTTCACCACAGAGAATAGTATCCCTGAAAATAAAGCAGGCAGGATAAATGTGGACTTATGTGAATGGACAAACAACGAGAGTCACTATCACTAACAAGGTGACATCAGGGGCCATTCATTGAACCATGCCACCGCTGTCTATCTCCTGTGGTTAAGGATCTGTAACTTATTGCGTTTCACTGAAGATGTCTCCTAACTTCCTGTTTCGAGTTTTTACAATCCCTTGTTCATTCTACCTCGTGCAGTTTTCTTATTTCTTATATATAATTCAGAGCCTCATGCTTCAATTCAAACATATGAAAACAAAAACAGAGAGTGGCATACAAACCCTGTAATGTAAATAATATAGAGCTAATTTTGAAGATTGGAAAACTAATAGGATTTCAGGGATTTTAAAATCTTTGAGAAGAATGTGAATATCACAGCCCAATATTCTTGCATTCAAGGCCATGAGGCATAACTTTGATGTAAATCTGCTTCTTTTCAATTGCCTTTCTCACTAATCTGTGAAATTTCTCAAAGGATGTTGTTTAGTTTTTCCCTAGAGTGCAGCCTGTGTTCATTTTTAAATTGTAGTAAAGAATCACTGGCATTAATAGAAGACTTATAAACATATTTCAGACCCTTAAAAAAGCTGAAATGATGTAAATGTACCATTAATGTATATAGAACCCCGTTGTGATATTTCCTTCCACTGATTGAAGGCTCCATCTGTAGTTGAAGAAGTGAAAGGACTTGTTGAAATCAGTAGTGTAAAGGACAAAGATCTGAGCTTCATCATTAGGATTATTAAAATGAGTGAATGGTTGTGTTTTCAGTGGGGAGCTCTTTTACTGGCCGGGGCAGTACTGGTTCTCACAGGTGATCCAGGGCGACGTCGTGACTGGTGACAATTACCGATGTTTGTAGACACGTTTGGTGCCTAAACCTCTCAGGTGCAACCGATCGGAGTTGTGGAAGGTTTTTGCAGGGCTGAGACACCAGAGTGTGCAGGAGGCTGAAAAACTCTGAGCTGAGGCAGCGGGGACACTGCTCAGGCCCTTATCAGAGAGAGAAAGGGAGGAATGGGTGTGTGAGTGTGTGTGTGTGTGTGTGTGTGTAGATAGATAGATAGATAGATAGAGAGAGAGAGAGAGAGAGAGAGAGAGAGAGAGAGAGAGAGAGAGAGAGAGAGAGCAGCTGCCGATCATATTTTGTTTAGTTTGGATTTTTTTCCAAACTACTTTTCGCTTTGTTCCACAGAGATTTTATCTTATCTTGCCCTCCTTCTCAGTCCCATAGCATGACCCAGTAGGCTGTAAACGTGAGTTCATGTCCTGCAGTTAGTTTCTTTATCAGATCAAAACACTGGCCTCCCCAGGTTGGAGAGGGGTGAGGCCTCACCAGGCCAAACTATGTTCTGACACATCTATTGTAAGAGCTGAGATGGGCATTTGACAAGTCCTGGGAGTTTTTATCCACATCCCAGAATACAATGCAAACCTCGCTAAAGGGGCCAGTTAGCTAACACTTGCGGAGTAAACTTGGTAGTTGGATTGGGTCCATCTGGATAAAATTCCAACCACAAACAGATGTCTTGGGACTTCGTTTGGGACCGAACCAGGACCACCCTCTCCTGGGATCTCCATGCTGTTGTTTTGGTCCGCATCTGAGTGAGGTTACTTTGTCCCCACCTGCCCTAACAAATCGCACCAAGGGGCAAAATTAGTAAAACCTTTTGTGGCACCTCTTGATACTTCTGGTTCCACATGGTTTGTGCATGAACCTGTTCACTGCAGTAACTTGATTCCCTGGACTTGATTCTATCATGAGGTGTAGTGGTTTTTGCTGTGACTGCCTCTCCTGTGACATCCGTGGTGTCGGATCACTTTCTTTGAAGCAACACCAGGCTGTACCTGTCATGTTGGCAATGATCTATTTACCACTTGTCAGCTTTGGAACGTTTTCCCTGTTAAAGCATTTTCTTTGGGAACCTTTTCCTTACCTGAATCAAGGATAAAGACAGAGGGTGTAATATGCTCTTCAGGTAAAATTGTAGTTTGTGATATTGAGCTATATAACTTGACTTCACTTGTACTGGTTCTTTTGTGAGTTTAATTTGTACCGGGTCCACTCTGGTACGTACTGCCTCCAAGAAACTGCCACATATCTGCACCCTCATCACATACTGACTAGGCTGCTAAAATCTGCCTTAGACTGTGTTTAGAAAGTCAGTGAAGCAATGTCTGAGAAGTACTCGAGCACTGCACTGAAAATTTTTGACCGACAGACATGTTTTCCCCTCAGGGCTTTCAACGGCTGTTCGCCCTTGTTGATGAGACTGATCAGAAAGAACCAGACCCATATACTCTGACTTGACTGCCACTGATACTCGGGGCTTCAGGGTTCTCCAAGTTTGTTCCTGTACCAGACTCAGACAGCAGTTTCACAATCAAACACACACACACACACACACACACACACACACACACACACACACACACACACACACACACACATACACACAGGCGCACACACATGCACACAGACACACACGGATGATATTGTTTATATGATTACCCATCTTTTTTCCAGAACTTTTTCATCTATTGTGTGACTCAACAAATATAATTGCTAGAGACAACACTATTAAAGTACCTCTGGTAGAAACCAGTGCACCAAACAAAATTATAAAGACAAATTAATAAAAAATATATGAATGATTACGGACTTGCCACTATTTGGAGAATAAGGAGCCCTTTATCCATAGAATACTACTCCTACCCCCTTAACTAGTCTTCTCTCGTTGTTTAGGAATAGTTCAGAGACAATAATAGAGAGACATTTTTACAGTCGTCGTCCAGTCTCGCTTGGGTGTTTCATCACCTTTGACAGTATTAGTTTTATTGTAGAGAATAAAATGCACATTTTATTTTTTTTCATCTAATGTAGCCGCAAGGGGACACAAGCCAGTGTCTTATTGTGCCGGTCCCAAGCCCGGATAAATACAGAGGGTTGTGTCAGGAAGGGCATCCGACGTAAAACTTTTGCCAAATCAAACATGCGAATCAAATCTATGAATCTGGAAGGAAAGTAGATAAGGAGACTTGGTGGTGGAATGAGGAGGTGCAGGAGTGTATACAGAAAAAGAGATTAGCTAAGAAGAAGTGGGACACTGAGAGGACTGAAGAGAGTAGACAGGAGTACAGGGAGATGCAGCGTAAGGTGAAAGTAGAGGTGGCAAAGGCCAAACAAGGGGCTTATGATGACTTGTATGTTAGGTTGGACAGTAAGGAGAGAGAGACTGATCTATACAGATTGGCAAGGCAGAGAGACAGAGATGGGAAGGACGTGCAGCAGGTTAGGGTGATTAAGGATAGAGATGGAAATGTATTGACAGGTGCCAGCAGTGTGATGGGAAGATGGAAAGAGTACTTTGAAGAGTTGATGAATGAGGAAAATGAGAGAGAACGAAGAGTAGAAGATATGGCTGTTGTGGATCAGGAAATAGCAAAGATTAGTAAAGATGAAGTGAGGAAGGCACTGAAGAGGATGAAGAGTGGAAAGGCACTTGGTCCTGATGATATACTGGTGGAGGTATGGAAGTGTCTAGGAGAGGCGGCAGTAGAATTTCTGACTGGGTTGTTTAACAGGATCTTAGATAGTGAGAAGATGCCTGAGGAATGGAGGAGAAGTGTGCTGGTGCCCATTTTTAAGAACAAGGGAGATGGGCAGAACTGTGGCAACTACAGAGGAATAAAGCTGATGAGCCATACAATGAAGCTATGGGAAAGAGTAGTTGAAGCTAGACTAAGGGCAAAAGTGAGTATGGCTTCATGCCAAAAAAGAGTACCACAGATGCAGTATTTGCTTTGAGGATGTTGATAGAGAAGTACAGGGAAGGTCAGAGGGAGCTGCATTGTGTCTTTGTAGATCTGGAGAAAGCGTATGACAGGGTGCCCAGAGAGGAACTGTGGTACTGTATGAGGAAGTCTGGAGTGACAGAGAAGTATGTTAGAGTAGTGCAGGACATGTATGTGGACTGTAAGACAGTGGTTAGGTGTGCTGTAGGTGTGACAGAGGAGTTCAAAGTGGAGGTGGGACTGCATCAGGGATCAGCTCTAAGCCCCTTCTTGTTTGCTATGGTGATGGACAGACTGACAGACGAGGTTAGACAGGAATCTCCATGGACTATGATGTTTGCAGATGACATTGTGATATGTAGTGAGAGCAGGGAACAGGTGGAGGAGAAGCTTGAGAGGTGGAGATTTGCCCTGGAAAGGAGAGGAATGAAGGTTAGCCGCAGCAAGACAGAGTACATGTGTGTGAACGAGAGGGACCCAAGTGGAAGAGTGAGGTTACAGGGAGAAGAGATAAAGAAGGTGGAGGATTTTAAGTACTTAGGGTCAACAGTCCAGGGCAATGGAGAGTGTGGAAAAGAGGTGAAGAAGCGTGTGCAGGCAGGCTGGAACGGGTGGAGAAAAGTGTCAGGTGTGATGTGTGATAGAAGAGTTTCAGCTAAAATGAAAGGAAAGGTGTACAAAACTGTGGTGAGACCAGCGATGCTGTTTGGTCTAGAGACAGTGCCACTGAGGAAAAGACAGGAGGCAGAGCTGGAGGTAGCAGAGATGAAGATGTTGAGGTTCTCTCTGGGAGTGACCAGGATGGATAGGATCAGGAATGAGTACATCAGAGGGACAGCACATGTTAGAGGTTTTGGAGATAAAGTCAGAGAGGCCAGACTGAGATGGTTTGGACATGTCCTGAGAAGAGATAGTGAATATATTGGTAGAAGGATACTGAGTTTTGAACTGCCAGGCAGGAGGCCTAGAGGAAGACCAAAGAGGAGGTTTATGGATGTAGTGAAAGTGGACATGAAGATAGTTGGTGTGAGAGAAGAGGACGCAGAAGACAGGGTTAGATGGAGGACACTGATTCGCTGTGGCGACCCCTAAAGGGAAAAGCCGAAAGAAAAAGAAGAAGATTTGTTTTCATCTACAGAGCCCCTGAGTGTAGTTCTGGCTTTATTTGTGAGGTTTAAACCAGTTATTGAATCAGATATTATTATCTAGATATTATTATTTTTATGAGGTCGATATCAATCAGGATTACACTGGTACTATATGTAGTGCAGGAATGACCATAAGCTCACACTCAAAGTCCGCACCTACTTACTTGGTTTTTATACTTGAGCAAACAAGCTTTCAGCCATGTAAATTAAAGAATTACACCCTAAACAGTTTTACAAAGTCACCCGAGTACAATGTGACAAAGTTTTGCTTACTTGAAGAGTTCAACATCCCCAAAAACGACAGAGCCACTGTGATGTGTAGTCCTGAATATTCAACAAGCATGTTACAATTTGCCTTGAACACTAACAAAGCCTCTCTCATCCAATATGTGACTTAGTATCATTGAGTGACATAATTATACTTCCAATGATCAGCTACAAACCCAAAACAGCTTCAAACCACAAGTGGAAAATATGCCTAAGACTGATTCAGCCTAGAGTTGTATCCAATTGTCACCCTAGTTCATTTGAATTCTTCCAATGCAAATAAATACATACTCTATAACTACTCATACAGCATGTTGCACAGCTCACCTTGAACAAGTCTATTATGTACTAACAAACCTGTTTAGAAATAGTGTATCGTATGAATTTGGGACACACCAACAGTCTCTCCCACACTAACACACCCTCAGCACCAGATATCCCTGCAGGAGGAAGAGGAGGAGGGGCCATCAGATGAGCTGACAGCGATAACCTTGACACAGCCGTGCCTTTCCAGAGTCAATAACTCATGCCGAGATAACAGTTGCTGTGGGGAGATGGGTAACAGTGGATAAAGTGCAATTGGTTTCTTTAGTTGGAGCTAGTTTGAAATGAAATTGGAAAAAAAAAAGATATATATCGGCCCACGCTACAGATGGGAATCAAAGCCCTGCAGCCAGCCAACACCACCTGGGCACAAAGAGCAGACAGCGTGCAGCTTGCGCCACGGATGTAATTTAGATGTGTGGCTGGTGGACGGTCCAGGCTGCATCATGACAGTCACTTGTTGTGATGCTAAATGGAAATAGATTGTGGCAAATCTATCAACATTGACTCTACTTTCACCAAGACATCGTCCACAAAGTATCAATCTACAGGTAAATCAGATAAACCTAGTTCACTACAAGTGACATACAACACGGCAACACCCAACAGTGCTCCACAAAACACCTATAACTGTACAACAGTAAAAGTGGCTAAGCAGATGTTACCCCCATCTAAAATCATTTCAAGGATAAAAATGTAAAATAACAGCCTCTAAAGGAATAACAAGGAGTAGAAGGACAACACAGCAAGTTGAATAAATAGAATTCATGTGAATAGAAATGCGAGCATGTGATGTGCTGCCAGGGTGAAGGACTGTCTGAGCTGTGATGCTTCTGTCTCCCACATCAACCAATCGATATCCCTGAATCCAAATATCAAATTACCCAAGAATCTGATGCCAAAGGGGTAGATGTCATGCAGCCCAAACCCAACTCACTGTTGAGTTGTCTGCTGGGAACCCCAACAGTAATTCATAACCAGGTGGGGGGTTGGGGTGTCACTCCTCACTGGCAAACCTGGGAACAATGAATGAGACAGAGCAGCAGATCAATACCAAAACAATATAGGAAGTCAGTTCAACAAGTAAATACAAGTTTATCCACCACGATTCTGCCTTTTCCCACCAGATTAAACATTTCTTCTCTCTGAATTTACAGGAAAGGACGCCTTTGCGTATTTTACATAACCTAATTGAACAACACAGCAGATGATTGTTTTTCTAAGACAGGGCAGTGCATTCTGAGGTTTAGCCATATGGAAACGTAAAACAGGTGAGTCATTAGCCCAGTCAGGTGGCAGAATGAGATGAAGACGTTGCCATGTTGAAACATTTCCTTGGACAAGCTGCACAAAAGTGAGATTTAACAAAACATAAAACTTCCCCCAACCGACAATATAAAAGAGCACACATCGGCTTCTCTAAGCTCTTCAGGGGGACTAGTCTGGGGTTCCCAGTGGGTGCGTGGGAATGGAGCTACAAATCACTGCTCCAAGGTGAAAGTGACACCAACGATTCATGGAATATGTCCTAGGGAACTGAAACCAGGAGGAGAATGGGTAAGGGAACACAAAGGATAAATCACTTCCTCTGCGTTCTTATATAGTAATTGCACAACCCTGCTGTCACACAGATGCTCCATCAGTCTTCTGTTAGTCTGAGTCAACTACTTTAATTTATTGAAGTGTTTTTAACTAATAGATCTGTCCCCAAAGGACTCACATACAGATGAAGACAAAAGGAAATGAAGTGCAGGAAGGCACGAGGACAACATGGCTGTTAAAACACACACATACACACACACACACACACACACACACACACACAGGGGTTGTCCATCTTGTTGACAGCCCCTCCCTCTCTGTAGGTCAAAGTAACCTTAAGATGATATACAGTTTGCTTATATTTGCTGGATGTGATAATACATGTACGCTCACATGAAGATAAATTAATGTATCCTTTACTCATTCAGTGTTGAGTTATGTTAAAGCAAAACGAAGCAAATTCAAACCATTTGCAACTTCTACATAACTCACTATTGTCACCGTTAATCTTCACAGTAATTGATAAGTAATCATAGTATCTCATATCAACTTTCAGAAGTTACAAATCACTGACAGTACAGTGACTGAGCAGTCTCAGTGAGTGTGTGGAGATCAGAAACAAGAAAATCTCTCACAAATCTAAAAGAGAAAGCAATTTAGTGGAGACACCTTTATCAAAAATCAGGTATAAAGACAGGAGCTCAGAGATGGGTCTAAAATGACCTAAAACACAGGGACAGTGTCTTTAAGAGCAAATGATCAGGTGATTTCTGGAGCCCCTTAAAATGTTCCATGTTAAAATGGAGGTGATTCCATGCACTTGGGCTGAATCTCAGTCCCAACCAGCTGCTTTCTAGTTCTGAGGGAAGACCGGGTATTTCCCCAGCAGGTAATTGATCTGCTCCTCATTTTGAATTACAACTTTGTCACCTGCCCAGACAATAAGTGCAGCAGCTGAACCAGGCTGCTTGTAAATGCTCGGGGTGAACGCAGACGAGCATCTGTCTCTGTGTAATATCCACCTTCAGTCAGTAGTGGGAGTGGGAGTAGTGGTGTGTCAGACCCGAGATCGGCGGCAGTGATCTGGTCCTGGTTGAAAGCCCAGCAGGCAACATAGTGCTCAGCAGTTTCAATTAAGATCCAAGGGACTGCTTTTCTTTTGTACCCTCTTAACGGCCAGGGTGACCGTGGGGGAATGATTCAGGTGGGTTTTGCTGTCAAGTTCAGACTGTTGACACAATGTTGGTAAGTTTTGGCCTGAAAATCATTAGACGAACACATAAACCTTTGTCCCGTTTTTAAACATTCAGGATTTGGCCGGTTTGTGAGCCAAGCGCAGAGAGAAGTGTTTATATAACCTTGAGAGTAAAAGTCATGCAGCAGGTCATACAATATTCATTCACTGCATGTTTGGACGGTTTTCTCAGCTGCTAGGGATGGGATGGCCACAGAAGGTTACATAATCGCTGGGCATCAAATAAAGATTGGATCAGGGACTCAATTTAAAAGTGACATTCAGACAGGAAACACGACACGGTGCTCCCAAGAAAAGCAACAGCGCGAGTCACTGGTTGAAAAAGCCATAGGTGACAGCTGGCAGCAGAAGAAGCAGAGGAATCAGTGGGGTGATGCTCTGTCATTAGTTTACATGGTGAAGGCGGGTCTGAACCTGTGTTATCTTAAAGGGTAAACTCACGTGATCTCGTAAGCTGAGGCGTAAAATACACCTGAGGTTTAGCCTGAACACAGCTGCACTAGGGGTAATTGTGTCTGAGGTTTAACCCTAACCCCCCACTGAAGAGGCAAGGAGAGAGGAAGCAAATAAATGTTTTGAGAGAAATGAGAGGTCCTTTCAGCTCTCAGCTCTCAGTCTGCTTTAATTGCAGTTCGGTCCAATGTTACTGGTACCGTTGGAATTGCAAAGTTCTTGATACCATCTTCTTGATGCCAGACATAGAGTGGTCTGGTGATCTAATTGAGCTACAGAAAGTAACATTTCCAGATGTGTTTTCATACACTGTTTGTGGTGTGAGCACTTGGACATTTGAACAATTCGGGGCATGGTGAATCTCTGGAGACCCACCTGCAGTTTACCAGTGGATGCAGTTTACCTGCAAATTTCAACTGTCAACAACCAGGAGCACGCACACACCTCTCTTTGTGTCACCACTCTAAACTCAACCAAACAACTTCTTTCTCCGAGGCCAACTCTGCATGCAGGGCTGTCATAGGAGAATCTTGTACACATGTTAGAATTCTCCTGTCTGAAATAGGAGTAGAAGTGCAGATACCAGGGATCAAGACAGTCACTGACGTCCTGGCCCACCGGATGATGCCCACCAGTGCCGACATGGTCCAGGCAGAGGTTGACAACGAGATCGAGAAGATCCTGTGGTGCAGCTGAGGAGAAGACGCTCAACAAGTGCGTCAGTGGAGGCAGAAGAATGTCAGAGAAATGGTCTCGTGTTGGCTGCACAAGTCCGTGCGCGCAGAAGCCCACACTTTTGAACCTTTCACCTACTGCACACTCACAGCACGGCTGCTTGTCCCAGATACGACCTCCCCACCCGCCGGAAATGAAGGAGATAGCTCCCTGTGCTGTGATGCCAGTGAGATACTTTAGGGTGTGCTTGTGTTTGTAGTGGGAAAAATGTCTAAGCCCCCGCTTTCAGTTTTTCAGTTATTTCAAAGAAGCTCACAATAACTGCATTACGATGTCAAAAGCCTCCACAAACTGATGTGGCAGGCTGCCGTGCTAGCATTTTTTCTTTGCCTCTGTCGCCAAGTGCTTCCTTAAGGAGGTAATGTTGGGTCTCAGCAAATAACTATAAAGTAATGATTTAGCGCTGTATAAATAAAACTGAATTATATTCCCCAGGCTACACATGCATAGTGTGAGTCCGCCCCACAGGATGCTGAGGCTTGGAGTTGGCCTCATGCTCAACTTCAGGAAATAAACTATTTAGTAATATATTTTTAAGCCTTGAAGTACAGACTGCATGAGGATGAGTCAGTATGAGTAAGGTGACCCACATATTTAGTGCTGTCCCTTTGTCTACATCTACTAACACAGCAGCTTTCTGCAGAGCAAGTTTGTTGCATTTGAAGGCAGTGAAAGTGTTGGGATACATATGGGCCACAGTCCCAATAATGACCTTGATTAATGCAGATAACCAGGTGAATATATATGACATGTAGATGTGACAGAGAGGTGAGTGCCTCGAGATGTTTTCGGCTTTCACCTCTTCTTCCCAGGAATGAATAACAGTCCCAATCACTCTGACTGACACTGATACTAAACAGAGAGGAAGTTTGTCCCAGTGACACTTTGACTAAAACTTAGACTCAAGTCGACTCTGCTATTTTGTGATAGGAGACACATCCCAACTGATGCCGGGCATAAAATACATCAGATAAATCCCTAAACAGCTGTAAGCAAGTACTGCATCCACATCATCAATATTAGATTTTGGCTTGTCTTGTCAAAAAATGGCTGGTTTAGTAAACATACACTGTTTGAGGAATTTTGAAACATGTCTCGTATTAAGAATAGCAACAGGTGAAAAGAACTGCAGTCTGTTTTTAACACCATCCAAGGCTGCCAGGGCTGTGTGCAGCCTGACATGCTGCCGGTCCATATGTCCGTCCATCCAACTCTTTGGTCCGCCGCCTTGTATTTCAACCACTGCATGGTCAGATCATGGTGACGTTTGCTGTTATCATATCCAACTGTGAAGAATCCTACTGTTTTTCATAAACTCTGGTCTCTAATGCGTTGACTAACACAAAGTTTCCATGCAGTTTCTTGTTGTTTGTTGTGGTATTCATGCTCTCGTCCAGCACTGGTATCAGGCCAGTTGTTGTTCATATACACCACATCTAAATCTGCCATTGTCTTTAACTTCACTTGGTATCTGTCCTCACAAGCAGATGAACCCTCTCCGTTTTGAACACTTCACGACTTTTTTTTTTTATCCTCACTCTGTTTTGTATAAAGATATGCACAATAAATGGACAAAACAACCTCTCATACGGAAACAGAGCCAGATGATAATCTGCAGAAAAGACTTAATAGATCTGCACACTCAGCACAGCAGCCTAAATTAAAATTCAGTGGAAATTTCAATACAAATAGTCCACATCACATTTAAGCTCATAATGGCAGTGTACTTTAAAGGACAACAACAAATATAAAATGAAATTTCAGTTTCATTATAAAGTACGATTTAATGTCAGTACTCGCAGCCATAATGTGCAACAGGTATACAGGTTGAAGCCGATTGATTAATTCATCAAAAACAAAAGTCCTCCTGTGGAATGTGTATGTGCTGATCCACTTAAGCACCTCTTTTTGACGAGCTTGTAGGCAGAAACACGAGCAACAAAGTGGTAAGAGCAAACATTTTTACTGTGCTATGGAAAGCAGTCCTGTTGTAGATGCTGACTTTGTCTCAATTACAGGTCAGAGGGCATTGAGAAAATACAGGAAGTACAACAGAACAGGCTATTGGCATGAAAATGGCTGTGGATGCCAGCAGTGGAGAAATTCACTGCCAGTCCTCTGCTATTTAAGATGAACTTAGCACAGTACAGCGACGTGTTGGCTCAGTGTTGTCTGATATACTCAAATTAATCTGTATTTTGTGTGATTACTGTGCTTCACAGTGTAGATGGTTGCAGAGTGGAGTGGTGCTCGTGTGCTACTTGGACTTGCTAGTGGAACTATTTTATGACTGTTTTAGTGCAATAGGTAACATAGAGTTTTTTCATTTTTATTTGCCTAATGTCTTTTACAAATATCCACATTGTTTTCTTTGTAAAATCAAGAGGCTTTTAAGTTTGATAATTTGCACGGTTACTGCAAAGAGGTTTCACAGGTCATTGTGGTTTGTCCATTATGTTCCGCTGCTGAACTCTGAGATGTGTTTTTCTCTTTGTTATATTTTCCGGCCATGAATTAACAAGACGGGAACAAAGATGACACAAATTTAGTATCTGAAGTTGTGTTTGGGACTTACCCTGGACCCTGGATATGTTATCTTTTATATTTTCTACATTGCATCCTTGCAGGTGTATGTCTTGTATGGGAGTAACTGCAGGAGATGCTGTGTTGGTCTGACGGTTCAGTATAGAGATTGGATGTGCACCGACCATCCATGACATTAAAACCAACTACTGCTTTTAATGTTGTGGCTGAATGTTGTATATATATACATATATATATATATATATATATATATATATATATATATATATATATATATATATATATATATATATATATATATATATATATATACACATACACACACACAGTCTATACATTTACCAAATACCGTCTCTCCCTCATTAGAAAGCCTCATACATAGATGCTCTGTGTGGACAAATCCTTCTGTGAAAGAACTAGAAAGCTTTGCACATGTGTTTGCTGCATAAATTGTGGAGTGTTTTACAACATTTTGATACTGAAAAGAATTCAGGCTGTGCAAGATCGGTGTTTGACAATTCGTCTTAGGGTTTCAAGCTATTCTGAATCCACAGTGGATTGTGTCGCTCGCCTACGACAGGAAAAGTATTTCATATTTAGCCCAACAACAAGAGAGCACTCTGGAGGAGGAGCAGAGCAAATGTATCAATAATGAGGAGGAAGCCTTTATTCTAATGTGATTTTTCTGTGTGAGCGTCTGTTCAATATTGATGACAGGAAATAAAGAGCGGCCCTGTTGCAGAAAGACATCTCATGAATGTTTCTCACTGTGTTAATACTGCACTGCTTATTTCTTCATGAGACACAGTGGCGTGGTACACAGTGCAGAGTGAAGAAACCCTGATGAAACCTAGGGCTGCACACAGCAGCATGCCAGTCACCGCCGCATCGAAGAAGCGCTCCCACAGGTGCATCAGGAGGAAATGAGAGAGTCATTCCTCATTAGATGCCTTTGGGCTGTGCCAGCATGGACAGAGTTACTGTGTATACGACAGCTCTCAACTGCCTTAGTTGTAAATTGCTTCACAACCACAACACTGCTAAGGCTCAGTCAAAGAAAAGTGCAAAGTCTTTGACAGTGAGCTGGAGTTGGAAATGATCCCTTTACTGGTGCATTGTTCAGTCAATGACTTTATATTATAAGCAGATTGGCAGATCTTTTTTTTGTGTTTTGCTTTTTGTAATATTGAATTTTTGAATTTGGCTCCGGTTACAGACTTTCTTTCCTCTCTTACTCACCTCACGCTGATCTTGTTTGGCTTCTGAGCATCAAAGGTGCACGAACCCCCTTTGTATTGGTGTCTATTATTACTGTGTGAGAGCTGGCAGGCCAGTGATCTTCTCTACAGTCTTTTTGTACTAGGCATCTAATTAGTCCAACACATTTTGCATATGAAACATTAAACTATGCATCTCATTCAGGGCACGCCAGCTTGTGCTTGGAGTGCTTTTTCTTTTTTGGTAATGGCTCTCGGAGTTTCCTGGTAACACGCTGCTTATGAGCTAATATATTGCATGTCCTTGGAGAATATTCTGCTATTATACTAAAAGAGCATGATCGTGAGGCCTGTAGTAAGGCACTGCTAATGGGCTGATAAGAGTAGACATTTCACTGTGCTCTGCCAGCTTCTGAAATGTTGCAGGGCTGGTGCCACATCTAAATATTGTGGCATCCCAGTTGGGCCCTGATATCACTGTAGTATCAGACACAAGGTTAGAGAAGGTGTTAAGGACTGTGAATTGCCTGTTGATGATGGACTGACAGAACCGGTAGGGGGGTCAGTTTATGGAAAATCACACTTCCCAGTCACGATACTGAATGCTGCTTCTATTCTAAATGGTTTTGATACTGATTTAAATTGATACTGATTTAAATTGTGTAGCTCATTCTGTCCAATCTGCCATTTTTTACAATTACAACTCTTTGACATTGAATTGACATTCAATTCATTCTCATTGACCTTGTAACCTTGCTGTTAAACTGCAACAGTTCTACAGCAGCTCGCAGCTTCCGTCTGAGCTGTAGAAAGAGCATCGTTGAAGGGGTTTTCCTCTCAGTCCTATGTTATGAGGATGTCACATATCAGCATGCTGCTGCCTTGACCCTTAGGCCCCTAGACTCCATCTATCACTCTTCCCTCAGGCTTATGACTAGAAACAATTATAACACCCTTACCACTGCATTCTTTGTGATAGAGTTAGTTGAACTTCCCTGTCTGAGAGTTGTCAGAAACACTGGTACTTATTTATCTACTAAGCCATTAGTGGATAACTGCCTCCTTATATCTCATCCTTGCTGCTTTGACACTTTGATCCATTATTAACAAGGTCCAATGACTGGCTGATCCTTTAGGAGCCCCGAATTAGAACTGGTCTAGGAAAGACTGGCTTTGCTATTTCACGGATAGTTCTGCAATGTCAGTTAAAAATTCTAAACACTTCAACATCTCAGTTACTTCTAAACTATTTTCAATAATTATTCTCTTCCAGCTTATGACCACTTTCACTCCGACTGCATGTTTATATTGTCTAATTTCTGTTTTGTGTTTTATTAAGGAGTTTCTCCTTCCTTCTTAACTCCATGTCATTTCTTATAACTGTTAATGGGGCATTGCTCAGCCAACCAAGTCTGTAGAAATAAATATATATATTCTATTGAAAGTGCACAGGCAGGACATTTGTATGAAGCTGAGGATACATTCAGAGTGTAGCTAACTTAAACACAACACAAGGGTATTTTAAGTGAAATTTTAAGTAGAACATTTTAATGGAATCCTTTAAACACAACTATGTACACTAAAAATCATGGGTCAAAATTGTTCTTAAAATTGTTACGAAATAACATATTTTGTGTGTTCTTATTTCAATACAGTTAAAATGTGATGTGTACATTGGAAAAAAAAAACACAAAATAAGTATAATTCTTTTTCACCTGTTTTTGAGCTTAAACAAGCTTAAAGCATTTGTTTTTGAGCTTAATGTTTTTGAGCTTAAACAAGCTTAAAGCATTCTGAGAAAAAAACAACACTTATCTGTTTCCTTTCCAAGAATGACTGAGAACATTGATATCGGCCTGTGGCCAGTTAAGTATCGAGCTGGTTGGTCTAGCTTAGCATAGAGACTGAAAGCGGGGGGGCTATCTTGGCTCTGTTCATTGTTCAAAACTATACCTGCCAACATCTCAGAGGCTTATTGACTAACATGTTACATCTCATTTATTTAATCTGTGCACAAACAGAAATGAAAAAATTACAAGTTGTCCTTTCAGGTGGAGTTGTGTGCTAGAACTATGTCTTGATGATCAACAGTTTATCCATCCACTCAGCACTTCTGCGAAGTTACTGCGCCTGTAGTGCAGGTGCCAGATAAGGTAACAGTCAGCGTGCAAAGGTTGTGCTTTTGGTGTCTGTACATGCATGGTGGCATGAATCCCCACTTTACATCCCTGTTCAGACAAGTCACCGAGCCTGCACCAAGTTCACCTGGAAGAGTTAACATTAGAATTGCTGTCCACCGCTGGAGACAACTGTTGGTGAGTGAAGGAATGAGGTTTGATGCTGAACTCGGATCATTTCTTCTAGATTGGTATAAAAACAGCTGTTTATGCTAATGGTGGCTATGTAGCGATAGCAATAACTTACCCTTTCAGCCTGAGCTTTGGCTGGACCACTCAACGACAGTCAGGGACTTGTCCCAAACCCTCTCCAAGTGTGGCTCCACGCTTTGGGTCATTGTGGTGCTGAAAGATGAATTGTGGCCCCAGTCTCATGTCTCATGTGCTCTGGAGCAGGTTTTCTTCTAGGACCTCTCTGCATGTGGTTGCATTCGTCCTTCTCTCATTCTGACCAATAAAAACACATGGTTTTACATTCTGATCATATCAATATTGATCCGTCACAACAATAAATTAAGCTACCGGTTTTAATGTTGTGTCTGAATGGTGCATATATAGTGGGGTCTAAAAGTCTGCGGCCACTTAAAAAGTATGATTTATACTTTAGGAGAATGTAGTTAACACAGTAAACCATAATCAATCAATCAATCAATCAATTAATCAATCAACCAATCAACCCAGTACTGAGTTCATATTTAACTATTGTACATTTGTCAGGATTATTAATCAAGATTACAGTGTGTACTGTAAGTAAATTCATTAGCGGCGTTCTTATGGTGTTAACCATGTGCAGCAGGGGGACTGGAAATTAAAACTGGCTGGGACTTTTGACTCGGACTGGTCCACCAAATCCGGTCCGGCCTGAGGCACGCTTTATAAAAATCATTCAGTTAGATTAGGTTAGATTAACTATGATGATTTATAGAACTTTGTAGATACTTTTTACGCTGATCCTTTTGCATTGTGTTCAAATGTATATCTGTTTTTCACCTCCTCTCTCTGTAACTACAGTATATTAACTGTAGAGAGTGATATATTGAATTCAACCAAAACACTATTGGATTAAGTTGTCCATTGTTTTACAAAGGCTATTAACAACTGTACTCTGATCATAACAGAGGTGAATTCAGCTGAAGTCTTCTAAAAAACAACAAAGTAGTTTTTCACTTCATTCTGGGATTTTTCTGGAAATATTACTATATATTGTGTTGTATACTCCCTATTGCCCTCTTGGGCCATTTATCTGTGTGAATAAGTAGGACATAAACAGACAAAATATCTGCGTGAAATAAATGTAGGTATATGTCAGATTTTTACATAGCTAGCTGCTAGAGTTAGAGTTCATGTCAAGTTTTAACCAAGTACGTTGGTAAGGCCAATGTACTGCAGCACCATCTAGTGTTTCTAAAATATACTTGAAGTGTGTGAGCACAGCAGGAGACATGGCACAGGATGAGCAGAAAGATACAGTCAGGTTCATTGACATTTGGACAGTAATTCAACTTTTGCAATTTTGCCTCTTTACACAACCACAACAGATTTTAATTGAATGAATCAAGATGTGACTCAAGTGTCGACTTTCAGCTTTAATTCAAAGGATTTCACAAAGATTTTACAGTAACCGTTCAGAAATTACAGCCACATACATAGTGCCTCATTTTCAAAGGCTCAAAAGTAACTGGACAAACCAATGTTATTATGATATGAAGTCTGGAACCATGGACGTCACCAAATGCTGAGTTTCCTCCCTTGAAAGGCTTTTACAGGCCTTTACTGCAGCCACCTTCAGTTGCTGCTTGTCTCTGGGTCTTTCTGTCCTCAGTTTTGTCTTCAGGAAATGTAAAATGCTCAGTTGAGTTGAGGTCAGGTGACTGACTCAGCTATTGATGGATATTTTATTTTTTTCCCTCGAGAAGCTCATATGTTGCTTTCACAGTCTATTGTGGGTCATTATCCATCTGTACTGTGAAGCCCCATCCTGTCAGTTCTGCAGTATTTGGCTGAATCTGAGCAGATAGTAGAACCCTGTTCAAGATGCTGCCTGATTCCTCTTGGTCACATGCTGAGAACCGATCACTCTGGTCGAGTCACCTGGGTGAGGGTTGCTGAAGTTTAAAGAGCCAGAACACTGGAGGACCCCATCACACTGACGATGTCAGTAGTGCATCAACACAAGTATGCAACAACCATGGAAATGTGTTACATCCTGATATCCACACAAGACAAATCTTCCAATTCCTGATGAGTAACAAATAATAAAGACACACACACAAATGCCTTTTTTCCTGTTTGTATTTAGCATTAACACGTCTCTTTTTTGCATCGAACCGTTGTGACTTAATGCGTAGAACCCCCTGCCACTTGTACCGCTGTTGATACGTTTTCACATTTCCCCTTGTCACTGTCAATGATCCTCTTCTCTTTTCTGTTTTCTTCTCTGGTAAAGAGTTTTTTCAAGGTCTCATCTTTCAATATTTAACTAAAGATGAAAAATGTTTCAGTGGTTGTTTACTCTGAAAAAAGAAAAACCTGTGGAGGCGTGAAGCCCTGGTTGAATTTACTGACAGCCCTGAATTTTAAGTACAGAATTTTGAATAACTTCAGAAATAAATGCAAATGAACCAATTCTATATAATCTAAAATTCTAATTAATGTTCTATAGTTATAAAATAAAAAAAACAAGAATGAAATACTATAACAAACACAAAACATAATCATTGGCTGCCTCCACTAGTATTTGGTTGCAGAACCTTTGGCAACAGTGAGCCTCAAATTTTTCTTGTAGCTTCTAGAAGCTTCTTTCACCTGTCTGCTGGTAGTTGTTGTTGTGCACTGCTGTGCATCCAAGCTCTTTTAAGTTTAAGTAAGCTCTCTCCAAGAAGGTTTTATAAAGGGATGGCTCATCTGGGAAAGTTTTTGGGTCAAGTGTACAATTGATATCTGTATTTTTTATTTCACAATATAAAAGCTGTTGTTTTTGCTGTTGTTGTTGTTGAGTTACTTTGGAAATTTTAAAAAAGAGTCTTATAATACAAAAGTAGTTCAATTGCATTTATTTATGAAAATGTTTATAAATTCTGCACTTAAAATTCAGGGTTTGCCAGTAATTTCAACCAGGACTGTACTGATCCTTAACGCTGGGAGGACCGAGACAGCTGGAGACAGCACCAAGGACATCAATGAAAGCAATGGAAAAATACATCAATCGGCCAAGACATCAAAACTAAGAAAGAAAGAAAGACCTATTTTGTGATAATATACAGTATATTAATTATAATATTTTATTAATTTCTAGTGCAGTAACATGAAGGCAGCAGTGTAATGTGGCTGGATAGCTAATTTACTTCTGGGTAGTTTAATCTGCAAAGCATTTTATTTTAAAAGATGATCATACTCTTGTATATAAGATCTCTATATGGAAAATAACAAGTAATTAGCTATCAAGTAAAAGTTTGGGAGTAAAAAAATAGAGTATTTCCCATGGAGTTGTAGTTGGGTAGTATCAAAGTATCAATTGCTGTGGCAGACAATGAAAATACCTTAATTTGTATGTAAGTAAAGCAGTTGAGAATATGTACTTATATTCCATGGCTGGCATTTTCACCTACTATGACACAGAGGATGGATCGACATGTTTCTTAAGAGAGTTTGAAATCTGTGTTTTCAGTGCTCATTCGTCAACAATACAGCAGCGCCACAGCTGCAGGTCGGTGCTGCTAACTACCATTACACCAGAGTAGTTGTCTCCTCCTGGAAGTGCTCTCCCCTTCATTGAGTGACTGTCGTTGGAGTCGTCAGCAAACATCAATAACTTGTTTTGGAGTGTTTCTTTTATATTTGTATTTTTATTGATCCATCGTTAGAGACCTCTTAGAGTTTTATTCTTTCATTTCATACTCACCATGGAGGGACAGCAGGGGAAGGGACAATTGTTCCCTGAGTTTATCCTGAAGATAGAATCACCTGGGGTAGTAGAGCACCTGCCTGGGAGGAGGCACTGCTTCAAGACCAATGTAAGGAGCAGGAATCTCTCTAACATGATTGGCTGCAGTCTAGCTCTGCAAAATGGACAGTCATACGTATTTGTGTTTGTTTGTTTTTTAGGCTGGTGTACTATAGATCTATCCAGAGGTGATTATAAGCCATATACACATGCACACATACCACCGAACTTCTACCCCTCTCACAGAAAGAATTAGCTTGTTAGAGTCTTTCAAAACTGAAATTAGTAAATAATCACCCCATAATAAAGGCTTAGACAACAAGAACTACCTGGTTAAGGTTAAGGAAACGCCATGGTTTTGGTTAAAGTGACTGTTTTGTAGAGGTTAGGGAGCCTTTGCCTAATGGTCAAGGAATATGTGTAGAGATGAAGGAACAATTGTTTGACTGAAATTCTCCCAGACATTCTGACAACGTCACGTGACTTTTGTGGGGACTTGAATGTAAATGGGATTCTTGGCAGAGCAGCTCCTTAAAAAGCTGCTAGATTCATCACTAGACTAGACTTGACAAGTGACGTGGTCCTGCTTGAAGAAATGTCAGATTCGCTTCGTTCTAGAGGCCATGGACACGTCGCATATTCTCCCTTTCACAGACAACCACAGTATCGAGTTCTTCTGGCTGGACTGCAACTAGCATCTCCTGCCCTTCACTCTATATCAGGTGGCTTCACTACATCAAACAATGTCCAGTGTACTGTCAAGACAGGGTCAGTATGTGCAGTATGAAGACTGACCTTCACCACTGGCAGTGTCGGTGGTGAAACTGAGCGAAAGCACTGACTTCACCTGTTCACCCATTCACCTGTTCACCTGCTTTCTCCCAGGTGGCCAAACATGCCCCCCCCCATGTCCTGACAGAAGCTGTATTGTTGCCAATGTCTTTTCTTTTAGAGGTAATAGGAACATCTGTTAACATAAACCGATGCAGTTCAACAGTAACATAGACCACTTTCTACAAAATGTTTATGGGGTTGAATCAATATGTCTGTAACACTGTTTCAACAAAAACTGAACATTAGAACCTTTATGAGGGTGGATTCTTTACAGGAATGTTTTCTTTAATTGACTACATAAATTCTAACCAGGTGTTCTTAATAAGCTGATCATGAGTGTATATTCCATACTTTATCTGGAACTATTTACACATTCAGAAGACATGTTCAGATCTAATTGCTAAAAGAACACAAGCTTTCTCCTTTAGTTAGTCTCATTTAGACTTTAGTTTTACTTTGGAAAAGAGTTCCATGTGATCCTTAGCCCCCTCCGCCCCCCTGCCCCCTCCCCTCAGCTCTGACTGATGGTGTCTGACCCACACATTGATCTTCAGCTGAGAGTACATTACTGTCCATTATCTCTGAGAGGTGGTTTGGATCCAGAGCTCATAGAGGGAAGGGTTACAGCCTGCATAAGCAGGGGATGTTCCTCCATCTCATCAGCAGGTGGCAATACATGCCCACAGCTTAATGCATCCACTCAGGATCTGCCCTTGCAGCCTGGCGGTTCATAAAGCAACTGGTTTTCACAGGCCTAACACCTCTGCACCTGTGGCCGTTCGACTCCACATCCTTTTTTTTTCTAAAAAGCTTCTTCAAACATCTGAGATAGGTTATTGTATTTTATTTTCATTTATTCAAGAGAAGACAGATTGTGTTAACTGTGTGGGAGTGAGTCACATTTCTATCTGTACTGTAGACACAACAATAATAACTTAAATGAATAGTCTGACACACTTTGGAAAGCACACTCTCTCCCCCTCTCAGATCTGCCTGCTATGTATGGGGATGCCAGGGTTTTTCTCTGTAACCTCATGGTGACAACAGGAAGTCGCAGCGCTGTTCACCAAGAAATAGTTACAGCACATACCTCCTTTATGAAACCACAACTTTTTATCCACATAAATCTGTTTGCTTACAGATTAAGCTAATGATATTCAGTGTGTTAGTTAGTGAGCTTTTGAGGTGCTCGACAGTGCATTTTTGAATTTTGAACAGTCTGGCAGCCCCCCCCGAGCACACAGACATGGCACTGATATTAATCTTCTTAGCATAACAGCCAATTCGTGCATTTACCAACATGTTGAACTATTTTTTAAAGTAATTTTTTTGAATGAAATGGCTCAATGAATTGCTTAGAAAAAATAATTTCTTGACAAAATGAATAATCAGTTTATTGAGTAAATAACTGATTTGTTTAAAATAGTCTGAGACACATTCTGGGTCTTGTTTATATTAGAGTGGTTATAGTTGTACGCATGACAATAAAAAAAAATAACAAGCCAACTCTTTGTGCTTTGGAATCAGAGCAGACACGCTGTTCATCTCGGAGCTGTTGACAGCCCCTCACTTATCTCTGTCTGCAATCCCCACAGCTCAGCCACACACAGGCCGCTCTCCACAGCAGCTTTGATACAGGAAGCTGTGCTGCGAGCAATGGTGGCTTGGCCTGGCCCGGCCCGGCCTGGCTCGGTGTCTTTCTGCCACTGAAACTCTGAGAGGCAGTGTGGCTCTCCCTGTGACCCCCCCCCCCCCCCGGGTGACGGTGGGGGCGATGGGGAATCGTGAGAGTGTGCTGATGAACCGCAGCGACCCAACAGCAGGCAGCGAGGCAGCGAGTAATGCTGCTGCGCCGTCTGACACACAGCAGATGTACCCATGTGGGAACAACGTTCACATTCAGTCTCAGGCAAAAGGACAGTCATCTCACAATCTCTGTGCTGCTGTTGTCCACGTTACATCCAGTGGCAGTAAATGTACTGTACTGATGATATGGCAGTGATGCAGTATATAGACTTGGTCTATAGTCCCACATTGCCCATTCAAACTTAAAATGGGAGCACTCATAGCACACCTTAAAACTGTGTAATGACACATGTAGAGGGGGAGGGAAGCATACTTTGTTTATCATTATCTCTATACTGCAGACTCAGAGGTAATTAGCAACCTCCTCAGTGTGCTTCAGGGCTGCCAAAGGTGTGCTAACAGAGCTAACAGGTGGCAAGGTGAGAGCGCAGAGAGCTACAGCTCCCTGGGTTTTAGCTGCTGCTCTCTTTGTGTAGAATTACTGCATTTATTGTTGAGAAAACAGCACAAGGTCCATTTAGTAGCTGTTTGGGGCCTTTTCAATCATATGACACAGTATCTCTCTCAGCAGATGAACCTGTCTAGATGAACAAGTTTCCATTTTTTTTTAGGACTTATTATCTGGAAGTTGAGTCCACGAGATTATTCTAAACCTTGTAAAGACTTGATGACCGAACAATTCTGACTCCCAGTCCATTTAGTAGTCTATCTAAAGATGAAGAGAATGTGATATGATTGAAAGCTCCAAAAGACCCACTAAAAGGACCTTGATAGACCATTTTTGTCAGCTGCTGCAGGAATCTCAATTGTGTATGTACTATATAGTATAGTCAGAGAAAGTATGAAGAAATAAAAACAAACTTATTTCTCATGTTTTCGGAGAGATAAACCGAAGATGTTGCTGAAAATAACAAGACTGAGAAGAGCCTGTTTCCCCTTGGAAAACTGAAGGGATGATTCTGATTTATTCAGTTCAATTATTTGGCAATGCTTTGAAGGTATTATACTTTTTTATTTTGAAGGTCACTGTGGAGAGATGACAGGGGAAGAGGGTAGATGGGAAACGACATGCATCAAATGCCCCTGGCCGGACACAAATCAGAAGCGCTGAGGATCAGGGTCTGCGCCCTAATCCCCAGGTCACCTGGATGCCTCATTGGCCGTCACCTCTACCAGTGATGGTGGCATGGCACCACCCATGGTGTGTACGGGTGACATCACCTAAAGTGCTCCACCGCGGTGTCAGACCATCAGACAAGGAATGCTGGCACTCGCCTATTTATACACAGGCATTTATGGTGTGTTGAAAATTAGTGGATGTACAGACTCAACAACCAATAGAATCTGTCCTAAAACATGCCAGTTAATGACCTCACTTAGATAAAGCTCTGTATGGTCTGGTTAAAACATGTGGTGTGGAGACAGCAGAGAACAGGTTAAGTCCAGGGAATAGTCCCGTCCTACCAGAAATACTTGCTCACACACACCAAATGTGGATTATTCTGCTGGTGAAAATATTCCATAACAAATGCATTACTTCCTACTTTATGAAAAACAAAGACTACTGAGCAGCTGTTTTAGGAAATTAAAGTATATTTTTGTGAGCTGTTGTATATTTTCTTTCCTTATTTTTTCAAAGATTTGCATTTTTAAGAACCACAGGGGTTTCAGTTGAGAGCCACAGATAAGAGAAGATTCTTTTCCTTCATTGTACAAAACCATGCAACGAAATTCAGTTGCACTCAAGAACTGGGCTCAAATATATATATTAAAAAGTAGATGATAAATTAATGCTTTCATTCAATTCACTCATACACTCAACAAATCAAAACATGCCAGCATTTTTAACATTTTTTAGTATCATCATTTATCAGTGAGAATAAACTTTCAGTAAACTGCTTAAAGAGTACCAATGTGTAGAGTGCTGAGAGCTGAGCCCATGCCTGTACTTGTGCCACCATCTAACAAGGCAGGTCGGCAGGTCAGAGTGTATAATGGACAGACTAACATGTCTTTGGTTTTGGTCTTTTTAATAGATTTGACTGAGTGCAGTATATTTTCCACTGAGTGCAGGTCCCCCGGTGCAGCCACCAGCAAGTGGCCGCTTGGAAATATTCAGTGCAAAAAAGACTAATTTTGGCCCAAAGCTTGGTGAAGATGTGAAATGTGTGTAAACACATTATGCTAATAGAGTCAGACTATTTTGCCTTTGAAATGTTTTTTCTTTGCATGAATGAAATTACTGTAAAATTACACGTAATTAGGGCAATAGAAAAATATTTTCTGATCCTCTCTTCATGACGCACAGTCGATCATTGGGTGTGAGGGTCGGCGGAGGTCACATCTTATTTCTGTGGCCACTAGTGGTGAGGAGGTGCTGGGGGGTAATGAAGTGAAGCTCCCTCACGTGGCAGCGAGAGCCCAAAGGTTAGAGATGGAGGGTTTTTAACAGAGCTATTTACTGGTCCAAATTTTTATTGTCGATATGGAAACGACTGAAAAAAAACCTTCAGAGCTCCCTCAGCATCTGACCTCACTGAGCGAGTGCGTTGATCGGGGTGGTTCCTGACAGAGTAAATTAACCTAAAAAGACCTTGATTTAAGAGCTGGTGAAAACTTCAAACTGCTAAAGAAAGGAGCTCTAGTTCAGATGTGCATTTAGCTTTTGCTCGGGGCAAAAAAACTCACATCTTGTTGAACAGTATTGAAGCAGACTGCGATGCCCATGTACTCAGACTTTGGTCTGATATTTGTTCAGTAAATCATATTATTGTAGGTAGATGGAAATGCTACATTTGATAGTAAGTGTGCACCGAGTGGCGGAGAAGAGAGTGACCCCCTGGACCTGCAGAGGAAGCCAATCTGTCAGGGTCATAATAGAGACAGGTACGCTTTTGTCCCAGCATCCAGGCGATTTCCCAGCTACCACTGTAGCTGTGACTTGACAGTTTTTTAGACCTAGACCATCTAGTGAATCCTGTGAAGACCTCAGCTGCGACCCCTTGGCTGGTCACGCTTGGAGAACAGCCATCGGGAGTAACTCAGCAGTGTTTTTTTTCCTTTCTCTGGATGTCTTGGAGCAGGCCAGCGAGGGTGGGGTCCTTCAGATGGGCTTTCTGTACCCCGCTCTGTGTCCCCCTGTGGTGCCATTGCCCTCCAATGATGATGACGGTGTGGACGGTGCGGCTGCACTCGATCCTGGCGAGATGGCAGCTGCCCCCCGGCTGATGGCCGGGATGGGCGCTTCAGGGCCGAATCCAGATCAAGTTCTGAAAGAGCATTAACACGATGGACAGTATTTGCAGACCTTGCCTCATCTCCCTGCTGTAAATCTGTTTCTTCCTGCCAGAACATAAAAGCTTTCCAATCCGCTTTAAATTGGGTGAGTTTCTTTCTCTCCTTTCCACAATCCTGTCTTTTCCTCTTTCCCAACTTGCTTTTCAATGCATCTGTTCGTCTTGGGATAAAACCGCCTCCCTCAGGAAATCCAAGCTCTTTGACCCCGATTTCAAGATGGGTGCTTTACCATCATTTGTTAACATAGACTGGACGTTTGGTTGAGTAGTGCAGGTGGAATTACCCTCGGGTTTTTCTGACTCTTCTCAGATCCCATCACAGCATCTGATGGATGTTAGTTAGAATAATCACTTCATCCTCACCTCTAAGCTCTCTCCTCTCTCTCTGTCTCTCTCTCTCTGTCTCTCTCTTTCAGTCGCTTTGTCTCTCTGTCTCTGTCTGTCTCTGTCTCTGTCTCTATCTCTCTCTCTATCTCTTTGTCTCTGTCTCTCTCTTTCAGTCTCTTTGTCTCTTTGTCTCTCTGTCTTTGTCTCTCTCTCTGTCTCTCCCTTCTGTCTCTGTCTGTCTCTCTCGAACAAAACAACCTTCACTTTTCCCGCTCTCTTTTCTGCTTCTAGATTAGCTTTCACAGTTAATAAATTATTCACTCGGATCCTGTAGGTTTCTTTCTTCCTGTCTGTCTCCCCCCTCCTCAACATCCAACAATCACTCTAATAAATGAAACAAGAAAATTCACACTCTCAAGTCTCTGGGGAGCATTGAACAGAGATTCAGGACTTTCACCATGTCCCGTTCTCAACACCAACTTAAACTCACAGAAGAGGGAAAGTTCAAATACAGAGCCCAGGAATGCACAGCTCCCGCATCCTCCCTTTACCATTAGTTTTAACTAAAAGAGGAAAAAGATTAAATACAGGGCCCGGAGCAGGATGGAGCCTCTGCCTCTGTCCCTCAGTGCTGCAGCCCCCTCGTCTCTTCCAGGACCTCCCCATGGTCCTCATGCCCTCGCTCGCCCCCCAGCCTCTTGGTGGAATCATTCAGGAATAAATCTCTCCTCAGCCACTGGTGGAACACATCAGATGAGTCATCTAGTACCTAATGTCTATGATTTATAGCCAAATAACACAATACTTTCAGTGCAAAATTCTCCATCAGTGTCCTCACTGATCACTAGTGGAGTTATGAATTGTCATATCTCCCATGTCAGTCAATTGTCTCTGTGCCTGGGTTTGGCTCTGTTAAAGGACGTCAGCCACCAAATTCAAACCCTTTGCTCTGAAGCGGAGGAAATGCGTCACTCTAAAACTTGCAGAATTTACAAAAGGTTTCATCTTACCTTCAACAGATAGTATCAAACAATGGCTACTAGGACATCACCTGCACACTGGGACAGAAGTGTTCTTGTGATTTGCCTCCTCTGCAGGTTCAGATGGTTTTTCTTTTCTCTGCCACTGTGGGTCCATCATCACCATCTCATGTTACTGCGGATTTTGGACATGATGAGCAAGTTTAGCGGCCGCTAAAAGTCTGCTCTAACAGTCTAACACTGTTTGCATTGAACAATAACACCAACGTCTGTACATCATTGTACATTAAAATTACCGTACAATATAATTGAGATTATCATATTTCAAGATACTGGAAATAAACAGTTTTCTCACGTAATGAATTTGGATTAGTTTACTTTAGTGTTTTGATCAGTTTTACTGATGGCAATAAACCTTCGGCAGCATAAGGAGAAAAGTTTAATGACTGACAGCTCCTAATACAGAAGTCAGTCTGTTTGAGAGCGATAGTAGGGTCTAACTCTGAGTTTTCATTTTTATTTCTCGTACTACCTAATCATATATCTGTGGATTGTCACTTGAGCTGTCTAAAATTTTAATCTGCTACTTCTATGTGGCATCATATTGGACTAATACTTGTTGTAAACTACTTTACCTTAATTCTGCAAAATAAACCTGATTCCAGTGAGATATTATGTGATTGCCATTTACGATGAGATGCAGTTCTACAGTAATCCCCTCTGAGCACAGGGTCAGAGACGGACGACTCTCCATGTTTGTCTTGTGCTCCGGGTTTAATGAGGCACTGAAAAATTGTGACAGAAATGATTTTGTGAAGCTTCACAGTGGAGCTTCATGCAGTAATTACTGCATGATGAGAAAAGAAGCAGAAATATGATGAGATTTCAGATATTGCAGACTTTTCTTAATTGTATTGTATTTTCTTAATTACAATTTTAATTGTAGTTAAAACACCTAGTCTAGCTGATTACCATGATGAACACTACAGTTACTAACTGTTTTTAATGTTATGGCTGAGCAGTGTATAAATCTAATGTCTAACAACACAAGATAATTTTCAAAGATGTGTTTGAGTTCATTTAGCATTTTCAGCATTCCACCAGAGAGTACTGATAAGCTTGTTTTTACAGAGTAAAATGTAAGAAAACAGTACTGGTTTTAAACATTACTAACTAGCATGATATTTGGATAAAATTTAAACATCGCTAATGTTCTTAATGAGCTAAACTCTGTAAACATGGCTTTATTGTCCACACACTGAGTGGAGCTTTCATAGTGGAAGCTATGTGGAAAAGGTTGCTGAGTGTGTCTCTGCCAGCCAGAGTCCACACAGCCAGCGGTGTCCGGACCATATGGCGGAGCAGCAGAGGGGTAATTAGCCGTCGTATGTGTTTGACTTTCTGTCAGAGTGATGAATCTGACCAATGATGTCTGAATGATGTTGATATTCTAAGGTTTCCTGTTTCCATGTTCCAGAGACAGTAAGATAAATGAAGATTCTTCTCTTTCTTTCCCCGTGAAGCGACGGCAGGGTGGTGATCGGGAGAACCGGGCCTTTTCCTGATGGGCAATCATAGAAATGGGGCCAGTGTGGAGAAAAAAGAAACATCAGAGAGTGAAAGACAGTGAAAGCCAGACAGAGCCAGAGGGACAGCGATAGACATGGCTGTGCGGGAGTGATCAGCCCAGCCAAGCAGGCTGCACGGTCCATTGTGGCTTTGTGTGCCCCCCCCCCCAATGACTACAGTCAGTTCAGTCCCGCGGCTCCGTCCGATAGCTTATGAATAACAAAGTTTGAGAAATGTAAAGCTCTGGCTGAAAAACTCGTACAAAACAAGATTAAATCCCATAAAATACATAATTCTTCAAAGAGTTGTTGCTGTATCAGCAGTGACTCTGCAGACAACAGAGTGGAACCAGGACCACAACTCCCAGTGAGTCCAGTACAAGCACCAGTCAGGTTCTGCCGTAGGAGGCAGAAGGAAAATCCACTGAAGAAAGAAAAACAACAAAAATAATGAAATAAAATATGTCTGGTGCTGTATTTACTGCTTTAGTGGTTTGAATGGGATATCTCGCTCTTTAAAAGTTGATAACTTTTGGTTAGCGAGAGAGGAGAGGGAAAAATATTTTAATAGAACACATATAAAACAGCAGTAAATAGCAGCTACCTCCATTATTAGTGTTGATTCTTGTTATTGTGTGGACTCAGTTATACTCTGTTCATCTTCCAGACTGTAGCTACTGTGTTGTAGTTGTGGGCTGTAACATAAAAAGGTTTCTGATACAGTTTGTCTTCACATGATTATCATAGACGCTGTAGTTGATTTAAGTTAATAAAAAGTCAAATATAATGTTACAAAATTATAAATGTGAAGGGATCTCATGTGCAGCCAGCCACGAGTCCAGTAGCAGTGAAGGGGTTGGATGAGTCCTAACATCTTGTGTCCAATCTTTGACAGAGGGCTTGGAAATAAATACTGGCCCATGCTGAGTTAGTGCCTGGACACCGACTGGGCACGGGAGGTTTTTTTTTTTTTTTGCCTCACAACTGGTTGTGTCCTTACGAATTCTAATGTGTCAGAAAACTGTTGGAGCCACGGGAGGAGCTGAGCAGTGAGTAGCTGAATCCTCTGTGACCTCGGGCACCTCCTGTTGTTATGATGGGGGAAATTGTTTTTTACATTCTGAAATTTCTTCTGAAAGACGTTTGGACTGCTTTTCAGGGAAAAAAAAACAGTCAAGTATGAAAGCAGGAGCGTGCTACAGAGAGCAGTCTCCGTCGGTGTCTCATGCGTCCCTGGCCTGGTGGTCTCTCAGACCTCATTAGTGGCTTGAATGTAGCTCCATTGCCAACTGTTGCCAGGGCTGTGACCTGGGAGGACGCGAGCACGCCTCCGTGCTTTCAGGCTCACGGGAGACGCGTTGCACACAGCATGGCTACGAGCTGTGGTGGCTGGCTGATCTGACCATGTCTGCACTCGTCTGCAGCCCCCGGGTCCCATTAGCGCCACATCCAGGCTGATAGCAAATAGCGTCGTTTCCCTCCACATTAGATATCTGACATACAGCCTGTCACATATGGATACATTAGGATGCTTTTGCTCACTTACTGTATTGTCTCTGCTCTATTGGACATCCTTCTTTTATCAGTGTTGGACGTCCTTGACCACATGTGATGAAATGAATAGCCAGCAACCAATGTATGCTGAGACACCTTTTTATAGGGGGCTCTATGTGAAACAGTTATAATTTGGTATTGAGAAATGTTTGAGTTAATACATTGTGAAAAATCTTTGGTGGATTTAATAGTGATTTAAGAATGAGGTTACTCAGTTACTGCTCCGCACTCCATAGCGTAGCCTGCCACCCCTTCACCAGCCTCAGCCCACCAATGTTTATTTTACTAGCTGGATGGAAAATGGTGACTACCAATGCACTCAATCAGTGTGTTTTTTAGCATCTGCCACAGTTTCTAAGATTAACTGTTTGGCAAATGATGTGTTTCATCTCTTTGGCTAGTGGTAGTTGTTAATCTGTTGTTGGTGGCTTTCCAACTTTCTGTGCTTTGGCCGCACTTGTACCATAGGAAAGTGAGATCATGAGCAGGCCTGATTAAATTCGGTTTTGTTTTTCTCTATGTCTGTCACTGATATCTCAGAAATTTGCCAAAAAGTCTTCATTAAACAGGTTAAAATCATCGCTCAGGCCACAATACAGTCGACATGAATTTAGCAGTGAAGCAGATGTGGGATTTCTGCCATAAAATGACATTCGTTTCACTTTGAAGATAGAACAGATAGACTGCTGATTCCTTTCTGTGGGGACATGTAAAAATTAAAATAACAGGAATGATGGCTCTATGTGAACAGAAGGCTGAAAAATAAAACAGCATTATTTTGCTGCAACTTTTTTGTAAGTGCTGTGAGGTTTTGTAGAAACCACAAATCCATAATTTATTGGATTGTAGATCAAAAAGGGGTACAAAAACAAAATGTCCCATCCTTTTGATCTGGTCTGTGTGGAAGAAATGTTGTTGTCTAGCACATGAAGGGCTGTGTTAATGCAATGAGTGGAGACACACATTCTGACTATGGAGTTTTTGGAAACCCCAGCCTTTTAATGAGCAGTGATGTGGAGCAGCCAGTGGCTGAGAGGGTCTGAGCGGCGACACACATCCGTCTGCTATGAGCCACCAGTGCACGTTTTCACTATGAGGGGGGGGGCAGATTAAAGACATCAAATAAATCTTTGATAGAGGTTTTACCAGCCTGCTGAAGCAAAGGAAAAATAGATCAAAAAGGACTGTGGGTTTGCTTCACTGCCTGTATGTATGTGGACTCACCCATCAGCAGACAAATCTGTCATCTTCCACACTGTCCTAGGCCCCTAATTTTGACGGAGGCCCTGGAGACCGCTTTCATTATGAAAAAAAAAAAGAACATTTAAATTTTCATTATAAATGACAATTCTGGTTCATGATTGCAATGCAGACAACTACAAATGTCCACTGTTCATGCAAAATATATTTTATGAAGTTGTATGTCTACTTGTCTGTATTTTGTCATCACCTATACTATGTTTTAATGCAGCCAAATTCACAATATAGTCGTAATGATGATAGTTGCATATTTTTGTGTTGTCAGAAATGGTGGTAGTGTGATAAATACTTAACAAGCAGATGGTTCCAAGCTGCTGTGAAGCAGATAAAACATCTGCATTTCCTGAGGAAATGCCTGTGATTGCTGCATCTGCTGCTGTTGCTTCTGGGGATTGATGCATAAAATAGGATCTTATTTTTGTTAAAGTAAGGGACAGAAACACAACAATAATATAGGTATAAAAGTATTGATCAAAATAAAACATCAATAACTGGCCAGGCAGTGGCAGTATGGCAGCAACTTTTTTTTCAGTTAGACTCTCCTCATTAAAATAAATAATAATTAATTTGAGAGAGATATCAACAAGCTGCTTGACATTTTAAAAGTAGAACCATGTTTCAACCAATTAATATCTGGGAGTCGCAATGGTTTGTATCAATTTAGATTTTTATTTGTGTATTTATTTTTTTTACCATAGTGCCCCCTAGAGGACAAACTGCATGAAACTCATCAGTCTTATTTATTACCTCAGTCTGTAACCTTGAACCAAATTAAGTTGCATAGCAGGTCGAATTGAACTTACTTGATCAAACTGACAAAAGTTTGTTAGCCAGCCATGGAATGACAATTCATTAGGTCTCAAATCAAACACGTGAGCAGTGTTCAGGGTTGTCAACACATTTTATGCCCTAGGTTTGGCGATGCTTGGATTAAAGATGTAGCATGTAAAAAACAAACATTTAAAAGTAGCAGAGTGACACAAATGGGCAGTGTCTATATCAGTCACTTCAGCATCATCCCCTAAATCCATAGACACCCAACTTTTCTTCATCACTTCTCACTTGCTGAGATAGCAGCTGAGACATTCTGCAGTATCTATTAGCTCATTTCTCACCACATGGTGTTGCTATCACCACCACTTTTCAGCATAAAAAGCACCAAAGTAGAGGTAAGGTCCCATCTCAGTCTGGTAGCCTATATAGTTTATGAGATACCGGTCTAGTTTCATCACGTTTCATCATGTTTCCTCATGGTTTGCTCATTTTACACAGAAAACCATTAAAAACAACAACAACAACAACAAAAATCATATGAAATCAAATGCTACAGATACCTGCACCTAGGGTAATAGCAGCTCTCTCCTAATTGCTGCTCTGGCAGCAATCACACAGTTATTTTCTGATCACTGCACTGTTTGACAAAATGAACAAAAACATATATTCATGTCAGCAACTTTTGGCTACACCGACTTCAAAGCATCAAGGGGAGAGAGTCCACAGGAAAGGGAATGTATTAGTCCCGACTTAATAAAGCAATGTGAGTTCGACTTCACTGTAAATAGATACAGCAGCTGCTCAGTTGTTGTACCTCAGACAAAGTAGCTGCAAAAAGCGTCTCTACTGTGTTTTAAAACGGCTCCTACTATTGCCACCAGTAACCAAAGTGTCCCCAAATCAATCATGAGGGAAATCTTAAGAAATACACAAGTGGAACTACATCAGTATATGGAAGAATCCAGTTTGGACATATCCTCTGGGCCTGGCAATGAAACACAGGCCTTATTGTGGTCCCCAGAGTCTCCATCAGTAGAAAAGGAGGCAGAGCCTTCGGTTCTCAGGCTACTCTATGGCGGAACAATCTTCCAGTTTGGAGGCAGACACCCTCTCCTCGTTTAAGAAGAGGCTGAAAACCTTCCTTTGATAAAGCTCATAGTTAGAACTGGCTCAGGATCAGCTACAACCAGCCCCGTGCTATGCTGCTATAGGCCTAGACTGCCTGGGATTTCCCATGATGCACTAGGCCCTTCTTCCCTCTCTCCCTCTCCCCATTTATATCCAACTGCTGCTTGTTAATAACTTTGTCTTCGCTCTCTCTCTGTCCTCAGTCTGCAGGTCTCTCTGACTCCAGAGAGATACTATTCATAATAACAAAAGTAACAATAAAATTAATAATAATGATAACTTTTGCAGTAGTAACACACTGGGTCCTACAGAGGCTTAATATGCTGTTGTAGCGTTAACCTGACCCCTCAACCTGTGGGTGAGAGAGCAGCACCTGGTATGGGTGAGGGAGTGTGACTTGGAGCCCGTTGTTTCACTTTTGGGCAATCTGTGTCCCCGGCACGACTTCTGATCTTCTAGGGACTTGTGCTAGTTAGCTAAGGTAGGCCAAGGTGAGTAAAGGTACTCGGTTCCATTCCACTACTGTAACCAAACTGCTACACTGCACAAAAAATTCTCACTCTGGTATTTTTGCAAGTTGAGACAACTGCATGTCTAATCGCAACTGTATTAAATCCTATCTCGACTTTATAATTTGGAATATTTAAATGAAAACAAATTTAGTTATGCATAATATGAAGTTGGAAAATCAAATTTAAATATGAATAAATCATATCGCTTTAACATGGGCAGGCCCGGACTTCCCTGGGGGCTGTTCCCAGTGCATGGGGTTGTCTGTTTTGCCAAAGTCAGTCCACAGAGATAAAGACGAGGTGGAGTTTTCTGCTGTGTCCAAGCCTGTGGACTCTTGCATAAGGATGGAGCTGGATGAGGATTTCAATTTTATTTTTTAGCTCATTAGATTTAATCTGAAGGGCTTCTCAAGCATCGCCTCTGGCCACCCTCTGCGCAGTCATATGCTTTCGGTCCAGATCAGACTTGGATCTCTAAATCACTTTAATTAGAAGACTAATTGGTGAATCTAACAGCTGTTTTCTTCCAGAAAAATATCGCATTGGTCTTGGTTCAGTACCTCATGCCAATATGATGACTGCGAAGCAATGGCAGCCATGAAAAAAGGAGAGATTGCAGCTCCTTGATGGTATCTTAAGTTTGGTATTGAGTTTCATGTGAGCGCAGCATCTGTAACTAATGTTGACAGTTTTGCCATGGGGAACTAAACACGCTTTCAGTGGCGAGCGCTTTGTTGCCGAGGCCCGACACCACGTCTCGTTAATTCGGCGGCAGATGCAGGGATATGGCTTCACACTCGGAGCCGGGAAGACGCTTGCAGCTCTCTGTCATTCCCTATGGTGACGCTGTGTTTGAGGATGCACTTCCTCCAGCACACCTCCGCTGCACTGTCAGCCATCTCCTCCTGATCGCCCCGCCACATCTGACACTTTATTCATCTGCGGAACAGAGGCGAGCCGAAGAAAAGCTGCTCGCCTTTTCCTTGGATTGCATTAAGACCTGGCAGTCGGCACTCATCAGCCCAGGAAGCAACACATCGGTGTTATTACTGCATCGACTATGCAGAGCTGCTTCCGGAGCTCATTCCTCGCGCGGGCTCGCAGTAACTATAGTAACTGATTCATATTCTGACATCCTGAGAGCCAGGCTGTTTCATCAAGAACCCAGCTCTGCCATGTGTTGATAGGGCCACTCTTTCCGGTCCAATTGTGATGTTTGTCTTTTGCATAGGAATAACACAAAAAATAAGACACAAAAATTAGAAAAACGAAAATCCGAATTGAAGAACCACATAATATTTGGAAATTCGAGCTGTACTTTGAATGGACTTTTTCACAGTAGTGCCAGGAGTTTCCATATGCTGTCTGGACCCTATAAACATATCAAACTTTTGAGTATTGGATGTAACAAAGAGTGAAGGGCACATTAATGGGATTTGCAGGTATCGAGAGGAGGTAAATTGATTTATCCTTCCAAATTAGCTGTAGGCCACATAACTTATCAAATCAGGGAGCGATCGACCTCATCTTGTGATAGGTGTGTTAATATGTGTGTATTATTTTTACACCAAATAAAATCATCTACCAACCCATGTGCCCTTTATGTTGTATCATGCCAGCAGCAGAAGTAGGAAATGATCGTGACAATAAAATTATTAAAATCACAATGCAGAAAACTTCCAGACACTAAAAGTGGTCCATCTATCATCCAAACTGCAGCTGTGAGTCTGACAAGCATTAAGTCTACTCTCTGACTCTGGAGCCCCAAAGTCATCTCTTTCTCCAGCACATGGGCAGCAGTTCCTGCACAGTGCATGTGAAGGAAGGGCGGAAGGTGGAAGGGAGGGTGGGGGGTTGAGCCGACAGGTTTGTAGTACCGAGCGGTCTCGACAAGAAGTGCAAAAAGCTGAGCGAAGCCCCGAGGGCAGAACCTGCATCAGCCAGTCACTACCCAGACGCTTAGGACCTTAACTTTGTCACACACCACTCAGGTGGGTTTGTAAAACTGTTTATGATTGTGTTGCTTCCATTTTGATCACAGTTGGTAGTTGGTTTGGTATTATATTTACATTTACATTTATGTTGAATTGAATCATTTGGCCAACCCAAATTGAGGCACGACACTAAAGCCTCAGTACAGTAGGGGACCTTGAAGTAGGACAGCATGCAAGGAGATCAGGTAAAGAAGTTCAGCGAGGGTGTGCAGTAAGTTCTAGTTAGGAACATTATAGGGTTAGAGGTTTAAGGAGAGGAGGTTTCCTAAGAAGAGCTGAATCCTCAAGGGATTCTCAAAGATAGAGAGGGATGCTCCTGCTCTGATAAAATTCAGTAGCTCGTTCCACTGTCAGGGAACCGCAGTCGAGAACAGTCCAGAACCGCAGTCGAGAACAGTCCGGACTGCGATGCCTTTTGTTCAGGGACAGCACTGTGAGACGATGCTCCTCGGAGGAACCCAGTGGCTGAGAAGGAGCATAAGCCTGTATGGCTGAGAGGAAGTATATATATCATTTTATGTTTGAAGATCAATTCACTTTAGTGATAAAGAACTGCTTCAGCTGCTGATTATTTTCTGATATATAGAATAACACTGTTTAAGTCCCCACAGTTTTCTGGACCTTACTGGCTATTCCCACTGCACAGAGAGTAAAGTCCCTACATGCCACTAATTCAGCTGTTATTGAGCTGATTAGACTTTCACAGGACTGTGTTGGCAGGTACATAACTGTACTTGTGATATATTGTTGTATTTTGGTAAAAATTCTCAAAATCATAACTGTGTTTAATACTACCACTAAAAGGTGAACACTGGAACTTTGACTTTCCACAGACAACAATAACATCCTTTCAAGGTCAGTATTGTTAGTACTAATGGTATTATTAGTATTTCATTAGTATCTGTCATAAATTGGTCATGATTATTAATTTGCAATTTCATTTAGTACATATTGGGTGCAAATGACAAACATCGGGGCCTCTACATATGCAGCCTCCCCTTCGTCTTTTAAAAAATCCATCTAAATAATGGAATCAGCAAGTAAACACATGCATCTGCAGTGGTTACTATGGTAATCAGTAATGAGGTGTTTGAATCTGAAATCTCAGCATATTTCAGCCCTGTTTTCTCAAAATACTTTAATATGATGTGAAGTTTTTACCTGGAGGATTTACAGCATTATGGAAAATTATCTGAGTAGTTGAAGCCTTTTTTTCAGTGCCAACCAGTCTGGTGATTCTCCTCTGACCTCTGACCTCTGACCTCTCTCATCAGCATGAGCAGCTGCTCACTGGATAGTTTCTGTTGTTGGCTCCATTCTGAGAAAAAAACCCTAGAGACAGTTGGAGATCAACAGTTTCAGAAACACTGAAACCAGCTCATTTGACACCAACAATCACAGTCAGAGTCTCTGAGATCAGATGTTGTCTCTGTCTTGATGTTTGATGTGAACATTAACTGAAGCTCCTGACCTGGATCTGCAGGATTTGATGCAATAAACTGCTGCCATATAACTGGTTGATTAGATGACTGCCTGAATAAGCAGGTGTACAGGTGTTCCTAATAAAGTGCTCAGTGAGTGAAGAAGTAGTGTAATAAAACTTTATAAATGTAGGAAAAACCAGTCTTGCCTGTATTAAAACAAGCTTAAAAAATAGGACTAGATCCTGCCATGATTCTCAGCTTGACTGACTTGTACATGCAGATCAGTAATACACACATAATATTAACATAAGACATAAATATGGGAAATAATTTTGCCCATGAAGTCTAGGTTTTTAAACCTTCCCCGAACTGCAGAAAATTTATTTGCATCTGTGATGTTTTTTAACTCAGTCATAAAAATGGGGAGGATTGTTAACATATTTGTTAAGATAAAACTTGCCCACTATCAGTCATCTACATTTTATTTGTCATGTTTTCAAGTGAGAACTCACTCGTCTTAATCCTACAAATGAAATTCAAATTAATAAGCAGCTCAGCTGTGCTCGGCACACTCAGAGGTTTTGTTGCGACCAGTAGCTTATTATAAAGTTTATTTAATCAGGATAGATCTCATTTCTGAGGGAGACCTGTGTACATGTAAAATAAGACAAGATACTGAAGAGCAATAATACACATTTGAATATAAAACAAGAGCAGATCATGAAATACAATAAAAACATTGATATTATAATTGTGCTTCTAAAATGCCCCAAGGGAACCTACAATAGTGTGGATTGTTGAAGTGGGTTGAAAATTATAGCTGGAGCTATGAGAAATTAACTAAAAGCAGCCTTGGCATTTCCAGTTGACTGGGGGGAACATGAAGTGTGAGCAAATCTTGGGATTTGGGGTTTGCCAGAGTCAGCTAATGATGTGAAGGTTCAAGTAGGTTCAAGGTAGAATTTATTATGCTTCTCTCCATAGCTAATATTTGATTTACAGTAGAATGAAATTATGTTTCTTCAATGCTATGGTGTACACAGACAGAACAGATGCAACAAAGAAAAACAAATATAAGACAGTAAAGCTCAAGCAGCAAGTAACAATGTGCCTCATCTCTTAAAAAAGTTCTACTAATGTAGGTGTGGTTCTGTTAGACAGTGGTTCTGGGCCCAGATGGCTCTGGGGTGAACAGCGCAGTGGAGGAGCCGTTCCCATCACCTGCTGCCAGGCCTTAGGGTCAGGGGTGTTGCATTTACACAACAAGCAGTAATGCGGCCTGTCAGGACACCTTTCATAGGTCGACAGTAAAATGTGTTGAGAGCAGGGGGAGGAAGCCTAGCTGTCCTCATGAAATGCAGGAAGAGGAGATGCTGCTGGGCTGTCTGGGAGATGGAGGGGCCGTCGAGTGAACAGCTCACAGTAGGTTGCTGCTTTAACGAACTGCCAGAAACTTGGTGCCGGACTGTAGAGCCACTGACAGACTATGGCAAACCTCTGGTGTGTTTAAGAACTGGTTCAGTGTGTCTCAGGAGGGTTGTGTACGCTGGTGATAACTTCAGAGGTGTAGTCCGATACTCCACTGCAAACGATAACCACAACAAACTACATAATGTTAGCAAACTTTAGATATAAATTGCTGTGCAACTGATGTTACCGAGTCTGTTCACTGAGCTCAAGGAGTGTAACAGTGTAATGTTTACACAGGATGTGTTACAGCTGCATTTTCAGTCGGCCTTCTCAAATGCACCTGACAGAACAGGTACCTATCTTTTTTGATGGACACAGCTGTCTACACAGGCTGTGTAATGGCTCCTGATTTGCTTGCTCAACTTTCCCTTTCGTCTATCAGCAAGCAGATGGGCCTGTTTGAGTGAAAAAAAGTCCAGGGTCATTTCCCATTCGCATAACCGTATGTCGTAGTTGGGAAGAGGGATGAACTTTTCTGATATTTGTTTTATGGTGTCCGTTATATGATATACAGTGCAAGGATTACATACATGCTCCCATAAGCTCCATCATCGCGTCTCTCAGTCACATCTTTGGAATAGATATAAAATGAACAGCTGGGCCAACTGATATGGACTCCACATGTTGAGCAAATGCACAAATTCCTCCTTAATTTAACAGAGCCGAGTAAGGATGGCAGCTTGGTTTTAATATTGATGTCCAAATGTTTTTACCTGTGGCATCTGTCTTCCTGAAAAATTAGATGTGTTTATCTGCAGATGTCTAACGGACGTGCTCAGGTAGCATTCATAGGGTAATCATCATCAGTTCTTCCTGTTAACCATCCATCTGTAGCTGCAGGTTCGTCTGGCCCATGTTGGATCTTTGAATCTCACAACATCTGGCTTAGCTGCAGTCCATAGAACATCCACTGATTTATTTATTTAGCTGCATGGGATTATTAAGTAGTTATCAAAAGCTTCTCCAGATCGTTTGCGTTCTACCTTGAAAAGTATTAACATTTGCCCAAACACTTTGCCGTGGAATGGTTTTCACATATTTTTGCATGATCTTTTGTGCTCTGGGTCTAAGTGGTCATGATGCAGCTGACTGATCCATGGTTGAACCCCATGTGGGCCCCAGTCATTTCTCAACATGGACTCTATTTCCCAGTCTAATTTCTGCATGGCTCCAAACAGAAGCTTGTAAATATTCTAAATGATCATGGTACATCTGGTTATTTAACTGTCTCTCTCTTAAACAGCCCCATAAGAAAAATGGAGAATCCAAAAGCCCCCAACAGGAATGTCAATCTAAGGATATACCCCAAACAAAATCCCATTTCAGTCTACTTTAAAAGGCTGTTGAAAGGTCAATGCAGCACTGGAAAGAAATGTCAGTATACCCACTGAGACCAAAGGTGTGTTATAGTATATAGCCTGATGGAGGAGGTTAGGAGTCATGGTTGGAAGAAAATATGGTTGAAAAACATGCAGCACACAGACTAGGACAAAGAATAGCAGCCCCTAGAGAGCCCCATGTTCACTGCAAAAAGCTGACGGAGCAATAACATGCTGATGATGCATCGGCTCTCAGAGCCTTACTGGTCATCGGAATAAAAAAAATTGAGGCTGGTCCTGAAGGGGGCACAAGATGAAATGTAATGGACTCATTAAAACCATTGCCTCAGATGCATAACTCCACTCAGCAGAGTTTACCATTAGCATTCCTCCTGCCAGGAAACTGAATATCAGCACCACATCTAACAGTTGAGACATATCCTGCTCTGGACCAAAGTGTTGGATGGTTGGACAGACCAAGAGACCAACACCCCCATTCTCAGACCCCAGCGCTTGTGGGGCCAAAATGCACTCACTGCACCTCCCTCATACTCACCACATCGGGCCCCACTGCGGTGAGGTCATTGTGTTTGGTTCTGATCGAAAACAAACATCTGCAAAGGACGTAATTAAAATGCATCTCAGTGCCCCTAGAAATAAATAGCGTCGAAGGGTGTGTAATCTGTGTCAACACTGTTCAAGATCTTAAACTTTGGCCTGTGTATATAGTCTTCACCTGCCTTCATCCAAGAACCTAATAAATGGTAAGTTTTAGAGTCGGCGCACATCAACTGAGGCCACATCAGTTATGTGAGGCTGCGGTGAGCAGGGAAACAAGGTGCTGATTTGTCGTATGCACACAGCGTGTGTCAACGAGACACCACTCCCCTCCTCAGAATAAGGCTCCGTTGAAGTGA
This sequence comes from Istiophorus platypterus, assembly GCA_016859345.1. Lineage (NCBI taxonomy): Eukaryota > Metazoa > Chordata > Actinopteri > Istiophoriformes > Istiophoridae > Istiophorus > Istiophorus platypterus. The sequence goes on along the minus strand of CM029133.1, from coordinate 1,224,786 downwards.
GAATGGGGAGCAGCGAGTGCATTCTGACAAGGTACACAACATTTTCTGTGGCTCACAGCTGAATGAGCATGACGATACACAAAGTTATAGCCAACGCCGGCACACTCATGCTGTTCACCGTCAATGGCATTCAGCTCAGTCGCTCTGCCCGTCACCCGCACTAGACAGCAGACGTTAGTTCTCCATTCGCATGGCAGAATTTGTCAGCGGCGCAGTGAGTCCCTACTAGTCGGGATGTAACAGGCAACAGGGAGGGGACGAGACAAGGGACTGAATGTTTGAGCAGTTCTCTGCATTGCACAACAGGGAGGAGCAGGCTGAGAGCCTGTGTGTCTGCCTCTGCATCTCCTTGCACTGGATGTGGTAGGTAATCAGTTGGTGTGAGCAGGCAGGCAGCTCAGCAGGCTCTAACTGTGAATCCTAATGTGCATCAGTGTCTCTGTCTGCCCGGCCTGCCTGGCACTTTACACTGTTACGGAGTTCAGTCACACTGGGTGAGTCTCTATCAGCCCATTTGTTTTGTGGACTGCCCAGGCAGTCAGAAACTTCATCTGGTGTCCTTTGGGCTGGGAAATATTCAGGAATGTATTTACCTCGCCGGGGGCCCTGAGTTCAGAAGCGAACTGTTGGGCTCCTGTTGACTCCCTGTTCCTCCTATTCTGTGTAATGTGTTGGAATTTTTGTGCTGGAATTTTACCTGGTCCTAGATTTGCTATGCGGTAATTGAATTAAAGGTATTTATTTAAGAATATGCAACAATTAAGTTTTAGAGCTAGATCTTGACAAGGGGGCGCCCATCCCTCATTCATGCTGACTCATGGCTAGAAAGGTTATTTTCAGGGGTGCACATGGTCTGTTTACGTGTGTGTGCATGTGTGTGCGTGTGTGTGTATGCATTCTAGTTCTATAATGTGCTTCATGTTGAAATTATACCCCAGTGTCCGAGACTAGCATTTCTTCAGGGGTCGTTTATAATGTCAAAAACCAGCTACTACCCTCGACCCAACAGCTAGGACTGCTCCCTCCCCCATAGTCCATCAGCTGGAGAATCAAAGCTGGGCTCGGAAGCACTGGTCTAATTACCTAGCACTGGCTAGGTTACTCTTTAAAGACAGATGCATACTTTTGCTTCCCCTGCTGAAAATGTGGGGTCACCAATAATAAAGATATTAGTGAGTACACCCCTCCTTCCACTGAGAGTTCCTCCGATATACCAAATCGCCTTCTCACCTCCCACACTAGAACTTCTTAGATAGTCTCAGGATCTGCCTGATAAACCTCAGATCCAGCATTAGCCGAGTAAGGTACCACCATTCTTCGACCCGAGCAGGCTGACATTTAGACATGATAACAAAATTAACAGGGGACATAAACTCACTTTATGACCTGGATGTGCATCCCAGGAAGAGGACAAAGTAGATAAGACGCCGGAGAACAGATACTTTATTCAACAAACTAAAATATGGTTCACAAAGAAAAATGATGAAAACTGATTTATATATTATAATTAGACATACACACATAAACAGACTCTGTAATAAATTGTAGATGCAAAACTAGCTGACATAACACTGGTATTTTCTCTTTGTTTTAAGAACATGTCTGAATTAACGTGAATATGACTGTCTAACTATTACTATAATATTACTATACTATCATAAATTCAACCAAGTTAGTGTTACTCAGCAAATACTCAGAAAAATAGTTGGTTCATCTTCCATATCAGCATGGTATGAAATCACTAAATTATGAAATTTTAAATTTACTGCATTTATTTCATTCTATTACTTACTTTGACAATAACAGTACATATTAATATTTCTGAAAAGATGCCAGAGTTATCCAGAAAGGCTCATTTTCCTCTGTTGTCCCTGGGCAGGCAAAAGTTAAAAAGCACAAATATTTAAAATAAAAGGATAGAAAATGCAGCCAACAACAAGAGCAGATGGAATATCCAAATGCAAACAGAGCTCGCACAACATAGAGAAAATAAACAGGCTCTTAATGTTGTGGAGAATGATGGTAGTTGGGAACAGTTTCTTAAGTGTTGTTCAAACCTTGAGATGCTCTGACAGAAAAAGCAGTTTGGTCAAAACTACTTTGAATTTATTCAAATGTCAACTTATGATTAGACAATACAGTAATCGTATTAAAAAGGATTTGATGATTCTTTGATGATGATTAGTGTAAATTAAATCAATCAGAATTTTTGTGTTGTTTGTTATTCTATTTTGACCTTAACTAGCTGGGTTAAATCTTGGGTAGAGAAGATCTGCTTTATATTTTTTTTACTTGATCCATCCTTCCAGTAAAAATCTCCCAGCCAAAGAAACTTTTTCCGAGAACCACATTCATTGAGGATAGTCCTGGCTGAAATTATTGGTAATTATTGGCCTGAATTTTAAGTACAGAATTAAGAAAATCTTCAGAAATAAATGAAACATAACCCATTTGTATAAATAAAAATAAATGAAAATAACCAATTTTGTATATTAAGAATAGTCTAATAAAATGTCCAAGGTTACTGAATATAAGAAAAATTAAAAACAAAATTTGCATAACAGTGAAAAATTGAAAACACAATATTAACCCAGATACAATGATTTGCACCTCCATTAATATTTGGTTTCAGAAACTTTGGTAATAATGAGCCTCTAAATGTAGTTGTAGTTTCTAGAAGCTTCTTGAACATGTCTGCTGGTAGTTTCTTCCATTGCTGTGTTTTCAAGATCTTTTAAGTTTGTAGGAGTCGTGGTTGTCAGATTTCAGCTCTCTCCAAAGGTTTTCACTGGATCTAGGTCAGGACTAATTGCTGGCCAGTTTTTAACCATCCATCTTTTCCTTTCCAGCTGTTCTTTTGTTCTGCTGGATGTTTGCTTTGGGTCGTTGTCCTGCTGAAAGACCCAGGGCCTTCACCTCAGACCCAGTCTTCTGACACGGGGTGACACATTTCTCTCTGTAATACCTTGGTGATCTTCTGTTTTTATCCTTTGAGACATTCAGTGCCTCCAGTACCAGAAGCAGCAAAGCAGCCCCCCCCCAGCCTGGTAGAACCTTCACCATGTTCTACTGAAGGTGGGAGGTTCTTTTCCTTATGGGCTTCACTTCATCACCTATAAACCAAATTAAGCCCTTTATTAACAAAGAGCTCTACTGTGGTTTCATCTGTCCACAGAAAGACTGTGGCTCATATATGAATGTTTTTTCCTTTTTGATCCATTATTTCAATAGTAGTGTTTCCACATGCTTGTCTCCTTTGCCCATGGAGCCCTACATGGTTGAGTGTGCAGCATCTGGTCCAGGCTGAAACCACTGGTCCAGACTGATCCAGATCATCCTGAAGCTCTTTAGACATCTTGCCTGGTGTTTTTCCACAATCTGCATCAACCCTCACAGACTTCTTGCATTGAATTTCTTCTTAGCTCCACATGGAATCATGCCGGGGTTTAGGTGAATATTTCAAGACAGCAGCAGCCGAAGGAAAACAATTTTAGGAGTTTTCAGACTCACCTGTTCTTCCTGACTGACTCGCCCAGATCCAGGGACAAAGTCTGGGCCATCTTTCAGCAAGAAGGAGAAAATAAAATTTTTTAATCATGTCCACAGAAGTAGATCCTTATTTTTTTTGGATAGTAAGCTCATTGGATCGTCAATATAGCATTTGGCGAAGCAGCTGGGTTTTGTGCTCGGGCCCTCAGCGGCATTGCATGTGGATACCAGGTGAATCACTAACAATGGGCCACACAGGAGGTACGTACAAACTACGCCTTTGTGTTTTTTTTTGATATCTTGTTTTGGTTGCGTATTAAACTGTAAGTTGTTTGTTTGTAAGAGATATTTGATCAGTTGGTATATGTGAAATAAAATAGCTAAAAAAGGCTAAAGTTTGCTGCTGAGTGGAGCCTTCCAAACCACTCACTCCTCCCTTTCATCATCCTGTCTTTGCAGATGGGCTGATATGCAGTTTGGGCATGAATGCCATTTCTCCGTCCGCAAAAAGTTCCGCCCAGTGATGCATCCAGAACGTGGCTAATGATTAGACCTGGAAAAACCTGGACTGAACAACCAACATTGCCATCCATAGAGGGTGGCTAAAATGGCAACTGTTTACAAAGTATATACACTGATCAGCCTGGTGTATGATACAGATGAATGCTCCATAGGCTTTTATTTCCCTGGCCACATGTTGTCACCAAAAATGGCCATTTCTATTCACTGCTGTGCCAACCACCCACAGCACAAAACCACAGAAAAACCCTCCACCTCCCATTTCAAACCATGTCTATGGTTTAAATAATGGAGCAGTGAAAGAAACTGTTATATGATGCTAAAGCCACTTTCGCAGGGAAGAGATCAGGGTTTTGGTTCCACAGCAGTTATTAACAGACGTTACCGATATGATGTGTCCCGTATTCTTTCAAAACATGAATGTCTCTGCCGTATCTGTTAGTCAGTGAGGGATGGCGCTGCTTTGTCACTGGCCTGCTCCCTGCAGTTGGCCTGTATTGTGCTTCACAGGGTCCCTGTATCAAGCGGCAGGATGTGGAGAAGTGTAATGCTGTAACCGCATCAGGGTAATCGATGACAACCTGATATGTTTTTTCACTGTTGTGACCCCAGGGGAAAGTCTCCCCTTCAATTAGTGCTCCTGCTGTGTGTTTCTCTTCCTTACCAGTGGGAGGATTTGGTTTGGGTAATTATTTCCCACTGGGATGCCTGTTTACCATTTATAACAACAACTTGTATTCTCACAAAGAGATACCAAATTTTTCTCACCACAAAGCCCAAAGCCTACTCCACCAGGTAGAGAATTAACATTTGATTTGTCGGGGTTGGTAGTGCCCCATACATTTTATATTCATTTTGTTCTGGCTAAGAATATAGGATGAACTTCCCTGTTAGTTGGAGGGCTATCACCGCATAAGTGTGCTTACAAATACAAAGTAACACTGATCCTCCACAACATTAGAACCAGTTACTGGTTCTAATGTTGTGCCTGATTGGTGTATGCACGATAAAAACAATCTAATTGTGGCTAGTCATTGACTCACTGGTTCCTATAGACGTTGGCAACGAGGACAAGAGTTGGCTAATTATTTTACACATGAATTAATGTGAAAGATGTCAGTACTTTTTTTTTAGATGATACATTTTTACACATTATGGGTTAAATCCCTGTCAGAGGCCTGTCGTGATCTGACTTTTTATCTAGTTTTTGTCCATTTTTAGGCCATTTCTTTTTGATTAACTTTTATTTCTTGGCTGTTTTAACAACATCTTTTAACCAGATAAAGGATTTTAGTCATCGTGAGACGATTACATTGTATTAAGGACTTGTCTTCTGCTGGTACAATCACAGAAGCACAAAAGCACATCTGAGAACGCTACTCTCAAGGATCCCGGGATTGCGTTTACCTGATTATAAGTATTAAGTGTGTTGTTTTGTTGGTTACTCTTGAGTTGAATTCAGCTACGATGGCTGTGAGGGTGGATTACTAACTCCAAATACTCACAGCTTAGGGAGGATTTCCATTCCTGAAATCAGAATTTAGGAAAAAGCAACAGATGGTTGACCTCCAACCTGGTGTCACAGCTGGTCTTGGCCTCTGGAGCCACCCCTCCCTGGCCATCCTTCCAAGTGACAGCTGGCTGAGGGCACATCGGGCTCTACCACTGCTGTCGCTGCACCCGACTTGGTTGTGAAAACACGGAGGCCGCTATGTGTTTCTGAGGTGATTTGTTGTGCTCCATTAATGCTACCACAGTGTTTCCCTGGTGCCACTGTCCCCAACATACTTCTGAATTTACTGCCCCCGCTCCTGAACTCTATCACACGAATATTACTGCATGTAGGGACAAATAACACATCTGGTTGGGAGTCTGAATCTAACGTTACTGCCTCCTCTAGCTTCCCCTACCTGTGTGGGTAGTCTCCAAAAACCTTTTGCTATTCCCGTCACTACATAGATTTGAGTCATCCCTTCTGTCAGAATTGATAACACCAGACCAAATAAAAAAACAATCCATCCCCCTCTGGCAGAAAAATATATTCAACTAACTCAATCTATGTCCCCCTCAGAACCCCCTGTCTGTAGTAACTGTACAGGTCAGCCTTTTAAATGTAAGAACAAAGCCTTTCAATGCAATAATTTTATTATGAATGAATGAGGTATGAATGAGGTGTGGTTAAAGCCATGGGGATACAATGCCTTGAATGAGGCAACCCCTCCGGCCTTCACCTATGCACATCTACAGACCTCAGCGGTCTGTAGCTTACAGGCCCCCCCATCCCCACCTCAGCTAAGGTCATTTTTTTCTATAAGCCCATATCCTGTAGGGAATTCTCCCCCTTTGAAAGCCTAATTTTTCATGTCCACAAGCACTTGCCTGTTCTATTCCTCTGAGTCTACCGGGTTCTGGGGGGTGGTAGACTCACAATGCTACCACCCACTAGTCTGAATTCTCTGACCTGCTCTCTCTGCTTTTACTGCTTTACTAATAATGACTGAGTCTGTATTACTGATGATTTTAATATTCATATATGTTGCCCCGGTGATGCTGTCAATGGGGAATTTCTACTTTTAGAGTCTTTTCATTTCTTTTTCCGCCCCACAGGGCCTACCCAGGATAGGGTTGCAGTCATGTTCTATCATACTGCCTATAGATCAATATTATGGAACTTATTAATTTCTGTGCGTCCGATCATCTTAGTTTCGTGTTCCCTTGTATTCTCCTCAACCTCAGAAAATTACACTAGCCCTCATTCACTTTCACATTATTATCTCATTAACAGCTTGTAAATATTCATATGCATTTTTCGACCCTCCTATCTGATCTCCTCCCTGTAACTGATTTTTTGGGAACTCCTTTAATGACCTCTACCTGGCAACACTGGATCCAGTTTCCCCAGTCAGAACCAGAACCTGATCTTCTGCAAAAGTCCCCTCGGTGTTCAATGAACACACCTCTTCCCTAAAGAGAGAGGTACATAAAGTGAAAGATGAAGGGAAAGCTTGAAAACTCCACATTCATCAAGAAAGATTTGCTTCATATTCAGCTGCTACGTAGCATTGCATTCATAAGCTATAACACACATAAACAAACCCCTCCTCTGAGCCCAAGTCAGATGATTGCTATCATTGGATGATCAGGGCTGGAAGACCAGTAAACTCGTCAGTATACAAGTACATAAAAGAATAGCTGGCAAAGAAGCAAGTCTTCCAACTAAGAAAAGAAAATATTTGACAGTGAATATATTGATGAGTAGCTTACAGGAGAAGATGATTACACTTCAGGCCTGCAAACTCCAGTGGGATGAAAAAGGTGACAGTTCTGAGAACTGAGGGTTCAGTGTTAATGCTGCTGTCACTGGGTCACTGACTGGGAAGTTTGGAGCAGCCTGGGAGCTAAGGATACAGCGACTCTATCTCTCAACGCCGTTACATATTCCATATATGCGGGGTAACTCTTTAACTCCTCCTGAGGAGACAGTGCAGCTTACATGCCTGGCTTGCACACTAACAAGTAACATTTTGACTATTTATAAATGTACACTATGTACATATAGTACCAACCAGGTCCATGTCTTGCTTTTCTTCTCTTTGAATGATTTGAGTTTAATTTATTTTATTTACATAAAATAAACCAATGTTACAATATGTCAGATTTCCTCTTTGTCTGCCCTTGAGCTGGACTGTAACTGTACTCAACGAACTTGTTCATCCCATTGTGACAGAAGCACCCACGCTGAACTCATCACACATGACATCTATAGTAACAAGATTAATCCCACTCTTTTGCTTAGCTCAACTTTGGTAAAAGTTGCTCTCAGCAGCCTTATAAACAGGTCAAAAGATTTCCATGAAATTTCCCTCAGGGCACCCAGATGTCCACTCCCGATGTCCCGCCTGTCAGACGCTGTGATGACTGTTGCTGATAAGTCTGTGAAGCCTTGGGGTTGTGCCACTCCCTGGCTGATTTTTTAAACTCTGAGGTCTATATTCCTGCTGTCTTTACTGGGTGAATAACCCATGAGTGTAGCTTTTATTCCTCTAAGATCACATAAAAACCCATGCCATCTAATATACTCCAACATCATCACTGCTTGTAGACTATAGCAACACATTAAAAACTCATAAATATATTTAAAATATAAGATTTTGATGTTTAAAGCTAAAATTACTGGCTACAGAAATCCCTCAGCCCTAGCTGTCATAAAATGCAGTTGCCCATTCATTTAATATTTGTGGCCATTACTCCCTTTTACAGTCATTTATTAATGGTATAATGCTGCTCTTCTCTGTTTTCTTATAATTAGTGTCAGTTACTTTATACAGTGCACAAAATCGTCTCAGAAATCTTTTTTTATGTTTATTCTAGCTCATCCCTGCAGTTAAGCAAGAACACACAGGCTGGAGAAACAGGAAAAAAGGGAATTTTGCATATAAAAGACCAAAACTTTGAAAGATGCCCATTTTCTTTGTCCAAGTAAAGCTACGGACTCATATTATTTTAGTGGCTAATACTTAACTTGAACACTGGGGTCTGCATAGCACGACTAGTAACTGACATGTCCACTGTGACATTATTTCACCTGTCCGGTGAAATAAACTCATCCAAAACATTCCCTCCTCTATGTTTTATGTGGTATATTTATTCCTCACTGCAGAAGGATCTTCAGTTTTTCCTGCAGGAATTTATTATAATGGTCATCAAATTTCTCCATAATGCCAACATTTTTGCTGCCACCGCCCCGTGTTTTATCCAGGATGACAGGTAACAACTGTTTACCCTTTCTATCGCTCGTCTCCTGACAAAAAGTTCTTACTTATATCCAGAACTGAACTCAACACAAAGGTCAAATCATATGTTCAAACTGGTGAACTACAGTGCATTACATTGATTTTGATTAGGTAATTTCTCTCAAAACTGTCTTCAGCTTAACTTTTAGGTCAAAAGTATTATAACTAGGAATTGCTGTATCTGAGTGTGTGAAAACATTTTGGATGCATACATTCAAATTTCTGAATTTATAAAAACATTTTCATCAAATGAATTAAAATGTCTGAATGTGTGAAAACATCTAAGCAAACAGATTTAATTTTTGAAACTGTAAGGAGATGTGTATCTGTTCATAACATTTTGTGAACAAATGACAAAGAATCTGCACTAATAAATCTCATTGTGAGTACATGAAGAAGATTTTCACAAAGGTTAAGCATCAAACATGTGTTTCCTGGGGAAAGCAGTCAATCCCAAGTTACATCTACAAATTAAATCTACAAGTAAAAATCAAATCTCTGGGTATAAGTACTTTTGTTTGATACCACTATTTGTCAGTTTGCCAGTATCTGGAGTAAAATTGTAGTGACTACAAGTGTATAAGGCTCAGAAGTATTGGGTTTCTATTATTGTAAAGTGTATTCTAACATTAATGTCACAAAGAAAAGACCGCACATGTTGGTCATCTGCTTTCTCTCCTCCTCACTTGATCTCTTGGTAAATTACTTTGGAAGTCATCTGCATGAATAAACTGTAATGACACTGTAATGATTTGAATACTGCACATGAAGGCTTTTCTTTAACTCCTGTGGCCAAACAACAATGAAAAGGATTTTTCATAATAAGGATAGCTAATATCTCAACGCGTTTTTCGTTAGAACTGATATGTATGTTTCAAAAGGCAGTCTGTTAAGTAAAAAAAAAACCTTAATGTAGTGATGAGGACGAATCATGCTTTTATTTCCTGGTGAGTCCTCAAAAGCCGCACCCACAACACATCTTTCTCACACATGAATGTAACCTGTTCATTCAAACACCTTCTCACTGTTCTAGTTTTATGAAGAAAGTGTTTGTGTGTGTGTGTGTGTGTGTGTGTTTGTGTGTGTGTTTTTTTCAAGCAGTCTGACTGTGGATGAATCAAAATGGATCCCTCATTGCAGGTGATGCCATCTGCCGAAGAACAGGTGGGTTGTTGTCTGCCGTCTCGTGTTGCTAAGCAACACTAGGTAGACAACTGTCATATTGAACAGTCCCTTTTCATTGTGAGGATGTTTTCTTAGATGCTCTAATAATCATACAGCTGGGAACCTGCAATATACATTCATCCCTTGAAAGCCATCTCTCTTCTCTTTTGGCTTAGGACAGAGTGTTTTAACTAATTTTCCACTTCCAGACCAAGCCAGTATGTATCTTCACTTCACCTGTCTATCCTCTGCTCTGCTCTGTGGGGATGTCGAGGGGCCCCACCCTCCATGAAACACATTGAGCAAAGGATAGAAGAGAAGCTATTGTCGGTAATGGACAAGCAAAAAGCAGTAAAGACTCACTGAGCAGAAATGAAACGAAAGTACACACAAATTAAGTCCAAAAAAATTAATAAAAACTTATTTTTTTTCAGTGAGAGTCAAGTGGGTCCCCCCAGGGCAAAGGTTTGGAAGGGTACAGCACACACTAAATCTTGAATTTATTTTTTTTTTTGTTTCTGCCAATCCAACATCCAAGAAAGTTAAAAAGCTCTGACACCTAAATGAGCTTCATATTCTAGGGCTGCTAGAAGTTCAGAATCTACCATCAACATCATCATTGATAAATAATAGGGCTAGGGTCCAGAACTATGCCTTTAATTGAACTCTTTCCTCTGTACTTTTTAAAAATTTACCTCTTCAGGCACCTACAGACTCTTGCAAAAAACCTGATGAAGTTTTGGATAGGTTCAGGGGTACCCAGCGGTGATCTCGAGGTGGATGGTGGACTTCTCCACATACCAGGGGTTCTGAGAGGCCCTTTGAATTTCCATCTGCATCATGGACAGACAGAACCACCGAAACACAACTGTTTTGTCATCATGCACACACTGCCCACTTGGTGATGTCAGAGTACTTCTTTGGAGGTAGCGTCCAGGAGTGACTTGACTGTCCTGTGCTTCTTAAAGCTGCTGTAGGTACGATCTTAACTTGCCTGTCGTTAGCCCTGACCAAGGAACTGGCACTGAACCTAGAGCTGGTTCCTGTCGGACTTTGGTTGCCAACTTAAATAGTTAGGGTGGATATAACTTCTTGCTAAATGTCACTGTTATGTCCCTGTGGGGAAGAGCTGATCAGCCAGTGATGAAGGGGCTTGCTTAGAGGAGGTTAAAAACCTGGCTGCTTGGTGTCAGATCAACAACTTCTCCCTTAATGTTGCAAAAAACCAAGGAGAATGTCGTTGACTTTGGGAGGAAGCATGAACTAAAGCCCCCTCAGGGTCCACCTCACAAAGGACGTCTTATGGACTCTTCCCTGCAACAGCGTGGTGACAAAAGCAGGTCAGAGACCGTATCACCTCCGATGCCTGGCCAGGTTCAGGGTCTCCTTTCGGGTGCTAAAGGCCTTCTACAATGGAGCTAAGGAGCCTGCTGACATGGAGCTGCCTGGTTGGCTTTGATGCAGCTGTGGCATGGTAAGCAGCAGAGAACAGCAGAGTATGTAGATTGATTTCATAGACATTTACAACAGGAGATCCAGGACCAAGAGCATCACCATGGGCAGACACTACCGTGGTCACAGCCTCCTCAGAGTGCTCCCATCAGGGAGACACAGAAGACCCAAGAACCCCCCCCCCCCCCCCACCACCAGGGAGTTGGAGTATTAAATATTGAAAACTAAACCTCTGATTTCTCTTTAATCCCAACATTTAAGATTAATAATAACACCAATCAGACAAAAGTTAATAGTGACAACAGAAGTAGTGAGTGTTGATCAGGATTATGGGGCAGTAAGTGGTTCTACAATCCTGGATCCAGACTCTGCAGCATCAGAGGCAAAAAACCTGCAGAAAGCAACAGGAGGAGAGAGATGAGGAGAGAGGAGAGAGACGAGGAAGAACAAAAGTTCAGGAGAGCGAAGAAGTAAAGTTAATGGCGAGCATTGAGGGGATATGAATGTGAAATGATGAAGAGGAAGAGGAGGAGAGAGGAGCCCGGTGCATCATGGGAAGTCCCTCATTAGTCTAGGCATATAGCAGCACGGCGCTGGGGAAGGTTCAAGCTGATCCTGAGCCAGTTCTAACTGACAGCTGGCCAATCACAGCTCCAGCTGTTGCTGTGTAGGTTGGCCTTCAGTTCACTTCAGGTGGCACACTGGTCACACACATAAAGAGCAATCTGTAACTGGAAATGTGCAGAGCATGAGAGTAAATAGTAAAGTTAGTAATGGGAAATTAATTTCCAGTTTCTATTTTAATATTCAGTTCTTAATTCATAATTTAAAAAAAGAATAATGAAATGGAATTTTTGATTGGCAAATTGAAGAATATTCATTCAAGAGTTCATTCTTGACCTAAGAGATGGTAGTTTCAGCCCAACTCATGGTCTTCATCAGCAGATGTCATTAGCTCATTGTAAAAGCAAATAAATGCAGGAGCAGATCAGGACACTAAAATAAGATAAGTGACACTTTTAAAATATGTGGAAATAGAAAAAGACAAAGCCCGAGCTCCATCCAACTCCATCTCCCAATTACCAGCATGAGGTGTTCTTGAAAGCTGCAGCGTTTTAGTAAAGCGGACCTTGAGTAAAGACTTTTTGCTGTTTCCATTTACTTTGAATTCAATAATGCACTATTTAGTTAAAAAGACATTCATAAAAACTTGGATTGATTCTGGATTGATTAAATTGAAATTGTTAAAAAACCCAATAATGAAGCCCCCAAATCCATACATTTAATATTTCAATTCTAACACTAGATCTAATGTAATTACACATCACTGAGGATGAATGTGTGGACAACCTCACAGAGACACTCCACATTAAATTCTCACTATTTCAGAATCAAGAAAAGAGACAGACTGTCTGTTCTCATTCTGGAGAACATCAGTTGTAAAAGGCACCCCTCTGTTTCATGTCAACAGCTGATCTTATTCTTCCTCTTTCCTAGTTTATTTCAGTCTTGGCAGAAATTATTAGTAAATAATGCATCATTCTGACACTGCAGAAGTCCTCAATTGCAAACAGCATCAGAAAACAATGTTTAAAATATACAGACACATTTTTAAGGTTTGGACTTGCTCTACTTCTGTATTTTGAATTTCCATATTAAAATTTGCTGTTTGCCGATGTTTTTGAGCAAAATTTGCATTACCAGACATTCACAAATAGTGTTTGGGTCCTGATTTACTTCAACTGAAGACAGAACCAGGCTTCTTTCTGAAATAGGCTAATATTAGATAGGACTTTTTCTTTTGGAGGTTGTAAGTTTTATCAAAATCAGTATGAACGGACCCTGTTTTTGTTCTCATTTTTACATTCTGTTAATTGAAACTCAATAAATTCAGTACAATGTACATTCCCACAACACTAATTCCACTCTGTTGCTTTTACTTCAATTCTCTAACACAAAAAGAAGAGAAGGTAATGCTACCATCAGTGAAACCTAACATCTGCATGTACACTAAAGTAAATGCACCCTGTGGGTTGTTATTGTACATGCAGACCAAGGGGAAACTACACATCTCAGAACATCTTTGAACAGGACAGACTAAAATAGAAATAAACTGAAAATTCAGGAGGAAAGCTCTAAGTTGATAATCTGATTCTAATTGAAAGACACATATTAATCATATAATTATGCTGTGATGTTGACCTCCAGTATACACTTCTTAAATATAAAAAAAGAATAGTCAGAGTATTGATATTAAGTGTTAAAATGGCAGCCTCCAAATCTTCATCTCAGATGAGATAAACAAACTATTGTATTCATATACACAGCAATGTCTGGATATTATTTCTTTAACAAATTACTAATTACTTTATTGTGTATGCACGTATATACTTAGCAATAAGAAAACCGAGAGGAGGTTGTGAAAAATATTACCTTTGTGTTTTTTCTACATGAGTCCATAAATTCTGATGAAACCCTATTATCAAAAGTGAAGGCTGTATATTATCCATCCTGTTTGTTGTCAGCTCACATTACTTCAAATAAAAATCACCTTTTCATCTGTTGTGATTTCCAGATGGTGGGACGAGCTACTGAATGTTGTCAGAGTGAGGGCGTCCTTCTCTGTCTTCAAGACTCCTTTTTTTCTCAGAGCACCTCCTCTCCTTACACCTCTGACGCCCTAACAACTCATCCTTACTGCATACCTTTGGTGTATTTCTTTACCTGAGCGCCTTGCACTGTGTCTTTTGAATAGATCTAATACTTAGAACTCATTTCAGGGTCTTGTATTGTTGTCTCACAGCTTTGAATCACTTTGGATGAAAGCATCAGTCAAATAAATAAATGTGATGTAAATGCAATGACATAATAAAAAAAATGCAACTACTCTTAAAGAGCTGTTGACAAAGGTTTTATATTACCAACTATAGATATTAAAGATAAACAGCATCTTTATTTTCAATTGCAGACTCGAACCAACAATGTGTTGCTCAATGTCTCAATACTTTTACCTTGCTACCCTGTCTCTGTCCCTCTTCTCCAAGACCATTTGTTCCTATTGAAGACACAAGTCTTTAAAAAACAGCCCATAGATATATAGTTTTATAAAAAAGATTAAGTTCTGAAAACAACTGGATACTAGTGTTTATTAAATGTTTCTCAAACAGGAGGAAATAGTGTATTTGTTTAGGACTATTATCAGAAATAGATTAATCCACATTTGGTGCACTAATGAGTATTTGGGGGAGGAGGACATTATGTATAGGATTTAGTCAAAGTAAACTACATTGTGTGTGTTCCTGGTAATGATGGAAAATTACACCCAGTACAACAGTGTGGCTCACTAATGGTTTTAATAATTTTTGGATAACAATGGAGCTCTATGGCTCAGAGGAATAAGATATATTTGGCAGGGGATACTTACACAATACTCCTTCGAATGAGACATTAATTGTTGGTGTGGGTCTGTGCATGAAACTTGTTCATGATTATAAAAATATAGATTATTGCCAGACTTACCACTTTAATGTAAATCTGTGAGCTAAATAGTTTGATGACTCCAACACTATAGAAAAAAGACAATAACTGCAACAGTTTCCTTTAGGTTATTTTTGATATTACTGTTTTGTGTAAGTTTGACTATAGTCTCAGTTGTGCAGATCTTCACATGGCAACTCAGTAGGACTCAGTTAAGACACTGGTGCAGCAACTCAAGCAGCACCAGAGGATTTCGAGACTATGGTGGCGCTTTCTGGTCTTTCTGACCACTCAAAGTGCTTTTACACTACTGTCACATTCACCAATCACACACATACACATTCACACACCAAAGACACACACATTGGGGGCAACTTGGGGTTCAGTATCTTGCCCAAGGACACACAGACATGTGGACTGGAGGAGCTGGGATCGAACCACCACCCCTGGTGGGCGACCACTCTACCACCACAGCCACGGCCCAAACCAACCAACCAATCAACCACCAGTTTGATGTCTTAACTTCAGCTTCAAGGATTACATGCCCCCATAAAAGAGCTCTGAAAGTTTTGTGATTCTTGGATCTACAAAATTCTTAAATAAAAAACAAAAAACAAAAACAAGCTGCCCAATTGATCAAAGTCCCTGAGAACTTGACATTTTAGAGTGTGGTAGTTTCATTGCTCTAATAACTGACTGATATGCAGTATGTCTATATAAAACCACTAATGCACTTTAATGCAGAAAGCACTCTCACTCACTCTCTCTCTCTCACTTAAACACACACACACACACACACACACACAGAGTCCTGACCCTCACACACACCCTGAGGGTTACTGGCTCAGTATGCCCGTCATCCTTTTCAGCAGCATTCACATATCGTCGGCTGGAATGGCAGATTGGCTCGGTGGGCTGACCTTTAATGGCATACAGCCCAGAGCCGCACTGTCCTGCCCCCAGGCCCTGTGATTCATCTAAACTACTGATCGCTTCTGTTGCAGGGCAGGGAGACGCGACTGAAATGGTGATGCTGCTCAGTCCCAAAAATAAGGGGAAGATACTTGAGATACTTTCACTGCACGACAGCACAAATTACTTTTAAACGGGAGCTGCTGATTAATGGCGGAACAATTTTTGGTCCCCTGAAATTGCCTTCTGACAAGTTTATCCCGTGTTGGAACGAAAACCCTACGCCTCTGGGGAATTCACCATCCTCACCCCTAATCGACCGCTCAACAACTGAGGACAGCGCCACAGGCAAGCCACCAGCAAGAAGTTTTCTTTAGATCTCCAGTGTAATTAGGGAATGTTCATCTTTGTTGTGAAAAGTGACTTTGCTGCAGGGATGCCAGGTGTAGCCAGGTTGTCCCACCCAGAAGCGGTTCTATCGTCTGAGGACATTCAACTCTTTATGGCAGGATGAGGGGATGTTTTTCCAGGAGTTTTTTTTTAATTCTACTCTATCAGTTAAAAATAATTTATTTGATTATTATTCATTCGTATCAAAGCACAATTTTGGCACAATTCGTGCTCATTTTTTTCAGTCAGTTAGTGTATTTTTTGCATTCTGTAATTGGAGGCGCTTACTTCTGAATTTGCTCTGAAAACAAATGTGGTCTGTTTGATTAAAACACAGATGGATCCCCTCAACCCACATTTGCTTGACATGTTTGCCACCTTCAGTGGTTGATACATTTTTTGAATGGAGCTCCAGGCCCTGAAGTTGTCAAACACACTTGCTGTTATCAGTGATCACAGGTGTTGCCTAATCAACCAGGATTAAAACTTTAAATATTCCTGTGGTAATATGCTAAAGTGATTATCTTATCTGCTTAAACAGTTACAACCTTCCCACCCATCTTCATAACTCAGTGAAATCTGAACACATCCTGGAATCAGTGTGACCAGCACTTCTCAGTGATGGCAGGCCCTGTCAGCAGTTTTCCGTCCCAGAAATCACACAAAAAACAGACTTAATTTCAGCAGTATCAAAGTAATCCAGGGGATGGCTGTTTGTACATCCGCAGTTACACCGTAAACAGGAACTGCTAGGAGCTACTCTAGCTGGACACAGATTCAACAAAATGTAATTGAACTTAATGCAAAATGAATTCAAGCTTTAAAAAATCTGGTGCAAAGGTAAAGTTTATGCATATATTTAACTCACTGGTTAAGTCCAAATACTCTCATTTTATTGTTCCTCACTCCTCATTTGACCTGGAAATTGTTTTGGTCCACGTGCAAATCACACTAATATGCAAAGAACACATGCAGGTGAAGGGAACATGGACACAAATATAAGAGAACTAGGATTCAACCAGCAGTACTGAATATTGCATCACCCTTGGCTTCATGGGAGATGTAGTGCTAACTTCGTAGCATGCATATCCCAAATAGAACTAAGAACAAGAAAACAACACAAATGATAAAGATCAACATCAGTGAATATGACTTTTTTTTTTTGCATTGCACCGAAAGAAAACATTCTAAATCACTGCGGCACAGACTGACTTGCCATTACCTTTATCCCCAGACACAGACACACCTCTGCTGGATTTTACAGAATTTAAAATTGCATGAACTCTAAATTGTGTTCTAAAAAATGTGTGCAACCACTGAAATGTCAAATAATTGTAAAACTTAACCCTTAAAAGAAAACTGGTTTTAAATCTGAAGTGGGATTAATAAACACTGCATTGAAAACTTATGTTCATACTAGAAAGTGATCTTTCTTTTTAAATGTCCAAAGGTAAATAAAAACATTCACTTTTTCACTTTTCACTCAAATACATAGTATCTTAAGACTGATTTTACATCAAACCCTGCTGATATGTTAGTTCTCAGTATGAACAATTGAGAATTAGCATCCAGGGACTGGAGCTGAAGATTTTTATGCTCAGAGCGCAGGAGCCATAATTACTCATAGCTGCACCCAATGTCTTCCCCTCAGTCAGTCATAATCATGGATTATATACATGGTACAGTACATCAGTCACTGCAGATGAATCAGTGGAGCCTGCTTGCTGCAAGATAGATTGGGGCTCACGTGTTGGTAGTCAGCCAAGCAAAGGATGCCGAACCACTCGGCTGACTCACGATGATTCTCAGGAAAGAATCTGTGAGAACATGCCAATTGTACAAGTGGAACATGGAGTGACAGGAAGTGTGCCAGTGCGCGTGCACACACACACACACACACACATACATGGGAGCAGGTAGAACAAGAACAGTAACTGCTGAGAATGAGTCACTTAGTGTTGGGAGCGCTCTGCTCCTCTCCTCCCCCTGAGGGGAAGTATTCTTTAATGCCTCCTCCGAATAAAAGCCCAGGCAGACTGGGCTTCCCAGACGGCCATAAAGTGCCCTCTGATATTAAACACTATAGTGGATGTCAGAAGAAGGAAGTGGAGATTTAACAAGCACAATCAACCACACTGGTGTGAATCAGTGGCATTTCATCTCGGTAAGAAGCCTCCATGGATACTCAGTATGGCTCTCACCTTGTGCACAGTTAATTTATGTCTGGTTATGGGGCTGAGAATGAGGCTGATGTATGAGTTTGGAGCAACTCCAACCATCCGATACCGCCTATGGGAGCGTCTCCTGAAATAATGCCCCTGTGGCGGCAGATATACCAAGCCTTCGTCATCATGGTTACAATAACAAACACGGGTTTAAGGTTGTAGAGCGGTCACAGTTTGCTGAGGTTTAGACACAAAGACGACTTGTTTTCTGTTCAGGAAAAGATCAGGGCTTTGATTAAAATTAGCACCCTGTTAATTCAAATGGTCACGAATACAGGAGACAGCGACAACTATTACTTAAAAATGGGCAACGGAACAGTGGTCTCAGTGGTGTTAAAGTTCTGTGTTGTTGTTGTTGATCCATCCATGTATGTTATGAGTTATGGTGACAGAAAAAAAACACAATTTAAAAATATATATACTGTATATATAGACAGGAAGGGTCTGGTAAAAGCTGTGATAATTTGTACACAGGCATATCCATCAAATTTCCAGCAAATTATACATTTCACCCAAATTACTTTACCTCAATGAAGATGAGGGAACTGTATTTTTATCGCACATTTCATGACAAGGAATATGTGCTCTACATTGAAATGTATGCATTATACTGTATATGGGTGTTGAAAAAATAATGATTGAAATTGCAACATAAACAAAAGACAGAAAACACAGGATAAACACCAAAAAGGACAGACCAGGTGAACTGATGTTAAAGGTTTTATGTTGAGAAGAAAATTTGCATGTGCCATCATAATATGATCCACACTGCAGGTGAGACTCAGGACTGGAATACAGATACTATGTGCAAAAGTGTGTCCTCCATTCCAGTCACATGGAAATCAGTAGTCTCTTTACCAAATAAAGTCAATAAAAATAAAGAACTATCTACACTCTGAAATTATTACGGATGTCCCAGACTGATTAAAAGGCTCCAGATGGGGACCAGTTCAGGCATTTCGATTAAAAGGAACAGCTGCGAAACACACCCTGCTGTGCTCTGTTATAGCTCTGTCCACGTGGTGTCGTTGGAGAGTGACCTGCTGAGCCACAGTGTAAAGTACCAACAGTGGGAGCAGCTGTTAGTCTCGGTTAATCGTGTGACAGCAGCAGTGGTGAATGAAGCGAGCGGAGTATGAGGTTTCACAGGTGAACCACACCTCTAAAGAGCTGCAGGTGGTGGCAAACTTCCGGACCGATCCGCAGGAGATGCACACTGACACTCTCTATACAAAATATTATAGGAGGCAGTATTTTCTTAATGAAGCTGTAAAACTGTAAACTGTAAAATAAATTGCTTCTCTAGCTTTAATGTACACTGTAATTTTCATTATGAGGAAAATAAGAAAGAAAATAGAATTAAAATAAATACTGTATCATAAATCATGATCAGGAAAACCTACAAGTGAAATTCTCACATTGCTCCTTCTGCACAGATGTGAGAAGATGAAGAGGAGAGAAGCTAAATAATGTTAAATCTAAAACAATTTGATATAAAAGTTTTACAAATAATAAATGTTATGATGAAAAGATCAGTTCCGTCAGAGACACAGGTGGATGTCCACTAAACTTGGATTCAAACAGCAACACCAGTCTCGTGTCCTCAATGCTAGTAGATTATGTCAGGTTTTCCCGTAAGCTGAAGAGCATCCAGTTTCCCACACAACCTTCAGTGCAGTATTCTGATCATGCAGCCCTCTGCTGTTCTGCTCATTATATGGCTGTTATTGCTGAGCCCTTTTTAGCAGATCGCACCATACTCTTGGGCCTCACCCAGCGTTATTTATTTAGCCCTTGTAACTGAGAGGCTGCAGCGGACTGGTTATAGATAAGGGATGGTGGCCGGAAAGGTCAGTGGATGGCACGGGGCAGCTCCGACATAAGGGTTCACCACGCTTGAAACCAGCCAGGTTTTCCAATAAAAAGTAAGAAAAAAGTATTTCTACCCATTCTGAATGGACATTGGAAACTGATGGAGGCCCGATGCAACACAGTCTGGTTATGACTCATATGACCAGTCAGCCTCTTGATCTTGTCCTACCTCTTCAGACAGTTCATTTACTGCTGTACCATAAACCTTCATCGAAGATGAGTCTCATCTGCCTATTTAACTAATAAGTATTAGCACATTCAGCGGAAACAGAATAGAATGATAGTGTATCATTCATGTGATCTCCACCAACTCTGTAGAAAAATATCTGGCTCTTTATCTGTCAAATGCTCCAATTGCTAACATTGGCCACTGTCTCCTGATTGGTGCTGTGCAGGCAGTGTACAGGGAATTTTCTCACTGGAAACATCTGCCTGCTGCTGCTTGAAAGAAGGTTAATAATACAGATGATGAGAATATACTTGCAGGCTAAAACCAAAACAACAAGCTGAAAGACACTGAAAGCTCCGTAGAGCTAAGTGGACCTGCAGAAGTGGTGATAATTCTTGGAGGGTCCGTAAACATGAGTAAAACCTCTTACATTCCACATAGTCATGTGATTTGGTAGCAAAAGACAAAACCATAGGAACGGTTTCATTTGTATAAGTCAGTTTTAATGTAAATTTGACACCAGGTCACGGCGGAATCATTAAAGTCGTTACTACTCTTGTTATTCTTCTGTGTTTGAGGCAACAATAACAGTATGCAAGAGTGGGAAGGATGGGGAGAGCTGAGACAGCTGTGGAAATAATACAATATGCAAGTGGCTTTGAAAATATGCAGGGACGTGATGTGGCTGGCGATGGGTCAACACTGTCAGATGAATATTCATGTGGGTTTCACCCCTGTTCCTCAGCTAATTGGTGCTGAGTCATGTATATTCATCTGCCTATCTCCCCTTGATGGCTTGTTGTGCTGTAACAGTTCAAACTCCTTTGATCTAAGAAAATGGGCCAGTCTTCATGAAATTTTTTCAATACCTGCAGCAGCTCATGTCTTTTCATTATACACTCAGTTCAAGGTTTTCTACTTCCTTATTATTATTTTAGTTATATAGAAGTTTCATTTACAGAAAAGTGTGAACTTGAAGTATTATCTGTGTGGTCTTCTGGAGACATTTCGCAATCATTAGGTTTTAAATAAACATGCAGTATATCTGTAATAAAATATTCTGACCTTAAGGCTGATTTAGACCATATATCATTGCCATAGGAAGTTACTCAGCTCTTGTCCCTGCCGCATGATAACACTGCTCAAATGCTTTAGCAAACACCATAAATGATAAGGAGTTTTAGGAGAAGCAAAAAAGGTGAGCAGCAAAATGTTTATCCAACTGTCCTTGGTTGATCAGTTTTCAGATCCACTTTATTATTATTACCACATTAATATTATTAGTGGTAAAAAGTAATCATAATAATAAGAAAGAAGAAGGTTGATATAATCATCAGATGCCCTTTGAAGAAATTACATCATCCTCCCAGATCTTAGCAAATAAAGGTGAGCACAGTGTCAGTGTTACCAGAAATCATGACCAAAATCATAATAAGACCCAGTTTTTAATAAACCAATATTTTCATTCAGCTATAATCTTATACAGTGTAGGGGATTCAGCAGCAATGAGATCCATTCTCAGTGTTCACATTTTGAGGAAGCCCAACTACAACCAAAAGATTTTAGTCCTTTGTTTATTTGTCTTCAAATGGAAGTGTAATACATATCAGAATTTGTTATTATTATTATTTTTTGTAACTACAATGTCTTGCAGTCTTTTATTAGACATGGAGGACTGCCAATAAGACACACATCTCATGAGCATATGGGCCCCTGAGCATGAGAGGAAAACTGCAGTGAACTTGATTACTACAGTCTTTTGATTAGACCATAACGATGCATTAAAACACAGTGTCCATTACTTACTCACTTACTTCTTGATGAATCTAGTCTGAATCCATCCAGGGAGGATTTAAAGAGTTTGGATGCTCTTTTGGCAATGCTCCGCTTCGTGTTAATACAGTTGTAAACACTAATACTTGGGAGCTGTCCAGTACAGCCACAGTCATATACTGTTAGCCACTGTAGCAGCTGGGGGTTAAGTGGAAATGTATTGATGGTCTTGGATGAAGAGGGAAATAATGTCAATCAAGCATGCTTTACTAGTTGAAAATTAAACTGGCAACCATCCAGACAAGCAAGCTCTGCATCTCTCCATTGGTCACACTGCCACTCACTTTCTTGCCATATCTCTACAGGCTATTACTCGGAGTAGTTTAATCACTTTCAAATTAACTTAACAGAAAGGTTAATAATGTAACTGTGGTGCATAAACACTACTTCCCACAGCTTTCTACTGCTTTACTGATTGCTAAGTGTATTTGTTTTGCAGCTTTCGTTCTTTCCTCTTCTTGTTTCTCTGAATTTTATTACTGTTGTCTCTGTGTCACTGCTGTGGTAATGTCAGTGGCCACTGTTCTCTTATGTTAATATGCTTTTTGTGCATCCTGTATTGTTGTTCTGTAGGGGAACTCTCTATAATGTATGTCAACAGAGCTGATCAGCCCTGAGCCCCAGTGGCCTGATGGATATGGTCCTAAGCCAGGGATTGTGGGATTGAAGTCCCATCCGGGGTGTCTGACAGCAGAGTGGTGCTGGCCCCATAGCCTAAAGGTAGATGGACTCAAACCATCCTCTGCTAGCAGTCTTTTACTGGCTTAAATACACTTAAAGGTAGTAGTATTTCTCCTGTGAAAACACCAGCAGTGTCTTTTATGATGCTGGAGGGCAGTTTCTGACGTCAGAGCCCCGACGATTGCATCTGGATTATGTCAGTGTTTGTGCTTGGATAGAAATCTATCACAGAATGGTTGGATAGAGTTTGAAAAACATTGATGTTTACCGGGGAGGAAGTGGTCTAATAAAAAGGTGATGGCAGGTTACATTAAACAAATGAAATAAAGGTAAATGGAAATAAATTTTCAGGGAGTGGGAATAAGCCGAAATACAGCGAAACAATAGTATTTTAAACATATATATTTCATGGTATAAAACTAATTATAAAACAAGTTTTTTTTCAATGTGCTCACTAGGACTATAAGGAAGATGTAATTTCTACACAATTAGAGAAACAATTTCATAAGCTAGGAAGTCTTATTGAAAATTGGCCATTGGCTATTAAAAATTTAATAATAAATGGTGCCAGTGTTTGTCCACAAAATAAATTAGTGGGTTGGATTTGATTGCTTTTTGAAAAGACATCGCCAGTGCTTTCTTTTCATCTCAAGCAGAAATGAATTGTAGTATTTTCAAGTGACATCACTGATGGATTTTTGCAGTGGCTCATTGCCACTGAAAAGAACTGACTTAGACTTTTCCTTCCATCCATCCATTATTTTTTGACCGCTTATATAAAGCTGGGTTAGGGAGGCAGCAGCTTAACCAAGGTAGCCCAGACATCCGTTTCCCCAGCAACGTTTTCCAGCTTTTCCTGGGGGATCCTGAGGCATTCCCAGGCCAGAGGAGATGTATAATCTCTTTGTCTGGTTCTATCCCACGGTCTCCAACCAGTTGGATGTGCACGGATGATCTCTAATGGAAGGTGCCCAAGGGCATCCTAATCAGATGCCTGAACCACCTCAACTGGCTCCTTTTGGCATGAAGGAGCAGCTGCTCTTCACTGAGCTTCCGCTCATCCTTGTAGATGCCAAAGCTCCTCACCCTATCTCTAAGGCTGAGCCCATCCTGCAGAGGAAACTCATTTCAGCAGCTTGTATCCATGATCTTATTCTTATCCACATTTCCCAGAGCTCATTACCATAGGTGAGGGATGGAACAAAGATTAACTGCTAAATGAAAAGCTCTGCCCTTTGGCTCAGCTCCCTTTTCACCACAATGATCTGGTACACCTGCCTCACTGATCCACCATTCTACCCTCACTCACAAGCAACACCCAAAGATACTTAGATGGCATAAGTTGGGGAAGAAACTCCTTCCCAACCCAAGAGGAGCTTCTGTTTTCCAGGAGATAACCATAGCCTCAGATGTGCTGACCCTCTTCCCAGCCACTTTGCTCTCATATGCTGCCCCAGTGTATGTTGAAGCCAACAGAACCATGTCGAATGTAAATAGCAGAGACTCAAATCTGGGATACCCAAAGCGTACGTTCTCCACACCCCCAGGCTGCACCCTCACATTCTGTCCATGAAGATCAAAAACAGGATTGGTGACAAGGCTAACAACTATGAAAACTTGCTTGACTTGATGCCAAGAAGACTGACACGACTCTATTCTATGAGTATAGAGACTGAATGGCTCATAGCAACAACCCTGGAACCCATATTACCAAATACCTCCCACAAGATCCCCCAAAGGACCCAGTCGCAGGCCTTCTCAAAGTCCACAAAGCTCATGTAGACTGGATAGGTATGCCCAGGACTCCTCAAGTAGCCCTGCAAAGGTAAAAAGTTGCCCACTTTTCAACGGCTAGGATGAATAAACATTGCTCATCCTATATCCGAGGTTCGATGATCAGTTGGAGCCTCCACCCTGGCATAAACTGTGCATGAGAGGCTGAGCAGTGTGATACCCTGATAATTCAAGTATACCCTCTGGGCCCCCTTTTTAAAAATGGGAACCACCCCCCCGGTTAGACACTGTGTCACATCTCTATGTGACACTGAAGAGTTTCATCAGCCAAGTCAGTTCAACGATGTCCAGAGGAGAATCTCAACCTCTCCTGGCAGTTTGCCACTGAGGAGCTTCTTAACTACCTCAGACATCTCTGCCAGATAGATGAACATAGTTTTCCCCAAGTCTTCAAATTCTGTCTCTTCCTTAGAGGATGTATTAGTCAGGTTCAGGAATTCCACAGAGTGTTCCTTCCACTGCCCGATGATATCCCCAGTTCGAGTCCGGGGTTCTCCTCAGCAGCTGAAACCCTGGGCTAAGCCCTGCTTTGCTATTCTGAGATGCCAGGTGGTTTGCCAGAACTTCCTTGAATTTCCATGCCCCCCCCCCCAAATCTCCTCCCACACCGGGCTTTTTGCGTCCACAACAACCAGAGCTGTAGCCCATCTGCTGTTTCAGAGGACCCCTGGACCAGCTTGAGGGCTTCCCTCACCACTTGTGTTCATGAAACCAAAGCTGTTGGGGTTTGTGAGATGTGCCATGGCATGGCATTCCAATGACCTCCTTGGTAACAGGTAAAGTGCAAAGTAGTTACCTGTCCAATATCAGTATTTATCCAAGTGGTAGCTAGAGTTAAACAGACCTGAGATCTTTGAGATAACTGGCTTTAAATAAATCACATTAATAGGATTTTAATTCATTTCTTGTTGCCAGAGAGGATCAGCCTACTTTTTCATATTGTACACAGTGCTGAGTATGATATTTATCTCCTGTAAGGAAAAACAAAGTACAATGATAAAACAGCATCAAGTTGTTTTATGGTAGAGTGAGCAGCATCAGAATAAAGGAAACATCTGCAGTCAAGAACAGACTTGGTGGTGGACAGACCATCATTTTCATGTACTCAAGATAAACAGAAACAATTCTGTGTATTTTAAGAAACTGTACATAAATCAAAGGGAGGTGTTCGCAGTGGATTGTGAGAATACAAAGCACATGATGTCAACACAGTAAAAAAAGGTTTATATACTGCATCCTTTGTGTTAGATGGTTTAAAAGGTAACAAAGCAAAGAAATAACCCTGGAAGCAAAACAGGTGCATCAGCTGTGTGAGACAAGTGTTGTGGTGGTGCTTGAATTTACTAGACACGTCCAGCAAAGAATGTTCAATTTGCCAAATGCAGTGATAATAATGAGTTGTTAGGACCAAAATGTTTTGCTCGCAGCACAGATTTCTGATTATGACTATGACTGATATTAATTGAGACCAGCACATTAAATCAGTCAGACAGTGAGCACCTGACTAAGGCTCTGTTGAAGCAGTTTTACCACCCTCCCCACAGCTGAACATTTAGTGCTGGGAAGCAGTACAAGTTTAATTGACTGTTTAAATGTGATATCTGATTTCCAGATTCGGGAGGAGTTCATGCAGAGCTGGCTAATATTTGGCCTGCGGCCATTTTTGTTTATATGTTACTGTTCAAGTCTTTGTAAGCCTTCAGCTCAGATCGCACAATCGATGTTAACCCCCCCCCCCCCGATCTGTACAGCTGATGAGGAGCACATAGGAAATAGAGCTTTTAGCAATCGCAGCCTTTCACCATTTACTCGTACTACTGTTGTTTCCCACTAATAAACAACAGACTAATAGACTAATAGTCTGGTATAACAGTACTGTATTCCTGCCATAATTTAACATGTGACTCAACATCCCCTCTAGAATTGTATTGACTTATTGATAAAGATATCATGCATTGAGGCTCTTTAATGCTGCTGATCAGTTAATCCCAGTGTATCACAGTGCGAGCACAGCTGAGTCTGAAGGAATCTCCTGAGGCAGCTCTCTGGCCAACGTACAGCTGATTTTTTTTTTTTTACAACGTACCCCTGCACCTTCCACCACGAGCCCTGAATAAACTGGTGAGGCAGCTCCAAGGAATACATTTAGACAACTTGTTGCATTTTTTTTTTATATTGCGTTCAAGGACCAACTAAATTTCAGTATGCATGTTGCATCTGTTACTAGGTCATGTTGTTTCTACATAATATCGGAAAGATCGGGTCCTGTCAGACCGAGTATGCCGCTCAACTCCTTTAGAGGCACTGGTCATCTCATTACGCTGTATAGATAATGCATAAGCTGAGAATAACTCTCAGGTTGCCAGTTTGTAAAAAACTCCTTTGGTTGGTGATTATCGTCTCCCATGAGCTGCTGACCACTTCTGGGACAGTGTTGGTGAGTAGCTGGACCACACTCCAACAGTTATACATTTACAACACGATGGATGAACATTTATAATTTCACAGTTTTTAAAGGCCTCACCATTTACTGGTGCAGATCTGATGGCTTGTACTCGAATATGAAAAACCCATGGTGATACTGCTTTTATTATTGTTATTATCCTTGTAACTGTCTATATCTTGTCAATAAATGATATATAGACATTATCAAAGTCATTAGTTGGCATTTATAAACCTACATGACCATGACCATGATGTTCAGTGTAACTCTTAAACTAACTTAAAAGATGGCTGTCTGAGGGTTGAGGAACACTGTAGAGAACATGAGCTAAGGTGTAAAAGCCCGTCTCCTTTTTCATTTGTCATATTTTATATAATTTGCACAACATTTTTCTGTTTCTCGTCCATCAACTGTCCCTTCACATTTTTAAAAAAAGTTGAGAAAGGTGAGAAAGTTGGTACAGAAATTATTTCAAATCAGGTTCAGTAATGACTGTTTGTTGTGTGTGTGGGTTGAAAAAAAACAGTTGTGTGTATGAGTGCTGCCTTGTATGTGCATTGATGATATAATGATTGGTATTATGACAGATATTTTATCCAGGTAAATGTCACGTCCACTTAATGCTCTCCTCCATTCTAATATAAGATGAAACCAAAGTCTGAGATGACAAAAGATGAATCCTAACTTACCCACACATGGAAAACCTGCTGTAGAGTACAGAAAATACAGTCTAATAGGAACATGACTGAGTGGGGCTCTATGAGCAACTGGCAGCCAACACCACAACACATGAAGCAGAATGTCTTTGAAAAGTATAAAAAATGTTCCTGAGTTATTGAACACATCCTCACTTTACTCTGTCCTGTTGACTTCAACTTTTCTTTCCCATCGCATAATGATTGTATAAAGCAGTAATATTATGCAAAATCAGTCAGTGTTTCACCATCAAAAATTGTCTTTATTTCTTCTGATTATATAAAAACCCAATATGTAGAAAGTCATTGTGGTGGTAATTTCCTTTGTCTACAAAGTGGGCTTGCACACTTGACAGAGGTGACTGAATATAATACTGTTTAAACCCAGCCAGTGCGTCTGAGACCAGGTCTGAATTAAACTGACTACATTTGTGATGCTTAGTTCCACATAAACAACCAAAGTCGTTTTAGTGGTGATTGATCTCCCCAGTCAAACACCCGAAGAATCCCAGAACTGCTAAAGCTTTTGCTTCTTCTTTTCACTTGGCAAATCACAAAACTGTATCACAGTCAACATCTGGTCAACTCATGCAACCAAATGGTTATTTTATGGTCACGAATATGTCTTAATGACAACAGCTGTAATATGTGATCAGCTGTATCTGTGTTTAAAACAATCAATTGAAGAAAAAAAGAGACAATAAAAAAAATTGTCTTCTTATGAGGAGTACGATCCAGACCTGCTCGTATAAATAAAACTGACACGACCTGACTTCTATACATCACTGTCCCGCAGTCGACTGTGACTCAGCAGCTACAGACACAGCTGGTTGCTCTGCTGAATGACAGCATGTTATACCTCTGGTGAATCTGCTCCTGCCCACTCTCGTCATCTATATTTCATTTTTATTTTGTAGTTTCACTACAGCTGAATTCAGAAAAAGATGAATTTAAGAATTTTACCTGCCTAGTGTGGACGTACACTAAGAGCCCAAACAAAGCTGGGTCCTTTTCTTTAGCAGACTCCTGAAACATGTCATCAGTTTAACATCATGTGTCCAAGAAATTTTTAAAGTAGAAAAATTCATGAAGTATCAAGCAAAACTATGATAAGTATTTTTTTAGGCAAAGTCTCCAGGATCCAGGCTTTTTGTTTTATGGTGTTGATGTCATTCTTTTTTTTTTAAAACCAACTTGAATCAAAATCCAAATTGTAATTGGAATTTTGTAAAAGCTTCACTTGAACCATTCTGGTGCTCAATAATTCAGAGGAATTTGGAAACATCCCACATGAAGTGAACTCAGCCATCAGTGCGTTCCAAAACAACCCATATGCCTGTTAGAAAATGAATGACTGATGACTGATCTGCCACATCCACGGTTAAAGCTGAGTTAAGTTTAAGCCTCCATCTGTTCTCTTTCAGATGGTAATGACCATAACACTATTGTGGCACATCTCCCTTCGCCACGCACTGCAATGCTTTGTCCCACAGTGAAAGTAATCATGGCATCTTGCTGTGTAGCACTTGAACAGCACAGGAATTGGGTTTGCACTCTGGAAATCATCGTGGAAAGCCATTCTTTTAAAAACCCCTCAAGTTCATTATCTACCATGTATCTGAGCCAGCTGTTTTTGGAATAGCTTCAGAACTGTCGATCTTCTGTCAGGATGAATGAAAAGGCAAAGGACAGAGACTAGAGGCACAATAATTTCACTCTGTGCCAAAACAATGGCTGCATCTTTGCCTCAGCTGCTGTTTCATCTGATGCTGCCTGGACAAATCTAAAATTTGAACTGATCAAAGCAGTCCCTCAGATGTTGGGGTGATTGTTTTCAACAACTGACTCATTAAAAAGTCTAATAAAGGGACCAAGGACAGGTCATCTTTGCAGTTACGTTTAACTACAATACAATGATTACAATTTCCTGCCAGGGACTCGGTTTGTCACTGTTTAACATTGTCAAGGGCACTGAGACCAGCTTGAGGACAGACAAACCTTGATTGAAAAATGTTTAGAACATAACTCAGCATTACAACCGTCTCATCTGAGTTCAGATAAGAGGATCTGCAGGGGACGGCTGCGAAGCCAGGGACTCTGATGACAAAAACATCTGGTTCTGCAAGGAGCCAAACAAGAGACATGTTGTGGTAAAGAGAGATTTGGATTTAAAACAGCAAAGATCAAATATCAGCTGCTGGAGCAGTTATGCAAAAACATTTTAGTAGACGTCTATACCATGAATTCCTTTAGCGCAGCCACTAATATTTGCGAAAGGCTAATTTCAGTCATCTGGGTTGGGGGTTGTTTCTACTTTATTCTGAAGGCAGTGGCTACACATGAAATTTTTTATTAGATATGGAAACACTGCAGCCCCCCCCCCCCCCATACCAAACTCAATCTAGCCAAAGCTAATGCTCCTATGGCCAATATGTGAAATGTAATGTAGAAACCTATCTACCTGCACAGTCTTGTGAGTTGGTGCCAATGTCCGAAGTGCATTTAAAAATTGGGAAAAAACTGGCAGCAACTCTAAAGCAACCCAGGGCATGAACAGAAATAAAAATATGTCTGATTTTCTAATTTTCTATTTTCCATTTTTCTATGAAACATTAAATTATAAAAACTAAAAAAATCGTAATTAATCATTGTTCTGACACATGGAAAACATGCACCCAAGGTAAATATTGTTTTTGAATCCGTCTGAAAAAAATACCATGCCGTTCACTCAAAGTGACTTGACTTGAGTGGTGTTTCTGGTGTTTTCCCATTGGCGCGTCTTTCCTGTCTGTATATTATGTACCTGCTGATGTGACTCTCCTTTCTCTGTCCCGGCTGCCTGATTGCCAATCTGTCTGCACACCTGCCATCCATCAACTCAACAGCCCAGCAGCATTAAACCCCAGTTCTTCATCAACATTTATCCAGACTGCTCCAGCAGCAGTTGATGCACTTCTCCCGATCTTCCAGCGCTCTCGGCCACTTTGAAGTGTGTGTTCTGAGTTTTTCCCTCTTGTTTTAACTGAGAGCCAACTACTGTTTCCTCGAGCCTCAGGATCATCCCGTTTGCCCGCTTGACTCTCTGCCTGCCACACTCACCACCACTGCTCACCTCCACAATGCCCCATTCATTTCAATGGGTCTCCTGCCTCCCCCAGTCCCCTTCTTCACCGATTAGCTCCTCTGCCTACATTCCCTGCTCTGCTCAGCCCTGCCATCAGCAACTTCCCTTTTCCCCAACCTTCACTCCTGGAACCCTCACTTACCCGTTCCACGAAATCCTTTTGAAATAAACCCTTATTTGAATTTTCACTTGCTTTAGTCTGTGTTCTGCTCTTAGGTTCATGAGTGCAACAGTTTCTCAGAAATGAAGTTAAAAATTATCGAAACTGGTGGCCATCACATTAACCCACCGTGTAGTTAAATTATCAGTGGAGTTTTCCTGTTAAGGAATATGAGCTGAGAATCTGGGTCATGTCTTGGCTCTCCAAGAATTTCAAAGCTTAAAGCCTCCAATATTACTGCAGGTACGTTCACAATGGTGACAGTAGACAACTAGAGCAGTTATCCTGGGATTCTAATATTGCCACAAGAGGATTAATATTTGAGTCAATGGAAATCCCTGTGCATCAGTGGTTATGGGCACCTTGTGGGCATCAATGAGAGTTCTCGGATTGTCCATCCATATGTATGTCTATTCATCTGTACGTCCAGCTCATTCTGTAGAACACCTTGAGGGAATTTCTTAAAATTTGGCACAAATGCTCACTTGGACTGGAAGAACTGATTAGATTTTGGTGATCAAAGGTAAAGGTCAATGACGTCACGTCTGCCCCATCTTGTGAGCACAATATTCCAGGAACTTCTGGGGGAATTTCTTTCCATTCGGCCCAAATGTTCAATTGGACTCAAGGATGGACTTATTAAAATTTTATTCTCAAAAGTCAAGGTCACTGTGACCTCACAAAACACATTTCTGGCCATCACTCACTAATTTATATGCTAATTTATTACCAAATTTCAGGATAAAATGATGAAGTGATGACATTTTTAGATTCAAAAGGTCAAAGGTCAACTTCACTGACATAATCATCTGCAAAAACACTTTTCTGGGCATTATTCAGCGCTGTAGCTCAGGGACAGAAGGGGAGACTGTGACCATAGTACGTGCCCCCCTTGGACCAATAGTGATATTATAGGGGTGTGTGTGTGTGTGTGTGTGATGCATCCACAGTTTAGAATTTGTAGCTTTTGTTTTGAAACATCATCACCTGTCATGGCCAAAGCTTTGTGTCCTATTAGAATCAGCTTGATTAGCAACGCTTAATACCGTTTTATTAAATTTAATCAAAGTCACTACATATATTAGTCTCAACAGACATGGATTTAAACCTAACTGGTTGTCAGAGGCATACAGCTGTTAGGTGGTAATTCTAGTTTTTTCTGTTATGGCTTGTTGACACTGGTCATTCAACTTGAACAAGTATAGCAGCTTTGTTTCACAAGCGATCTATTCTGCTGACTTTCCAAAATGCACTGGTGGGATGTGGTGATCCAGGAGAAATATTGTCACCGGAGTAAGTTGGAATTGTGGATGGGGGGAATGTACTGTCAGTGGACTGTTTTGATGAGCTTGCGCTTAACAGAAGAAATGGATCCATTCTTTTTTTCTTTGGCTTGGGAGTAGGCACCTGTTATGATACCACAGGTTGAAATTACAGAGGAAATAAAATGGCATTTGATTAAAAAAAAAATTACAGCTTTCCAGGAAATGAAATACTGCACTGATATCACAATATTATCTTTTCATGTGCTGGTTCGATAGGTGGACTTGTGGTAGTATACAATCACAAGGGACAAAACTATGGAGGAAAAAAAAGAAGCCACATTTTTGAAAAACTACTCTACACAGGACTGTTCAGGAGAAATTTATAAGTAAATCTGTTACTCTTCAATAGCATTAAGGCTAATGCAGTTGCCTCAGTTGCCTTCCAACCAAAATGTGATGATCCAAAGTGTAAAAAGCAGTGCTGAGATCTAACAGTACCATTTACTGAACATCACACTGCTTTAATAGCTATATATATTTTTTAAGACTCTGAGAAGAGCAGTTTTTGTTGAAGGCAACCGATGGAAGACATCTGTGGGCTGCTTAGCAACCACTTTTTCTCAGACCTTAGTCACAAAAGGTAACTCAAAGTGATCTGCAGTTCTGGGGCAAAGAAGGGCTAATGTATGTATTTATTTATATATTTTTTAGATGGTTGAACAGCAGCTTTTTTGAAATAAGATGGTACATGACAGAACAAAGATCCAAGGAATCAATTAAACTTTTGAACAGAGAAGTGGGTACCATGTCAGAGAAGAAGACTTCAGAGTACCAACGAGTGAGCTTCTTTGGGTAGGGTACTGGGAGGGAAAACGAAGGAGTGATGTTTGCTCGTATGTCATGTGTCTTACCAGCAAAGAGGGAGAGAAGGTTGTTGGCAGGCATCAACTTGAAAAATTGGAACATCAGGTGAAGCTGGAGAGACAAGTTGCATCTGGATACAAAAAACATTTTGGGAGAGTGTCGACTATTAGATAAAAGATTAGAGAAATGTGTAACTCTGGCATCCTTACCCATGCTGTTTAAATCCACGAAAAGTTCTTTTAAACAATTCCACCAACACTCAATCTCGTCACAGGTTTGTTTTAAAAGAACAAATGTTCTCGTTAATCCAGGGAGAGGAATTTATCAGAGGAGGCTATCTAGTCTTTGAAGAACCAACTTTACCCAGGACATAAAGGCAGTGCTCATTAAAGCATTGTATTTGAGAAGGAAGAGAACTGTTTGACATAACAGGGTCCTTTTAAAAGGCAGCAGAAAACTATGCAGCAGAGAGATGCTTTAGAATGCAAGAGTTGTTTCCATGACAACAAGGGTCAATATCCAAATTGAGCAAGGTCAAATAGAGCACAATTATGATCTGAAATAAAAAAGATCCTCAGAGAAAACAGAATCAATATTTGAACTGAGTAGAAACAAGGTTCAGATTGTACTTTCTGATGTGGCATAGGGCCTATTACACGCAGATTAAGATTAACAAACTGAGTGATGCTAATATAACTAGAGGCAAAGTTATCAGAAATATCGTCACCATGAGTCAATAAGAACCAAAAATTTGGATAGCTTGGGAAGAGATGACCGAAAATCACTAAATTCATTTAAAAATGATCTGTCTGGGCTCAGCGGACAGTAAATTAAGATGCCAGGAAAGGACTTTATGTCCAACTTGAATTATTTGTAATTCAATAAAAAGAGTAAAACCCGGTCACAAACAAAAAGTGTAACTTCTTAAATGATTTCATTCAGCACAAAAGTTTGTCAGTTATGGTGTGAGCATTCTACAGTGCTGCATCCTGAGAGGTTTAAAGACGCAAGCTGCAGTCAAAATGTCATTTTTTTTCTCAGGAGATTTCCTAACTGAGTGGAAATGACCTCGAAGTATCTAAGAGGCAGCTATGATAAGAGCTGGTCGAATTTTCTAAATGCTGAGGAAAGGTGCTTCGGCGCTTGCTTTCTTAACTCCTCAAGCATTGGCTACACTAGACAGGCATTTATGAAAGGAAAGGAGGTGACGCCGCCCTACAAGTCCTTGTGGCAACAACATTCAAAGCGAGCCCCATCAATACCATCTTCTGTTGCATAATTACCTAGCCTGGTGTAAGTAGAGTCAGAATCTCTTGGCACCATGGTTATCTTAGTTGTTAGGAAAACTCCTTGAAATCTTTCCTTGCCTAATTAAATTTTCCATCACAATCAAGGAAAAATGTTTAGGAAAGGACCCCCCCTTTTTTTTTTTTTAACTTTTCAACTGCATTCTTTCACCACACGGGAGAAAGGTGCATAGCTGATGGAGACTCACTCTGCTGCACAGGTAAACTCAGCTTGCCAGATGGTAAACTTAGTCCAGGAGTATTGGGAAAGACAAGGCGGAGACAGAAGAATTTCCAACAGTTGACAACTTCAGGCTTAAATGGGGGCAACAAAGATTGGGGATTATCAATCCATGGAGATAGCGCTTTATGATCCACCATGGATGATCTGATGTATACGAGTATACGAGTGTTAACAAACAGATGAGCAAACAAAGTGACACATAGGACATGGACAAAGCAAGGGGGGTGGACAGCAGCTATACCAAACACTGTGCATCTGTAAAATGCAATGCAACAACCTTGATTCTGGATTTGCTGATATTGCCCAGACACACTGACTGACTTATCAGCCATTTAGTTTGTCACTTCTAATCTAGACACTCTTACCTGTTGATGTGAATGAGATGTTGTCAGCTCACTGTCGGATTCTGCTGCTGACTGAAGGAAAATAGTTGGCATCAGCAGTCAGTTATCAGTCTGTGGAGCTGTGTCTAAAGAAGCTACAGTGCACACATTATTCATAATGAAGAAACATGTCACCCACTGCAATGGTGTGGTTCATTGTTCATTGGTTTTCGGGGATTCAATGAGCTCTATGGTATGGAAGAATAAGCTAAATCGTGTTTCTGATACACAGACAATGGGCTCAGTTCATTGTTGTCTAGGTCTTTTCCATGGGATTTGTGCGAGAAATATAGAAAATTGCCATCTTTAACCTTTAAAACAAATTTAAGGAATTAAGTACCACAGCTATCTGACCAGGTGTAACGCCAATAATAATGAAAACAGTTAAGCTGCTGGATTGATTAAAACAAAGTAACTGGCGTGAATTACCTGTAAAGTCAAGGTTTCACACTTTGACTCACTCAAACCCAATTTTACACAGAGGTGGGTACTTTCTACTCTAAGGCAAATTATATCACTGGTACAGGCGATGTAATGTAAAAACCATTGCCTGGCTGAAAAATGTAATTTTCCACTAGAGCAGTAGACTGTCTGTGAATGGCCTCCTTCACATCCAACACCAAAGACCATTTTTAAGATCTTGCCCCCACACATGTCAACACAGTTAGGTCGTGTGCAACTCTGATGAAAGCTGCATAATTCAACTGAAAGCTAGTAAGAGGACCTTGAGGTAAGATTTTCTTCTCACAGCTGTCTGTAGATATCACTTCATTTGGCATATGAGAGAAAAAAAAGACTTGGCATAAATATAGAGATGGTATAAAAAATGTGCGGGTTATGTGGTGGCTCTGAGTCAGTGTGGGCTAATGACATTTGATGAAATGGAAGGGCAGCTACTCTGAGTCTGTTGAGTGGACAGATGAATGTCAGAAAACCCTTTCCTCAGAATCCAGGAGATCTAGGCGAAGGTGTTAGGTGAGCAAGGCGACACAGGTCGTCTGTGATACGTGCTCAAGTCACAAAAGACAAGACTGAGGTCCAGCATCCCTCTTTGTACTGCTACTCTTATGTAAGGCAAACACTCAGATACGTGGAGCAGAAAAGCTGTGCATGTCTTGTGTGTCAAGCTCAAATAGCGGAGCAACTTCTTTCTACTTCTCTCAGGAAAACTGGATTGGCACAGTTTGCGCAGTCCACAAATATACTGTTGTGATTATTTAAAGTACAAAAGGTTTCTTGCTGTTTTGTATCATTTCTATATATTGAGAGTAACTATTGGTATTTGTGGGGAAGCTGAGCTTTACAAACCACACCTTTAGCCTGTTTGTTCTCTTGCTTTAATCCTGTGCTGAATACCAGCACAGTGGAGAGTATATCACATATCAACAGGTGTTTCTCTCGTACGGAATCAAGGAGCTGGTGACTCAGATGGAGCAAGCTCTTCCTCCAGCTGGGACATTTATTTCAGAAAAAGGTATTTTACACCATTGTGGTTTGTTGCACAATGCCCATTATCCCAGGCCTCACTGAGACATGTGACTTTAACGATATCAAAGTTACCCCTCATTGTCTAAAATAACAGAACAAAAAATGTAAATAGCCTCTAGAAGAAAAATCAAATAAGAACAATGTAAAATGCTGTTGCAGTATTTGAGGCCTAAATACATAAAAATTTTCTGCAATTTATGAGTGTCTGTTGTTTACTGAAATTGTCTTAAACTGACTTTTGCATAATCCTATTCATAAACTTAAAGGCCCCACAGCAACTCTACAGTCTGTTATTAAATCGGTTACCTGCTGTAATCTGCTTGGTCTTCTCTCATTTGTGTGCACTCCTGTAGCTGAAAATGATTTTGCTAAAAGTGCCCCTGTGAATATTAAGTTATAGGGCAGCTGTACAATGGGTGAATAACAGTTCTCCCAGTAAAGATGTGCAGTGTGCACCTGCCTAGATGTTGTGAGTGGTCGGGGGTCGTCAATACGAGTGAATGACATCAGACAATCATGCACTGTATATTACTACTGTTTTAATTTAATTCAACCATCATGATATTCTCAACTGTTTATTCTGATCCACTTTGCTTTGTCGTTCTTTATTCCCATCAGGCTGTTGTAGCATATGGTACACCTGAAAATATTTCACAATAAAAGCACTAGAAGATTTTAATCTAAAACGCATATAAGAAATCTTGAGTTTGTGTTAACTGTGACACAGAGTAATTATAACAGGGCAAACAGTAGTTGATCAAAACGAGGTTTTGTTCTAAAATTTTACCAATTGTACTTAGCAAACAGATGAAATTAGAAATCAATGCTTGTGGCGTGGGTGGGGGGGTGGCCCCTGCTCACTATTTGAGGAAATAGTAGTAATTTTGTCATTTTGTAATTATTGGGTCAACTGACAATGTTGTTATATATAAGTATTTCAAGAAAGTTGTGAGGTGGGGAAGATATCACATAGAACATTTTCATACCACCACAACATTATCACAACAAAGTACATTCTGAAAAAAACACTGTATAACTTAGTCAACAGATAATAAAATTGGAAAATCAACCAAAGCACCAACAAGATGCCCTATGTAGATAGTGACCTATATCTCTATAGGCCGGCCTCTGTGTGTCTGGGTAGCAAACATGGATGTAAAGAATGCAGGTTTCAACTATTTAAATAAACCACTTTCTAAGCCACTTTCTGTTCACGGGAAAGTTCCATAGTGTTAATGCAGCATACACAATAGAAATAATGTAATGCTGTTAAACTGGAACTCTTGTTCTGCTGTCATTAGCCACCCCCCCCACGAGGCAACGTAAAATCTACAGCTGAAATTGAACAAATCCAAGATTTTAGAGGTTACGACAGGGAGCTGTAGAAAACAAAGGAAAACTAACAGACGGCACCACAGCCAGATTTTTTTTTTTGTGTTTGTTTCTCATTATTTTTATTTTATAATCATTTGAATAACAACTTATTAACAAGTGCAATAACTGACTAAAATATAATCAACAAACAAATGCAGTCTGATCCTAAACTGTGGCATTAGCAGGAGTTTCAATTAATGGACTCTAAGGTGCTGGTTACTATATAAAACCCAGTTCTCAGTGACTCACTCATACCTGCCCCTTTCTTCAGTTAACGAAGTGAGAAGTTTTTCGGATCAGCTTTAACAACAAGTGCTTTTTTTTAAACTGTGAAATGCCATTAGCTCAGTTTACTCTGCAACAGAAATGGGACGGTTTTCCTTCCCCTTTTACTCTTTGTATGTTGATTTGTGAGATGTTTGACTACTAATTAATGCAGGATGAGGAAAATGCTGTTATCCTACAATTATTCATACACTATGTAAGCCATCACAAACACTATATTTATCATGTTTAAGAAATACGGTAATATACTTTAATACAGTGTAGTGCAAGTCAGTGGCTATATTCATTAATGTCAAAAATAAAAAAAACAAATGTACAACGTTGTGTATGATGTTACCAGAAAAATCTTTCCTACATGGTTGGGCCTTCAGAGCAAGAGGACTTCACACATGGGGCAACCAAGAAATAGACCAAGATAAAATTGTCAAACTCTATCGCTGGTCATGACATTCAGAATAATCGCAAAAAAAGAAAATGTCTGATCCCAGTTCCCTAGTGCATCATGCACATTTTTGAACATCATTAGCGGCACTGCCTGCTGGTGTTACCTTAACATCAAAACAGGGCAATAATGTTAATGTTAGCTGGTTGCTCTTCGCACACTTGCATTACAGCTTATAAAATTTCCTCATAGGCTGAAGTGGATGCTCAACGCTGAGTGTCCTAAACAAACAAGGTAATTCAAATCTTAGACTGTATTTTTTTTTTCCATTTAATTTATTTGGAACATATTTTTCAATAACTTTACAAGTAAGCCTACATTCAGGGTTGGGCTAAAATCTGTGGATTTCGTTTTTGCAATGAAACTTTGAATAGCGGAGTCAAAGAACATAGTTTCTGTGTTACAGTACAATTCATTTAGATTATAAGTTGACTGGAGGCCAAATCGCTATCAGTCCAGTTTCTTCCTAACAGGGCAAAAGCCATCTCAGACCTCAGCTCTGTCTAGAGACCTGATAAAATCGGTTTTAACACTCTTAGCCATTAAGTGACATTTTGAATGATGAAAAGAAACACAAATCATAGTACAGGTTTTCCACTCTCCTGGAAAATTTCATGAATTCCAAGGTTCTGATTTGGAAAAAGTAGAACTGGTGTAATTTTAGCTTGAGGCCCAGTGGATCATTAGTTGGCTGGGGATTGATTTATAACCAAGACAAGATTGACCATTTCCCAGTTCTTTGGCTTTGGCCCATGGGATTTAGCAGAATGTAACGTGTTCACATCTGATTATGGAAATTTCAGTTTTGGCCAAGAGCAGCGGCGCTGAGCCAAAAGGCCGAACTTTCGATCTACCAGTGGATCTATGATCTGACCCTCACCTATGGTCATGAGCTTTGTGTATGTCACTATAGTACCCAGGCTGCAGCTCAGAGGGAATACTAACCTCTAACCTAACGCTGGCTGAAGTTCCTGGAGAGTACCAGCACCATCACGACTCCTTGCAAGACACCACATTCAGCGGCACAGAAAACTTAAATATAGGCTTAAATATAGACCATCAGACATGGTGTGTGCGTGTGTGTGTTAGTATTCTAAACTTAGGCTAATTAATTTTTTTTTAATTTTTTTATTACTTGTTTATCACATACAAGTCTGCTTTTTGTCAACTTTTTTTTTCTATTCAGGTCTATTATACAATATTTTTAAGCACATTGTACTTATATTTAAAAAAAAATTAAACTGAGTTTGAACAAATTGTAATATAATAATTACTCAAAATAAAAGGGTAATTTTACAGTGTAGTTTTCCTTGTCAGAATGGAGGAGAAGTTTTTTACTGAAGGTGCTGCTAACCAGCTGGTCATGGAGGGGATGCGAGATGTTCTCCGTGCTGCCCCACAGTTCGTCCAGCATACTCCTCACGACAAACAGCTCTGAGGGCTCCGGAGAAGTCCCCAGCACAGAGCCGGGATTCCCTCTCAAGTTTGTTCAGCATGCTGGTGTCACTGGCTCTGATGCTGCTGTTTGAAAAGGACCTAAGCTTCTGTGAGAGGCAGCGTCTGCTCCGTCCCTTCCTGTAGACGGCCTTAGTGCTTCATGTCTGGTCCATTCTCTTGTTGAGGTAGACTCCAAGGTGGATGGACAGAATCCAGCTGCTCCATTAACAGAAACGCTTGCGCAACCCGCATTTGGGCCAGATGAGGGTGATGGTCATGAAGCCAGGTTGGATAATACACGCTGACCCTTTCTGCTCAAACCTCAACCTGTGTCCATCTTCTTTAGGAAAGTGTGTGAGTATACCTTCTGCAGTCAGATGTCAAGCTTAAGCCCTACTTTTACTTTTGTTTTTTTATGTTTTGTAGACTGCAATTTAATTCCCAGATTTACATATTACAATTATTTATGCTTGGCAACTTATTATAAAAAAGGGGAAACCGCATAGTTGAACAAGAGATTTT
Organism: Istiophorus platypterus; assembly: GCA_016859345.1. NCBI lineage: Eukaryota > Metazoa > Chordata > Actinopteri > Istiophoriformes > Istiophoridae > Istiophorus > Istiophorus platypterus. The sequence continues at coordinate 1,184,004 of CM029133.1, read as the reverse complement.
TTGTAAAGCCATTGTGCATTAAAAAAAAAAAAAATTGGACTGATTGCGTAGCGGGACTTTTTGAAAACCACTCGCTGAGATTGCAAGAATCCAATTAAATTCTACACTAAAGAAGAACTACAAACTGTTCCTGTGCAGATATTGGATGGCCTCTCTCATTTGGAGGGAGTCATTTTTCATCATGGCCGAGATAGACTGCTGCACCATGATGATGCACAGAAGCAAAGAAAAAACAAGATGAGACTAAATATTGATTGAGCCATGCAATTAGGTGTCTGAAAGGATTTGATATTTAGTAGTGAATGAGTAATATGCTCATTAGTAGCACAGAGAGAGAAAGGAATCAAACAAGGTGTGATTATTTTGACTGTGCACTGATCTGAACATCCCCCACTCGTACTCCCATTTGTCTTTAAAGGTGTGCTGAGCCTGATAGTGGAGGAACGCAGATAGCGATCCTGGTCCTCTTGGACGTAGGTCTGTTTGTCTGTCCATCCAGCAGTGCAGTCCAGGGCAGGGTATTCAGACTACTACTGGCAGTGTTTACATGAAACTTGGACTGGATTTGTCCGTAGTGGAAAAGTTGCCTGGTTGCCCTCGTTATCATGTGTGTGTGTGTGTGTGTGTGTGTGTGTGTGTGTGTGTGTGTGTGTGTGTGTGTGTGTGTGTGTGTGTGTGTGAGTGTGTGTGTGTGTATGTGTATGTGTGTTTGCGTGTGTGTGTGTCCATGCGTGCAATGACAGACCCTTTTCATATTCACAACTCTGCCGCTATGAGTCTTTCTTTCTGAAATGAAAGTGGACTGGTGTTGTAGCGAATTAGTGTTGTGGAAATGGAAAACATGGAGAGAGTCTGAGCCTGCATTACAAAGGGAGTAGGGTCATTTACAAATTAAAGCCAGGCTCTACAATAAACCTGTCCTAAATAGAGTCCTGGTTCTCTCTCCCCCTAGTGTTTGTTGATATAAATTGTGACAAAAAACATGTTTGCCAGCAACCTTTTTTTTCCATAAAGATGAGACATTGACATGATGAAAGTGAAGTCAAAACCAATATTCACTCTCAAATACAATATCACTGATGAGAAAAGAGGTGACTAAAAAGAGCTTAAAAATAAAAACTATGCATCTCACAACAATGGGACATTGCTACCTTGCTTGTAGTTTAGTTTCTCTTCTTCTAGACTCTCTTCTAGTCTTTTTGGCCACTCAAAGCACTTTTACAGTACTGTCACATTCACCCATTCAAACATACATTTACATGGCGCACTTTTCCTACACATTGATGCGCATCTACACACATTCATGCACCGATGACAAACATCGGGGGCAATTTGGGTTCAGTATTTTGCCCAAGGACACTTGGACATGCTGACTGGAGGGGATTTAATACTGGAGGAGGTGGACTGGATGATAAGGAAATAAATCTTTACAACTTTATTTAAATAGTTGCATACACCCTGTTCTATACACTCACCATGTGAGTAGTACATATTCTAGTACATTACCACTAAGGCCAATAAAACTACAGTGTAAAGATCTTCCTGTCACAATGGCAATTAACTCTATTGCTGCTCCAAAGAAGAAGATAATAAAAGACAAGAGGTAAGCTCAATAGTTTAACTACCAAACCTGTATATTAAAGCAAATAATGTGAAAACTTGAAAGGATTATGGTGCAGTTTTTTAGTGAGGTAATAAGGTACTATGAGCTCTTTAAGATAAAATGGTTCCTGACCATTAAGAACTTTGTAGGTGAGGAGGAGGATTACGTAAATCGTATTCTAGATATTACAGGGAGCCAATGTAGAGAATCTATCACAGGAGGAAAACGATCCCTGTTTCTAGTTCCAGTCAGAGCTCACACAGCAGCATTCTGAATCAGCTGGAGAGTATTAACGGATTTGGGACAGCCTGATGATAGGGAATTACATAACTCCGACAAAACCTAAGTCACTGTATTTGGCTCCAAGCAATGGTATAGTTACTCTAGAAGGCATTACCCAGGCCTCTAGCACCAACACCTGAGTTCTCTTTGTACATGGCTAGTACATGGCTTTGTTACTTCTAGGCTGGATTGATTTATTTCCTTATTATCATGCTGTCCCAACAAATCTTTAAATACACTCCAGTGGATCCAGAATGCTGCAGGCCAATAGTGTTGACTGCACATAACATGAAGGCTTTTGAAAGACTGGTACTGGATTCCCTCCGGCCATTGGTCACATGTACCCTAAAAATACTGATGTCACCCCTGTTCTGCTGTGACGGCGGTGAGAGATTAGCCTATTTTTCTTTGGTAGAAATATAACTGCATTAACCTTTAATGCAGAGAGAGTGCAGGCTTGTCCCACAGAGGACAGCACAGTACCAATGGTGGCAAAGGGCCAAGTGGGAGCAGATGAGAGGGACTGAGAGCCCTTATGGCCAATTCATTCTCCCCTGTGGAAGTGGAACCTCTTTTCACAGATGTATGTCTGGCATTAATGGGCTTCACAGACACTGAGCTACATTTGATCTCACTGAATAAGCGAGCGCCCTCTCATCTCTACGTGATTACAGATATTTATCCTGACATTATACGACTCCACCACTCGGAGAAAAGGGGAGCCGTTTAGTAAAATCAGCATATGATACGTAGTCAGTGTCCTTGACAGTTGTCGTTCAAATTACATACGAGTGTAGTAAGCAGATGTGCCGGTTGAGTACATTTACATTCTATGGTCAGTTAAATTCGCCATTACTTGTTGATATTTGCCCCACTGGTGGACAAGGCAACTCCATCTTTTCTAAATGGTTTCTTGGGTATTTCTGGTATCCGTCCCTTGTCTTTCTCATGTACATTTCTGTTTATGCAATTACATCAATCCACAAATACTCTGAGAAATGCTTGACAAATGGCAGAATCGAAGCCCCTTGATTTGTTTTCAGCCTTAGTCATCTCTTATATTGTACATGTAGTGAAGTACAATCCCTGTAAGATGCTGCTTAATTTCTTAAGTGATTCAGGAATGGCCTGATAGTATGAGTCGATAGTGCGAGAACAGACTGGGAGATACTTGATTAATGAATAATGAGGTAATAATTAGTCATAAATATCTGTGAATCGACATAATGATCACTTTCTTCTTCAGTTATTCCTGATTGACTCTTAACCCATCGCTGAGTCACAGAAACAGTAACTACTCATGCAGCACTGATCACTCAAACAGCCCCTAATTACTTCACTATCTCATCATTATCCACAGTTTGTGTGGCAACCAAAGTAAAGCGGTACGTCATATGGAGATTTTACTGAGTAGCACCTCATTACTTCATCTGTGTGTGTGTGTGTGTGTGTGTGTGTGTGTGTGTGTGTGTGTGTGTGTGTGTGTGTGTGTGTGTATCATATAATTGACACCCATGTTATTTTCTAATTCATTAATGATACAGACAAAAAATAATGTAATAACCAGAATATCATTTTAACTACGCTTGAAGATTTATCCATGGATCTGGCTGGAAAGGCAATTACACAGAACACAAACTGATTTTAGGAAGCTTATTGAATACTTATTTGTATATATACAAAATGGTCCGACAGCCATCAAATAATAATAAATAGTTGAAATTTAATGTGACTCATAGAGAAACAATCTATTTGTGATGAACTGATGTGTTGCACACTGAAAGTTACCTTGACCAACCAAATAATTTCTCTTAATAGATTTGTCTTGTTAGTCATTGGACACAACCTCAATATTACAGTCATCAACAGTGCATTAGAAAATAACATGGGTGTGAATATTAATATCTTGATTACAATACTTGTTTGGAAACCTTGTGTGTGCGTGTGTGTAACTACTATCTAGTTACCTAGTAGTTACTGTTTGTGTGGCTCAGCTGTGTGTTAAGGCTTAATCAGGAATGACTGAAAAAGAAAGTGGTCATGTCGATTTAACAATACTAAATTGACTGACTTCTTATTACCTCATCATTCATTAATATAGAATCTCCCAGTCTATTTTCTAGTAACTCGTCATTATCTGCTTCACAACCCTGGTGTCAAAGTCATTAGTTGATGAGGTCTTAATAATTTATTTCCTATCAAGTACTTCCTGAATTGTTCCTTACTTGTTCCAGAATGACGACACATTTTGGTGAATCCTGACCTTTCATCTTGCATCTCCATCAGATCAAAATGTTCTGTTTACCATTGCTTTGTCTGTTATATGTTATCTTGAAAAAAAAAACAATGGCTGTGTGTCAGTCCCTGAAAATCATCAACAGAACAAACATTTTCACTCCCACACAAGAAATAATAAAATCTCCTAGTGGCAGTGCCACTTGCAAGGCAAAACTGACAGTTTATCCTCCTGGAGGTAGAACATTATTGGTAGCAAAATCACATTTTGTTTGTTTCATCCACTTGTGGGGCTCAGTGAGCTCTGTAGTCTGGAGGGGCTGTTAGTAGGACTTTAGACTTGAAGGGGTCTTCCAGTGATTCAGAATTGCACTTCAATAAAGTTGGGGGACTCGAAAAGAGGCAGCAAGAGGTCTTTTATCCCACAGTAGAAGGGGAGTTCAAATCAGCAGCACTGTCCCAAAATTAAGGAATTAAACAGTGGAACTGCTCAGCGGTTATTGTGGGACTGTGTCGGCTGCACTGAAAAGGGACTTCTGCTCTGTCAGCACACCTGAGGCTACATAGAGGCACAAAGTCACAGAGCTCTGCCTCTGCAAACTGTAGCCTGGTTATAAGAGCAAATTCTTTGTATGTGTGTGTGCGCAATTATATCTGATACATATGTATTTGTGCACGTGTGACTATTGCATATGGAGGAGAACTGCCTCTATGAGCTCTCTGTAAGTACATGGGTTTTTCTTGTAAGTGTGTGTGTGTGCGTGTGTGTGTCAGAGCTTGGGGGAATGTCTGGGTCTCCTATGACTGATGCAGCGAACAGAGCTGCTGATGGTCTTTTGTGACTGAGCACTAGATGAAAATATATGTGGTGGTTCTACAAGGTTGGACAAAACTCCAGGCAGCTGCTTGATGTGCGTGGAAATGGATATCCAGCCTTGACCTGTCCATTCCCTCACACTGTACACCACTTCCCACCTTCCCCCCTGACACATGAAACCCCATGTGCAGGTGTTCAGGACTCTCATTATTTCCTCCTCTGTTCAGCTCCCCTACAGGCTGGAGGAAATAGTTGCATTGTGAGAGATGACAGGGTGAATAATTGCCAAATCTGTGTCACTTTTCCAGAATTAAAGGTTTTCAGTGGAGAATAATGCCCACTGTGAAGGGTCTTGCAGCAGTGTTTTAGTGCTGCTCTTAGATGAATAGACTAAATGTCAGCCCTGTGATAGACTGGCGACCTGTCCAGGTTGTATCCTGTGTCTCGGCCAATGTCAGCAGGGATTGGTTCGCCCCAACCCCCTCAGCGAGGCACAGCTAATGGATAGATGGATGTTTACACTGATTTAACGCATCTGGCTCAATGTGATCAGAGCTCAGTCAGGTGTGAATGACACCTGCACAGTGTCACCCGACTCCTGCAGTCTGAAACGAGTCCTTCACCTAAAAAGGAGACACAAGCAGAGTCGGCACAGCAGCATCTCCTCTTTCATTTGGGACCAACTTTCATTGTTTACATGTTTCCTAACTCATTAGCACATTGAGAATCAAGGTAATAAGAACGATTGTTAATAAAAAGTGTAAATGCAAAGATCCGGGGTCAGACGTCACTATCCAGATACAGATCACATGTTAATGCCAGATGCTGTTAAGAAAGTGAATGGTAACCAACAGGTAACTCATTCATCGTCCTCCATCATAAGTGCTACACTGACCTATGGGAGAAGATCAGTACAACGTTTATTTTAAGGACTGAAAACAAGTCACGCAACACTTTACTGAACCTTGAACAATTGACTATGAGCATCAGGCACATCTTGTCTCAAAATGATGCAGAAACACTAGTAAAGGCTGTTGTTACTTCTAGGCTCAGTTATTACAACTCATTATCAGGCTGCCCCAGCAAAACAGATCATGTTTCTCTTGTGTTAGTTCTCTGCATTGTCTCCCTGTAAAATCGAGAAATTAATCCTCCTCCTCAACTTCATACACCCTCTTATTTCAAAGAGCTCTTACCTTACAACCCCACTAGAACACTGTTCTTCCAGAACACAAGCCTACTTGTGGTTCCCAGAGTCTCCAACAGTAGAACAGGAGGCAGAGCTTTCAGTTATCAGACTCCTCTGCTGTGGAACCATCTTCCAGTTTGGGTCCAGGAGACAGATGCCCTCTCTACATTTAAGAGTCAGCTTAAATCCTTCCTCTTTGATATAGCTTATAGTTAGAACTGGCTCAGGATCAGCTCGAGCCATCCCCTCACTGTACTGCTATAGGCCTAGACTACCGAGGGACTTCCCATGATGCACCAGGCTCCTCTCTCCTCCTCTTCCTCATCACTCTCTTCACTCTTCCTGTCAATTTCTGCAGGTTTTTCTGCCTCCGTTGCTCCAGAGTCTTAATCAGAGTCTGGATCCTGGACTGTAGAACCACCTCATGAGCCTGATCAACACCCTCTCCTTTAGTTATTATAATTACTACTATTTTACTTAGTACTATTGGTATTATTATCAGCCCTATTATTATAACTATTAGTTTTCTTTATTAGTCTCCTTATCATCATATATATCTTTACATGGTACCTGTATTGTGCTGCACTCTCTCTCTCTTTCTCATACCTCCTGCCCCCCCTTCTTTCTCTATGTTTGCACCCCCCCCCCTTATAAATAAAATTAGCACTATATAAATAAAGCTGAAATGAATTGGTAGTTGACACTGAAACTGAACTACAAGATCTTTATTCCTAAGTAGCTGAGGTAATACTATATTTAGATTTTAAGTCTAGTCTGCCTGGATTTGTCTGGATTGTATAGTTTGGATTATCTCGGTGACTATGTGAGGCTTTTTGACTTGGTTCAAGTAAATGTCACTGGCCTCCTCTTAATTAGAAATTCTGTTTTATTTGGGGTTATGTTTAACAAACTTGTTCCTTGTATCTATAGATCTTCCGGTAATCAAGTTTTTTACTTATTTCTTATGCTGAAATTTTAGGACAAAAATATCTATCTATCTTTTGTGTTTGCACAAGCTTGTTTTTTCTCCCTGTCACATTCTACTGATGTTAATATTTCTTCAGATAGTTTACATCTCATTTGCTTATATAAAAAACAAAACATGAGTCTCAGAATCTTATTTAAAATCAGACCCTTCTCTGATGATGAAATTACTATAATCCAGAATAGCAGCTGTGGGACCTCTGTGGAGTTTATTCACCATTTTATCCGTGTTTTATTCTCAGAGGTAATTTTTACTATTAGAATAACAATGAGATCTGTCCTTCCTGGTTATTTTTACCACTGGATTTACCAGTTGTAGGGATTAAACACAATCACCAACTGGATTATTCTGTTAGCACAACAAGGTCTCAATGTGACTTGAAGTGGTGTTTTTCTTCCATTGCTAAACAGATGTTTGAGTGCACAGTACTTACAGTGCTACTGTGCATTAAAAAATGTACCATCTTACAATGACTGTGTTGTATTTAAACTGAAGAGTAGGGTATTTAATCCCATGTATGATTAAAAAAAAAAAAGGTGAGATGGACTTCACTGTAAAAAACTGAGAAAACTCAAAATTTCACGGCAAAAGACATATATTTTTCTTTTTGTTAAATTATTACAAGTGAGGAACACAGTTTCACACAATAACAACTCAGAAACTTTACTTTTGTGGATTTACTCTAAATTAAAGTCGAATGATTATGGATTCCTTTAAAAATAAAAAAAAATAATTATCATTATTATTTGGATGTATTTATTTTCTCTTACATTGCTACAGACAGTGGGGTCCAGAAGTCTTAGACCACTTGTATATTTAGCACCTATTTTTTGGGTTTTGAACTCACTCTGTCATTCCTGTGATTGGTCATAGCTCTGCCGGTGAATTTTTGCACCTTTACATCCCCTCTGTGGAGAATCTCTTGAGCTGCACTGCATCCATCATGGTGCTGCAGGCGGTGCTGAGTTGTCATGTTTCCTAATAACAAAACCCTTGACCTTGAATCCCAACAGTTTGGAATATTCCAGTGTTCCCTGCAGGAAGAGGGGGAGAGATGGAAGGATCTGGGGTAGGAAAGATGGAAAATCATCACTTGTCCTTAAATACAGCAGGCTGGCTTTGGACGGGCTTTGCCGTACTTACCTCTACTGGATGAGCCCGTTTAATAGACTATAATCCTGGTGGTGGGAGCCCCCCCCCCACGCCCCCCTTAGGAGGTTACATATATTCAAACTGCTTGTTTTAATCAGCCAAGGATATGACTGGCTTAGCAAAAAATTAAAAAGAATAAATACATAATAATTTTTTTTTTTTTTTTTATTTGGGGGGGGGGGGTTAAGCTGACTTAACCTCTCCTGTGGTTGACAATGTTAATTCTCATCACACTTTTCTTATCAGTAAGAACAATGTTTGAGACCCTTGCAGGTACCTGGGGAAATGGGCCGAAAATTCCGTCATCCATCAAAACCTGACATGATGAATATGACCTCAGTTAGTGGATAATCAGAAATGAAAACAGTGATTAAATCTGTGGCCGCTTTTCCTCATATGGTGAGAAGGTAACCATTCCTCCTACTGATGATCCCATGATTGCATTTCCCAGTAGCGACTTTGTGGTTACTCTTAGCCGGACTCAGAGAAAAGTCTTTGAAATGGTTCATGAGAAAATCATGATTATTAGGAAAGTTATGCAGCTTGACTTACAATGTTTTGTACAAGTCCTTGTGTCTTTCAATCTCTAGAACGAAGGTGGCAAGTGTGAAGTCAGTCCAGGTCACACAGTCACAAGTTAATTAATTAAAAATAAACGGCATCCCTTTTGTATTTAGGTTATTGCTTGACACAAATTAATAATGCATGCTTATGAATACTGATCCCCAAACTAGATCATGCAAGAGGCTGATATCGCCATTCATTTCTGGACATTTATGTCAAAATCATTTTGTTTCTCCTAAAAATGTAACTTTAAAACTTCTTCTGTGTCTGAAATGTGTTTTTATGAAGCTGTATAGACATTTATGAATGTTTTATTGGATTAACAACATTCAATGCAATCTAAGACATCCATAGCTTTAAATTGTAATATACATCAATACAATATTTAATCATTTGATTGGTTAATGGTTCTCATGTCCACTTTGTTGCATCACCGGTGTTTCTAATAGGTCTGGAGAGCAGGATCATGCCAGTCATCAAATAAAAGCCAGAAGTCCTAAATGATTTCCATTACAGACCTTTCATGATAGATCTCTGAAGAGGAAATGGGACCTTCCCTTACCCCCCAACATTAATCTCACACAGCGAGCATTAATCAAGCATATAGGCTATGAAAAATGATCTCTTTTAATCGGTTGTTAGACTGGGTGAACTCCGCTTATGAGGGCGAGCTGTGAAAAAAGCCCAGTCACATGTCTGGAAAGTATGCACTTGAGCAGCTTTTCACAGTTCGCTGGTGTTCAAATCGAATTAGAGTTTCAGAGCACTGCCGTTTTCTGCTCGCGTTATTAAAAACAAAAAAGTTTAGCGGAATTCATACATGAGAGGTGAAGTAAAGGGAGAGGAGATGGCACACTTCCTTAGCTCCTACTCTGGTCTTATTTATTCACTCTGACGGTCACAAAAATGGAAAAGCCAAGTGATTGGAAATAATAACTGAATGAAAACAGTATTCCTGTGATAAAGAAGGAATTATTACTCAGTGGTTTTTTTTTGTTTTTTTTACCTTGCTTTTATTAGTGATTGCTCTTTATTTATTCATGTCACCCATGTATTATTACACAAGACCCGGCCAATGTTTGAATACTGATGATCTGAAAAACATCACCAGTGACAGAAAGCTAAATGTACACCATTCATCCACAACATCAAAACCAGGGCCCATGTAAATGCATCTACTGGCTGGGGTCAATGAGTTTATCTTTGCTGTGTATTTTCTATTGGGGTTTGCTTTTGTTGAGGAAATCATCGGCACAAAGTTTGAGGAACATTCTCCAACAAATTACCAACAATTAACTGTGTCCTGCTTCATCTGAATGCCCCCCCCTCCCCGTTTGCACCTCCCCTCCCACGCATTCACTGTGCGCTCTGCGCTTGGCATCAAAATACCACACAGACAGGCTAAGCCAATTTCATGGTCAGGGAAATACCAAACTGCTGCAGAGCTGAGTGCACTAGTCACTTCACCCCCAGGAAAATAGGAAGTGTTTATTATCAAAGCAATCTCTGCGATAAAATCAAAGCTCCAGACCAGCTGCTAAATGACCTCCGGCTTCAATTGTTTCACCAACTGTTGCTTCCAAGATCAAGAATGTCAGTCTAAAGTATCAAGGCGTCGTTGATGGAAAGTCTTTAAAATTCTGATTTGAACATCTACAACTCCATGACAAAGCAAATTCTATCAGCTGGATTAGATTGTGTAACATTGCTGAAAGTTCCAAAACATGACATCGTTGTGCCATCCACATGTTTGGGCTCTAACATGGACTTTTAAGCCCTCTTCGTAAGCTCTTTGCTTGCAGTGTGTGGTTAAAGATTTGGATGTGTGCTGTCAAATTGTTTTTCTTGACATAAAGTGTTATTTTGTTTCTTTTATTTTTTGTGAACCACTTTGGACTGGATTTGTATTAGAAGGGTAACACACTGTTTCAGAGAAATCAAAATGGTGCAGCAATTGTTTTGATTCTGGTAAATTATGTGATTGTCCTGAAGGTGAAGGTTGGGAAAATTGGATTGGGCATAAATAATCCCATAATTCTCAGAACAGGGTCTGAGATTATCTGATGACAGTGAAAACAGATTAAATGATTTGTGTAGAGGAGCGTGAGACACAGTGGAAGAGTTGGCACATATCGAGCATGCTGGAGTTTCTTGTTTTTTTACCTTGCTTTTATTAGTGATTGCTCTTTATTTATTCATGTCACCCATGTATTATTACACAAGACCCGGCCAGTGTTTGAATACTGATGATCTGAAAACATCACCAGTGACAGAAAGCTAAATGTACACCATTCATCCACAACATCAAAACCAGGGCCCATGTAAATGCATCTACTGGCTGGGGTCAATGAGTTTATCTTTGCTGTGTATTTTCTATTGGGGTTTGCTTTTGTTGAGGAAATCATCGGCACAAAGTTTGAGGAACATTCTCCAACAAAATACCAACAATTAACTGTGTCCTGCTTCATCTGAATGCCCCCTCCCTGTTTGCACCTCCCCTCCCACGCATTCACTGTGCGCTCTGCGCTTGGCATCAAAATACCACACAGACAGGCTAAGCCAATTTCATGGTCAGGGAAATACCAAACTGCTGCAGAGCTGAGTGCACTAGTCACTTCACCCCCAGGAAAATAGGAAGTGTTTATTATCAAAGCAATCTCTGCGATAAAATCAAAGCTCCAGACCAGCTGCTAAATGACCTCCGGCTTCAATTGTTTCACCAACTGTTGCTTCCAAGATCAAGAATGTCAGTCTAAAGTATCAAGGCGTCGTTGATGGAAAGTCTTTAAAATTCTGATTTGAACATCTACAACTCCATGACAAAGCAAATTCTATCAGCTGGATTAGATTGTGTAACATTGCTGAAAGTTCCAAAACATGACATCGTTGTGCCATCCACATGTTTGGGCTCTAACATGGACTTTTAAGCCCTCTTCGTAAGCTCTTTGCTTGCAGTGTGTGGTTAAAGATTTGGATGTGTGCTGTCAAATTGTTTTTCTTGACATAAAGTGTTATTTTGTTTCTTTTATTTTTTGTGAACCACTTTGGACTGGATTTGTATTAGAAGGGTAACACACTGTTTCAGAGAAATCAAAATGGTGCAGCAATTGTTTTGATTCTGGTAAATTATGTGATTGTCCTGAAGGTGAAGGTTGGGAAAATTGGATTGGGCATAAATAATCCCATAATTCTCAGAACAGGGTCTGAGATTATCTGATGACAGTGAAAACAGATTAAATGATTTGTGTAGAGGAGCGTGAGACACAGTGGAAGAGTTGGCACATATCGAGCATGCTGGAGTTTCTTTTTGTTTTCTTTTTTTTGTACCGTGCAGGAGCAGGACTTCAGGAATCAGGAATTTGTTGCTTCTTAGCAATCTGAAATACTCATGCATGTACTGGATAGAATGATGTTCAGTGACACCATGTATACCTCTGGTTGTGAATCAGCCACTGTGGGCACCAAACCACAGAGTATGCCCCTGACTGAGAGCTCTGAATATGGAACATATTCTGAGAGACACAGAGTGAGATTAGACTTAATCATTTATGAAGATCTATTGGCATAAAAAACATCAAGTTGAGCATATTTCAGGTCGATTCTGCTGTAAATACCCCATAAAGCTTAACCAACAGGCCTGCATGATGCCACACCACCCTTACGTACCTAGCTGCTCCGGTCATAGGACACTAGTTATAGAACTAGAACATCTGGTTCACATTTATGTCTAAACGTGCAAACATATAGGAGTTTAATATGTTTATGTATTTTAGTTAAAAGTAAAAGTCCACTTGATAAAGGATTTCAACCTTTGCTTTGTTTACACTGGGGCCTACTCCAGAATGATCACCCAGTGCCCCAGAGGATACATTTCTTTAATTTGCTTGTAAGCTGAGAGAAAGGTCAGGTCACCACTCTCCCCATGGCTCCTGTGGTTACACGGAGGTTTGAGTGTTTTACAGATTCGGAATTTCCTAGCAGGTTTTCAGCTTTCAGCTTTGCCATGGTTGCTGCTTGTCACCACCTTTGCTGCTGATTTTCTTGGACAGGATCTACAGGTGCAGCCAGGGGAGGACAGTGTCTGGGCTAGTGACCTGAGAGTAGCCTCTCTGCTCTTTACAGATGAAGTGATTCTGTTGGCTTCATCAGACTGTGACTTCCAACATGCACTGGGGCGGTTTTCAGCCGAGTGTGAGTAGTTCTCAGGCATGTCAGTCTGTGGTCTGTGGCCACCACTCATTTAAAAGCCCATTTGGATGAGAAAAGTTGTCAGTCAAGTCGACAAGTTATCTGTGTGCATGGTAACTGTGTACTTTTACTCAGCTGTAACTTGGCATAGTGCATCCAGGCAAAAGAGTTATTTAAAAAAAAAAAAGAGTCAAAAAATAGATTACCACAGAATCACCACAGATTGCAAATTCACGCATAGTAAAGTGGTTCAACGGAAAAATATGAAAAAAAAAATCTCCTTATGAGATAACAGTCATATTAAATATGTATGTTGACATATATTTAGGGTGGAAACAGATTTTTCTTGTTGCTCTGTCGCTAATAATTTGGAGACCTGCATTTGTGTTTCTGAAAAAATGACATGTGTTAACTATCAGAAAAATATGCTATCAAGACTAGAGTCTTTGGCAGCGGTGCCAGCAGCTCTGTGAGGCTTCATTTGTTTACCGTGCTCACCATCGTAGTCTAGCATATTAGCAGGTTAACATTTGCTGATTAGCATAAGTAATGCATGCCATTAATGTTGTTGGTATTTAGTCATTATCAAAGTACTGGACAAATTTCAAATTCGACCTGATGATGGGAACCAATAAATAATAGTCAGAATTCATAACCTTTCAGCCTTGTCAGGGTACTTGGCCCATGAAGGACTATCAAGGAAAATTACTTTTTACACAACTGGAGATACTTGTCACCCACCCATGAAGCTCATATCACACTTTTTATGTAGCGTACTGCTACCGCATCCTGCAGCACTGAGCAACTTCCCTAGTTATTTAGAAGCATTTGTGTGCTCCGCTTTGTTGCAGTTTACATTTGTTTTCAGTGAGCTTTTTAGCCCCACCCTCACAGTTTTCAGTTATTCATGTAAAACCAGTTAGTTCTAGTCTACTGCTTACCAGGTCAGTGTTAAAACGGTGGAAAAGATACCTCCAAAGAGGCAGGACCTAAAGGACCCAGACAGGTTACCAAACCTGATTGTCTGGGACAGATATGCGAGAGATGGCAGCCACCCAGAACCACACTGGGCCCTGTCATCTCACTCTACTGGGCCACAGCTCATCATAGCTCTCGCTCCCTTCTTTCAATGCATTAGCCCGGTCTGTGTTCTGGCCTGAGAAACTGAGAAACCTCTGGGTCTCCTGATCACCACTCCACCCATGCCTCCAGTGGTTACATGGAGCCGTAGCCATGGTTTTCCTGTGCAGTCAAGGATTATTAGTTACACTTCAGTCATCAGAACAGGTCCTAGAAATGACTGACTAGAAACCCAAAATGTAATGAAGCATAGTTCTGTTTTACTGAGAATCTAATCAATCGCAGAAACATATTATGGCAGGTAACCGTTTCTGGGGTGGATACATGTCTTCCTCACATAAAAACGGTATAATCAACTCCACTTACATTGTCATCCATAATGACTGAGTAAAACACTTTTAGACATACAGTATTCTGCATATATGTTGAGAAAGCTGGAACCCTACCTTATATCCAGCAACATATGGCACAACTTTTCCTCACAGTACCAGTACATGTGCTACCCTGAGAAAAGTAAAACTAAGGGGGCCAAATATGTGAAGGTTCCCCTTGGATAGCACTATAAAAGTGGTCCCTGAATCGGCAGATTGAAAAGGGGGTAGCATTATTGCACTAAAATGTCCCTGCACTCCAGTAACCCTGTTACATTATGAAATCTCTTGTGTCCAAATGGAAATTTTGGTGTTAGGGTAGTCAGGAAAGGTCAAAGGGTCCACAGCTAATTTCATGGAAATAAAGCCATTAGTTATCTTGTGTACAAAACAACACTTGACCTGGGGGTAAGTGCAGGCAGAAGGTTCATGTAGTTTATTCATTAAGTGTGTAGTGTAGAGTAGTTTAGTGTATTATGTGGTGTTATGTAGTGTTTTCAGTTAGTAGTGTGTTTCTAATTTTAATTCAGTAGTTTGTGTTTATCCTGTTCCTGTTTCGACATGATAAAACCCCAGCACAAAGCAGCTCTATGAGGAGATGGTTTTACCCAGTTTGGTGTGGAAGAACTGTTCTGGTCCGCACGGAACCCTAACCCAGCCTCGTCCGACACCTTTGGGATGAACTGGAACGGTTACTGAGCACCAGACCCCAAGGCCCGGCATCGCTGGACCTCACTGATGCTCCTGTGGCCAAACGAGAGCGAATCCCTGCAACACGGCTACGGAATCAGGTGGAAAGACTGAGACTAGAAGGGTGGAGGCTGTTAGAGCAGCACATTAATGCCCATATGGGTTTAATATTTTGGTAATCACCTATTTCTGGCCATAGCCTGTCATGTATCTTCTCACTGCTCTGATCAGTATGTGATGTACACATCACCAGTCTTAGCATCTTCTGCTAAAAAGACAAAATGCAGCTTTTACACTACGGTCAGGTTTAACTGATGCAAGCTTCCATTAATATCAAATGTAACACTGACTGGTTTGATTAAAAACTACAGTTTCTCTGCTTCACAAAACAGCTTATTAATGATTCTGTTGAGATACGACCTGTTTTCATCTGTGTTCTAACCATAAAAAAGCAAGCCAGAAAAGAATCAGACAAGAAATCCTTATGAGATTAAATGTAGGGCATTTTCAGCCCCAGACGAGACTGGTTCACTTGAAACACACACTCCTTGTGGTACAGCGTATTTTACTGAGGGAGGAGAGCTGCCTTGGCGAAGTGGACACACGCCCAAGTAGCCTCGCTATGCAGGCAAGTGGAAACACCAGTGTTGTTCTACATAGCCTGTATTCATCAGCACAGCGACACACAACATCCTTAAATGGCTGCCAGCAGATATAAATATCCTGCTGAAATATGCATGTGACCATTCTGAATACCACAAGCCTAATGTATTGTTAGTCCTCGTGTTCTGCTAAATGTTTCATAAGGAAAGGACTGAATATGCTGGGTGAAGTGGCATCTGTCAACCCAGCTTTAATCGCTCTGTGTTCCTGGATGTGAGCGCAGCTGTTTACTGCGGTGATCGGAGACAAATGTTATCTGTCGCGGATTTTATAAACTTGGTGGCTACTAAACTGCTAACTGTTCATCTTTTGTGGTGTCTCTGTGGTCTGTGTTGTAAAGACAAGAATATTATCATTTCTTCATATATATTTATTTCACAAAAATGCAGAAACAAGAGTTTCTTGGAATTCACACAATGTCCAGCAATTTTTTAAAAATAATAAGAAGTATATGAAAAATAAGCATACAAAAAAAATACACTGAAGTCATACAGCGACCTATTAAATTGCTCTGTGATGTACCATATACCAATCAGCCTTAGCATTTAAAGCAGTCACTGATTTAAAGGATAATATAGTAAAATCATCAAAAATTAGATAAGATCTGGTCCTGCTGTTTCAAAACGTTACTGAAACACCCGTTGACAACTTCATGGCTGAGGTTTCACGTACGGGTTTCCCAGATCATACGGCTAATGGATGTATAGCGTGCCGAGGTCACGGGACTAGCCACTGAGTTTATTCAATGGTTCATTGGTTTAACATCAACACATCTGGACCCATGAAAGGAGACGGCTAATGCTAGCTATGAGCTCTGAGTGTAGTAGTTGACAAAAATGTTCTTGAAGCCTGGGCACTTTTATAAGTTATACTGAGTTGCTGTATGTTTTATTACATTCCTGAAATGTTATGCTACCTAATGTAAGGTTGTGTTACTTTTCCATCATGGCGTGTTTGCGGTGCCCTTGCAGGGTTGCTATGGTTACAACGTAGCATCCCTGCTCCTCTCTTTTCTGCCTCCAGGTGTCACAAACTTCATCACCTCTCAATGTGGCCGCAGTGAGGAGACCCAGACCAGCAACTTGTCTCAGTATATTTCATATCATATAGAATCTGTGCCAACTCTGTTACACAGGTTTATACTCATTTAATAAAAGACCTGTCAATAAAAGATTTATTAAACAAGATTAACACAGTAACACAAGTTGCAGAAAGATTAAAGTCAATGTACTGTATTCTGCAGTGAAGAGGATAACCTCTCCGTTAACACACATTTTAAATATGATATGTCACAAAGCTGCTGCCAGTGTTTATATTGACTTTAAAGATAGATTTCATCAACAACCAGCAAGTGGTATTTTCTGGTTTACAATAATATGCCGAGACTGGATCCGTGCTAACGTCTAACACCCAAAACAGAAAAAAACACCTGTCGTCAGTTGGGCGCATTAAAAGTCATGGTATCGACCACAGAGGGGCCCAAGGGGCGGTCCGTCGGCTGCGCAACACTGTGGCGCAACAGCATGGGAACAGCATGCTCACATCTGAGCTGCGATCGAATCACCGGGCCTCTTCTTCCTCGTTCAGTCGTCTGACAACAGGAGCAGACAGATATGTAAATGAGAAACAACCCTATCATGAATTCAGCTGCAGTGAGACACAGTGTAGGTGTCTAGAGGGAAAAACAGGGGTTTAACAGGCTGGCGCTTATTAGAGCAGGCTACCAGGCTTCTGCAGACTTTTTTGGGGGAGCAGCCAGGAAAGGTATTTATTTATTTCCTATCCTGAATTTATATTTCATTTCAGTTTTCTCTAGTGGGGTTTAATGTGTAAAAAACAGATTAAGTTTGTTATCTCTCCAGAGTGCATCATTTCTCACTTGCCTACAGCATTGAGCAGCCTCCAATCTAAGCCAGGGGGGTTAACTCCCCTATAAACAGACCAGAACTCCTCCAAAAGTCTCCAAAATAACTATTCACATTTCTAATGCTGACATGATATAATAAACACAAAATCCGCTGCCCAGTCACTGGTCATTTTAAATGTGCGTGCAGTTCCTCCCTGGTCACTGGGTCTCAATTTATCTGCTGTCGCTAATGAGTAGAACATGACTCATCTGGACATGTGCAGGGTGTTTTTTGTGTAGCCAGCTTCATTAGCTGCTTTCATGTTTTGTTTTGTCTGTCTCTGGGTAATTATTGTGTGTGGATTTGGCGAGCTGCACTACATAATGGCTGATTCTGGAGCCCAGCTCTTTTCAGAGCTTCAGTTCAGCAGCCTCTCTCTCATCATTTCTGTTGTGCATTAAAAATAAGTATCCCCAGACTTGTTATGAAACTAGACACATGCCTGACAAAGAGGTGAGTTTTTTATTTTTCATGGTAATATTTGGTTAAGAGTTGGCAGTGGCTTGAATCTGTCTCTCTCTGTTTTTCTGATCCTCTTGAGTGTGTTTTAAAAACCTCTCCGATTAATAAAACAAGTCCAGATGTGCTCTGTGCACCTGGTGCAGTGTTGCCATCATAATCTGAAACTTCTCATTATTTCCCTGCTATCACACTCATGCCAAAGGCATTGGCTGCTACAGCTCCCTCCATCTCCCCATCCTTGAACTGCTGTGTTGAGGCTTCTGCTATAGCAGTTTTAAATTGAAGATATAATTTTCATGTATGTGTCTGCATCTGAGCAGCGAGATTGTAGTGTTTGGCCATTTCCTGCAAATGGCACATTGTATTACTTGATATATGCGTGTGTGTACATGTATGTATGTGTGTGTGTGTGTGTGTATATGTGTGTGAATGTATGTGTGTATATATATATATATATATATATATATATATATATATATGTGTGTGTGTGGGTGTGTGTGTGTGTGTGTCTTTGTGTATGTATGTATCTATATATGATCTCTGTGTTGTCATGATAGTGTTCAGGGTTCCATCTGGTGACAGGAGCTATGTTTCAGATTTCCCACTATATATAATTTGTATGCTGGCCAATCAGGGAGAAATTTTCAATCGCCATGGTATTCGAGATATGGATGGCTCAAATCAAGCAATTTGGACTGGTTTTTAGTGGTGGTATAATAACCGTATACAACGGGGATGACATCTGATTCCGTTACATAACTCGGTCTCATTCTGTGTTGGAGGGGAACTTCACCCTCCTAACTGGGGAGGAGTGGACTGAGCAGTGAATATCTGTGGGGAAAAGTCACCGGCTGAACCTAAATGATGACACACACGGATATTTAAAAAAGAGATTGATGGACTGGAGAAAAACTGAACTGAACATGACACTACTACTTAAATACTAGACTGGCATAAGGATACAGGGGCAGTTTTCAACCTTAAAGTGCCATAGGAGCAGTTCCATGAAATTTTGCAAAAATTTGTCATCGTCAGAAGCGGTAAAGGTGAGTCAATGGCCTGAGCAGCGATGTTGGTTTTCCTTCTAGACCTGATCATTTCGTTAATGACCCATTATTTAATGACCCTCCTCTTTGTGTCAGGTTGAACAATAGCCCTTAGCTGTGAAATAATCGCAACATATCACTGCCCGGTGTGATAATTACTCGTTATTTGTGCTTAATTACTCATTAGTTTAACAGAGGATGGAAATACACAGATTTTAAGAAACACTTAGTAAAGGTTCAAGGGTTATTGGAACTGAAGGACAGTCAATATCAATGATTCAAAGCTCAGCACTTCACAGCAAACCAGGGACATGAAGCGACCCCTTGTGAGGAGACACTAAGTATTTCCCTGCTGGCTCCCAGACTGTTTGTTAAAGTTGGTGTAAAGAGAGTGGTGCGGAGGGGACAAGACAAATCTCTCAACTGTACCGGTAAATAAAGTCTGACCTGCGAGGGAATGTTTGTGTTGCATTTTCCTGTCCTCCTCAACGTGAGGTCGAGGTTGCAGCAGTCTTCCCATGCTCCTCCTGCGTTGGGGAGTGTCGGTGCTCATGAATGCGTCCTGGAAGCTGAGCCCCTCAGCAGCTCAGGGTTACTCAGATGTGCAGGAGCATGCGGCTGAATTTAACAACTTTCTGCCCTTTTTCAAACTTTGTCCATCCTCTTCAGCCTATACTAAGCCTTTATTCTCATTACAGGCAATACTGACTTTTTTTTATCACATTTTTTAAACTGCATATGTTGGCAATGAATGTATGGTAAAAAATTGCTGGCCTGTTTTGATGTGTAGAATGTGAGTATGAGTGAATGAAATGAAAGCATTTATTTATTATCCATTTTTATTTATTTATTATCTATTTTTTTAATATGCATATTTGAGCCCGGTTCTTTGGCACACCTGAATTTCTTTGTATGTTTTCTGTACAATGACAAAGAATCCTCTCTTGTTTTGGGTTTATTCTTTTTTAGGAACCACGCTGCAACTCAGTACCCAATTGTGATAGTAAAATGAGCATCATTCAACCACCGATATTTCTATCTAAGCTCATCTTAACTGTGCATGAAGGCAAACAAACACTGAAACTGTCAGCAGAGTAGTTTAACTCAGCCCAGCCCCAGATTCTCTTTGAGAAAATGACTTTTTACAGCCATCGTAGTGCTATTTTGCTGGAGACATTCTTCTGTTTAAATGTCAGTCATTTATTTTCGGCACATTATTGGCTATGTTAGTCCCACTTCTACTATTTTTCCTTAACGTTTAGAGTGCTAAACATTTACCTTCTACCTTTATCTGCATGACCAACATTTGCACATTCCTGTATAGTCCTCATTTAGGTGTTATAGTGAAATCTTTGTATTCCCTCCGAATACAAGCGATTGCTCCCACTTCATCCATCTTATTTGCCAGAGACCTTACATTCCCCATAATGACTGCAGGGATGCAGGGTTTTCATTATCTGTGTAACAACAGCTCCACATCCCTGCAGTCTCCATCGGAATTGAAATGGCTTCCAGTCATTAGAAGTATTCCAAGGGCAAAGGAGAGAAATAAAACATATCCAAACCGCTGAGAAAGTGTCTTGATGTTGAGTGATGTCCAGTTTGCGGTTGTGAAAACCGTAACATTATCATGCAGTGAGATATGCATGCGAGTGTGGATGGCTCTGCATGACAATGAGAATATCCAGAGTCGGAAGTAAGACTTCCACATTTTGGAGAATCCACATCAATGTCCAAGAGTCAGACAAGAAGATCAGTATCAGGGATTTTGTCATGTCTCATCTGCTTATTACTACTGTACTTTGTACTATTAGATTATTATCATCATTAGTCTTTTGTCTGCTCGTTATTACTCATTATGCTGTCCATCTAATATTGTTCTGTTGCCCTGTCTTCCAGGCAGAGATACTCTCCGACAATGTCAGAGATGCTCTCCTTAAATGTAGTCAAGCCATCGGCCTCAGACTTGCTCATAGATCATTAGCGTCCATTAGGAAGGACTCCCAGCCCCAAGCAGCAGCTGCTCTTCTCCTTCCTCACTGGTCACAGCACTGTGACATGTCGCCGCACAGCAGAGAGGGGATGCGATGTGCTAAAGAGGATAAACGCCAGCCGGTCATCCTGAGTCATGACATGTACTCTGCTTGGCGATGGTGTTGCTGCAGCGCCCCTCACTCGGCTCCAGCATCAGCACTTGGATAAAGGAAGGAATCTTTTCAGCTGTCTTAATCACGCCAGGTCTTCTTTTTTTGTTTCCTTAACAGAGCAATGATCCACAGCAGACAAAGGATCTACAGTTCTGCTTCATGGGCTGAGAGGACAGATAGAGGGGGCGTCTAATGAGAATATGCTTTGAGATCAGTTAAATACCGAGCTTTTCCCTGCCACTGGGAGCAGATAATCCATTCTTTTCAGAGCTAATTAATTTGCACCTTGCCTTACCAAATCACACACCTACTCTCGTTTTTCTCACTCATTGATAGGGTTGACAAAAGAGAGAGAAAGGTATTAAAACTTTCAAATAATTTCAACTTTTTGAGTCATTGGACAAAAGCTGCAGAACTACTTCTTAAACTCTTGTTAAAAAAAATCTTTTCGATGTACTCACTATACTATCTTGTCTTAACATTGAATATGAATACATGCATTTTCCAACTTTGCCGTTATTCTTCATTACATCAGCTGATTCTGAAGGAACCTTTTTGGGCAGTGAGCAGGATATCATTAGTTTCCATCAGAATGATTAAATAAGCACTTGTGGGAGCAACACCTGCTTCTTTTTAAACGATAACTCCAATTACCTGATTAGTCAAATTCATCAGCCTCGTGTCAGAAGCTGTGACTTCCTGATTCAACAGATCTCCGATCTCTACTTCAAAGGACCAGCAACAGCTTGGCTCAAATAAGGAAATTTCATTAACTGTTGTCTACTAATATTTAACAAATGCAGTGACTAATGATTAAGATGCAAGGTGTAACAAACGGATATAGTAACTGCAATAGTTATGGCAGAATCCAGGTGGAGCCTCCTTGAGGCGTTGTGCGTTGCCTAGGTGACAGGCTCTGCCAACGTTCTCCGTTGTTTCAGTGTTTGGAAGTCTTCCAGCTGACTCTTCCTCTGAACTGCTGCTGATTTCTCTGTGAGCAGTCGGGTAGGCGGGTTCTCTGCCTGTGACACTTATTGGTGGATGCGGAAAAATGAATACTAGTTACTGTACCCAACTTTCAGTAGATAGTTTAAGAAGAGATTGGTGTTGGCCCAATGACACAAAACCTAGAAACCTCTTCAAAGTGGAACTGATGAATGACTACAAGTTATAAAAGAAAATATATTCCAGAAAAAATATCTGCTTTCCTGATTCTTGACTCTGCTTGCTAAATAGAGGCACTGTACAAACTTAACTTGATGTGGCTAACTAAAGAATTGTGTACATGAGGACAAAAATGAAAAAAGGCCAAAAACGAAACGAAATCGACCACAAAAATTGACAAAACTGACAAACACAAGGGTCTGGCTGTTTTTATTTCCCCAGTTAGGGGTTGGATGCATGGTGCCATTTGTTGATCTGTTCGGCTCTTTCTTTGTTTCAACTGAAAAGAGCACGATTACTATATTTTCGAAATATTAAATTTGGACAACGGGAGCACATCCGTCTACCAGCGTGGCCCATAAAAACATTAAGCTGACATTTCATTTACTAACAGTGTTATTAGTGATGGGAAAGGAACTGTTTAATAAGGGACTCCACTTCAGTATGATGTTCACAAACCTTCAACACAAACCAAGAAGCCAACTGATTAAACACCAAGGATTAACAATTCAAGCATTTTCAGTGAGTGAGTAGATCAATGATAACAATCACAAATTGAAAAACCGTTGTCTAAGGCCTGATGTTTTATTTTTTTTATTATTTTATTATTATTATCATTTTTATTAGAACTACATTATTAAGAGATGCTTCCTTACACATAGTCACAAGTTGTCAGTATGGTTAAGTGCTAGAAATTTGTTTAGATCTTGCAACACACATTTCAGCTTGAATATTGCATCAGACTACCTGTAAACATTTTAAAAAATAACATTAACCAAGTTACAGAACAGTTGGACATTTAGTTTCCATTATTTTAGACATGTGCCCCCATGGTTGAATGGAGCGAGGAGTACCTGACCCCCAGACCACAGTTTGTGGGGCTACAGAGACTGTAGCAAGACTGCTCACCATCTACATGTCAGACTTCAAGTTTAACTGCAAATCCTGTCATGTGCAGAAGTTCACGGATTTCACTGCCTTTGGGGGATGTGTGGAGGGTGGCCAGGAGGAGAAATACGGGGGCCTGGTGGGCTTCTTTGTGATGTGGTGTGGTAAGAGCCACCTGCAGCTGAACGCCGAGATAAATGAAATTGTGGTGGATTTCAGGATGAAGAAGGCTCCACCTTCTCCAGTCTACATAAGTGGAATTGATGTGGAGAAGGTTCAGTCCTACAAGGACCTGGGCATCCAAAAAAAGGGACTGAGCCACCTACGTCCTGAGGAGGCTCAGGTCCTTCAATGTATACAACAAAATGCAACAAATGTTCTATCAGTTTTGTTGCAACATCATCTTCTATACTGTGGTGTGCTGGGAGGAGGCATCACAGCAAAGGACGCCAGTCATCTGAACAAACTCATAAAGAAAGGCTGGATCACTCATTGGATCAGAGCTGCTAACACTTGAGGTAGATTGGACAGACTGTTGGCAAAACTGCTGGCAATCCTGGGCAATGCCTCCCAGCCCAAGAGCACCTTCAACAGCAGACTCGTTCCATCCTTTTGCGTGAAGGAGTGGTACAGGGGCCATTCTTGCTGCTGTCAGACTCCACAGTTCATCTGCTTCTACCAGGCCTTTTGAAATTGAACTGCTAGTGGACTGAACTTGTCTTAGTTACTTATTCCTAATATTCTGATCTTTACACATCAGGACTGCTTTTAAATTCCAACTTACAGACCTTTCTATCTATTATTCTAGTCACTTCACTTTTTGCACACAACTATATTGACTGCATCTAGATGTTATTAATCTTCAGCACAATATGCCTCCACCTTTACCTTATTCATAACCACCCAATCAGTCAATATCTCCACTTATTTTTAATTTATTTATAACCAGACTATCAGCCAATATACCAAATTATCTATTCACCAGTCTTTTTGCTTATTCATCTCAGCGGTTGTGTTCATGTACATGTTGACATTTTCTTATTTTATGTTGATGTATCTGGCCGCTATGACAATTTACTGTCCCTTTAGGGGTTGATAGTGTCATCTATCTATCTATCTATCTATCTATCCCTCCATCTGTCCATCCATCCATCCATCTAGTTTAAATGCTAACCACTCCGTTGTCCAACCAGCCACATTTTTCTTATTTCATTTAGCAGGCTGCAATGCAAAGAGACAAAGAAGACAACCGAGGGGAATGAATGAGCAGTAGGGCTAGAAATGAACTATCGAAGTACATGTCATTGATTTATACCAATCAGATAAGGGTAATATGTTATAGAGACACACTGAAAGGACACACTACTCTTTTTTTGAGTTCTGATAGAGAGAATGCATCTATAACTTCAATTTAATTCAGCTTTACTTCTATAGCACCAAATCATAGCAGACATTATCTCGGAGTACTTTTCATATGGAGCAGGTCTAGACTGTACTCTGTATAATTATTATTTACAGAGAATTAACATTTCCCCCATGATCAAGAACTTGGCGACAGCAGCAACTCCCTTTTAACAAGTGGAAACTTTGAACAGAACAGGCTCATGGGGGGGGCAGAGAGAGAGAGCAGGAGGGAGGGGATAGCACAATGCAGGTTCCACATAGAGATGTATAATATTAATAAGACTTCAAATAATGAGACTAATCATAATAATTAAAGCAGTGGGTGTTGATCAGGATCAATGGACAGTAGGTGGTTCTAAAGTCCTGGATCCAGACTCTGGAGCATTGGGGGCAGAAAAACCTGCAAAAAGCGACAGAAGGAGAGGAGAGAGATGAGGAAGAGGAGAGAGGAGCCTGGTGCATCATGGGAAGTCCCCTGGCAGTCTAGGCCTATAGCAGCACAGCAAGGGGAATGTTCAAGCTGATTCTTAGCCAGTTCAGACTATGAACTTTATCAAAGGAAGGTTTTCAGCCTCCTCTTAAATGTGGAGAGGGCGTCTGCCTTCTGAACCCAAACTGGAAGATTGTTCCACAGCGGAGGACTCTGATAACTGAAAGCTCTGCCTCCTGTTCTACTGTTGAAGACTCACACCATAATTGTGTCATTCTTGACTGGAGTTTTAATAGCGTACTATGTATTTCATTTCTAGGTGACATTTAAATATATCTTCTGTAATTCACTTTCTCCAGGTGCCACTCCCAGTGCTGATTCCAAGAGATATTTTCAATACAACTGTGGTTTCATTTGGAAAGTTTATTTTAGTATCTGTAGCAATTCTAGTGATCTGTTTTCATATGCATTATTCTGAGCACTGAATATACTTTTCCTTAATTCAGTCACCATTATGAATCTTTCAGAGCACATGCAGTTTACTGTACTTTTCAGTAGATCCCATATTTGCATACCAACTGATGTAAGACTTCCCAGAAAAATAATTAAAAGACATTACCCATATCTTTACCTTCACCATGAAAAGATTAAAAAGACTGGATTTAGTTTCACAAGCTGTAGCCTCTTTTCAAAATGAGAAGGTCCTGTCAGCATTACACTAATAAGACACATGGTTCAACAATGAGTTTAACAATGATGTGGAGATCAGTAGCAGCGCACTGGAGTTAGCTCAGTGGTAACACATACCATTGGTTACTTTACAAATTAATGCAGACAACCTCACATAACCCATGGGAGATTTCATGCTCCAACAGCACTTCCCTGTTCCTGAGACTCCTGGAACCAGAGCTAGCATTACTCTGCAGCTAAGAGCAATACCTCCATGGAGGGTGGGGGGGGTGCTTTTGGAGGTCGTGACAACAGTCGAAGATTGACCCCTCCTTAACCCTGTGAAAAAACCGTAAGAATCTGATAAATTCTAATAGATGACGTCATGATTGATGAACAGCCAACCTTCAAGCTACGTGTGGCCTCAATTGCCCGGTTGTGTCGATTTGCTAAAGCTCCTGGTTCAGGCTCTTGTATTATTACGCATCGCCTACTGCAGCTCCCTACCAGCCAGACTCTGTGGTTCCCCAGTGGTTGAACCACAGAGTGAGTCTGGCTAGTAACTGAGGGCCCAGTTGTGGTGGTCAGGAGTTACCAGACTCAATTCAATCTGCAGAATCCCTCTAAGTCTTCAAGACAGAAGACCCAGCTCCACTTAATAGACAGAAAAAAAAGTTATGAATCCTATGCATGCTATGCATTGCCTCTCACACCGCCTGTAGGCATCTGCATCCTATCAGATTTGAACTCTGCTTCATGGCACTGACTCTCCTGACTACATCCTTGCTGCAACATACGTTGCTTCGGATAAAAGCGTCTGACAAAGGAATTGTAGAATTGTACAAGTGAAAAGGTTTGTGAAGAGAACAGTGAGCTAAAGGGGAAGGATCACACAAGGACTAGCCAGATGTTTTACAGTCCTGAGAAGTTTTAAAAATGCATTCTTCTACACAATATTATCAAAATTGTCTATTCAATGGGGATCTCACATACTTGCAGTAGACAGGCCTCCCTGCGGCACAGACATGGACATGTTGCACTCTCGCCGTCTCTTTCTCTGTCAAAACAGTCACCCCTACTATTCTCTGTGTACAACCCCCACACACACGTCACTGTCCAATTTCCAGCCTCACTGACCCTGAACACGGAATTTTGTTTTCCAGAGAAAATGGGATGTTTAGGCATTCGAGCAGCTTAACTTCCCCCTCCTCACCTCTGTCTGTCTCTATCGCGGTCTCCTTACAAAGACAACGGCAGGAAAAGACATGGTCTGGTCAGCCATATCTCTGGAACCTGGCTCTTCAGATGGAAAACCAAGGCTAGTAGGTGTAAACACACAATTGCAAGTTAATTTCTGCATGTTGCTGAAAACATTTTAATGGCAGACAAGTAATTAGAATAGTACGATGAAGGAAGTATGATCTCATCTTGGTCTTGTTGGCGTGCTGCAGCATGAGGCTTCCTGTTGGTGCTGGGGGGCGGCATTGACAGGTGTCACATGACGTGGCGTGGCGCAGCAGCGTATTCCCACCTCCACTCCATCACTCCTACCTGTTACTTCTCAACATCTCTTTATCTTCAGCACAGTTTTAGTCGCATTTCTTCCCCGGTCTCTTTCTTTTCAACTTCAGCTGACTAATGTGATTTGGACCCTCTATGAAGTCCTCTTTCCTCTGCCCACTGTTATCTAGTTGATTCTACAGGCTTCATTATACACATTTAAAACTACATTTGCATGGTTTTCACTGAGCAGCTTTTTATCATTTAATTCAAAATTTAAAAGATTTAGAGTCAGCTTAGTGCAGAATTCAGTTCCAGCTGTGAGCCAGTACCATTGCTTCCATGTTGAAGAGCTGATGCTGCTTAAGAAATTAAGTTGGTGAAATTGAGGGGGGAGGACTGATGAAGGAGCTTCAGCTCCTCATGGTTTGCTTCACTGATGGAGAATGAGACAGTCAGTAAGTGTGCTTTGTTCTTTTTCCTCCCCCTTCCTCCCCCTCCCTCTCTTAACCCAGCCAGTAGGGGCAGATAACAACCCCCCCCCCCCCCCCCCCCATGAGCCAGGGTCTGTTCAAGGTTTCTACCTGTTGAAAGGCAGTTTTTCTTTGCTGCTTCTGCCAAGTTCTTGCTCATGGGGGAAATGTCGGGTCTCTGAGTCTAGACCTGCTCTATATGAAAAAGTGCCCTGAGATAACCTCTTTAGAGTACGTAATGGTCAGATGATCATGAAGTAATAAGGAACTACCTAGTAACTATGGTTCACTAAAACAGTAACTGATGATTAAGTAATTAATGAGACACCACCAGTGTGGGTCATTCAGCAGCTGATTCAACGTTATTCATGAACAACTCACAAAGTAAGTGGTTTCTGTTCCGATTAAAAGATATTTATGAACTAATCATTACCTCGTGATTCATTGATGCAGTACCTACCAGTCTGTCCTCTAGTTACTGATCATTATCTACTACAGTGTCCTTGAGTGGGAGTTTTCAAACTACTTGTTAACAATTCAGTAATTATGAGATCGTCCCTGATTCATCCCTCACTCGCTCCTTCGTAACCTCTCAAGTTTTTGAGATACCATTTTTTTCATCCATTACATGATGAACACTGTAGAGGATTAGCACAGGCTGCCACCATGTAACCTCTTACGGAATAACCACTGGCAACATTTGATGTAATGCTTATGCAGGTAAAGATTCAAATTCAGCGATTGTCACTGAGTGATACTGCAATAAAAATGAGAAGTTGGAGAAAAAAAAAAAGTGTACCGATTAAAAGAAAAAAAACAATACATAAGATGTTACATTTGTAGTTCAGTTCATTTGATCTGGACCCAGAGGAAAGAGAACACATTTTTGTCTCTAAACTTGCAACTACTAAATAAAACCTCAGGCTCTTCAGCTGCTAAATGCTCCACTATGTTCACCAGCTGGTCTCTGGCTGGATCTGTCTGCTGTTTGCTGCTGAGCAGGAAGTGGATGGTGGCCGTTTACAGATGTTTCTCTGAAAACAGCTGCCTGCTGCAGCCCCATATGCTATGAGAGGAACAGTAAAGATGTGGTCCGGACAGATAAACAATGAGCTGAGACTCACCATGAAGCTCCGTAAAGCTGAGGTATTATGTATTAAGAATGTTATCAATTAATTCCCATCCATCCAACCATCCAGCTGTACCACTTATCCTGGGTCTTGGGCGATAATTACATGAATTTACTTTGCTTTATTACAATATTGAAGTACTTGTTCTTTACTTGAGTATTTCCATCTTATTCTACTTTATACTTCCACTCCAATATATTTATCTTTAGTTACTAGTTACTTTTAAGCTGAAGATACTACACAATCGATAATATAAAATGCTTTTAAACTACAACCCATGGTTAAAGATAAAAACATTGGTTTTCAAGTCTTTCTGGCCTCTGATGTGTGCAGTCAAGGTCATATTTGACGTCTGTGAATTGTTAACAGCTCCATCAAATAGTGATTTTTCCATCCAAACTTCACACGTTTTCATTTCAACAAATGTTCAATTGATCCAGTATCTCAGTGCATATCAAAGATCAGAGAAAAAGTATCAAAACTGAAAACAGACCTGTGTATCAGAACTTGAACATTGGGTAATAGGTCCAAAATGTGATGATATTAAGAAAAAAATTGCCCCTTATCCTGAATTTTTCATCAGTCCTGTGAAAATTGTCATTGATGTAAAAGGGGGAAGGGATATGATTCGCCACTTGACAGCACATGGACACTGTTGAATTTTGACCATAGTTCGATATTTGACAGTGGTTCACCATCTTCAGAAGAGGAGAACACTCCTCTTCTGACACTAGAGAAACACCAGTAAATATGATTTCATGCCACTGGTTCATAAGCATTAGTCATGAAAACTGTCTTCCAGAAATTGCAGTTGTCAAAAGCATTTTTCATCTGGTATTTATCAATCTGCAGAACTGTCAGCAGAAAAGGAAACCGAACACAGAGGAAACATTAGATAAGGAAGGAGATCTACTCAATTTATTCTACTGTTTTCAAGACCTAGATGTCATCTATCTATCTATTCTACTTATTTTGGAAGATTTTTGAATAATGCTCATTTTTTCTCCAATTCAGATCTTTTGAAGTTAATCTTAGCAAGTGAGCAGTATGCTATATTTTTCTTATCATCAACCAAACCCATGAACCAATCAAAAATCTCACAACAATAACACATATTCTTTAAAAAGCTGTGTATCCAACCCCTGATAAATCTTTTCCTCTGTACCACGGAGCTCCACATCAGTGAGCAACACCATGTAGTTTATTTTGACTCAATTCCACATAGATTGTGCTGTTGTCCCAGATACTCACCAAAGCACCTAATGTGGCTACATCTGGCACTAAATATAGTCCCCATAAAGAATAATGCCAAATTTATCCCTTAAGTAAAAGACATAACAATGCAATGCAAGTGAAACTCCTGTAAACAAAATCTTACCCACAGGAAGTTAATGTACATAAGCATCATAATAAGCAACATGTACTGAAACTATCAAAAGTAAAAGTGCTCAGAATGACCCCTTTCTATGTATTTTGATGTTGTAGTCAGAGGTGGTGCTAGTATCCAGTGACCATAAGGTACTATGTAGGAAAGATCATATGTTTAGTTTACAAAATCTGAGACTGCAAAGTAACTACTAGCCAAAGTGTAACGGACTTTAGTGGAACAGAAGCTGACAAAAGCATGAAATAGAGAAATTCCCTAATATATAAATATATATATATATATATACACAAACACACACACACACACACACACTCTCGAACACAAATACAAACTGGGGTTACAACCGTAAACACATATACATATATCAGTCACAAGTGATATTTGACTGCAGAGAAGTAATTTTACTTTTGACACTGACTCCAGCTCAATATTGAGAGTAATATCAATCCTCTCATCTCAGTCCTGAGAGAGGATAAACATATTTACTTAAACGCTGAACTCTTATTTTCATGCCAGTGTGCTCACTGACCTGTAATGACAGCAATATAGAAATTAACGACTATTGCACTTGTCTTAAATCTCTGTTGATGAGTATGTCGGCTAACAGCATCCATTTTCAGTGTGACATGCTCTGCATATTGTATGTGAGTAGACCATTACATGACCTTGAATGGTTGAAGTCGGTGACCGGTTGTGAAGTGGTGCAATAACTGTCTCTGAAGACCTGATTGTAATCTGAATTGTGAAGAGCATAAGTGCTGGAGAGGAGTAAAGAACGAGCATTATTAAACGAAGGCGTAAACTACAAAGGCATGTAAAGAGACATCACAAGTAAGAAGAGGTGACATACAGAGCTGTCCTCCACAGGGCAATGTCTATTCATTCAAGTCAAAATGTACAGTATAGCTGCTTCTCACTGGTTAATCAAACAATCAATAGCAGTAGCTGTGGTAGCTTCTAGAGGTGAACTTGCCTTCATCCTGCTCTACATCCAGATGCAATCACAGTACTTTTCATTAAATCAGATCCCTAATTTCTCTCACTTTATTAATTAATGAGGGCTGCAGGAGTTCAAGAGGCAGGAAAATCGCACTTATACAAAGGAAAGCATTATAATGATGCTATGTATTGTGTTTGTCACTTATAAGACAGTTGTTGTACCTCTAGAGTTTATCACCAAAATAAGGGCATGATGAGAAAATCAGCATATTTGAACAGGTATTTAACCTCTGTGAGATGACACACTCGATACACACTACAAATAATATCTAAGAATCACAGTAGAATTTAGACTCTTAACTTTTCTGATAATGAAAAAATAAATGAATAAATCCAATTTTTCACATGAAAGG
Organism: Istiophorus platypterus; assembly: GCA_016859345.1. NCBI lineage: Eukaryota > Metazoa > Chordata > Actinopteri > Istiophoriformes > Istiophoridae > Istiophorus > Istiophorus platypterus. Next base: position 1,152,226 of record CM029133.1, on the reverse strand, counting down.
TGATGGAAGTAGCTTGAAGAGAATGTCCAACCCTGCCTAAACCTCAGATCCTGACCAGTCCCTGAATGAAGTGGGTCTTCCTGCAGGGCTCATCTGTGGAGTCAGTTTTGGTGCAGGCTCCACTCTCGCGTCATACAAATAAAACTTGTGCAGTCAAAGTCTGAATGCACGAGTCTGTGGTTAACATACATTAACTGTTTATATTTAGCATTTTTGTTCTAGCATTTAGTATTTTTTGAATTTTTAGCAAGGGAGTAGGTCTGCAATTGCCTTAAGATGCTAACTATGATGCTAAGGTTGGTAATTTGTTTCTCAAAAAAAGTATATATAAAAGTTTAAAGTGATTCTATTGCTCAGAAAGTTTGGTTTCAACAAAAATGTATTCTCAAATATGTTGTTTTCAGATTTAAAGGGCATGCTCTGTTTTTGCTGCCTGTATGAATGAATGTTATTTAAAATGAAATTTATGTACTATGACCATAACATTTATAAGAGTCTGACTCTTGTAGATGCATCATTTGATCATTCCCTCCAGAGGAACACATGCAGTCAAGCGCTGCAGGCGCTGTTGGCTTGTTTCCCAGTTCTACGCCGCTTAGCCAGGAGGGATTCCCTTTGTGTGAGCTAGTCTGACAAAAGCTACTTGTTAAGTATGTATTAATTAAGCCAGACTTGAATATTCCCACTATCATGTTTCACTCTCGGTTTGTTACACTGAAGTATCATTCTCTCTCTTGTCTCCTTAATTAATTTTTTTTTTGATAGTACTTTTGCTGAATGGAGTCTCTTGTTTTTTATTTAGCATATTCTCTATCTGTGCCTCTTTTTCTCTCAGTGAACTAATTTTTGTGTATTGATCTTCTGATGATGTGCTCACTCTTTCTCTGTCTGGTTATGCTTTGGATATAACTGATCCATGTTCTGGAAAGAATTTCTAGAGATCCAAGCACTAACTCCTTAGAAACCCGTATTCTAGACATGATTTAACACTGAGAAAGTCCATTTTTGCTTAGAATAACAGTTTAATGTCTTGACACTTTCACTTAGTCTGTAATAATAGAGATTGTCAATGTGGGCTCAGACTTTTGGACCCCTCTATATCTGTTTTACACTAACTTTGTTTAAATGTTGTGGCTGATATTGATTTTTTCTTCAAAGGGGAACTCTGAACGAGAAGTGTGTGTGTGTGTGTGTGTGTGTGTGTGTGTGTGTGTGTGTGTGTGTGTGTGTGTGTGTGTGTGTGTGTGTGTGTGTGTGTGTGTGTGTGTTTGAGAAAGACAGAAAGAGAGCCTTATGCTTGGGTTGTTGAACTTTATGTTATTCTATTAACTGATGCCATTAGGCTATATGAACAGAGTCAATAATGTGTTCAAAGATACTGTTACTAGTAGAATTACTGAATTGATATACTATACATTCCACTGACAGTCAAACATGTTATGTGCTACACAGACAGACTAGGCTAAATCAATATATATGGGATGTTACATCTAAGTATTCAATAGTTTTCATGGCACAATTTTGACTAACTAACTAAATAATAGAAATCTATGAGAAAATTGCTTCCACCTGAAATGTCTATGCAACCTTTTGTTTTTGTTTTATTTTGTTTGTGTGGATTTCCTGCCCGGCAGTGTAGCTGACTCGGGAAGCCTCCCCACACTGGAGCCCTGCAGGCAGACTGTCTCAAAGTAAACACTCATGCAAGTCTTTTTCAGATAAGTGGGCATAAGGAGGACCTTTATTCAAATGTCCTCACCATGCTACTATACTAATTGCCAAATAGACTAGAACTATTCATAACATCCAGGACCATCAAAGCAATCTGCCGGGCCTTTTCTGCCCATATGGGGAGAAGGGGGACAGTGGTGCAACTGTTACTGTCCTCTGTGGCCTTATCTCTCCTGTCTGGAACCAGGAAGTGGTATTTATGAGTCAGCCTGAGCCTTATCAGTGTCTTCACAGCATTGACATACTAGATCTAAATCAATAAACAGAGACAGTGCTGAGGTGAGGGGACACCAGCTTCCATTTGTGACAATAGGGCAAAGAGAGAATTGCCGGAAAAAATAATTGATCCCTTTTGGCTGGCAGGGGTCACAGCTGGGAAGAGCGACACACCCTTGACCAAGTGATCCAGATGGTGGGTTTCACGATTCAGTCTGTGGGAGTTAGACGTTTTCAGCTGGAAACTGTGGCTTGGTTACAATTACACTAGTATGGGTAATGTGTTTACATCTGACTGTATAATTGCTGTGAGATAAAAGGGAAAGGTTTTGTGAAGCGGGATGGAAATCAGCAGGTGGGAATAACATTTTCAGAACAGAAATGCAAATTGAGGAGGGCAGAAGAAAACCATATAGTTTTTTTCAAGGAGTTTGGATCTGCAGTACTAGCAGAATGAAATTAACACCTTTTCTGACCACCATGAACTTTTTTTCCAAAGCAGAACTTTAAAAGTGTGGTGCAAGATATATTAATGCCATTTATCAAATGTAGCTTTATAGATGATACAAAAAAGGGACACCAGAATGACAGGAGAAATGTACTGCATTAATGGAGTGTGAAACTAACTCAGACTGATACTCAGTGTTCAGTCACATTAATGTTCCCAGTGACTGGTACATCCCATCATGTGGGTGAGAACTGACAGCCAAATTGTGTCTGCATAGTCAAAGCAATAAGTCTGACATCCTGTGTCAGTAATGACTGAGTGTTCCACCAGTACTCTCTAAAATAAGACTTGATGCAGCTCGAGTCTGTGTCTTTTGTCTCCAGGGGATTTCTGAACACAGCCACATAAAAAGCTGTTCCCTGCTTTATTGTTGTCGCTGACTGGTGTATTTATACAGTCTATATGTACAGTGGCAGGAAAAAAGAAACCCTGGTTAAATTTTTCCATTACTGTCGATAGCTAAGCGAGTATGACCTGATTTCCAAAAGGTATAAAGATAAAACATTTCTTTAATATTTTAAGGAAAATATTTTTTTTTTCCATCTTTCACAGTTTTAAAATAACAAAAAAGGAAAAGGGCTAGAAAATAAAACTTTGGGCACCCTGCTTGGTCAGTATTTAGTGGCATCCCTTTGACAAGGTTGGTTGGCCGGGGGACTATGAGGGACATGGTAAAACCAACAGCTTGTGCCTCTGTAGGTCGTCCATTATGGATTTTGAGATGTGTTTAGTCTCCTCTTTTCTTCTTCAGCTTTTTTACAGACTCTCCGATGTTTGCTCCTAAATTGCTGGTAATTAATTAAATTCATCCCTCCCTCTACCAGTGAAATGTTCTCTGTGCCACTGGCTGCAACAAAAGCCCAGAAACTAATCGATCTATCCCCATACCTAACAGTTGGAGAGGTGCTCTTTTCATGAAACTCTGCAACTTTTTTCTACAAACATAAATTTGCTCATTTTGGCCAAAAAGTTCCATTTCAACAACTTTCAAAATATATCAGTTTTGTTTAGATGTTCCTCGGAAACTTGTGAAACTGAATTTTATGGTGAGGAAGCAGGAAAGATTTTCATCTGGGGAATCTTCCATGAAGGTCATATTAGTGTAGGTGTTGCTGCACAGTAGAATAGGGCACCACCACTCCAGACTTTGCTAATTTTTCTGAAGGTTGTTTGCAGTCAAACAGAGGTTTTAATTTTCTTTTCTAGCAATCCTACCAGCAATCCTACCAGCATTTCTCTTGGGAAATTTTCAACTTGACCTCCACTGTTCCTGTTAACAGCTATTTCTTAATTACATGATGAACTGAAGAAGCAGCTACCTTAAAACACTTTACTGTCTTCTATCTACTATCATTTAAGTGAATATGAAAATAGTTTGTGTCTATCTCTGTCTGTCTCTCTCTCTATGCAGAAACAGTCGGTGTTGAGCAGCATCATGGGGGCAGTAGGTGGATTGCAGTTACAGATCCACACAGATCCACCCACACTTCCTATTATGAACAACCTAATAATTATAATGAGTTACAATAATCTTGCCGAGATGAAACAAAAGCCTGTGGTACTGTTTGTACATGTTTTTGAAACTGAGTTTGTCAGGGTTATGTATGTGAAAAAAAATCAGTCATGGAAGTCTATTTTTTTTGGGAGTTAAAGGGTATATCCTAATAAAAGAGATCTCTGAGACCGACGTTGGTGTTGGAGGCCAGAGCAATGCCATCTAGTGTAACTATATCTATACTATATATTGTGTTTGAGGTGTTGGGGGGCCGAGTACAATAACTTCAGTTTTGTCTGAGTTTAGCAGGAATAAGTTGATGGTCGTCCAGATCTTTATGTCCTTAAGGATATTTGAAGTTTAGCTCCCTGATTGGTTTCATTTGGCTTTACTGACAAGTACAACTGGCTATCATCTCCTGAACAATGGATGTTTATGGAATGTTTTTACTATTATAATATTGCCTAAGAGAAGCATATATAGGGTGAAAAGAACTGGTCCAATCACAGAACCTTGTGGAACTCCATGACTAGCTTTTGAATATACGGAGGATTTGTCATCAACATGCACAAATTGAAATCAATCTGATAAATTGGACTAAAACCAGCCTAGAGCGAGTCCTTTAATGTCATGAAATGTTCCAGTCTCTATAGAAGGATGTGATTGTAAATAGTGTCAAATGCAGCACTAAGATCTAACAGGACAAGTACAGTGACAAATCCTTTGATGCAGTTGAAAGATCAGTCATAACCTTCACCAGTGCTGTCTCCGTGCTATGAAACATCTAAATCCTGACTGAAAATCCTCAAATAAACTATTATTATGTAGAAGGTCACACGACTGGTTGGTGACAGCTTTCTCAAGGATCTTAGAGAGAAAGGGAAGGTTGGATATGGGTCTGTAGTGGCTAAAACATCTAGATCAAGAGGAGAATTTTTAAGAAGAAAGACGCATGTGAATACATCGATCAATAGAGGTATGACTCAGTCAGCCTTGCAACAGTGCTGTTGTGCAGTGCAGGAGCGAGATTATCAAAGATAATTATCAATTATTATTAAAAATTAAATTAATCTTTATAATCAAGATTAATAATAATGGGGCACCACTGGGAGAACCCAGACCAATAACCAAATAGTGGATGTAGTCTCAAAGGGGTGTTCGCTTAGAAATGCATGTATTTGGGAAATATTGGTAATTCTAGAGTTAACAGAGAGGGAGTGGAGGTCGGCACTGACTCTGTCAATCAGCTTTGTATCACAATATGCAAACAGGGCAACTTCTGTTTAAGATATGACAGGATTTATTAACATCAGTAACATCAATCTCCAATTAATATCACTTCTGTCTAACAGATCTCATCATGTGCTACAACTACTGGCTACCAACTACAGATCACAAACAAGTATTGGTGTTTATGTGGGTGTGTGCGTGTATATGTGTGTACATGCGCCTGAGGGGAGGCGGAGCAAGGTGTCGGACGTGATCCGTTAAGGTCACGTCACGTGAGGGTCAACCAGAAGGAAGTCTGTCGAGTGTAATAGCGGCTCGTCGGTAACATGACTCCAGCAAAGGAGAACAGCTGAGCGGGAGGTTCAAACTTCCCTGCACTCAGGTGTTCGTGTAAAAACGTGTGTATTTGTGTTAGTAAGGAAAGAAAGAGGTAGAAGCGTTCAGCAGCAACATTCTGGTGATTGTGGGGCAGTGAATTAACAACAGCAAGTACTGGTCTCGAATGTGAGTGCAGAGCAAGACATAAGTTGATCCGCTGCTGACGGACCGAATTATAATTCACATAAGTCTGTAACCTGAGTGAATAAATAACAGCAGCACAACAATATTCTCACAATATTGTAACAGCAGCAGTTTAACACACACTAATTACTAACATCTGCCCAGAGCTAAAGCCTCTTACTCTCTTGTTGGTAAAGCGGTGTGTTTAATTCGTCCTCGGTGTCCTTTGTGCAGGCGAGGTGGCTTTGGTTAGCGGCTACCAGTGGCTAACATGTCTTCTTGGCGAGATGGCAAACTAATTCTGGCTCATGGCGGAGAATTAGTGAGTTGACTTTAAAAGAAGCAAGGTCTGTGTTCCTCCTTCTTCTTGAAACGGGTAAGACTTGTTAACTACCAGGTTTCATATCTGCGGGCATCCGGGCAAGAGTCAATCCGTGGTCTCGAACCCGGCTGTACTGTGTTTTCTCAACACACAAGGGGAAAGTGGAGATCAGCTTGACCAGCGAGGGAAATCCACAGGCCTGATAGTTAATCGTGTACACAGGAAACTCCTGACTGTCAATAGAGCATTCACCACGTGGGATGGGGTCTAGTCTTAGGAGCGGCTATTGTTGCTACTTCTATTGGCGAGGAGTTCACTGTTTGTAGCGAAGGACCAAGCCAGAAGCGTGAGTTTCAGGAGTTTCTGTGTTAATATAGCTTTAGGTGACGTCACGGTTTGGGACTGACCGTGGCAGGTTTCACCCAATGATAGCCATGGATTTTGGAGGAACCCCACTGGTCAGCTGATGCTGCGTGTGTTGGGGGTCGCTCATCTGGTCGGCTGGTCAGCTGAGACCATGTGTTGGGGGTTGCTCAGCTGAGTTCTTTGTCTACCTCAGGTAGCAACACGTGGCCTTAGCTTGGTTCCAGGTTTAGGTGTGCCCGTAGGCCTTCTTTGTCTACAGTCTGTTGGTGAGGCACAAAAGTATTGAAAATCAACCAAGGGTTTTTTTTTTATTTTCCTCTATTAAAGATAAATAATAGGCTGCTCTGGCAACGCTGAGGTCATGTCAGGCTAAGCGGCCAAATCATTTCAAGTTTTCACACTTTCCTTTGATATAAAGGTTTAAACCATGGAGCTAACCTCCTTTGTTTTATTATGAGTGACATTCTCATTCAGCCTGCAGCACTATCAACTAGATGATCAGGGTTAGCATCCAATTTCTCTGTCATATTGTGATATGGCAGTGGATTTAGCACTGATGGAATCACTTCTTTAAATTTAGCTACAGCACTATCAGATAGACATCTAGTAAAGATGTTTTTGCCTAATGTTATGTAATCCAGTAATAGAACTTCAAAGGTTATTAAACAATGGTCTGAAAGTAGAGGATTCTGTGGAAAGATGATTAATTGTTTAATTTCTATGCCTAAGGTCAGAACAAGGTTGAAAGTGTGGTTAAAACAATGAGTGGGTTTATTTACCCTTTGGGCAAAGCCAACTGAGTCTAATAGTGAGATAAACAAAGTGGCAAGTCAGTGTTATCAATGTCCACATGAATAATGAAATCGACTGCGATCATTTTTTTTTGTCTATATTAATGACTAAGGTTGATAAAAACTCTGAGAATTCAGGTAGAAATTCAGAGTAGGGTCCAGGAGCACGGTTCACTATAACAAATAGAAAAGGCTTTGAGGTTTTCCAGGTGCAGTGTGTAAGCCTAAGAACCAGGCTTTCAATTGAGTTATAACTGACTTCAGATTTTGATTTGATCATCAGGCTTGAATTGAAAATGGCTGCAACTCTACCTCCTCAGTTGGTTCTGGGATTCATTTGAGCTAACATATTCATCATGACACAGCCAGGGTTCAGTAAGACAAAATATATCAATATGATGATCTGATATTATATCATTTACTAATATAACTTTAGAAAGGATCTAATGTTTAAGAGTTCATTTAATTCTCTTATTCTGTTGTCCTTCACTGGTTTTCTTAGTTTTTATCAGGTTTTTAAGTACAAGTCCTCCTCTGTGTATTAGTGAGCTAATTATGGGGGTAGCACGGAAAGTTTCACACCTCAGAAATTTCTCAATCCGGTCCTCGGCTAAGAAATATCCTGAAAATGGAAGTGTGGGGGCAGCTAGTATGTACAAGACCTGGTATCAACAGCAGTCAAGTCTTCGTACAGGTCCAAAAATTGATGTGTATCTCACGAAAATATCAGTAGACTAGTTTGTTCATCTTTGGTTAACACTTTTGGTTTTGTTTTGTTTTGCATGTATTGAAAATAAATACAAAGTAAATCAAAAATGCAGATCACAGCAAAGTTTCAATCAAGCAACCCAAAACTCAAAATGCATGCAAGTACTACAAGATAAAATCCCAAATCTGACCTAGAATCAGTCAGTCAGTCCTCCACAACTCCACTCTAATAACAACCTCAACAAATAAGGTTTGTATACAGTACAGGTTTGTAGTACTATGATGTTATGTAATTTCTTACCATTTAAAAAAGTGATACGAAAGAAAGACATGAAACGTATGAACGCTTCAGTGGCTCTTACACCCTGAAGTCACCTCACATTTGTTTTGAGTTCTGCATAAAACATGTAAACAGCGTTGTGAGAGTGGCTGCTCATCAACCACGTAACCAGGGTTCAAGCTGCATATCCACAAGGGAATTCTGCTGAGTATCCTTTGGTGAGACCCTGAGTTCTTACAAGTGGGATGGTTTTACATCAGTGCGAGTGTTACAGTGGGTTGACCATGCAGCTGGCGCTTTGATTCCTGACTCCTGCTGTTCACTGACACTGAAACTCAGAATTGGTTTCGGTGTGAAATTCTGTGCCAAAAATGGAATGAAAAGGGACATGGATACTGATCCGGAGCCAACCCTTAACCTGAGAGTTTTAGAGGGAGGAGAAATACCCAACAAAAAGCAGGTGCTTGTGCCAAAAGAACTCTTTGTGAAAGTAATTCCCGCTGTCACGATATCAGATTTTCACTTAATGATCACCTTGGCCAAAAGAACTCACGATAACAATATTATGGCCATTTCTATACATAGTGATGTTATCAGTCTAATGCATCTTGAACATTGTTAATTGTGTGTTTTGTCTTTTTTGGCAAATGAATTAGACTCAAAATACAAGTATGGGAAGGTGGAGAGTGTCTGGAACCATATCTGTATAAAAGTGTAGAGGAAGAACAATTACACCTGATGGGAAGTGAAAAGACAACCAGATGAACCAATAAATCAAAGATCCACGAGGCCTGGCATCTGCGATCAATACAGTATCAACTGAAAATAAATCACTTATGGGAAGGAGGCAGCAGAGAGTGCTGCTCTCTATGTGTGAGACAACCGGCTGACAACTACTGACCATGTTTTCCTTTCCCCCCTTTTCATATTCTCTGTCTATAGCAAATTTTTATGATGGAGATGAGCATGTTTAGTTTATTAGATTTCAAGATGGAGAGAAACACCATGTGAATGTTCCCCAAGAGCTGAAAGGCCTTTCTGATGCAACACCTATGGCAGGAAAACAAAGGAGCTTCCATGGAGGACGACGGCATGAGCTCGACAGATGAACGACAGAGCTGGGAGGCAGCTCTACGTCACGCCTGCAACTCAGGTGAGGACCAGGTGTGCATGTGCTGATGCACACCTGGTGCATGTGTTAAGGACACACCTTAGAGTATTCATGGGGGAAAGAGAGACAGAAAAAGGTCAGGCAGTGCTGCCGTACCATGGTGACAAGGAACTGCAGGCCAGCGACACAGTGTTAAAATATGGCAAGTACGTAAAACAAAACAAGAACTGGGTAAACACAGCAGCAGGTGGGGACGTACAAAGTGTCACAATATAAATTAGTATTATCTCCAATCTGCATTTACAACAAGAAAATGACGGCTTGTCCGGGCTCTGCTTACAACTGTGGTATGAAATGGGTCTGAACCATCATCCACACAGTCACCTCAGCGCAATAGGTGCTGGTAACCAGACTCTCTCTGATCAGAAATTCAGTGGATGAAGGTGAACCTCAAGTCAGCTTCATAAGTAAACAGAGAAAACTGCACTTATGTTATTATTTATTGATTCATTTATTCCCCCTGGCTACCACAACTCTGTCAGGGTTGCTTGATCAAGCATCACAGATGTGTTCAAAATATATAGAATGTGGGATGTTTGCACAGCTGTCTATGGAAACGCTGCTTTAACGGATGCACAGCAAAGAATAAAAATCACAGGGAGTCAAATCAAACATGCTTGTTTGGAGTGGAAGCAAATCTTTTCCATGAGACATACAAGTGTCAGACATCTGAAAAAACTCTGCATCAGAAAACCACAATGTTGTGGCTTACCCTCTCTCTTTATGTCCTTTCCATGATGGTAGCTTTTTGTTGCTCTGTAGTCTTTATTTTATCTGGAAGCTGTGAAGGAAAAAGAGCCCTCTCACCAGGCGACAGGTCGATTTGGAGTGATTCAGCAGAAAACAAAGACAACAATGTTCCCGTCGTTTGCCTTGTTGTAATAGGTTACATTTGAACACCTGCATTTCTTTGGTTTTATGAGGCTTCCTCTTGTCATCCTATGATTGCCTCTTTATCTCCACAGTTGGAGAACTCGGCTGTTAAAAGTTCATTCAACTGACAGTAAAACCAGGTGAAAGACGCTGACAGGCTGCAGAGCTCTGATAGTAAAAGTGCAGGTTTCCAGTATAAAGGGGAAATCTCTCAGCCCTCAAAGAACTAACAAGGACATGAACAGGTTGTAAGTATGTAAGTTTGCCTCAAGTGAGAGCCTGAACAGAAGGACTAAGCAGATCAGTGGAGACATTTTCAGGTTGGCCTCTACAATTATGATTTTGATATAATCCAAAATAGATTCAGACAGTGGTTACATACATGTGCACACATTTGCAGGAGTGTGTGGTCTGCACATACAGTCACCCTTGGGGCCCATGCAGATGTGGAAAAATGGGTTTTAGAAGGAACTGTGAATACAGCAACTGAATGAAACTTTACTGCGGTGACTTAGTTTTACTAGCAAGTTGTGTTCTCTTTTGATTTACGTGTTACAGATGTCCTTTCAACATAAACTACCACAAATAATTGCTAAAAATAATTTAAACTGCTATATTAAATTTTCTTATGGAAAGGCATGATTGACTAACACTCTCTATGCTCACTGCATATTCTGCAGGAATGAGTCCTAAAACAAGTTCGCATTTTGGCAGTTTCGGTTTCCTTGTCCCAAAAGCAATGTTTTCTGTTGTAATGTTTGGATCAATAAAAACATCTCTGGTGAGACATCTGAAGTCTCCTGGCCAATCAGAAACATGTTAACTGCATCATCTTTTTTTCCATGGACAAAGACAACTTTTTGTGGCACTGCTCAGAATGTCTCTAGTGCTACTGGAATGGACGCTAGTTTTGAGGTAGGTCTGGTTTGCTCTCACCGATGTAATATGCTGTTTAACTGATTTATCATCAGGTTACTAGTTGCTTGGGTAAAGTTAGCTTGCCAAATCAAGTTGAAGTGTGTTGTGATAAATTTTCCCTAACCTTACCTCATCAAATCATGCTTTTTGTAGTGGAAAGCTTGCCTGCTTGTTAGCCAGCTAATATTATGTTATAGTACAGAATTTGAATAATAATTTGAATAATAACTCCCACTGCATTGTATTGCTATCCTTGTCATAACTTACAGGGGAAATAAAAGCAATAATTCTTTTTCAGGATGATAGAGCTTAAAGAGAAAGACGATATTTATGTAGCACAGCTTGACTCAGGGCTGAGGTGGCATTGGAGCTGGGCCTGGCTAAAGGTTGAGGCCAAAATGGAGGTGAAGGGAGTCCAGCACACCTTCCCATCTCCACAGTAATTAAAAAAAAAAACAGCATAATGAACAAAAACTGATTACGCAGGATATTCAAAATGCAGCCTCTGCACAAAAGAAATCAATTAGAGTAACAAAGGCCCACATGCGTTCTTGGCACACTGCCAAACAGGTACACTGACAAAAACGGTTCAACACAATGAGAGAGCAGGTAAGGGTTCCTACACTAACATTTCATCAGGCTGCTAATGCAGATGTGTGTATAGATTAAATAGGCTTGTAGTTTTCCATGTCACTAAATCGTAACTATTATTTTACTGTGGATAGGCTAATTAACATTTTGCAGAGTAGATAATCAGGGCAAACTCTACAGTGTGTGTTTACTCAACTTAGAGTTGAACTAGATTAAATACATATTTATTGTAAACACAAGATATACTGCTCCTCTAACAGATTTACAACAAGCTGGAACAATGGAAGTTCCCTAATATTAAGTCACACGCTACAAGGTTGTAAAACAAAGGCATTTGCAAAAGCTTTGCTACTCTTCACCATCTTCCTTGCCTGCTTTGTCAATTTCGAACACCTCAATCCGATGCCCGAAGCTTCTGGCTACTCTGAATGATGATGACTAACTGCTTCCTGTTAGAGAAACGTACCTGTGTGTTGGTTAGACGGGAGGCCGATCAGTTCCGAGAAGCACAACAACACCCTGTGAGTGCTTTAAAGTCTATACTATGATTAGAATGAATGATTTGGAGCCTCTGCAAGGTTTGTATGATTACATGTACAGTAGTAATGTTTGTGTGCTTTTTTTTGTTGATCTTTGTTTCACCTGCTGGCGTCTGATGCCAACGCTCCCCAGGATATTCCATACAGTGTGGACCAGACCACTTTCAAAGAGGAAGATGTTGTTGATGTTGGGCCTCTGTCTTTGAAATGGAAAAATGTCCTGTGCCAAGCTGCAAAACTGGCAGGTCCATCTTCCATGGTCCCTTGGCAGACTCATCATTCAACCTAATGGGTGACATCATACATTGCCACATTCAGTGCCATCTGGACGGTGAAGTACTCTTTGCAGCCCAGGAAGCGGAGTGCTGTAGAGAGGTTAATGATGTAAAGTTTGGAGCAATAGACAGGAGGCTGTGCAGCAACATCAGTTGGGCAGGAATGAGAGACAAGGCCCAGCAAAGAAAAGAAATTGCTCAGTTAGAGAGAGGAGGATGGAGTTTGACTGGCAGCCATCTACAAGCGCTGCAGAGAAAAGGGTAGAAGTGGTAGAGGAAGAGAACATGGCGAGAAAGAGGCACATTGCTAGGCAGTGAAAACAAGCACTTGAAAGACTTGTAAAGGCCAAAAGGCTGTGGAAATAAGGTCTTTGGCTCACAAAATGGTGAATATCATTCCTACAGCCCAAGTAAAGGAACCACTGACAGGAATAAATCCCAGCCACTAGATGTTGGTGGAGAGGAGGAGGGGAGGTGTACAGACTGATCTACTCTGATCATATACTGACTCATTTCATTGTATTGGTTCAATCTATGATAACGCTTCATATTTTATGAGCTGGTCATGTTTTTTGTCTTTAAAATCTTCATCTCTAAAATAAGCTTTAGGTAACTACAACTATCAGATACAGGTAGTAGAGTAACAGGGAAACATAGAGGAAGAGAAATGTAAATTAACATAAAATGAAAATACTCAAGTAGGGTAGAGGTACAACCAAGTTATACTAAATGCACTGTCACTTTCTACTATTGTCACCACCGCACCAAACCTACTTGAAAACCTACACAGTATTCACATACGTCAAGTCTTGTGATACTAACAATTCTCCGTATCTGTATCTATCTGAAGGTCATATAGTTGTGTTTAACATTTATGATTCAGCTAGGGAAAGCATGAGTTATAGGAAGGAATGGAAGCAGCTGGAAGTTTTCTAATATTTCCCAGATTAAATTCAACTTAGAAAACGGAATATCTGCCACTTTTTTGGTTAACCGTAGAACCAATCATTTTCTGATTTGCTCTTTCATAAACAGGTGTAATCCTGGATAATGTTGCTGTGCCCTGACATCAGTCACACAGATCAGGAGATTCGGGTTATTGGCTTCAGCAGGTTGAGATACAGCAGGAGCAGAAAAAGCTGCTGACCCACTGAGCTCTAGTAATTGAAAGGACTTTTTATTATCCCTTAAAGTTCTGCAGCTTTTGTAAGAATCTAATTTCTGGCTTTTATCTGGGTTCTTAAATTTTTAGGTTAGCCAAACATTTAATGTATTTCTCCTTTTTTGGTCCTGAATTGAACTTTTTTCCTCTCTTTTTCTTTGTCTTTTTTTTGTTTGTTTTTTTATTTTTTGTCAGCTCACACTGCTACTGTCGTCAAGTATGCTCTCATTTACATAGATCAGTACTCGTCTGTATGAATTTGTAGCGTTAATATCCAGCTTAACACTGCAAATGCCGGTCACCTTCAAGGTTTTAACAGAAAACTAACAAGCTGCCACTCAAAGGTGATGAAGGTTATTGCAATAATTGTTTCTTCTTTTCTGTTTTTGAAAATGTCACGGCATCCATTTGTGCAGAAAACGGTTCTATAAAATGTCACAGAGAGGCTGAGATATTTCTGCCCTAAGAGTGAAAAAACAGCTGCCAGCTGAATGCAGTCGGGTCTCTCTGTTGTTACCACACTGGAATAAAGCCATTGTTACTGTGGGTGTTAGCATTTTCTTGTCATACCTCAGCTTTTCATTGCAGGAAAATGATGGATTCACAGCTCTCATCATAAAATGATGTGGCAATAGCATCACGGTTAACTGAGCTTGCAATAGCTGTTACCGTTATACCTATACATTGAACCATAAGAGACAGTTAAGCAGGTCATGTGTCTTGCAAATAGATTTAATTTATATTTTGTTCTGTTGTTTGAGGAAAACAGAATTTAAGGTTGCTTGAGGTTAAATGATTATATAATTAATGGGTGATGTGACTCACGCACTGTATGTAGAAATAGTGGCTGTTTTGCAAAGTCAACCCCGCTGGGAACAGATGCAGTTTAAAATAACGTTATGTGGTGAAAAACATCCAACCCACTCACAAATAAAATCATGTGTGCAAAAACCTTGAAAACTAAAAAGAAAAACAATTATTCCTCAGATCCTCTGAACACTTATGCAAATACATATTTGATGGTTAGAGGGTTTCTGATTCTACCTGCTGAACATTTTTTCATTGCCCTGTATATATATATATATATATATATATATATATATATATATATATATATATATATATATATATATATGTACTGCATGTGGAATATATGACAACTTCAGTATAATGTTGCAGCCCCTTTTACATTTTCCATGTGTGACTTATCTCCAAACCCATACCTTTCTATACCTTGTTTGCTTCTCTTGTATCTTGTACTGTATCTTCATGATTACTTTTTGTCTGGGGAATCGATCTCGGAAAATGGCCTTCATGTTATTTACGTCATCAGCGCATTGTGTGAAAAATAGCAGATAACCATTTCAACTTTTACTTTTTATCTGTTTACTATTCATTATAATTGCCTCCCAGGCACCAACTAAGAGTGTATTAGCTTTTCACATGTCATTACTGAGCAAACCAGGAGGGATGCATGGGGAATCTGAAGGGGAGAAGACACTTGCACGCTGTTGCCTTAAAGATCCTCGACTGACTTTGAAAGTATGGATGCAGGGAATGTGAGAACCCATCACCCTTCATCATAGAAAGAAAGAAAGAAAGAAAGAAAGAAAGAAAGAAAGAAAGGAAAGGAGTCCTCCTGCTTAAAGCAGGATCCCTTTGAATCTGACAGGACAGAGTTGCAGCAGTACTTGACAGTTCCCACATTATTTGAACATGCAGCTCTTTGTCACAGAGCTTAAGTGCTTTAGTCCAGCCTCAGGTAGACCATGTTTTCACGCCAGCTTGAGCAGTTGACAGGTGTGGGACTAAAGAGATGGCTGTATAATTGAGACCAAGACTTTAATTATGAATTTGGGGAGTTACAACCCCCTCAATAAATTTATATAAAAAAATCTAAATTAAAAAAATTTGACCCCTGAAAAAAATCATTAGTAAATGTATTCATCATCATTACTAAAATTCACCAATAGGTATTATTAGTATTATGTTGTACTGCAGTTCTAGGTCTGATTTTTTCAAGTGTTGCTGCCATACCTCAGCACTTGTTGTCGGTACAACAGTACCACTTCACTTTAACCTTGACGTGCATTAAAAGTTAACGTTAATGTCAATATTCAGTTTGTGCTGGAAATATAATTGTTGAAATAATAATATTTAACGTCAGTAATTGTATGAGGTGGAAAAAGACATTTCTGGTAAAAATGGGCTGATTTGCAAGTTCTAATTGTCATGACCCATTAAAATTCAGGACAAAAAAAGAGAAACCACACAAATAATCAAGGATTCAAGTAAAACAAATTTATGTAATTAAAAATTAAATAATTGGAAAATTTACAATGACATACATGGATTAGTAGTGAGGGCAGTACATGAATGTGTAAAAGTGTAATGTACACAAAGAATAATGTAAAAGTAACAAAAACCTAAACACACAACCAAATCCAGCTGCTGTGAGGAAAGAGAGAACTGGCATGTCCAGCCCTCTCATATAAACCAGCAATATGGAGGCGTTGTTCCAGATGTGGCTCATCCTCCTCCAGACTCACCTCTGCCACTCTGACTGCATCCAGGAAAAGGAAAAAGCACACACACCAGGAGCCCCGAACTGAGGGGGAGGGGCATCGCGTAATCAGCCATCACTGATTTCAGCTCCCACTTAGGTTGTGCTGCTTGTGTAATTTCTGTGGACCACAGTAGCTTTCATTCATAGCAGAGAGTATACTGTATAGCTGTACTTGCTCATGATAAATAGCATTATTAGTGTTTGTTTGATTAAAGTGCAAGCAGTTTTATCACATTCAGCTTTTATTCACAGAGGGTGTCATCATGAGCAAGAGGAACAATTCTTCACATTGTTGGGCAGCCTGAAAAGAAAAGAAAAGTAAGAAAATGAGCACCAGTCAGATAAGGGGAGAGTACAGTTGTACTAGAGATGAGTCAATGTTTTTCTAATGGATTAATCATGGCCATTTAGATCAAAAATGATTAGTAACCCACTCCTAAACATCATGGCATCAAACAGCACTCTTTTACTGATAATGTTTCTCTCAAGTTCCCTCTGAAGCACTCAGAGGGAAGAGAAAGAGGGAGAGAGCGAGAGAAATGGTTGATGCCAACAGGGCAGGGAGAGCAGGAGACATGGAGGTGAGTGAGGAACGGAGCAAACGTTGAGGGTTAATGTGAAACTGCAAATTATATGAATATTCTGAAAACAACTGTTGAAGAACAAATTATTTGATATGGTTTTCACCGGTGGACCCAGAGATAGGGATGTGGTTCAAGGATGTTTACTGAGAGTGTCGGAAACCGGGCCAGAGGAGGTAGATTGAAGACCTTAGGCTGGAGGTTAAGTTGTGTAGCCTGTGATATGAGACACACTGGAAACAGCCAACACAGCTGAGGAGCACAAGAGATCTACACAGCGAAGGCAGAGCATCGGCGAACCTGAATGCATCAGGCTGAGGTCACTGGAAATGCTGAGGGGCTGAGAGAGTAATTACCACTATGGAGGAGTGACCCAGCACTGGAGTGTCGGCCAGGCCGGGTCTCACGGTGGTCTGGTGATTAGTTCAATGAGACACAGGTGTCCTACACACACACACACACACACACACAGAGGCACACACACGCACACACGCACACACACACACACACACACACACACACACGCACACACACACACACACACACACACACACACACACACACACACACATGCAAACACACACATACATTGGGGTGAAAGCAAAACAGTGAAGGGGAAGGTAGAGAGAGAAAATAAAACATCGGAGGTCTGTAGCTGGAACCCTGATATAACTAATCCCTAGCCAGGTAAAGGTTGGTTAGATTTAGGCACAAAAACAACTTGGTTAGGTGAACAAAAGAATCATAGTTTGTCACTCTATACCGTCTCATGTGACTTCTAGATGTTGCACTCTGAACAACCTGTGTTCACTGATTTGTTAAAGGGTCACATCTCTCGACCGCTTGTGGATACCCTCGTGTTCTGAGGCTGAGAAATTAAATGAGGAATTAAGTGTGAACCTGACCTGGTCAAGTCCTTTTCAATCAGTTCGGACAAAAGTTTCTCCCATATGAATGCATTTGCTTAGTGTTAATTCAGGACACAAAGCTTGACAACCCTCCCATTTGAGAATGGCCAGTTAATTCTTTTGTGAACTTTCAACTCTTAACTACATTTTTAGGGTGTTCGTCTAATTTTCAACACTAAGTGAAGACTCCTGATCCTACGGTTACTTCAGTCAAAGGGTTGACGTCGTAGGGGACCTCTGAGCGCAGAGGGCCCTGTCACAAATCCATTCATGCATAAGGTACTCTATTCCGTCTCTCTTTGATTACAATATTCCTCCATGCATTTGCCATAAACTAGAATGTGGTTCTAGTAATTTTGCCCAGTTGAACTAGAGCTGAAGTTATTCTCAACAGGAACAGGGCCCAGCATCACTGACAAAAGACAGGAAGGAACTACAGTGAGGATCCTCGCTGAATTCATTAGGTCCTAAAACCTACTGCATAAATGCATGAACGGGCGTCATCTATATTCATTACATGAGTTATAGTATTTGGCTGGCTGACAACATTGCATTGATATCTTTTCCCTTAAGTCTTTTATCCCACGTTACTTACAATGAATATGGATTGATGTAATTAATGGTATTTTCATGGAAATGAGCAGCGATTTATAGCTCGCTACCAGGATTACTGGCTGGAGTTCAATTTGGGCTGTCTATGCTTCAGTCTGCTCACCTGACACATGAAGTTGTTTTCAATAACAGGGTCAACAGAAGTGGTTTACACAAATGTGTGCAACCCCTGGGTAAACTACAAATTTTGCTGATACTGAGGGAAAAAGAAGTGAATACAAATCACTGCAGCAAACAAAAAGTAACAGTGCCTTAACTGTGTCTATTTCATGGACTAAATAAATAGAAAAAAAGGCAGTTTCTGTGCCTGGGAGAAGCATGATCATATAGATGTTCAAAATTTCCACCCAACTCGAATAATCCATCCTCAGAAAGTTTTGCCATTCAAATTTTGTTTTACAGAAAGCGTACATCGATTCTAATGAAGTGAATGCAGAGTACGGACAGAAGGCTCTGTCCATATCCTTCTAGGTATCTAAGGTTGAGCATAGATCAGCCTCTGATTGACTATTTAGTACTTGTTAGACAGGTCAGGAATTATCTTCAGGAACTGCCAGCAACAATAAATTCTCGGACTCTTAAACGCGTCCTCAAAGTAACTGATTGAGGACCTTGAAATGAAGCTAACTGCTTGACAATGAGTCTGTCTGCCACCTCTTTTTGCCGTTGCCTGGCTGGTTTGTTTGCCTTTCATTGAACATTCCAGTAAGGATGCCGATGTGGATTTTCAGGATGGACTGGAAGACCCAGTCTAGGCCAGTCAGAGACTGAGTCGAGTCCCGCCTCAGCCTCAACACCTTTGTTTTGCTACTGTTAGTGTCTTCTATGCCTAAATTTCAGACTTCTAGATGCTGGTCGAGTTATCTTTAGAATGAAGTGCAGAGACTTAGAAAAGTACTGGAGTCTGAAAAAATTGTGTTCAGAGAGCTTTATTCTGCACAAGGAGTACAAAGCCTGAGCGGTTCTGCAGAACAACTGATTTTATCTCGGGAAAACATCTCTTTTATACCATAAGATGTGGGCGGGGGACATGTTTTCACCTTGTCCACTTTACTTCCAGTTTATCTTCTTTGGCATGTTTCTGTTAATGTCTCATTATGCCCTTTATGACATCCTATTGGTTTTAATGGAGTCTGAAAATTCCATTGGCTTATTTTTAAAAAAGGTGGCAGCTGGCTAGCAGCTGGCTACCTCTGTCACTAGCATGACATTTTAATTCTATATGGCTCCAGGAGGGGATGACAGCCATGATCGCTTCTTGGCACAGCATGCCTCTTTTAGACACCAATATATCACAGTTGATCAGGTACTCTCCTGAACATCGAACAAGTTTTTGGTTACTTTTTCAAAGATTAATGCAAATAAACATATCACATCAGGATGGACCTTATATATGGAGGTCTTAAGACACTACAACTCTTTACCTGCAATGACTGACCCTGTTCTGCTTTTTGGTCTGGAGTTTTTCTCATAACCAGAGGGGGCCTTGCCGACTCTGAATTTTGACCAGAGAATTGTGGGCCAAGCTTCATCATCTCACATCCATTGCTTCCATGTGACCACATCTGTCACACCTTCAACCTCTTAGCTTAGCTTAGACGGGACCAACCAGCAAACCTCATGTGATTACACCTGAGTCATATTCAAGGGAATCAGGAGGTTGTCGTCCATTCCTGATTCACTGCTCCCGGTTGTTCGAGCTCCAGCCGTCATACTTCCCCGCCAGATTTTCCAAAGTGCCATAAATTGATCCCCTGCCGTCTGGGTGAGCCAAGTTATGGGGAACAGCGGAATAAGCACATAGGTTTCACTGCCAGTAAAATCCATAGCCACACCTTGGCTTTACACCCGAGCGCTGGTCTGAGCTTTACTTTAACACTGGACTTTGTATACACCTTCTGATATCCAGGGCTGTGAAATTTGGTTTTAATTGCCTGGACTGAGTTAGAGGTCCAAGTCTGAGGGGGCTGGGGGCCAGGCATGCAAAACAGCCTGGCTCCCAGTACTAGCTGGGAACCCTGTTTTGATCACTCAGGTTTTGTTTTTATATTATTTTGTTTGTTTATTTATTAAATTATTTGTTATTCATTCATTAACTTGCTTATTTATTCATTCATTCTTCCATCAATGAAAGTGTAACGCAGCATATACTGTAAAAAGATACATAAGTGAAAAGATACATAAGTGAAATCTTCAAGGGAGGTATAAGATGGTGCAAACTTGTCAGAAAGCAAAAATGACACCAGCAGCACCACCATGTGCACCATCATTTCCACAGACATGACGCTGCTCATGTGAGATGGCCAACTGACTGCTAAATAGACATTGATGGTTTTGATGTTTGACATCTTGTCAGTTCCTGATGGTAGCACGGAGCACCTCACAGTAGGGAGCGGGGACCGATGATTATTACTTCACCACTGGTAGAAGCTGGATTCAGAGCCTAGAGGTGGATGCTTAGGTGGAGCTGGGGCTTTTGAAATGCCAATTGAACAGCAACTGTGGAGGCAGCAGATGTGCAGCAAGAGGACGATCACAGCATTGAGACTTTAAGTATGCCTTAAACCATAGACTTTGGCTGATGTGAGGCAGCCACATTTGTTTGGTTGTCAGGCACCACTGTATTATTCATCTCCAAGTTAGAAATATTGGAACTTTCAGAAAAATTGAAGTTTGTATATTGACATGAAGAGTCCTTAAAAGCTGGAAAACTACATTACATAACATTAAATTAGATATAACATGAACTCAACGCTACAGAGGAAATATACAAAAGGCACACATAGTGAGAAGGTGGGGATTGGGGGGGCAATGGAGGCCACAGCTTATATCATTTGGACTTTCTTAGCTGAGAAAAGGTTCTATCGAATAGAGATGATTGCCAGAACAATGAAAATAAGGATCAGGTTTAATTATCTTTTAATAACAGCCTGTGCACTTCTCCTGTGCCACAATCAGAACTCAGTATTACAGGGTACAATTAACACTGCAGCCTCGAGGTGCTGCTAGTAAGGTTCAGTTCCTGCACTCCAGCTATTTCAGCTGACAATATCTACTATATTTTCTTTCTTTATACTTTAGCTTCACCAGCTGATGTTCACAGAAGGGGCATGGCAGCTTTTAAATCTTAACTTGTGTTGGCATGAGAATGATGTAATTATTTTTGAGCCCTTTTACATTTTCAGTCGCTACTGATGTTCACACTGGTGCTTTGCATTTAAGTGGGAGAAAGGAACCAGCGGACTGTAGGGTGTCATTCAATTGTTACTTAGACTTCAGATGTGAGAAGTTTAAATAGCAACAAATGAGTGTGGGGAAAAAGCAGACAGACAAACCGTTGTTTGTTGTTTCTCACGTACTTTACAGCCCAGTTTGACATCTTCTATTCATAGTACAAGGATGAGATGGCTCGCTATGCATCAAAGAAATGCCATTCCCACCTTCAACAGCCTCCTTCGGATGTGTAGAATGGAGCTTGTTTGTGACTCAGTGGGAACTGTGTGAGAACTGACACCCCTCTCTGTATTAAGACCTTGATTTGTGCATCAAATCACTGTGGGGTATTTGATCTATCCAGGGGAATTGATATGATTATTTTGTGGTGTGTAGATTGAAGTTGTGTACAAGCCGAGAGAACATGAACCTATCAGGTCTATCAGAGTAGAATGTACTGTAGGTACATCGCTCAAAATCTGTCTATGACTTTTTTGACTATAACCCTCAAAGATCTCTTATGCTGAAATGTCACTCTGAAGTCATTTCATATGCAAAACCATTTTCAAAATTATAAGCTTGGAAGCAGTGTGTCAGACTGAAGGAGACTGACGGAGATTCCCTGTTACTACAGGCACATGTGCGTGAGTCCTGAAACCCTCGATTGCCTTGAGATGTGAGTTGTTACCTGGAAAGTTATTTGTCTGATAAATTTCAGGTTCTTATTGAATAAGCTTGTGTTGAGTTTTCAATGAAATATCTCTCCTTCTGTTATTGTTTTCCTTTTGTATTTCTATCTGCATGCTTTTGTCAATTTCCTGCCTGCCTAAACTCAGACTAGAACTGGTGAGACTCTCATCCAGCATCAATTGCACATTACTGTATTGCAGCCAGTGGATCCATGGCTGAACTCAGGCCATTAACTCGTTCAAGCTGAAGTACAGTAGAACCCGAGAATTTGACAGCTAGACGTGCTGTCATGATTATGTCACGGCACATTTTCTCCTCTGGTTTACCTTAAGCTGGTATTTTACAAAGGGACACCTTGACATTTGGAAAGGTAAAGCTTCAGGATTTGTCTTTTGACTTCTCAAAAATGTGATATTAGCATTGATGCTGAGGGATTGTACTGACAGCCCGTTTCAGGAAAATTACAGAACAAATGTAATAACTTTTCTTCAAGGCTGTATGTCTTGGGAAAAGATATAAATCTCAACTATTTGGCCAAAATAGGATATTAAAGGCTGGAAATATTACAAGTGGCCCAAAAGGATTTAAAAAAAAGTACAAATGACCTTTTGGACATTTTGGCATTTTGGCTTTTGGTAATACAGACAGGTCAACGCCATAGATATAATCATAACTCTGATATAACCACTCTGGTGTAAAACTGGCAAGAGGGACCAGAAGTGACAGCAGGTGAGGTGTCATCTCTTGGAAACAAATCGTTATTAAATCACAGGATTTGATGATTACACTCAGCATAAACTAATTAAATAGCAACACTATGTTTTCGTCCCCCTTTCTAAGCATTTGTAATCAGTTTATAGACACTTAATAAGTTACTTATGATAATTCATTCATACAGTATAATGTAGTTTTAATCAGATATAAGTGCATTTGAAATGTTATCCAATGTAATAGTTAACAATTTAACAAAGCCATAATGTATATTGGATTTAAAATGTGTCAAATTGTTATAATAAAATACCAGGAAGTATGATTTCATTCTATGTTTTATAGACTTTATCTAACTGCAGTGATGTGGAATCTCCATAAGTAGACAGCTAGACAGACAAGCAGATAGATAGATAAACAGCTAGACAGGCAGGCAGGCAGGCAGAAAGACAGACAGATAGACAGGCAGGCAGAAAGGCGGGAAGAAAGGCGGGCAGGCAGACAGAGAGGCGGATAGATAGATAGATAGACTGATAGTACAAAAATTCAATAGTTTTACATCACATTACTGATACCAATTACTTTCAGTGCAAATTTTCATCTAATGAATTCCCAGAAAAAAAATTACAGGGTTAATCTGCATTTTTCGGTCTTTTCCTTTTATCTGCTCTCCACTGATGTTGGTATAGAAAGGGTAAACATCTGTCGGCCACATCACATCTGCGAGGCACCACGTGGACACATTTGTAGATCAGTGTACAGTACAGCAGAGCAGAGTTGGCCCAGGTTTCCTCTGCAGTGACAGATGGTGTGGTGATTGTGTTATGTGCTTGGCAAACTGCCCCCTCCCCCTAACCAACACACTCACATACCTCTCATCCTCCAGGGTCTAGTGCATTGCTGTTTAGATCTGGACGGGAGATAGTAAACATCAATATTTCAGGCATTTGCTGATTATTTCTGCATTTTAGCTTTAAGTGCTCTTGATAATCTCTGTGCTGGGAGTGATGATGTTCTGGTTCATAAAACACAGTCAACGATATGACTGTAATTATGATGTTATACCATTTGGAAAAGGTGTGACAGTGAAGGAGAATTTTTTTTTTTTTCCACCAAACCCACCTAGCCTTGGAAACACTAGAGGGATGGAGGATGTAACTGGGGAGAGGGATGTGCAGTGTGGGCTGCCTTGCTCAGCTTGCTGCCACTGAAAACTTGACTCGAATAAGCAGGAGAAAATGGACAAATAGTTGTATGAAAATAGCTTGATTTGAATCTCTCATCCTTGCAGATTAACACAAAATTTATTTAGTGATCCAATCAATGATGAGCCCTTTCGTGACAAGTTGGGTGCACTTCCAAGATGGTCACGATGGGTCAGGTGGTCCTGTCTGGTGTCACTGACTCCAACATGGTCACAGTACTGAGACCCACTAACACAACACACACACCACAGATTTACAGACAACATGATTGGCCGGCAAATCATTGACTACCCTAATCCACAAGAGATCAAACCAGGATCTCGGTCCACTGGTTTTCCAGACATCCATGGTTTGTAGCCCTCCTGAGGCAAACATTTAATTTGAGGAAGAACCCATGCAGCAGCAGGGTGATGTTTACCAAGATAGATGTCAGTATGTCAGCTGTTAGTGCCCATGGACTCTTCTTGTCAGGATCTAAAATGTCAGCAGAGTCTTGTCATTTTCTTTCCATCTCTCTCCTCTTCAGTTGGGGAGGGAGACAGCGTAGACAAGCTAGCCTCACCAGAGCCTCGGGCACCGTCCCCATCACTGTCCTCCATTCCTTCTCCACGCCAAATCGGCTGGAGGATGCAACAGAGGAGGCCGAGGAAGCGGTCCTGGCGAGGTCCCCAGTCCACTTGTTTCCATCGCATTAGGCATCCAAAGCTGATATAAGCAATGGAATGAGAGTGGATGCAGTGGTGGGTAAATGCCTACCTCTGTGATAGAATCATATTTCCAGACTTGTCACAAGGAGTGTTAAGTCCTTTGAGCTTTAAATGAGGGTGAAGCTTGTGTAAAGAGGACTTAATGATTCTGATAACCCACTGTGCATCTCTCTAGCGCTGCCATCACATCATAAGTTCCACTTGTCTTTCAGATAAATCTAACTGGCTTGTTTCCAACTCATTTAATGAGCATATTCATGCTCATCATAGAGTGGATCGCTGTACTTCACAGGCTCTTGGACTAGAAATCATTAAAATGTTGTTTGTTTGGTTGCAGCCTCCAGGAACCTCTTTTGCCTTTGGGCTTTCACTTGCCGTTGTTAATTTGTATTTAACACCTCAAGGGACCACCGTTCACTGTTGTCTTTTTTTAAGCAGGACTGCACACAAGTAAATCTATCTGAGTGAATACTGTGCAAATAGAACAGTAATGCAAGTGAATGGTAAAAATGAGCATGAAGAGTGTAAACTTCATAGTCAGGTACGAATCGCTCCTTTCCAAACTGCTCACTGTGCTTTAGTGCCTTTTTTCATTGAATAGAAACACTGTGAATTGTTTTAATTAGATGCTAACTTCCTGCCTTATGCTGGGGTTGTAGCATTAACTCATTTGCTTTCATTGTATACATGGGCTGGCTGGAGTCTTTATGCATTATGAAAACAAACCGAACAGAGACAACTGTATGATTACTAAACTTGCCGGCAAATTAGTGCAATTGCATTGAAATTTCAAGAGAACAACAAGGGTGGCCTCTTGTTTAGAGAGACATGTACATAGTAGTAAATATCGTGGTGAGCCTCCTCAGCCCTATGTTTTCAGATTCATTTACTGGTTTATCTATATTGGATGGGGGGGTGTTTTACTATTATAAATTTTATCACCTGAATGGTGTCTTTGTTCAAAGTGATTGGATATTTTCAGCTGACATCAAAAGCTGCATTGCATTTAATTCATTCAGTTATGGTATTGGCGAGCAACAAGTTGACTATGTTTAGCAGATTGGTTCATGTTAACATGTGGAATTCAGAACATATTTTGCAGACTTTTCAGGTTCAAAAGTATGTGGCCATGAGTTACAATGTTGGACAATTGAAAAATTTGACATGCTGAGGAAATTAAAGGATAGTCAGGGAGTCACTGAGGTGATGAGAATTCAGATCTCTGAAAGATAATAAATGTCCGTAGTGGGCTGAACCACATAGAAGTTAAGACACTTCAGTCTGAGATTACTGGGCCCACAAACCAACAGGAAGACTGCAAAAAACAACAGGCATTGCTCCAATCAGTTGTAGTTGTATGGGAAAAAAATCATATATATACATATAGCATAGGCTTATTCAACAGTACACTATAGTCAGACTTACATTAGCTAATCAACATCAGCTGTTTTTTTCATGCTTCACTACCAGTGGCTGAGCAGTAACCTCCAGTCATTTTAATCCAATCTTTAACCTGACAGTTATCACAGATAGATTGCTCACACCAATGTTTCATGTATGTGATTATTAAGGCTGGATTAAAACTCCTGCACAATCTTTTTTGTCCACTCAAAATGTGGAAGCATTTTCTATGAAGGGTTCATTCTTTAACTCTGCAGAGAAAACTTGGCTGTTGCTCGTAAGTGATACGTGAATAAACTGGCTAAGAAAATAACACTACTTACAGTAGTAGTACATGCCATTTTTCTTTTTGCTGTTAAACTTTTACTCCTGTTACACTGACTCCCCCAATTTAAGGTGTAAAAATCTATCATGTCTTGAAAAACTGAATAACAGCTGTAATGTAATTGTCCAGCTGTTGAAATGTCAAATTCATATATATAATCACTACATGTTCACTTAAATATGGTTGATTGTTCATCTTACAAATTGTCCTCTAATGTTTGGTGGGCAACAAACAGACCAGTGGCCAATCTGGCTATAAGAATGTTCTTACATGTTTTAAAGGATAAAAAGTCTTTTTTAGCACACTACTCTCAACTTTTTTCTCTAACCACATGCACTCAACACTAAGCCATGATCTGTGTAGCTATAACTGTTTTATATGAGGTCTTAAGAACTTACAAAGCTACTTTGGAGCTAGAAATATCAGATCTGATAATAATGCTATTGTCTTCCATATTAAAGGATGATGCAGCTGAGTGCATCAGACCATTTGCAGATTTATGTTAAGCAAATGCATTTTCTGTTTGTTTCCTTAACATATGTGCGTGTTGTTGAGATGGGGTAAATGTGGTGCAGGAGACACACACAGTAGTGGGAACGACCACAGAGGTGGCTTTTTGTACTTTGGCAGGTGTTTACATTACTGTTTATCTGTGGACAGATGTTGTCACCAACATCACCAATAGCATCACAAATGTGAGGGATTGGTCACGAAACTTTACAGTTGTGTGGTTCAGATCAAAATAAGCCCAAGTCTGAAGATGGGTGGGGTTTGAACAAGGTTTGAACACTGGAAGTATTGGGTAGGAAGTAGGGAAGGAGCCATTAGCCCCCCCCCCCCCCACTTCACACCCCTTGCCCACATTCGTTTTAAGTTGCTGATCATTTATTCCCTATTTTAAAATACATGAAAATGTGGATTAGGGTTTGACCTGTTTGTGACATTTGATGAAAAGTCAGTAGGATTTGTCTTCTGGGCACCATGGATCTCTGTAAGAAATTTTAGGGTGATCCATCAACTATTGGTCAGGACATTTAACTCTGGGAACTGTAAAAAGTTGGTGCAAATCCTTTTAAGCTGTCATTTTTGCCTTATATCGCCCAGTCAAGATGTCCCTCTTGTGCCACGTCATTACCCTGACATAGGTCCTGATCCATCCTATCCTGCTACTTAAACCAGCTCAGCTGCTTCACATTTAGAGAAAGTTGCACTTGTGGTACTTGCTGCTCTTGGGTAATTTTTAATTTTTTTTAAGTTTAAAAAAAAAAAAAAAATCTCACCATTCAAACTTTGGAAAAATCATTCAATTTTCAAACATTAAACTAATTTATGAAGGCTTACATGAGTAGGCTCCTTGGGCTCCCTTGAGGTTTCCAGCTCGCTTACCAGTGATGCATCTGGGGAATTGCAAGGTGATTTAACACAACACTTTCTCAAGGCAAACTTCTTTTTTGTACAGATGCCAGTATAAGGAATAACTTGGAAAATTGCTCCTAATCTGGAACATTTTCAGTAGATATTGAACATTGCTAAAACGGCCCTAGAAACAATCTTTTGTTGAATAATGAGGCACAAATGAGGGCACTAGAAATGATCTTCCCTTGAAGGAAAAGACAGGTCAAGACCCAGTGGTCGGGAAGGAATCCTTTTGGGTCGTTTTTGTCTGTTATAGGTGGCTCTTACCTTACATGCTAATAGGCACCTGTAGCCCAAGGTAGTGCTGCCGTGAAGTTGTCTTCCTCAATTAGAAAACATTGTGTTGCACTGACAGAAAGTGAATGTGCTACTGATCATGTGAAGGGGGCCTAAGGATGGTTTTGGACTAGAGCAACATACTGAATATCTTGACAGTCATCAGCTGGATTGCCATGAAATTTTCCAAATAATTTAATGGAATTAGATTTGTCTCCACCAACTCCTGAGTAAAATATTAAGATCTTTAGCAGCTAATTGCTGCTCCTCACTCACTAGGTAGGTAGTTTCGAACTTTAACTGTCTGCTGTTGGCTGCTGGAAAAGTAATTTGCACAGGGTTTATCAGAGTTCTCTCTCACAGAAAAGACTGGTCGCTGCTGCTGAAAATGAGGTTGATGAAAGCAGTGGGACTGAGCTGAAAAAGTAAAGCTGTGGGCCATATAACCAAAACAAACTAAACTGCCCTGTGGAGCTGAGGGTAACTCTCTATGAGCTCATTACTATGGACAAAAGGGTTCACAGTACAAAAAGTATTTTGAACCAGTGTTAACATAAAGAAATTCACCAGAGCAGCTTTAAATGAATCATTTGTATTAATGAAGAGGTTGGTGACTACACTGGTATTAGTAATAAATATATGATATTTCCTGGCTGATTACAACAAAATTTTTGTGTCACCTTCATGTTCCCAAATAAACTTCTTTTTCTATTATACTTGGCATCACCTTTCACAGTGCATCTGAAAATAATTTGTCTGCCCAGGGCCTTTATGGAGGGTGACTGCAGGGAAGGATCGGGGGGTTGGACATACACTTCCAGATCCACTTGAAAATGACAAGACAAAAATCACATTTGTATTCAGCCTGGTGGATGCAGGGACAATAGAGAGGACTGTGGTGGCGAATCTAAAGTGCTACGGGCAGCCACACATCTGTGGCCGACAATGGAAAAGGAAATATTCACTGTTGTTGTTGCATATGAGGTGCTGCATTTTGAAATTGAAAGTCCACAATTTGAAAGAAATAATACATACTCTCGCAAAATGATTGACAGCAGAAAATGAAAACAACTTATGCTAATTTGTCAAGGAGGGCAGCAATTCTTGGTTGGCAGGACAACCCCCCCCCCCCCCCATATTCCTGAGACACAGTATACTGTAGAATGGTGAGCACAGATGCTGTGTGATGCTTTATTTAAACTTAATATTGTTTTATAATCATGCTACTGATTCTGTGGAGGGTCTATTTTAATCAGCAGAGAGAAATATATATTCCCCTGGTGCTTTCTGCAGAATAACACTGGTTCATGTAACTGAGTGCTCCCATTAGTCACCAGGGCCCTGCATTGGAGAAGTAGGAAGAGGAAGACAAACATCCATCAGGAGTAGGCAGCAGCTGATGGAACTTTGTGTCTGTCCTTTGAGATACATACTCAGTTGACTGCAATGCAGTTATTGTTTTTAAAATTCAATTTGCAAAGAAAAATTTAAAGACGTTGAGGTTGGATCTTGAGTTTATGAATGTACTTTTCCTAGAAAAGAAAGTATTTTGGCAGATGCACAAGGGAAATACTAGGATGTCTATTCTAAGTATACTCTATTTCTGAATACATTCTTACATCTATTAAAAGCCCACAAATTAATTCGCTTCTCTTTATAACAACATTTCACCATCTTCTAATGACTACTACCGGCAGGATAATGATCTGTGTCACAAATTGAAAGTCTCAAATTGGTTTTATGAACATGACAGTGAGATCAGTGGACTTCCATGGCCCTCCCAAGTCTCCAAATCTGGATCCAGTAGAACCACCTTTGTGATGTTGAAGAACAGGAGACTGGCAGCATGAATGTGCAGCTGATAAATCTAAAGAAATGATGTGATGTATCATGTCAATATTAACCAGAACCTCAGAGGAACATTTACAACATCTGATGGAATCAAGGCCATGAAGAACTGAGGCTGTTTAGAGAGCACAGTATAAATATGGTGTTGTGTTCCTAATAAAGTGCTCCGCAAGTTTATGTAAAAATGCTCCCCTTAAGAAAGGATTCAATCTGCTCTGGGCCTCAGCTCCAGGTCTCAGAGTAGGCCCATATGGCATAGACTGCTGGGACTGCAGCAGCAATGACCACAACGTTGGGAGGTGTTTCTGATGTGATCAGGTTCAGTAACTGCTATCAGCCAGCTGGGAACACTACCACTGAAGCAAATAGAAATAATACAGTGATAGTAGATAGGACTGTAATAGCTGAAACTAATTACATTTTTTACTTAAGGGCAGTTCCTTTCTGACTGATACTGATATCCAATATGCTGCAGTCATCACGACAGATCGTCTTGAAGACTGGCAAAGAGAGGGAGGTCATGCTGAACACGGAGAACTACACTTTTGCCAAAAAGTTCCAAATCACCAAGCCACAGTTTTGATATATCTTGATGAAGTTGCAGGAGAACAGCTTTTAAAAAAAAGAACACCATTAGTCCCTGTGACAAAGAAGTTGCTGATGTTCCTGTGGTACATGAAGAATCAAAAGAGCTTTAAGGAGATGTCAGACAAGTTTTAAGTGTCACAGTGTCACGCCCATCGGTACACAGGATTGGCCTAGAAGAGCTCATATGTACAGCAGGAACAGCCTTCATCTCCTGGCTGAATACTTGTGAGAGAACCGTGTCTGCTGCTATTTTCCACCACCTGTGGCCTCAGTGGTTTCATTGGTGCTAATGGTGGGTGTTACATCAATGGGCAGAGGTCACAGATAAGAGGGGGTGACTACATGAACAGAAAATCATTCCCCTCCATCCTCCTCGTAGACGAGCGAGGAGCGATTCTTTATCATTTTTGCTCGACTACCAGACAGGGTTCATGATGCCAGGATGTTGAGGGCTTCAAACTGATATATGCCATGGCCGGAGGAGGCGGGTGGGTTTAGCTGGCTGGGAGAGAGTCCCTACATAGGACAGGCCTTCCCATTAGTCATCACTCCAAAGCATGACAATGGTGCTATTGAAACAGACCCACTGCAGAACTCCAAGATCTGCAGCAGATAAAGTGTCTTCCAGTTCTGCAGAGCAGCCGGATTGATGCTGTGGTGATGATCACAATGGCAGCCTGTGTTCTCCACAATAAGTGTATTGGTGCTTCAGGGACATGTCACTAACCCTCACAAAGCTGCTCAAGGCCGGGAGATGAAAATGACAAGACTATCCTGCATGTGAAGTGCTCAGAGTTTTCTTCGAGAAAACACGGTGCCCTGAAAAGCTGCACCCTGCTCTTTGTGAAACTGTTGCAGCACTCACCTCTATTACTATGATGCCAGCCAAAGTGTAACTTGTCTTAATTTTAAGATTCAAATATTTTGGCAATTTCTCCAGGTTTCTAACAAGCAGTGGTGGAAGAAGTACTCAGAGGCTTACCTAAAAATAAAGTACTAATACTGTAAAAATACTCCATAACAAGTAGAAGTCCTGCGATGAAAGTATTATTTAAATAAAAGCATGTAAGTACAAGTAGGAAACTCTACTTTTATATTTAGTACTTTAATTAATCACTTCAGAAGAATTCCCCCTGTGACCCTTAAACTATTACACTGTATATTATCACATTATTATTACTCACTCATTAATATAAGAGCAGTATTTTACCATTGTGGGGCGGAGCTAGAGCAAAACTATTACGTATCAGAATACAATTTTTATTTTCATTTACGATGCCAACACCAAGGACCATGGCACAACAGCCTTTGTGAAACTTCTATTGCTTAATTTTTGTTTCAGCTGCATCAGAGTTGCTAATTCAGCTCAGTGACTCTGTCTCCTAAGTTTGTGTTTTTTACAAATTACCTGCTACAGCAAATATGCTTTGTAGGAAACATAATTGCGACCAGATTATGTTTCTATTAGCATAATGAGGAGATGTTGTTAATTCAAATATTTGGCAAGTTTCCAATACAGTGATACTGAGTGTATCCATAAAATAATCATAGATCACCGTGTTTATTTTCCACCCAAATATCTGATCCTGCTGCACATTATTCACTCATAGTGCTACAGCATCATTAAGCTGGCTTATGGTTCTGTTCAGACCCTCATAGAACCTGGTTCATGTTCAGGAAAGATGCTGTTCTGGTTTAATACAGAAAAAGTTCACGGTGACCTCAGACACAACCTGTTTATCTATTCTGAACTAGAACCACCATCCTTTCTGCCAATTAACCAAAGTGCATTTGGAGGCTGAACCACCAAGGGGATTTACAGTTTGGAAACAGTCTACAATTGTTCCTGTGGCTGAAAATAATCATTCTGATTCTCTGTCCGACTACAAGCCAGCAGCTCTGATCTCCTTAGTGATTATATCTTTTCAGAAATTGAAAATAGTGGAGAGAACTTAAATCACTACATCCACCACACCCCCTGTTGTGTATGCAGGATACAAAAATCACAACACTAAACTTCATATAAAACCACACTTGGTGCTCTGAGACTGTCAGACTGTTGTTTGTGGACTATTCAGCCTCATCTGCTGGTACAGAAATTTAATCTGGATTCTAATATTGTTGGATGGATCCTGGACTTTCTCATTAACTGAGCTCAGATTGAGAGTGAATGGTCACCTGGGCCACCCAACAAATAAACTAGCTCTCTGTGTTCCCTCTCCTCACTTATTTCTCAAGGTCCCATTGTCAACTAAATTTTTAAACTGGTGAGAAAAAGTATTTTTGCACTTAAATGTGACAAAAACCAAGGAAATGTGAATTGATTTAGACGTCACCAAACCAGTCTGCGATAAACGGTGAAAGAAGAGAGACTGTGGAGTCTAACGAGTGCTTGGGTATAGTAACAGACAAGATTATCAAGTTAACATTTAAAAACAATGACACGAGAAAACCCAGCAATATGTGATTTGCCAGATTCATACTGGTAGTTTCCATTCAAAAAGCACTTGGGGTGAACTCTTGTCTCTCTGTAAGTTTAATTCAGCATCTGCAGATGGTCTCAAGTATACAGAGGTCAAAGGTCAAACAGCTATGAGCAGTGTATGACAATGTGCAAAAAGCACAAAACTTAGTAGAACATCTATCCACTTTGGTGAGTGCAAAGTGGGTGGTGGCAGTCTAACTATTCAAAGACAGAAATCACACACATATGCTTAGTTCCATAAATAATTGTGCCTCACTCAAGGATGAAGGACAAATTCCTGGTACCAACTGGTTCGTTTTATTCCTGAGGGTCGGGCCATACCTTCAGCAATCAGTGCATTCCATAGATAATGTTACTACAGATTAACAGGTGGATAGTATAAAAATAATAGATAGTATAATAACAATAATTATAAACTTTATTTCTATAGCACATTTCATACAGGAAGTGCAGCTCAAAGTACTTTACAATAAATAAATTACATCAATAAGAACAGACGTAAATTGAACACAAAAACAGGGACAGAATGCAAGTGATAATGATATAAAAAGATAAACATAAAGTTAAGGAAATAATCAGAAAATGCCGTAGTTAAGGTGAAAAGAACTTAAAAACAATAATGAAAATAGTAAAAGTAGCATTAAAACGGTGGAAAAAGCAATAACAAAAACAATGAGAGTGTAAAAGATGAAAAAAGATGAGAATAAAATTATAAAAAGTTTCCACACTAATGAGTCACCAAGTTAATGTGGGACCTGGAGCTCAGATCTGAACCTAAGATAACGCAAAGACTTGTGACCTCAGACTTAATCCAATGGGTTAATTTCCCCAGATTATTAAATAGCGTTTCTCTTTTTATTTTGGGGCCTACTACTACAACTTCATTCAATTCAATTTCAGGTTTTCCATTACACCTTCATTTGGATAGGTCTTTGATATTTTGCATTTGTCATAGGTTGCTAATCACTGGCATTCAACAGAAGGGTCTGTGTGTTCTATTTGACAATAGCTGGTTATAGCAGAGTCAATGTCTTACACCCAGAGTTTTAGATCCTTACTCTTTAACTCTATAAGGAAGAGATAACTTAACATAATGTCTTGAAGTGGCATTTTAATTCATGCCCAAAAATGCGATATAGGAGAGCACCAGTGTGCTCTACAAAGAAATATCTCATTGACCAATAAAGTCCATCATGATGGATTTTCTGTCCTTTTTCACATTTTCTAAACCACAGGTCTGATTGATACCATATCGTCTGGAGACCAATATTGGATGAAGGTTATCAAATTGCATAAAGCTCGTTAATCTCTTATATACTTTTAAATATATTGACAAATTAATTTCACAAGGGCCAGGACTTAAGAGGAAAATGCCATAACTCATTAAAGGTTTGTCTAGCCTTCAAAAGAATGGGCATTTATCTTTTACCTGGGCCATGTTTGGGAACCAAAGCATTTAAGCCCAACCACAAATACCAAAAATTTAGAAACCTATTCAACAGAATTCTAATAATTTTGGTGTGCATGCTTTGGGGCCAAATATTAATCAAACTCTGAAGTGCCATTATGATTGGGAGCAGTGGGCATGTCCTATCAAATATTTACTCATAATTCAAGATGTGCAGTTTTTGAAATGTTTCGGGCTTTGCGGTGATGAAACAAGTGTGTGATTGGTCTTTAAAAAGAGTTAAACTAGCTAAAGTTTGTTTGTCTTAAATCTGCTTGTTGCTCTTCCTCAGCTTTGAATTTTGGATGATTGAGCTGCTTCCCTCTGTTGAACAGAAAAGGGCTTGAATCTTGTGTGAATCTTGAATCTCCGTTCGACTAATTGCCTTTTGGGGACAGAGTGATTATTTTAAGTAAGTTTGAAAAGCGTTCTCCTCCAATGTTCCAATGATTATTGAATTTTCTGTGTTATCGATCCAACTGGCCAATCAGGTGGCGGCAGCACTTTCATTTACTTAATGTTCAGATCAAACATCAAAATGGCAACTAAATGTAACTTTGACCGTGACATGAAAATTGGCTTGAGTGTTTCTGAAATTGCTGATCTCCAACAGTCTCTAGAGTTTTTAAATCAGGATGGAGCAGAAAACAGAAATGATCCAGTGAGCTGAAGCTCATGTTGATAAGAGGTCAGAGGTCAGAGGAGAATGACCAGACAGGTTGGAGCTGACAGAAAGCCCCTCCTTTGTTAAAGGCATAAATGTTGCACATATCATCTTAGTGCCATTAATCAGTGCCTGTATGCATATCACTCTTTAATCTCATTGATTATATAAAGGGATTTTTTATTGGCCAGTATAATCAGAAAACAACTCTTCATATTACTCAAATATATGTTGTAAATGTCAAGGAACATGGTTTTACCGGAATGTGAGGACTACCGTGTTGTAAATTATCACTGAGTAGAGCTCGTCTTCCGTGCTTCCATCTTGTTTCCCCAGTAACTGCTTTAAATGTTGTGGCTTATTGGTGTGTATCATTTTGGTTTTTGATTCGGTTGTGTTTTTTTGTTCTTTATCCAGTAAGACATCACTGCACCACACTCCTGTACACTGATTTCAATTAGACTCACCATTCTCCTGTTTTTCATGCAGATATTTCTGGGAGGCACTCGCCATGGCAACACAAATAACAGTGCAAATGTGTTTCAGATTAGGCAAGAACAAAAGATTAGACAGAAGGAGCTGTTCAGTATTCCACTTGTGGGCATCCGGTCCTCGGAGAGCCCGGTGGATGATCTCAGGGTGAGGATCAGATTCCAACATATCATGTGAGACTGTGGCTTTCCTTGTCTGCCTGAGCTCACCCACCTGAGCTCACTCACCCACCCATCTGACCATCCCCGTCCTCTGTTCTCCATTTGGGAGGAGCAGCATGGCCTGAGGTTGGATTGATGATGAAAAAGAGCTGTGTAAGACACACTGAAACATGCTGGCCTGGCTGTGAGCAGCAGACAGTCTCACGCCATCCAGTCTGTTGACTTCGGCTCTCATCTCAGGTGTCTGTGTACCACTGCTGGAAGACGGTGACACGGCACCGACAGAGCTGCATGGTGTTCTGTGACGGCCCGGGACCAGGTCCCAGTCATGTCTTCTTCCTACCTGGGATTTCAGCAACGTCAACCTAAAAAAAGTTTTTCTGAACATTATATATATGTACTGAATAGATACTAACTGTGAATTTTATTAGGAACACTTCTACACTTGGTCATTCACACCATTACCCAATCAGCCAATCACGTGGCAGCAGTTTATTGCATTGAATCCTGCAGATCCAGGTCATGAGCTTCCGTTAATGTTCACATCAAACATCAGAATGGAGACATGGGATCTCAGAGACTATGGCTGCGATTGTTTGCATCAGATGAGCTGGTTTCAGTGTTTCTGAAACTGCTGATCTCAGAATGGAACCGAAAACAGAGAAGATCCGGTGAGCAGCAGCTTGTCAGAGGTCAGAGGTCAGAGGAGAATGACCAGACAGGTTGGAGCTGTTCACATCAAACATCAGAACGGAGACATGGGATCTCAGAGACTAGAAAGGCAACAACTCAGATCCCCACTCTTTACCACTGTGGTGAACAGAGAAGTTTCTCAGGATGAACAACACGTCCAACCTGGAGGTGGATGAGCTACAACGGCAGGAGACCGGGACTGGTTCTGGTCCTGTCAGACAGGAAAAGAGACCTGAGGCTGCAGGGGACACAGGTTCACCATGACTACTTCAGTTTGCCTCAGTATTTCTGCAACGCAAACAGTCATATCATACTTACAAGTTTTAGCACTGAAAGTGAAAACGTATTTTTTTTTGGTCATATGCAGTTAAAAAAAGGAAGCAGTATATGGCCCTAATATCCAAAGGCTTTTATAAATAAACTCTCAGCATATCACACACCACTGGCAATAAGCTACCATGTAAAATGCTGGCATAACTTAATCTGGAGCACTTTAGGTTCAGTGTCTCACTGATTTGTCGACCAGAGGACCTGGTGGTGATCGAACCATCAACCCTGCAACTAATGGACACCCCACTCTGCCTCCTGAGCCACAGCTGCTGCCGAGTGTGATTAAATAACTCAAAAAATTGTCTATAAGAAGTGCTATAATGATAAAGCATACAATGTACTAGCAAAAACTAATATGCCAGGATGCATGTGGCAAGGCAGGGACCAATATCTGTCTGAATAGAATGTCTCTCGGTGGAGCCCACATACTCCCTGCTGAGATGAAATATTGATGAACATGCAGAGAAATTTTCGATCTCACAATATCAAGGAATAGATAGAAAATTCCTGGATCAACCCCTTTTACCGTATTCACACCAAAACATGACGGGTTCTCCCCTGGCCCATGCCCCCTCCCTCCATCAGGTTTGGTGCAGATCACTTCGGTACATTTTCCATGATCCTGCTGACAAACCAACAGACAGACACAGGTGAAAGTATAACATCCTTGAAAAGACTTAAGTATAGTATATATTTTTTAAAAAATGAACATGAAAGCGCTTTGCCTAAAAATCCTCTGTGGACTTGAAAGTGGCATTTCCAGGCGTCAGGATTACAAGAAATAATTAAAGCAATGTAGAACACAGTTCAGATTTTTCTATAAATACATTCAGACATACGAAAAAAACTGAGGCATAGTTTATCATAGTACTTCACAGAACTTGACAGAATATTAGGTGCAAATATACACAAACACTATTGTTAAGGTCCCTATTTAAAATGGTCCTTGAGTTATGCTCTGGTATGATTTGTCACTAAATGAATAAAACTGGACTGAATATGATTCCGAGTTTAAATAAAACATGAAAGCTAAAGAATAACATACACATAAATAATAGTGTGCACATACAATGTGAATCTCTCTCCCAATTTCTTTCATTAAAGATGATTAGCTGACAAAAGGAGAATAGAAAATGTTAAAGATTAGTATTCTCCCTATAATCTCTGTCATCACACAAACAATACAGAGCTACGACACAAACTGTTGAGGGTAAAAATCTTTAGTCCTGCAACCCAAAAAAAAATTATAAATAAATAAATAAATAAAGTTCTTTGTTCTCCATCATAAAAAAGTCCCTGTGACTGATGAGACTTGTGTTAGATAAGACTGTTAATGAAGACCCAGGGTTCACACTCTGCAGCAGCTTTTCAAAACATGCATTGAAAGAAAGAGCCCGTTGGTTAGAGCCATGTATTACGCTGAATGTCAGAGTGATGACATTCCCTGCCAGGGGCTGTCCCACCCCTCTATTTTCTTTTTAGCAGATGCAGTTCGAATAGCGTGGGTGGGTGAATTATTCCTTTAATGTCAATCTGCCAGAGGGGTGATTATACATGCCATAAAAGTTGCAATGGTTATCAAAATAAGACTAGATGAATTGGTTTCACACAAACACCTAACACATGTACAAATATAAATGTTCCAATATTTACATCTATACATGACAACTACAATCAAATCGATGCTATGATGACTAATACTCATCAACAACATTCAGCAGGTAAACTGTTCATTAGTTATGTCATGGCAATTTATAAGTATTTGTTTTTTCAAAAGCAACCGTGTTTATGTTGTACTGCTCACCTGTATAACCATACATGTTGATTTCTAGCAAGGACTCACAAAGCTTCATTTCCATAGAGGTTAGGCTCCAGAGCCCTGGATGTTCAGGGCTGTTTGCCCAGCTTGTCTGGATGGTGATCCAGTTTTGTCACAGACCTGGCTTTAACAATCTGGGTTAGATATGAAATATAACAATCACTGAATTTAACTCCATCCGGAACACTTGGTCCTAATTTGAGGCCTCTCCACAGGGACACCTTTTTTGTGCTCTGTGTAGGAGGGCTCTATGAGTAAGAGGGTTTTTAGTTTGGTTGTTTTTGTTTTTTTTTTTTCCACAAAGATCTGTCTTGCCTGCAGTTTAATTTCTTCTGCTCAGCTTCATTGGTTTCAATGTGACAACCTAAGAAACTGATAGGACTTTGATTAAAAAAAAACATCTCGATTATTTTCCTGTGTAAAGCCCCCCTCATATCTTGTACATGGTCGAGGTATTTGTACATATACAAGGACTTTGACTCCAGTTTCTAGTTTCTCTCCATGTACGCACACAAGCTAAATGAAGATATATAAAGATGACCATGTAACTTTTTAAATATAAGTAGGTGAAGAAATAGCTGGACACAGCTCAAGTTTTGTGGATCAGGACCACTAAATGACAAGGAAGCAGCAGCATCCACGGACCGAGTGACTGACTGAAACCCAGTCCGACAGTGACTGACTTGGTCCTGTTATGTCCTATGCACACGCACACACACGCACACACACACACACACACACACACACAAAATTAAGATACCCCCCCCCCCCCGCTGTGAAATGAACAATGTTCAGTGTGAGCGTAGAGAGGAGAACTTAACTGGATTTCTTACCACTGCTGTTACTTTTGCTGTACCTTTTTTTTTAAATATCTGTTGAACCACTTTATGTGTTAAAATAAACCAAATCCTGCAGACATCGTTAAAGATAATCGAGGAGGTTGGAGTGATGATAGCAGCACATTATCCTTTTAAAGAGAGAAAGAGGACTGGTGCACACGCTGCCCAGCGGGAGAGTTAATACTGCAGTTCAGCTAAAAGCTGCAGGTACAGATCTAGTCATTAACAGTGTTTTTATCAGCAGCAGCCCTAAAGTGGGGGGGCCATTTACAAATGAAAGGGGAACAGAGAGCTTGTCGGCTGCCCAATTTTCTACTACCACTGATCTGTTGAGAAGCTTCACTGTGGGTGGAAACTGAAGGTGGTCGATTGAAAAAGACAGTGTTAAAGAGAGCAGTTCAGCTGACTTGTCCGCAGCACAGAGGAACTGTGGCACTGACAAGTCAGTGGCCATCATACATCACAGATTACAAAAGTACTGATCTACTTGGGCATAATTTTGACATAAAAATATACAAGTAGGTGCCCTCAGTGAAACCAGAGGTCACAATAAAACTGGGCACCTTGATCCATCCCTAAGTGCATTGATAAATGTCCACAGCATAGAGACTGCAGGAGATGTGATTGATTTAACTTCGCTCCGCCAAGTGCACCGGAGGAAAACCAGAGAACATGCTCAGCTGGAACCCTTCAGTGAACATGAAAGAACTGGACACTGAGAGCCAGGATGGGGCCCATTTGTTCCAACAAAAAGTTCCTCACTTTTCCAGCAGTGTCTGTGGGCCCACAAAGCTTGACAATTAGCATACTTCTCCACCTTAGACTCCCACTCAAACATGAATGATGTGAAAAAAAAATTAATTGAAAAACCTTGATAGAACATTTTTTAATTATTCCTTTGGCTCTGATGACTCTATCTATGCCATGATTCAAAAGGCATTTCTGAGTGACTTTTTTGATTTCATTTGTTTTGTAATGATTGGTTATTAAGTATATAGGAAAAACTTTTTTTTGAGCCAGTAAACGTCATGTGATTTGCAATTCCATCTGCTAGGCCAGAAACTACACACCGCCACCCATCACTGGTTTTATACTGCAGATCCCATCATGCCTTCAGGGGTAAGGTTTTCCCTTAATGCACTGCAGTGAGAGCACATTACTTTAGATAGTAATCTCTTTTATGGATTAAACTGGATTGTGCTTGACTGATTCTTAACAGGAAAACTGCATCAGTATTGTAGCATGACTAATAATAATGCTAATTAATTGAATATGCATTAGCACACAGAAGCTTAGGAGAAAATAGTCAGCTACCAGTTTAATACATATTTACCGTACAACCTAATGTAATACAACAAGAGTAAACACTACTTTTGTGAAGTCTAGAATCTTAGAAATTAATTCATCTCCAAGGCAAGGCTGGATTACCAATTAGGCAAGGTTGTCGGTTGTCCTTGTGCACCAAAGGCTTACAACATTCACATCAAGTAAATGGGAATGCATTTTGTCCATAGAAACGCACTTCATATGTGCAGTCTATTGACCCTTACAATCGTATTGATATGTTCATTCTAATGTTACAATTTTAACCATCTGTGTACTGCTGGGTAGTTTCATTTATAATGATACATCATATTTTATCAGTCGGTGTTGTTTTTAAAATATTAATGTGCAAATGTAGCTGAGTAGAAATACAAAGTAGGATAAAATTAAAATATTCAAGCAAAGGGGCCTTAAACCATGGAAATGATTTGATAATCACATTCTTCTTCTGTAGTACTTTCAGTTTATGAGCCTTATTCCCACAGAAATAAAATGGCATGCAAAAGGCCCTGTACATGGTTAATTCCTGGAGTTGTTATGGTCTCACAATTTAGGTTTTATAAGTAATAAAAGTGTCTGATGGAGCAGTTTGTCTGTAGAGACTGATGGGGCTCTGTATGGAGTCTGCTGCAGTACAGCCAGAACCTGGGAGTCCTCACAGCACAAGTTAAATATGATGAATAATGTATACTGTGAAGAATACACTTTATACAGCACAATACAGCTGTGTGGTGCTTCATTAGTGTAATGTTCCAGGTTCAATTCCATGTCTCTCTCATCTTGTTTCTTTTCTGCCACTGTCATCTATCCAATAAGAGCAGAAATGCCAACAAATTCACTTCTGCAAACTATTGGATTGGATCTTCATTGATTTTATTCATAAAGGCGCTTAACTGTTCATGGTTAGTACCACTAAGCCCTTGTAAACAGTTACATCATGTCTGTAGCTCTGGAGGAACTTTTGTTGCATCTGAGAAAATAACTAATGATGTTCTAAACATGTCACCGAGGTTTCTTTTAGGCTTGGAGACTATAGATTTATAAAAGAAAGCCTGCATAACGAGCTGGGGCTGTAGAGTTGAAAGATGTGTGCATTTAACAGCGAGGAAGGATTGAACAAAAGATGCTAGCAAGTTGTATGATGAAAAATGTAGGTTCTCATTTCGAGTTTGACCCATCACAGGGACCAAAAGTCAGGCAATCCCGGCACCTTCTATTCTTTTTTATCACTCTTTCTTTTATCAGTCTCTTGTGAGCCACCAGGTTTTATAGACATGCTCTAATAAATGGCTGCTAATACCGGTGTGAAGACGAAGCTGGACCATTGAATGCCGCGGCAGATGGTTCCGTTGAGTGAAAATCAGACTAAACACGTCATCTCCCCTGACACTAGCACTGGCAAGGACATGCATGACAAACTGTTTCCGTTCTTATTTCTACTGATATATGCAGTGTGATCACCCCTTTTAAAAAGTCAGTTAAAGTAAGAACTTCCTATTTGCATTAATATTGTATTTCTTTGCTTGTAATTTGCACCATTGTAACCGGTATTATACGCTACCATTGATGTGTTTCACCATCACTCCTTCTAATGTGCATTATTTTACCGTACACACATATGTGATATATGTATATATATATATATATATATATATATATATATATATATACATACACTAGGTATGTACACTGTTTATTTTACTATGTATATTTAGGATTTTGTGCACAGAAATTTCCTTCAAGATGAATGAAGTTTATGTTTCTATTCAAATGAAAATGAGTGGAAACCACTGAAGGTTAATGGGAACAAGTTTTTCCAGCTAGGTTGCTCCAAGCCTGCTGTCCCAGGGGGTCAAAGGGTACAGGGACCCTGGCCCAAGGCCCATGCAAAGGTCATGCAAAGATCTACAGTCGACGCTTAAGTGGGATCATTTACGACAATTTATTTACTGACCTCTATCACTGAAAATACAATCTATTTAAATGTTCACACAAACACACACACACACACACACACACAAATACATACACGCACGCACACACACTCACACGAACACACACAATGGCCCTTCCTCTCCATGCATACATATTAAAACATGATCGTTTGGGGATTGTTGTGGGCTTTTCCCTGCAGAGAAGGCAGTTAACACACTAGTCAATATGGACTAACCATCATTTATATTACATCAACCTTTCCCCGTTATTTGAACCTAATTTCCCCCCATTAATCTCAATGAATTTAAATTTTTTATCTGGTTTTAAATTTAATGTGGGCATTTCGTTCACACCACAGCTCAGTTAGTTCCCAAGTATTTTATCTTTTTTTGGATCCCTTTAAAGCCAAAATCTGTCAGTACATTTAAAATTACATAATCCATAAAAAGTCATAGCTTCTGACTTCATCCAATTAATTTCATATCCTTACAATTTGGAGGAAGATTGTATTGAGTCCATTAAGTGTAGAATTGGATTCAATGAGTCTTTTACCAGCATCAAAATATCAGCTGCATACAATAATAAATCATGCTCCTTCCCACCTCCTTCCATCCCCCGAATATTTGCATATGTTAGGGGGCATGTGGATGCTCTGATGGCAGGACTCAAAACCGAACAAGATCACGTCATTAGTTATCACTGCTGCCTGTGGGTTATTGTATAATGTTTATTCCAGTCAATAAAAGTTGATTAGAAAATAAAACCTGACCAGGCTGGAAATAAAATTTCTACTCAGCCCCAGTCAGAGGATGACAACTTGTTTTCCTTTCACATTTAAACAGTTCAAATGTAACAGTCTTCTCATGCTGTTCGTTGACAACCTGTTTTTCATGAATCCGACTTGATCAGGATGTATAATTCTTGCAAAAGCCTTATATAGGCCTGGGGCTGAGATCTTAGTTAAAACCTCACAGTCCACATCAGTCAGACTTACAGGTCAAGAATTAGAGGGTTGTGTTGTGTCCCTATCTGTTTTAGAATTTACTGTCATTAAGGCCTTGTTGTATGTTGTGGGAAGAAGGCCTCACTATATAGTTCTTGTAATATTGATGCAATGATGTCGATATACTGCCTACAGTGCTCTGGAGAGATTCTGTCAAGGCCAGGTGAGGCTCCTATTTCATGTATGACGCCACATTCCTGATTTTATTCAGTGGAAAGCTAATGTTGGAAAATAGGCCTGTCATGTCCTCCTGTGTAGGATTGATGTCCCATGAGTTCAGGTCTTTTTAGAACTGTTGTAGGAGCTCGTTTATTTCTTTCGTTAAAGAGACTATTTCCTAATTGCTGGTATTTCATTATATGAATCTTGTTTTCTGAGTTGTCAAGCCTGTAGTTCACCTGTTTTCTCTCTCCTTTAGTAAAAAGCTGTACCAAACCTAAATAAAGCGTATTCCTCTTTTTTTTTATTATTTTAAATTCCCTGCATTTGAAATATAAGCCTACTTATATCTTGATACAACTTCTCATAAAAATGTTGCGACAGCTCTATTTTCTGATTTCTAATTTCAGTTTTAGATCCTTTTATCCCTTTTCATATCCTCTTTTTCCCTTTTCAGATGCATGTGCTATAATTTTTCCCCTAACTTAAGCCTTTGTGCTTCCCTTTCCATTGCTTTTGTATCTTTGCTGCCAAGATTCATTTTAAAGAATGATTTGAGATCCTCCTTCAACGATAAACTAAAGATCTTATCCTGTAATTGCAATATGTCCATTCTCCATCTAGCTTTTTTCTTTGTCATCATTTATATCTATACCGAGCTCAAGCTTACAACTTGTTCTATAATAGTGTCTGATATCAGAAACG
Organism: Istiophorus platypterus; assembly: GCA_016859345.1. Lineage (NCBI taxonomy): Eukaryota > Metazoa > Chordata > Actinopteri > Istiophoriformes > Istiophoridae > Istiophorus > Istiophorus platypterus. The sequence goes on along the minus strand of CM029133.1, from coordinate 1,107,450 downwards.
TATTGATCCCAGAACAGAATTTATGTCAGTGTGAGAAAAAATATATTTCTTTTCACTAGGATTTATAAATTACCATAATTCCGAACAACTCCTACCCTCACCGATCAAATGCATTGCATCACTCTCCTTGGATATTACTGGGCCACTAAATTTGCTCCTTTCTGAAAAAGAAAAAAAGAAAAACCTAAAACTTGATTGAAATATTCTCCCGGAATTATCCACCCTTCCATTTCCCCATGCTGTTTTCACTTTGTGGAAGAAACCAGGACCTCCATTTTTTCGGGCATAAATGTTTCACATATCATCTTAGTGCCATTAATCAGTGCCTGTATGCATATCACTCTTTAATCTCATTGATTATATAAAGGGATTTTTTATTGGCCAGTATAATCAGAAAACAACTCTTCATATTACTCAAATATATGTTGTAAATGTCAAGGAACATGGTTTTACCGGAATGTGAGGACTACCGTGTTGTAAATTATCACTGAGTAGAGCTCGTCTTCCGTGCTTCCATCTTGTTTCCCCAGTAACTGCTTTAAATGTTGTGGCTTATTGGTGTGTATCATTTTGGTTTTTGATTCGGTTGTGTTTTTTTGTTCTTTATCCAGTAAGACATCACTGCACCACACTCCTGTACACTGATTTCAATTAGACTCACCATTCTCCTGTTTTTCATGCAGATATTTCTGGGAGACACTCACAATGGCAACACAAATAACAATGCAAATGTGTTTCAGATTAGGCAAGAACAAAAGATTAGACAGAAGGAGCTGTTCAGTATTCCACTTGTGGGCATCCGGTCCTCGGAGAGCCCGGTGGATGATCTCAGGGTGAGGATCAGATTCCAACATATCATGTGAGACTGTGGCTTTCCTTGTCTGCCTGAGCTCACCCACCTGAGCTCACTCACCCACCCATCTGACCATCCCCGTCCTCTGTTCTCCATTTGGGAGGAGCAGCATGGCCTGAGGTTGGATTGATGATGAAAAAGAGCTGTGTAAGACACACTGAAACATGCTGGCCTGGCTGTGAGCAGCAGACAGTCTCACGCCATCCAGTCTGTTGACTTTGGCTCTCATCTCAGGTGTCTGTGTACCACTGCTGGAAGACGGTGACATGGCACTGACAGAGCTGCATGGTGTTCTGTGACGGCCCGGGACCAGGTCCCAGTCATGCCTTCTTCCTAACTGGGATTTCAACAACGTCAACCTAAAAAAAGTTTTTCTGAACATTATACATATGTACTGAATAGATACTAACTGTGAATTTTATTAGGAACACTTCTACACTTGGTCATTCACACCATTACCCAATCAGCCAATCACGTGGCAGCAGTTTATTGCATTGAATCCTGCAGATCCAGGTCATGAGCTTCCGTTAATGTTCACATCAAACATCAGAATGGAGACATGGGATCTCAGAGACTATGGCTGCGATTGTTTGCATCAGATGAGCTGGTTTCAGTGTTTCTGAAACTGCTGATCTCAGAATGGAACCGAAAACAGAGAAGATCCGGTGAGCAGCAGCTTGTCAGAGGTCAGAGGTCAGAGGAGAATGACCAGACAGGTTGGAGCTGTTCACATCAAACATCAGAACGGAGACATGGGATCTCAGAGACTAGAAAGGCAACAACTCAGATCCCCACTCTTTACCACTGTGGTGAACAGAGAAGTTTCTCAGGATGAACAACACGTCCATCCCGGAGGTGGATGAGCTACAACGGCAGGAGACCGGGTCTGGTTCTGGTCCTGTCAGACAGGAAAAGAGACCTGAGGCTGCAGAGTCTAGTCACCAGGACTGGACTGTTGAAGACTGGAAAAACATAGCCTGGTCTGGTGGATCTGGATTCTGCTGAGGCAGCAGATGCTCGAGTCAGAATCTGGAGTCAACACCATGAATCCATGGATCCAACCTGCCTGGTATCAACAGCCCAGGAAGGTGGGGGGTGTAATGGTGGAGTGGGGTGTGTGCGGGGGGCTGTTCTTGGCAGACTTTTGGCCCCTCAGTACCAGTCAATCAGGGTTTGATTGTAACAGTGCTGCACTGCTTTGACTGTGTGTAGTAGAACCTTGATTGCTTAAAATTAATGATATATGGTTGTTTGATACTTAAGTGATTCTCCTCGATTTTTATTGAGTGTAGGGATAATGTATCAAGGCCATGTGAGTTTGACTGGTGTGTTCTGTTAACTTTGGTCCTTTAAAAAGCGCATTATGACTTGGCCTCACTGATGTGATGTCTGCACCAGCACAGTTAAATTTTTGGCATGCATGCATTTCAGTTACCTCTATTTCTCCATTTTGCTACAGTAGTTTCCTTTACGTGAGTTATTTAATTTTCATTTGAATAATTCAGTTCTCTTTGAGCTACCAGTCTCTGGGGGTTGCTGCTGGACTCACTACTCTTGTTACTTCTTGGGTTCGTTTCTGTTATGTTGACCTCTTTTAAAGGCCCAGAATCAGTGTCTAAAGTAATTTTGGTACTTTCTTTTTTGGCTTCTTGTAAATAAAAATGTAAAACATTAAAATAAACAAAAAAAACAGCTTTGTCTCTCTGGACCATCAACTCAGTCTCTGACAGAGTCATTGCTTTTATAATTTCTTCATTAGTATTCATGCCAGTACCATGGAAACTGTTTATTACTGACATATTTACAGTGCATTGAAAACGTTGGAACTCATTTTCCCTGGCTAAAAGCTCACTAAGCTGAGGGTGGAGTATTTTAATCATGTGCTCATATTATTACTACTAACAAACTGGATAATGACATGTTGGTTTTCAATAGTAAATGTTAAAGGATTGAAATGGCTCTGTTTTCTTTCCCCAACATATTCATTTTGTATAGTTGTCACTCTTGAGGCCTCTTTACGTTACTGCAATAAAGTACATTGTCTAGCACATCCCCATAACAATTAAATAGGTATAAATAGCTAGAAATAGATGATCATGTGATGTGCCACATCACACTGGTAACTTGTGGTTGCACACTGTTGTGTGTGAGTCTTTATCAGGTTTATGATGATATTAAACGTTTGAATCTTGTCATTTTAAACTGCTATTGGACTTGTCTGAATGTAGAAAACTGGCAGCAGAGTTTTACATCCCATGTAGTAAATGATGGAACTGATGAGAAAATGCAAGAGACTGACTCGTAAGAATCTGGGCGGTTGCTCCTTGTGCTCATAATGGTCTTATTTAAAATTTTTTTAATTTTTAAAATTCAACACTGATGCAGCACTGATGTGAGACACTTGAGAACACTCTTCTTCACTGATGTTTATTCTGCACCACTGTTCTCCAGCGGTGATACTGTTCACTCTGTGCGCCCAAGGCCAAATATCAAATTTGAAACTAAAAACCATGACTTTAACTGATGAATGAAACCAGAAATGTTGCAGATTCAAGGTCTGAAAAACAGTGAAGACACCAAAATGCAATGTGCACCATCACAGACATATTGAGAAATATAAGAATATAAGAAGTTCATGAATAGTGAATAAATTTAAAGCCCGTGCTGACATATACTGTAGGTAGACTATTTTCTTATTAAACATTTAGATTTACAGTACAAACCTAAAGCAGGTTTCTAATCTTAAGGCTGGCTCACTGTATGACATAATATTCTTGTATGTGCATATGCCCACATGTAACCATGTTTATCCAAGGTGGTAAAGTACATGACACTGGGACTTTATCAGTTCTTTTTTATGAGTGTGGGATTAAAACAAAATGCTGAAGTTGGGGCTTTATATAATCCTCAACCAGTGTCTTTCATGGGATTATTCCAACCCTCCTTTGACCTACACGGGGGATTAACACCGGGATGACTGACAAGGTCACACAAAGGAGTGGAACTGTGGTCATCTCATGACGCCTGCGAGGGGGACCACACAGTGTGGAATCTCACCTGTGAGCTCATCATGTGGATGCTTAGGATGGTTTTGTCAAAGACCGGATTCTGTCACTGTGGATGACAGACAGCAGATGACCGGTGGCAGTTTGTACCGTCTAATGCTCGCTAGTTATTATCTGGGCCTTCAGTCACAGCATGACTGAATATGTCCAGTGCCCTGAATATGCAGACTGAAATCACATTCATTTTGGACAGGGCCGGCGCTGGATGCGATGGGCTGCCTGTTGAGCTGTTAACGCTAGGGTGAAGGATTGTGTTACTGTGTCCAGCAATTATTATTGGCTCTTCTGAACCACAACCATTCTCTAACCTTGATTATATGTCTTACTTGACTAATCTTAGACATTTATTAACCTGGTATAGTTGTAATCACAAATCACTTGCTCTAAGTGGTGCTCATTAGATGTTTTTTTAGGTTTTGGTTCAAAGAATCTTATAAAGTGACTTTTATTTTATATTATTCTAAGACTTTCCTTTACTCTTTCCCACTGGTCCCAATCACCTGACTCCCACCCCTCACCTGTTCCTCATTCTCCGATCACCCCTTCAGTATTAACACTAGGCCTTTCCACCTGCCTTCTGCCAGCTCATCATGTTGTCAGTGCTGCCAGTCTGTTACCTGTTCCCATTTCTATCTGACTCTTTGAGCTGTCCAAGTCACCTGTACCTGTGTTTTGACCTGCTTGAAGATTTGTTGGTATCTGAACTGATCACCTTTTGTTGACAAGTGTGGGTTTCTGCAGAGTCATCCAGTTCTGCAGGGAAAATGGGTTGGAAGTTGGACGCCTCTTCAATATTCTTTACAGTTTTGCAGAGTTTCACCATCATTCAAGCAAAACTAATATAGGAATAGCTGGACAGCAGTGGGAGGCTACTACTGTTTTGGCTAATAGTCTCTTAAAGTTGTTAATGTCATTAATTCAGCAAATTTAACTAACCAACATTATGTATGTTTGCTGGCTATGTCTGGAAGATCAAACTTGGAAGCTGATGTTGCTCCAAGGCAGTTTTTTTGAATTGATATGTTCACAGCTTGTGTAGAGGTGTATGAATAATTAAGGAAACTCAGAGACCAATTTGACTGGCTCATGCAGTGTTTTATTTTGCTTGGTTTCTGTGGTTTCCATGTTTAAAAAGGAGCTTAGACTATTAAGAAGACTTGTAGACCTTATTAGATTCAAATTGGCATCAGCTACACATTAGGCTGACACCGTGTCTGATGGTTGGACTGGTCTTGTTCCCCTTGTCTTCACCTTGCAGTGAGATAAACATGTTTTATCTTCAGCTTTAAGAACAAATTTGAACCAGAGCGCAATGTAAGTGAGGAGGACAAAATAGAAGACATTAATCAAAATGTATATCAAAATGAAGACCTTAGGAGAGGTGAGGAGGAGGAGGAGGTGGTGGTGGTGGTGGGGTGGGGTGGGGGGGGTGCTGTCTGTGCAGCAGCTGCTAGTCTGTACAGACCAACAGGGAGAGAGTTTGTTGTAAACTGCTCCATTTTCTGCCTGCATCTGTTCAAGTTAAACATGTGGATCAAACTATTGATATATGATAAACTGTATTCCATTGTCAGTGATTTCGGAGACTGGCATGCATGATCTCTCTAGTGGAGTCATGACAGTTATGTCCATGCCCCAGTTTGAATCTGACACAGAGGTGAGAATATCTGTCACCTTAGCCATCATGAAGCCATAGTCCTTGATCTGAATGCCTTGTGGACTGTGCTCTATGAGAGTTTGAACTTTGGTTCACCAACACTTTCCAGTCTTTAAAATAAGAGAGAGCTTGAGGTCCAAAACCACTGACACACAGTGCTTAAAGTTAGGGAGACTGCTGGTATTTCATCCACCCGATCCCCGTTTATATTGGTATTATGATCCAAGTTAGCAAGCATGAAGGTATGGCTCATCGCTTTGTATCTGAAGGGTACTTTTGTTTGAAGGTATGTGAGTTACATACTTGAGGTCCATGGGCTGGTGCACCTTGAACAGAAAATAAATATAGGCATCAGATCCTGCCATAGAAAAAATATTGCCACATCATATTAAGGTGAAACCTTTTGTAAGCCTTGTTGTGTTGACGTGTGAAGTGTTCTTCATCAGATGATCCTGGTCTTTCAGAACCGCTTTTCTTTCATAGACTTCCTGAAGGCTTTGTGGACTTTGGATCCCGGCGTGGACCAAAGCTTACCTCGGGGGCATGTCAGTGATGGAGCCTGTTCCCTGGCCACTCATGTCAGTCAGCAACAGGGTACATTACGCTTCTCTTTCAACACCTCAGCATCACCCTCACAGGTTTGCGCTCCATCACCAAATGATTTATAATGGATAGAATCCCCTCTCCTTGGCCTACACATTCCCTCATCTACTCTGCAGTGGCCACACTGCTGTTTACCAGGGATTAAATCAGTGGTGATTTTCTGAATTACAGACTCTCATTTGTGGATGTCTCTCAGTAAAGACAGTTGAGGGCTTCACTCCATTTCTTCACTTCTCTGGTTTTAAGAACTTACTTTAAACCTTTGATTTCCACAGTGTTAAAGCTCAAAACTTGGCTGCAGCTTATTACCTTGAAGTCCACAACCTTTTGAATCTGCACATTACTTAAAAAGCTCAACTTCTCTTTCTTGAGATTTCATAGTAGTTTAATCCTGCACTCTGCTCTTTGGTCCATGCTTTTAAATTGCAGGAAAACATACATGTCTTTCTCAGTGTTTTTGTATGTGTCTTCACTTATTGTTTTGAGGTTCATGTTACTACAGAACTGTTCAAATTTAGCAAAATGGATGCCACTGAAGAAAAGTGGGGCTGTATCCTGCTCCTTTGGTCCCACTCAGAGGAGGCTGTGACTGGCATCTGCAGCCATTAGCACACGTGAGCTCTAGTCTCAAATCTGATCCTTCATTTGCAGCCCCTTCATAACACTTTAAACAATGCTGAAGCATTTGTATTAACTATTTCTTGAAAAAAAAAAAGCTTGATTTGGGCAATAATTTACAAAGCACATCTTGCTATCCAAGGGCGATTAGACTCCTTGTGGGAGAAAATCGTACGCCATGCGCTTGGCTATAGTCTTTGCTGATAACAAGCAGTGTCTGTGAGCTCCTTTAGCAGCTGTTATTAGCTAAATTCGTCAAATGCATCAGTAGAGAACTGGTGAGAACACAGCGTCTTTATCGAAGAAGTGAGGTGAAATGGTGATTAACATCACTTTCTCTTTTTGCCTTTCTACTGGAAACTGCACCTGAAAGCTGCACAATGTGGCGTTGTTGCAAAATATGTATCATACTTTGAGCATCTTTTGAGTGATTATTCTAACAACCTATTTTAATGGAACAGGGCAATTATTGCATACCAAGCCCTATAAGTCTAAATAGTGGGGGGTCCTTTTTAGGTAAAAAAAAAAAGTTCAACTATCATGAGGTCAGACATCCAGTCGTCCTCTATTGTTTCCTTTTAAAACAAACCAGTCTGGCTTGACCACAACCCAATGTCTGAAAACATTTAAAGTCCCTAGAATGGGTCAAACTCTAAAACACTGGACCCAGGTTACCCCACCCTACCTGGTTAAAGTCTTTGTGTAGCAAACCCACCATCTCCAGCTTCTTACACAGGCTTTCCATTATAATTTTGTCACCACCAAGCCCAGAGTACCCAGATGACAGCAATATAACTTTTTCTTTACCAGTGTAATATAAAAGAAATCTCTGCTATCACTGCAAAGCTACACTGTAACTTTTATTTTCTTAAAGTCTCAGATGTTACTTCACAAGTTTTACTTTTGGACACTGAAACTCAATCCACCATGTCTGAGGAATCGATCATCATAAAAACTGTAATTTGTCCATTTTTAAATGTGCAACTTTTCAGAGCATAAAATTGAGTCTTATTGGCTCATGCATACAATATGTTACATGACTTAGTGGCACTCTCATGTTAATTGTGGATCTATAACAAACCCTGCAATTAAATTTATGTCATTCCATCAGAGGATCTCATGCAGGGAGATATAAGCACAGTTTGATTTTCAGCATGAAAAATTGGTGAATTAACAAGAGGCCGTTGGGAACACACAGTTAACACAACGAATATGGAAATGATGTTCAGTAATCAAGCATTCAAGGATGATTCTTTTTTTTGAATATGGGTCTTTTTTTCTTTTTTTTTTTGTAGTTGCGGCCTTCAGTTATATCAGCTATGGTAGTATTGCTAGGATACATTATGCATTTGAGCATAAGGCTAGATTTGACACCACATATTATTGAAAAAAGACTCGTTATCATTAAATATGACCTTAAATCTTGTGCTGAGTTGTTTATTTAAAAGTAAAAGACTTGTTTTGCAACCACATGGACTTTTCTCCCATTGATTTGTAACCTGGCTGTCCTCTTCTGTTTTTTCAGTGTTTTTGATATTTGTCTGAAATGACCCTCACTTTAAAGATCTTGCAGACCTCCTTTAAAAAGGCAGACTGTCATCACACACTGACACCTGGGCTGGAAATAAAAAACCTTGTGAGGAGCCAACGCCATGCAAAGTCTCAGGGAAAAGGCTTTCATTAACATTCAGTGAGGCAGTACAGCACCTTGGTAAGCCTGCCACCAAATGGACAAGACTTCATGCCGGTAGCTACATCTATTACTCATTGCCAGTAGGAAAAGCCTTTAAAAAAGAGATGTAGTCGGTCATAGTAATTTGAGAAAAATCATTAGCTGTTAGTAGCCAGATGTGTTGGGTCCCAGCAGATACAAAGCCACACTGGAGCTGACACATCTCACTGTGGTCACAGAGGAGTGTCTCCACAGCCGCTCTTTATTGGACTGGCAGGAATGGTTTCATAGGGTCAAAAATTATTATCCGTATTCATCTGCTGTGATGAAATCAGGAGAACACTGATCAGCCGCAACAATGTCACGCCCTCGTTTTAATGCTTGCAAACACATATATACACACCAATATGCTCTATGTTACAGTATTACATATATGCCCACAGTATTACTCTAAGTCTCTGGTTTCAAGGCAGTGCTTAGTATTTTGAACTGCTGTACACCTGCATGTTATGCACATGTACACACATACACACACCACTGCAGAGACAGTCACACACTACCATTATCCACAGTGTGATTACAGACAGAGTAGTTTATTATCGCTCAGATAGCAATCACCCTGAGTCGGTGCAGGCTTGTAGTGTATTATATGCTAATGCATTATCAGAGAGGATTAAAGGCTCGGCGCTATATAATCTATGAGCTGAGGTAATGACTGTGATGGTACCCAGCCCAGTTTACAGGAAACAATCAATCTGAAGGTACTGTTCAATCGGTAAACAGTAACACCCCACCCCCATCCCCATGCACAGAGCAGAATCCATGCAGAATCCGTCTACCTGTTTCAGGTGAAAAACGCTGAATTAAAGACAAATATATTTTGGTGATTCTTTTCCTTATCATGGCACATTAGACATAACAGAACAAAATATGTGTATATGACTAAACATGTGCAATCTGTTAATTTGTTTTCACCATCGCCACCATCTGCCTAAAATTATCCATAAAATTCTCCACAATTCTTAGGTTTAAGTACCAGTCAGTGACCCTATCATAGGAGTTACTGTCTGCAGTGCTCCTCTCCATCAATAATGTGACACAACTAATAATAGATGTTTTCTGTTGTTAACTTCCAGAAGCAACTGGACCAGTTTGTTTGGCACAATAGCAGAGCTGAGTGCTGGGAGCTGACAGTGGTTCTGGTTCCTGGTGGGGGGGCTGTTGGTGTGAGCTTGTTGCCCCAGGTATTTGTAGGAAGATGAAAAGTGGCCCAGGAATTCCTGAGGATAATTAGACCTGATCTAATATTGCAGTCGACCCAAACAAGGCCTTACTGAGAGAGATCGGCGACATTGGCAGCAGCATGATGAGTTATCGATTGACTTGCAGCCACTGTGAAAAAGAGCAGCAATATATAATAATTATGTCCAAAGAACAAATGTAAAGACATAGAAAGTAATTCCAGAAATAATTCACTCAAATACCACAAAGTAAAAATTAAATGTATAAGTGTGAAGTCCTTTTCTTCACCTCCTCCACCAACATTTAATCATTCTGTTGTCAGTTGGTTGTTAAAATAATACCTTTGCAAATCATTTAATATCTGTGAGTTAACTCCAAAAATGAATCTGTCATTAAATAGCATTTTTTTACATTAGTTTTACATGTAACATGTCATGTAAGAAAATGTTTGTCAAAAGGAAACTTCGATCTGACCCTGGAGCTGGAGGAAAGCTTGGGGAAAACTAAAATCATTCAGAATCATCATCTGGGGACCATGAATTCCCCACAGAAGTTCTATGCCACCTGACCCATAGTTGTTTAGATTTCTTGCTCTGGACCAGAGTGTTGGAAAGATGAAGAGACTGACAGCATAGCAGACATCGTCTTGATCCGCCATCACTGCTGGCCTGCGGATCACTCGAGACCACTCAAGCTTAACCCTCCACGTGTAGGGACACTCCCACTGTGATTTTGGCGTAACCCGCACTCGGAGCACACACAACTACTTGCAGTGATCAGTCAATTCAGCACCATGAGAAGCTGAACTTCGACTGGGACAAGGATCTGCAGAGAATGGCCCATCAGTTTCCTCTGACAAGGAGACCAGCCCACTAACACAACACTATTTCCCAGTCTGCTGCACTCACCTCCTCTGTTTTCATTATTGTTCCTCTGATGATTTGTCCCCTGTCTGAGACCTTGCCAGCAGCTGCTGTCAAAGGTGAAGCAGACAGAGTGTTATGTAGTTATTAGTGTGTTCCTCAGGAGCGATTTAACATTAACTGCTGTGTAATTGTGCTTCAGTGCAGTCTCATGTTCTTGGCAGCCACTATCACGCCTGCTCTTGGCCCACTCTTGACAGAGTTCCCTGGCCAGGAACTCGTGATTGGTGTGTACTGTATGACTATGACTGGGACCAGACCTGGTTTTGATTGGCCAGAGAGTCCATCCCAGAACACGCACACTCATGTGCAACCTCGAGTGACAGGTACACAGAGAGGGCCAGTAAAGAGACTGACAGACTAAAGAAACCCTTTATGGATTTTCCGATGGTCAGCCGATGCTCCGATGTGGCTCCCCACTAGGATTTGTCCTGTTCCTCCCCATAGTCAGTCCCACTATTGATGAGAATGGAAAAAAAAACGTTTGAGTGGCAGGGCTGTGGGGGGATGTTACTTTCTGATTTCTTGAGCGAGTATCTCAGTGGCATCAGCTGGAAGCAGTGCCAGGCTACAGCACATGAAAAGATAATTTGCTCAAAAGTATCATTTATGAAATTGTCAGATTCATCTACTAATTAATCAAAAAGGTACCAGAACACCACACACACACACACACACACACACACAAACACAATAATATGTTTCCTTACACCAGTCTCCTTATACACAGTCAGTGTTTATCGGTGTCATTTGATAGAAGTAAATATTGATTATAGCTGTTGTAAGCTCCAGGATAAGCACCCTTATTTTCACATCCACTCACATTGGTACTGACTGTGACTTGATCTTTGATGCAAGTGTGCTGCAACTAAAATTTTCTGCACATTCAGTCAGTAACTTGTTCAGAACAATGAAACTGTCACCGTATCGGTAATTCTGACAAGAGTTTAAGGTTGGGGAGGTGAAAAGGGTCTTTTGGGGCTGCCTTGCTGGCTTTTACAGTTTTAGTCTGGTGTATAACTGAGGTTTCAAGGAGGCAGACACAAGACTGCTTTCACTGATACTGCCTAACGATTGCAGGATTTTTCTTTCCAAATGATGGAAAGGTCCATGTATGAACATCCAACAGCTAACAGATCTGACAGTTTTAGCAGCAATTATCTCACACCTCTAAACCCATTTTTAATTTTAGCCTTTGTAAAAATCAGTGGAGCAAAAACCTTTTCCCCAGTAATAAACTCTGTATCTTTCCCTTAGACCATCAAAATGCTTTTAACCTTTGTAGTGCAAATAAGCTACAAAGGATATGTGAGTGTGTGCGCCCTGTTTCTTAACCTGCTCCTGCTTTTTCGTGGAGCCATTTCAGGCGCTTCAAGCTGAAAATACTTTGACTTTACAGGAAAGGCTGCACTTTTCTTGTTAGGATGATGCTGTCAGACATAAAAACCCACATGCGGTGCTCTTTTCACAGCATGAAAGCACCTCATCTCAGCCCCCCTCAAGTGCTTTTCTGCCCCCCCCCCCAAAAAAAAAAGACCTGTTGGACATTTGCCTTTAAGTCTCTGACAACCTTTAAAGTTACCCCGTCAGACCTGACCAAATGGTGGGCTGAGTGTGGAACCAGCCTTATCCACTGAAATCTGATGAGGATGCCTTGAAATGGGATTCTGTGCTTCATGTCTACACTGAAACAGTTACTGTATGTTTCCTTCCTCTCCTCCTCAAACAATCACAAACCGAAAGCATAATTACAAATTAGACATTAAAGAGTATGTGGAAAGTTGTGGAAGTGTGGAAGTCAGGGTGGTGGAAGGATGGAGACTAAGGGCAAGCTGATGTGGCAAAACCTATTGACAGTATCAACACAGCCAAGAATTTCTTTGTTTTAACTACTGCCTTTTTCAGAGGGCACAGCAGGCTGGTATCCTAAAAACCGAGTTCATACTGGAAAGTTCTGCAGCTCAAAAATGACACTCAGCACTACTGTTCATTTCTCATGCGGGAAGCAGAACGTCCTTTAAAGAATGTACTAAGGTTGAGAGTAAGCGCATAGAGATGAATGGGAAGACTTAGCATCCTTTCACAGACCTGTGATTAATATTCCCCCTCTTAACTGAAACTAAGATCTTTCCCTAACCCCGATCAGGTTTTCTAGTTAACATAGCCACCATAACCATATTTTATTATGCTATACTCTTTTTCAGTTCTCACTTCCTAAACTATCTCACAGGGCAACTATAAGATATGAGCAAGGTCGGGGAAAGACTGTGGGAATGACAAAGAAACTTTGGTTTAGATATGTTTGGAGTGACTCAAAGCTCAGCTTTAAGTCATCAGACATGCCAGGACCTTCCACCGCCATGACCATCCACTTTGCTACATAAAGTACAGATTCTCCTGCATTAGCACTGGATGATAGTTTTGGGCATAAGTTGTGAGGTGAAAAGTATGGATGTTATCACTACACATGTTGACACAGAAAATGCATTATTGTGGAAAAAAAACAGGATATGAACAGCTGTCTTCAGTGTTAATCTCTGGCATTCATTTGAGCCATCCAAACACCCTAACCTCCTGTAATCATATCACCTCACTCCCTCCTTTGTCATAATTTCTCCTGCCAGTGGGCGGCTATATCTCTTGAATGTAAACATGTCATTTTGGGCTCCTTGCTGAAACGACTCATGATATGAATATCATTCCAATGATGCTGGGCTGGAACAGCCTAAGGTCAATACACAAAATATCAGAGAGGACTTTCACATCAGATATCAGAGACCCTTTTGACCTTCCTTACAGAGACAGGGGTTACCGTCTCACATCCAACCACCTGCATAGCAGGGCAGAACTCCTTTGCTGTCATCCTCCAAAAACCTATACTCTGATAGTGTTGTGCCAGTAGCAGCATGGATTCTGCTCATGTCGTCACTCAGGAATGGACGTCATCAGATTATCCAATATGCAAAAATTGCTTTTAATGTGGATTTTTTGGTATCCAGATTTTCTACAATCAATCCAGATACTATCTGGATTCACCAAAAAACAGACTGGGGTTTGCAGTCTGAACAAGGCTTAAGTCACCGACCGGAAAACATTTTGCTGTTATAAGTTTTTGTCTACTTAGCTATAATATTTTATTTTTGAATTTACTGAAGATATTCACCTCTCTTCAAGCAATGTGTCTTAAATTGGTTGCATCACTTCAGTTTGAAACCAGTTATTGGAGTGAAAACTTGATCAATCTTTAACAGAATTCAAAACCAATTATTTCCTAGGGTGGTGCAGTGAACCAGGCCCCGGTCTGCAGTGTTTCCCACAGTCCTCAGGTAGTTCCTCAAAAGGTCTGTGAGCCTGCTGGCCCTCTTCGTAGCTGAACACTCAATTAGGCTTGATCAAACTGTCAACTTTGCAGCAGTGTGAAGCCGAGGCTCCCACAACACAGCCCAGTGAAGGTCAGGAATGACGAGAATATTGATTTGAAGAGGGAGACGGGGGCATTTGAAAATCTCATCTCTCTCCTCTGTTCCCTGCTAGTCTTCTGTCACTGTTCATCACTTGTTTAATGTCTGCACTGCTCCTCCCATGAACTTTCTCTGTGAATTTTTGAGAGTTACAATGATTACAAGCATGATTGGAAGCGGTTTGGCGCGCCATGGAATACCGGTTTCAGAGGGGTGCATACTTACCTACTATTATACTCTACAAAGAATAGCAGGGAAAAAAATACACTCTTAAATCCCTTTCATACTGTTTGGGTCGAGATTGATCCAGAGTACACTGGTTTCTGAGAAAAATAAAAACAGCCTAAACAGCATTTACTAAAAGAGCACTCACACCAGTTTAGCTCTGGACTGTGGATACAAAATTATCAGACTCACAATGGGCTGTTTTAAAACCAAAAGGAGCAGAACCAGAAATATTGTCTGCCTCTCATATTATATATATCCATATAAAAATACATAAACACACACACACATATATATATATACAAATATATACATATATACAGACAATATTTCTGCTAATGTTAATGTATCCTGGAGCCTTTTGCCTGCAGCAGAGATGAGGAGTGGGTATGGTAAACTCACCTCTTTCTAATTCCACACCCTCAGACTTCACACAATTCACTCTAAAGACACAAAAGGCCATGAACAACTTTTTCACAAATGCAGTTCAACTCGCCAACATATTTATCCATAAACCGTCAATCAAACTCCAACATAAAGTCGAACATTTCACTAAAGTCTAATTAAAGTGGTTGTAATCAGGCCCCAGTCCAGCTCTGAGGAAAGGGTGTGAAGGTTTTAGCTAGCTTTATGGTTTTTAATCAGGTGCTGGGCTCTGCTACCAGTTTTAGTTTTATTCATCATTTTGGTTCATCCTGGAAAAGGGTAGACTTACTGTAAATAGGCAAAAAAGCGGTCTATACCGTGACAAAAGGTCACGAATTTGATGATCTCAAGCTTGTTTTTTTCATAAACAATATCTGGCTCCATGTTGTACAAATGATTCTCAAAGTAATCAGAACATTTATGGTGAAAATCCAAACCATTCTGCAAAAGGAGCAGAAGAATTTATTCTTGATGTCGATGTCCACTGTCTGCATATCTTTTTCTCTCCAAATAACTCAGGTTTGCACTTCTTACTGGTAGATCACAAATTCTTTTTTTCTTTATCTTGTAAATTTTTCTGTTAAGTGAAACTGATCTCTTTATGATCACTAAATTGTGGCTTTTACCTAATGACCTTTTACCCCTGATTGAAGATGGCCTTTCTGGTCATTGATTTTAAAGCCAGTCTAGAGTAAAGAAAGATGCAACTGGCAGCAGCTAAAGACAAATACAAAAGTTACCTCATTGATCTGAGTTCCCAGTGTCTGTGGTTAGTGATGTACCCAGATCTCTTTTTCATCCCGATGCCTCCTTTAGGGCACCTTATACATAATATAAGTTTCCATCTTCACTCAAGTGATATCTAAGCTGTGACCCTGCAAACAGTTGTTAGAATGCTGGCATCCTACGAAACTGCCATCATTGCATCTATAAATGGACATCACATCATTAAATTTGCTTCTGCTAAACGCTGAAAAGACAGAGATACTGAGCACAGGTCAAGGTTGCACAGACGTTCAGTAGCTTGGCATCACAGGAACCTTGGTGTCATTTATCCAGGTGCCCTCTCACTCCCTTAGATTCTAAGAAGACTCTGTTCTCATTGTTCTGAGTCTAAACTAGGTCAAGACCAAGCCTTGAAGGTGACAGGGCTTCAGTAACTTCAATGCTATCCCTGAAATTTGCACACTCAGCCCATATTTTTATGGGCTGAGTGTGCAAAGTAAGTATGCGTTTGTCTCATGTTCATTAAAAACTATATGACAGACTAGACTATAGATCCACACCAAATACATATGATGCTGACACTGTGTATTCAAATTCATATACATAATCTTTCATTATCCAAAAACCTGCCACTGTCTTGAACAGTGTCGGTACTAATTGCATTTCCACTGGTTTGAGCCAGTATTTTGCCAACAGGGGGAATCGGGCACCACTGTCATCAATCAATGCAGCTCATTGCTTAATGCACCTGCTCGCTGTCTCCCTCTACTTTCAGGGTCATATATTTTCACAGCTACATTCTTACATTTTCTCACAAAATCATCACATTGCCCTAAAGCCTCTATATCACAGAAGCACATTGCATTCACTGAAGAAAGAGGCCATATCTCGTATTTATGACTTATGGAAAAAATGATCCTGTGCTCCTGCCATTTTAGAAGACAGAGGCTTGATGTTGCTACCTGATGAAATTCACTTTTATTTCCTCCTTGGTTTGAGACCCTTGTAGATATTAATGTCACAGACTATGGGAATTCTTGGTGTGGCATTCTGTATCTTGAGTGGATAATCAATCAGAGGCCCCAACGACATATGTTGTAATGTACATGAGGCTGGTATGCAAACAACAACATTACGTTGATGTAGATATGCTGACAGATGTGAAATAAATCTGAGGGCAGTTTTTAATTTTGAGATATTGTTCAAACATAGCGACAACAGGAAGTCACTCACAGTGTTGCTTGGGTCTCAGTTGCACACACAAAAAGTGACAAAGATCAGAGAGAGAAGTACAATCCTCCTCTGACTCCTCGGCACAGCTGGCCACCCCCCCCTCCCCAACTGGGAGTTAAGAGGTTTTTACAGCACTGCAGTGACTGAATGAGGCTAGCTGGTCACCATGCTAGCAGGCACAAGGCAAAATAGGGAGCTCTGAAGAAGACTTATGAGATGATGGATGTCTTGCTTGCTAAAAGCCTCACTGCGGGTAAAGTGGAGAGACTCTGGTACAGATTGCAAAGAAAAATGTTTCTCGTATTGTTCTTTGTTTTTCCCCATGGCAGGTGATTTATAAGGGAAACTCAAACTGTGGTGATATGGCGGCTTAGTTTAATTGAAGTTGCGTTACTATCTATCATCTTCCTCAGACACGCTTGAGAGGTTTGGATGGGGATAGACAAAGAAGCTTTAGAGTTAAATGGTGTATGGGAGCCCTGTGCTTTTAATGACAGGACCGCTTTGCCGAGCTTGGCCTCACAGCCGCACAGTTCTCAGCTCATGAAGCCTACAGTGGATGTATAACCTTATTAGATACAGGAAAACCTAGGAGATAAGCACAGAGCTCAAAGCAGAATTATTCACATATTAACTCACTTTAATCCCTGAGGCGTTCAAGAGTCAGGAGTTTTGTTAGCTGTAATAAACTCATATGCACACTTTTTTAATATGAATGTTTTAAGGAGGAAAGCATTTTACCTACAGACAGCTTTTATGTTTAAATTCCAAACAGTAATAGTAAGCATTCCCAAAGTTTACTGTCAGTCCGTGGCTGATTAAGGGAGCATGGTAAAAGGATAAAAACCCTGGCAATGTTCAACATCATGAGAAAAGCTCTCTGTCCCCAAAGTGTAGTATTACTTATGAACACCACATACAGGCAATGTTTCAAACCCCTCTATTTGCATGAGAAAGGAAAAGATGAGAGGGTCAATTTTTCTTGATCCCGTTCTCACAGGTAACACCTCTCCGAACCCGCAAAACAGGGGCATTTCCCTGCCAGGGTTGTGCTCCTGGGTTGTAGAATATTTTTACCAATGTCAATTTATCCCACATAGTTTTACTGGCAAGCTCTGTGCAGAGTTACAGGTCCGGTGTGTCCAGTAAAAAGCAGGCTACATTTATGGAGAGTGAAAGATGACCCGGCAGCCCTCGGTCTAAACCATACATTCTCAGCTTGCTGCACCTCTGGCTCTGGTAAATTTAGAGCGCTGAGTTCATTTAAATGATTCATCACAGAACTACAAATGATATTGTTGCTGGATGGAACCAACACCTGTCAGTTCATTTCATTTGACCAATGATAGGTTTACAGCTCCCAGTTGGTTCAAAGAGAAGCAAAATACCTGTTGGTTATTTTTCATTCATCTTCTTGTAACATTTATTCTAAAAATCTATCATATTGTCATTTGAAATATAAAATCTAGTCATTTTTATTAAAAAGTATGAAAATATTTGATTATATAAAAATGTGAAATGACACAAGCTCTGCAACCATATAGATGCTGAATTAAGTAAATGTTTTGCAGAGCAAAGCTGTTTGTGTATGTGTGTGTGCATATGAAAGAGAATATGATTAAAGAAAAATGCACACATAAAACTGTGACCACAGTCTCTGTTCTGTGTAAAGATAAATGTATCTGAAGCTAATAAGAAGCTACAGCCACCTGAGTTCGTCACATTAGGTCATAATCTTCCAAAGTTAGTCTTTTTAGTACAAATTTCCCCCTTGGGAGTTGCGTTGGGTACACCTCGTTACGAAGTCTCGTTCATTTTCAGCATAGCCAGTATTAGGTGACTGACAATTGGAACCCTTCCAAGGTTTGAACTGAAGCGAATCTCTCCTGGTTGAATTAGCATAAAAAGAAAAATCACTGCGCTGGAAAACATTTGTTTGACTCAAAGTCAACGGCAAAAGTCAGTGGACGTAAAACATCAGATGAGGAATAAATCAAAACTCCTTTATGTGTTTCTGTGAGAAACATCCAATCAAAAAGGATGAATTTCTGATACCTGCTTCACTAACAATAAGAAGAACGTAAGACTAACGTAAGACCAAATATACAGTCTTCAGATTAAATAAATTCACTGGCTCATTTTGAGATGTATTGAGAGACTTTCACATGTCAACTACAATGACAAAGTGTAGATTTCCACCTCTTGCTGACATCTCCATAATAAATGGTGGTTGAGGCTCATGAGTATTTGAGTATCTGAGCTGTCGGGGATAGGTTTCTTTTGTACAAAGCTGAAATGATGAAGATTCCCATGTTTCTGTCCTGAGTGTTCCTGAGGAACACTGACATCACTTTGCAATTTTATCACTGACAGGGTAGAAGTACAATAGTGTTGATCTTTCAATAAAAGCACAAAAAAAATAAACAAAAAGAAGAAAGTAAGAAGCAAACATCTGATTCCTTAGGAGTAATTTCTTCTTTTATCCCTGAAGTTTGTTTGTATAAGAACCAGCTGCTGCTGGCACAGTTTGGGCAGATTTATGTAGTTCATCATCATGATAGTAGCAATTTTCTCTTTTGTTGAAAGTCAATGTAACACTCTCGAGAATACAGAGAGACAACCTTAACTCTTACCTACTTAGAAGAGGTTTGCCAGGATTGACACGTCAAGGTTATGAAAATTCTGGTCGCGTTGTCTGACAACAGAAACAGAAAAACATGTAAATGAAAACAACTTTATTAGGAACTCAGCTGAATTAAAATTCTATATATGTGAGCAGACAGTCGGAGAGGAGCAAACAAAAAAGGTCTCAAACCAGCTGACAATAGGCAGAATGCAATTACCACACAATGGCGTCACCAATACGATAATTAGCGTTTTTGATCTTATGATGTATATAGACTTTTCCAATGAGCTTCAGCTACGTTGAATCGTATTGAAAGCCACTGAATGCAGTAGTTTTCCGCTACAGACAAATAGTTGCTTTGACCTATACTAGTTATTAAATTGCTTCAATTTACCTTGAAAATGTGGCCCATGCACACAGTTGCGTAGTGATTCCTGAATGCAGCTGTGATGACAGAGTACCCCAAGACAACACTTGACTATGTCAGTGACAGAAAACAAATGAGACGTGGGAATATATTAAGAAAAAGGTCAAATGCAAAGAAAATACTCAGTAACATATTAACTAACACTAATAACACTACTATTAATGCCCCAAGCATAGTACATAATTTAATGTTGCAGCTCTAATCACAATAATACTATGGCTTCCACCAAGAAAATGCAAATTTTCAAAAATTGTGGAAATTAAAACATAACTGACTTAATTAATTTATATCCTGACTGTTATTTAATAGGTTAAAAAAATACAGACACACGCACACACACACACACACACGCACACACGCACACACGCACACACAGACACACGCAGACACACGCAGACACACACAGACACACACAGACACACACAGACACACACAGACACACACAGACACACAGACACACAGACACACAGACACACAGACACACAGACACACACACACACACACTTAAATCCATCCCTGGAGCATAGGACAGTGTTCAGACTCACTATTTTTTACATTGTGTCATAGCACACGGAGCATCTCCTAGTTATTGATTGAAAAAGATCTGAAAAAAAAAAAAAGATTGTCCTCAGGGAGAATTCAGTTACTGGCTTTCCAGTGAAACTATCTAGGGCTCTCCTCTGTCTGTGTATACTCGTACATGTGCTGGGCACAAGATAAAGCATTGCAGGGGACATGTGGCTCTGAGGTCTCAGTGCACTTGTGTAAGGTAGAAATAAGGTTTGGTCTTATTAGAAAGGGGGAAGGAAGATCTCTTATCTGGAACAGCGGATGAAAAATTTTGAAAACAGAACAAAATAATCAAATGCCAAGGTGAATTCACGCAGCTGTCTGGATTTTATGGCGTGAAATTCCTGTGGGAAACAAGCCAAGCCAATTGCCATTTATTAGGAGCGGAGGATATCAGATGCTGTGCCGCAGTGAATACCTGAACAAGTCGAGGCCAAGCCAGCACTGCCAGAGTGAAGAGCGACTGTGTCAAATAAAGCATCTGGGGATTTTAGACCGGGGTGGCACAGAGAGGAAGCTCCGGTTTTTCTTCATCGGCCAATTATCAAGGCGGAGAGGCACAGTAAAAATAGCAGACCCTAACCTGCTCTTCTAGGCCAGCATAGCACTCTCAGATTACTGCTTGGCGACAGCCGGCTGATTAAGTGTTTCTGCATCTGGGCTTTGAAGAGACAGACAGACAGAAAAAAGTTTGAGAGTCAAGGAACATTTGAATTTAAAATGAGAGTGTTGGAGCCAAAATAGAGGACCGAAAACAGGCATCATTTTGGACATGAAAACAAGCGGCGCTTTCAGAGCAGCAGGAAATGGGAGCAAAATTGAACAACGAAAAACAATGCAACCACTTTCTGACCTGGCATATATTGTTTGCTTGCGGACTATTTTGTGCTGAAGGCTGAACATGGAATACATTAGTCCTTGACAGTGTGCAGCGGTACAAATAAAGTGGCTGGTGAAAATCAAGCCCATTTGCTGCTGCAGCTCAGTCTTTCCAGACCGTGTAATAGAGACACTGAATTTGCTTTTCTGTGTAGATTTTCTGAAACATATGAATCTTTTTATACAGCCAGACTGCATGAAAACTGTCACATCACCATATAGTCTATGTTGTATCTGTCTAGACAGAGAGAAGATAACTAGCTTTACTTAAATCATAGCCTGCTTGTTTAATCAGTGCACAAACAGAAATGTGAAAATGACAACTTTTGGTTTTGGGGGGAGTTGAAGACTTGTCCTCACAGGGAGGTCTCCGGGTTTGGCATCATCTTGGCTATAGAGCTAGACTCACTGATCTTTTCTGTACTTAGATTGCCGTGCTACGGCCAGAGAGCTGCACATTAGTGCATTTAAATGCATTCTCATATTTTCTTTTGTGCAGAGGTTAAACTAGCAAGATACCACTTCATCCTGACTCCAGCGCCATTCTTTACACACAGACAAGGCATTGATATCCATCTTCTCATTTCACTCTCAGAAAGAGAGCAGATTACCACACTTTCCAAGCGTTGAACTATCTCTAAGAGGAAACTCTTTATTTGAGAATTTTACCGCTGTTCAATGAAAACTTGAAGTGGTCGGTGAAATGCTTCATGAACACACCCCAGACCCCCTTCAAGTCCTTTTACACATTTTTGTATTTTACGATGCTCTACCTCTTACTCGATTACTTACTGCACATTATCTAAAAATTCAGATTAAAATACTCTTTATTCTGACTTCCTGAATACTGATTACATTCATTTTCCATATGAAGTCCTACCTTTATGACTTTGTGTGTTGTACCAGTGCTTGTTACTGATAAAAGCCCTTTCCTTCCTCTGAGGAAGTGCCAGCTGTGAATTCAGTTACCAGCCAATCTTACTGCTTCTGTTACATTTTAATTTGGACTCTCAGGTTCTCTCTGCTCTCAGCCTAATGAATTATGTTTGATAAAGAACAACTGCTGTGCGCTCTGCTGATTTCTGCGGTAAATGTTTACCAACTTCAGTTTTCCAACGTGGCTCCTGCACTCTAAGTGTAGAGAAGCAATTAGCTCTCTGATTAAAAGTCCATCAGCATTAATGAGCAAGCAAGTGCATCCAGGCAAGAGCCAAGCTGTCAACACTTTGGTCCCACGGAGGGTTGGAGATGGAGTCCAGAGAAGTTAGCAGCAGTATGTGCTTTACCCAGGTCCAGTCCGGGCTTTAGCAACCAGATTAAGAGTGGCTGAAGGAAGTCATTATCCAAGCCCCATGGCCATGCAGGATGAGGCGATGTCCCCGTAGGACAGGGAGCCACGAGAGCCGTCAGCTGATGCATGTGGAGAACCCTTCAGGTCCAGGTGAGTAATTATCCTGAGGTGGCTGAGTCTCTGTGGGAGCACAGGACCGGAGACGGCACCGAGCTAGAAAGTGACCAGCCTGGATTTCACAAGTGAACATCCCATATATTTTCTCTGCACATTTCAGAAAATTCCCTTGAAAACGCTTTAAGGCTTTGAAGTGAAGTGGCTAGTTTCGAGGTAAATTATGACCCAACTGGTTCAGAGAGACAGAATGAACAGAAAAAGGCCCACACCTGTCTGAGTGATATCTTCTCAGGTATTGTACAACAATTTCCATCGAAAACCTTTCACTGAACTCGTATGCCATAGTAAGACTGAGACAATATTTAGTTTCACAGATTCCTCTGCTTACTGCCGCTTTGCACCATTAACCAATGGAATCGACCCCGTCTTGCAGTGTGTCTGGAACCGTGAGTCAAAAGATTCAAGCTGCGTTTTAAAGGTTCTTTACACACACATACACACACACACACACACACGCACACACGCACACACACAGACACGCACACACACAGACACACACACACACACACACACACACACGCATACAAACACACACAAACACAAAACACTTTTTAAAGAGCTATTCAGGGAATTAATCATCTGGGAACAAAAATTTCCACAAAAATCCAACAAAGATTACATTTACTCATCCCCTCTTGCAGTATCAAAAAAATTTTAGTGTGTTTGTTTAAATGTATTGTTAACGATTTTGTATTATTAAAAAGAACAAAAAAAGGTCTTTGCTGAGATATCAGAAATGCTCCTTTTTGTCTGAAGCAGTGTCTGTGTTTGATTGACAGTTACGGGGAGGGGGGGGGGGTTGCATTGATTGACAGCAGCTGGCAGGCTACCAGAGCCCCCAAGTTAACATATGGTTTGGGTCATTGTTGATGGTCAGATGCACCGTCCGTTTTAACATTAGGAAAGGAAGGCTCCTTTCACACGTAAACACGAGCAGCACCGACAATTCAGTGTTTGCCATTATCAGAGATTATTTTGATGCAGGACATAAATATATGAGGTGATACTTGATTTGATGTCAACGTTTCATAACTTCACAACGAGCACTGGAGTCCGTCCAATCATTGTCGTGTATTTCCCCTTTGTGGTTGTGATTTGCACTTCACAGCCACCGTGCACCACCTCGCCTGCATCCTGACGTTACCGGTTCTCTTATTCCCCACTGAAGAAGATGTGTTTGGTCACCCGCTCTACAAACTCTGGTGCAGAGCAGGATGTACAGTATGTTCATGTTTGTAAATAAGATGAGACGGAGACTGTAGACTGAGAGTAAACATGGCTTATAAGTCTTAACTGGCTCACAGAAGTACTTAATTAGTGTGGAGGAGGAAAGAGTTTGTGTAGAGTGGTGTTTTGTAACTCTAGTTGTGTCCTTGAACCCCTGTAATGTGTCATCTCTGATAATATGTGGTATAGTTGGGCCACATCTGACTGATACCATTGCTTTTAGAATTTCTTCAGCAGTATTCATGCCAGTATCGTTGAAACTGTTCATTACTGACATATTTACAGTGCATTGGATATGTTGGAGCTCATTAACACTGTCACAGGCTAATTGTTGACTAATGTGAGTTTAACACATCTTCAGACAGGAGGTCATGTTGTTGCTGATAAATGGGTAATGATCAGTAGGTTAGTACAGTAATCATTTAAGGGTTGAAACAGCTCTGTTGTTGCCATTTGGGCTGTTTCACATTTTCAATTTATCACCGTTTCCACATATACAGTACAAACAAGATACGTGTGGCTCTAACCTTCAAATAGCATTTTTTTTCTGGTATTTGTAATGATTTTTTTTTATATGAGCACATTAAATTGCCATTGTTATAAAACAAAAAAATAAGGAGACAGGTGTTTATCAAACATCGGGTTGGACCTGACAAAGACCTTTAGCAGCTGTGAAAATACTTGGAGGGTTGGAGGCATGGATCAGCCAGGTGTATGGCTCTGACCTTGGTGGCTCTTGTTCCTATCCCGTCTGATACACACAGTTAATGCTAGTTTTCTTTTAACCATGACTATGACCTTTCCTTATCCTTGACCATGGACTTCTAGCTGTCAAACACATTAAGATTAATATTATATAATGCTGTGCCTCTATTCTGACTGGCAGTTTGGACATACTGACTTGATTGACAGTAAAGCAACTAAAATTGATTTTTATAAAAACAATACATTAAAGGCAGAATTATCAACTCAGTCTGCCCCCCCCCCCCCCACACACACACACACACCTCTACGGAGCTTTTCAGTGAGTTTCAGTTCATTGTTTATCTGTCCGACCCACAGCAGGCAGTAGATTTTTGGAGAAACAGCTGTAAAAAGCCACCGTCCACTTCATGCTCAGCAGCAAACAGCAGAAAGACCCAGCCAGAGACCAGCTGGTGAACATGGTGGAGCTTTTAGTAGCTAAAAAGCCAGAGATTTCCTTCAGAAGGTGGGGGAGACCAAAACCAGAGCTAAAAGAGACAGAATGTTGGACTTTTTTTGTTTTGTTACCATTATTATCACATCAACAGTTTTAAACACATTTAGTTCCTTTACTGGCACAATATTTCTTGCATATGTAAGAGTGTGCCTTAATTGACATGATGCTGTGTGTTGTAACCACATGACCTTTTCCCTAGCTCTACACTCGGGACAATCATTATGTTTTTGGGCCTGCAACTGGGAAACTCTAAAAATTGGTGAAAAGACACATTTTCATCTTGCTTTATTTGTTTGTGTTTGACCTCAAACTTTTAATGCAGATTTTTTATTCACTACAAAGAAAGTAAAAGGAAACTCGATTCAGAGAAATTGATATATATATATATATATATATGTATATATATATATATATATATATATATATATATAGAAACAGAACCAAAAAGTCTATACAAACACCACACACACACACACACACACACACAAACCCCCTTTTAAAGAGCTGTTTAGGGAATTAATCATGTTGAAACAAAAATTCCCATAAAAATCCACACGCGCAGAGCAGCTTCAACAAGCTCAACTCAACACGACGCCATATTAAAAGGTTGTTTGTGCTGAACACTGATGGATTATCAATAACCCATATATCAACACATGGATCCTCTCAACAACCCAAATATGACAAAACAAGATCTGCACTGAACACTGTTTGTAGTAGTGCAGCTGGTGGGAAGAGAGACAGAGAGACAGAGAGAGAGAGAGATGACAGCTACTCAACAAATTCGTGTGTAACAAATAGTTTTAACACGTCCTTTTCAATAATAATAAAAAAAAATCTGGCATTGCTGGGCTTCACAAAATTCAAACAACAGCCACAGCAGAGCCTCCTGAACTATAGTTTCCAGCCCAGACAGTCATGTTTGAAATTCATGCTGCAAAAATCTCCTTCACCTGTCACTTCTCTTTTATTTCAAAAATCCTCCAACTGTACAATTTATCTGTATAAGCCCTGTGCTGTCCAACGCTTCATAGAAGTGGAGAACTCACCTGCTATCAGCTCTAATGAGCCTAATAACTGTCAATCAAACAACAAAGAGACACCCGGGTGCAGTGGTCTCTATCTGGACTTGTTTTTCTCTGTGATCTAACAGACGAACGGGCCTAAAACCTGGAATCTGAACCAGGAAATGATGATAACATTTGGATAAAAGATAACATAGAAGCTCTTTATAGCATTAAGTGACGTTTCTACAAGCTGATGGTTTCACAATGTACATAATTAACACATTCAGCTACAAGTCCATGATATCAATTTTCATGTACCTTTAACCGTTCAAAAGCTGGCAACCTCCTGCCGAGTGTGTCTGGTAGCTCAGACCTTGATCTTAGAAATCCCCAGAAACTCCAGTTCTCTCTCTCATTGTAAAATTGAGAGTTTAGGAACATTTTTATCCAGCAAAGGGATGTACATACACATACATGATCAAAGCCCCAGATTTGCTCAGTTTTTAATTTGTGATCTATATATAGAGCAGAATCTTAGATATTCCTTCTTTTTATATGCCATGGCTTCTTGTGTATCTAAATGTTTTTGAATCCTCAAGCATTTTGATTATTTCCAGATTGAAATAAAAAAATTATAGATTTTCAAATTAAATATTTATTGTTATGATTAATGATAAATATAATTAACATAGGTGGTGAAAGTTGCTTAAGGATGTGAAAGGCCAGTAAATCTAGCAAAAAAGTTGATGCATTGGCAGCACTTCTCATACACGACCGTTGATGCCACGAGAGAAACTATTATTGCCAATTCATTCACCAAACTGTTCACATCAACTGAACACAGTTTGGTGTTATGCTGAATTATGTGGATGTTGTGAATGAGAAAATAAAATATGGGAGAACAGTAATTACATGAAAACAAGTATAATAGTTGGTAAAAGTGATACAATACTATTGTAATATGGTTTTTGAAGTATGAGTAATGTGAGATCATTACTGCAAAAGCCTCTGATAAAATACTCATATTTTTGTGATTGGTTCACCTCTGTGGGAATTTACATCTTTAATATGAGATTTGAATTAGATCTTGTTTAGTCATATTTACCTGGATTTGACATCTATTCTATGTCAATTTATGTTTCACAGGTGGATGGATATCACACACACACACAAACCCCCTTTTAAAGAGCTGTTTAGGGAATTAATCATGTTGAAACAAAAATTCCCATAAAAATCCACACGCGCAGAGCAGCTTCAACAAGCTCAACTCAACACGACGCCATATTAAAAGGTTGTTTGTGCTGAACACTGATGGATTATCAATAACCCATATATCAACACATGGATCCTCTCAACAACCCAAATATGACAAAACAAGATCTGCACTGAACACTGTTTGTAGTAGTGCAGCTGGTGGGAAGAGAGACAGAGAGACAGAGAGAGAGAGAGATGACAGCTACTCAACAAATTCGTGTGTAACAAATAGTTTTAACACGTCCTTTTCAATAATAATAAAAAAAAAATCTGGCATTGCTGGGCTTCACAAAATTCAAACAACAGCCACAGCAGAGCCTCCTGAACTATAGTTTCCAGCCCAGACAGTCATGTTTGAAATTCATGCTGCAAAAATCTCCTTCACCTGTCACTTCTCTTTTATTTCAAAAATCCTCCAACTGTACAATTTATCTGTATAAGCCCTGTGCTGTCCAACGCTTCATAGAAGTGGAGAACTCACCTGCTATCAGCTCTAATGAGCCTAATAACTGTCAATCAAACAACAAAGAGACACCCGGGTGCAGTGGTCTCTATCTGGACTTGTTTTTCTCTGTGATCTAACAGACGAACGGGCCTAAAACCTGGAATCTGAACCAGGAAATGATGATAACATTTGGATAAAAGATAACATAGAAGCTCTTTATAGCATTAAGTGACGTTTCTACAAGCTGATGGTTTCACAATGTACATAATTAACACATTCAGCTACAAGTCCATGATATCAATTTTCATGTACCTTTAACCGTTCAAAAGCTGGCAACCTCCTGCCGAGTGTGTCTGGTAGCTCAGACCTTGATCTTAGAAATCCCCAGAAACTCCAGTTCTCTCTCTCATTGTAAAATTGAGAGTTTAGGAACATTTTTATCCAGCAAAGGGATGTACATACACATACATGATCAAAGCCCCAGATTTGCTCAGTTTTTAATTTGTGATCTATATATAGAGCAGAATCTTAGATATTCCTTCTTTTTATATGCCATGGCTTCTTGTGTATCTAAATGTTTTTGAATCCTCAAGCATTTTGATTATTTCCAGATTGAAATAAAAAAATTATAGATTTTCAAATTAAATATTTATTGTTATGATTAATGATAAATATAATTAACATAGGTGGTGAAAGTTGCTTAAGGATGTGAAAGGCCAGTAAATCTAGCAAAAAAAAAGTTGATGCATTGGCAGCACTTCTCATACACGACCGTTGATGCCACGAGAGAAACTATTATTGCCAATTCATTCACCAAACTGTTCACATCAACTGAACACAGTTTGGTGTTATGCTGAATTATGTGGATGTTGTGAATGAGAAAATAAAATATGGGAGAACAGTAATTACATGAAAACAAGTATAATAGTTGGTAAAAGTGATACAATACTATTGTAATATGGTTTTTGAAGTATGAGTAATGTGAGATCATTACTGCAAAAGCCTCTGATAAAATACTCATATTTTTGTGATTGGTTCACCTCTGTGGGAATTTACATCTTTAATATGAGATTTGAATTAGATCTTGTTTAGTCATATTTACCTGGATTTGACATCTATTCTATGTCAATTTATGTTTCACAGGTGGATGGATATCACACACACACACAATCACAAATTAGTATCAGCAAGTCTATGGCGTGCACATCGACACACTCATCAATATGAATGGTTTTCATCTGCTTGGGCTATTTTCGGTTTTGCTCCCCTCCCTATAGATACTATGTTTTTTGCATGACTCAGCGCCCAGTGAAGCCTGAAGAATGCAGCAGCTCTCAGAGATGGGCAGGTGAGACCAGGACTGTTTCTTTGTTATTAAATGTCACAGCAAGGCAGCGTTTACACGGAGGTTATCTTTTACTGAGAGAAAATTGAAATTGATGTGTAATGATGTTCCCGCTGACTGTGAACTTTTAACCTGTGATAGCTGTTTATGACGGCAGGGATGAGTGTAATGATAACATCTAGCAGGAGGAAGACCCTGTCATGGATTACAGGGAATTGAGTCCATGTATATGAACCACTGCAGCTCCAGTTTAAAATGAGCCTGTCAGTGGGGGATGATTACTGGGCCTGAGATAATCCAGTGCCTGTTAAAGAGGATGTCGATTTATTTATTTTTTTCATTTTGGAGGCTATAATCTGTGGTACTTGGTCATACTGAGGTGTTCCTAATATTTTGTCCATCCCATTTATATAGAGTTACTTTAGACATTCATCTTTTTACAGGATATACATCATGTAATACATTTATCAGTAAACACTGAAAGACTAAATAGACTTATCGTTGCTACAATCAACATTTTATCAATTTATTATTAATTTATTATTATTATTTACTCAAAACATTTTTCCAGCTATGTCCATAATATAAACATTATCAGTCACACTATTAAAAACAGTTACCAGTTTTGTTTTATGTAAGAGAAATTTTTGAACAATAATTTTTTGAACAATACCTTATGTATGCCTCATGTATTTAGCTTGGAATGTATGTTTGCATATAAGTCGAGCATTAACAAGATTTCCGCTCCGAAGTGGACAGTTAAACATGGACCCTGGAATGAGCGTTGTTCAACAAACACTATGCCCCTGATGTACATGACAGCGCTGGTATAAGATCCTTCTATCAACACAGGAAGATTTGTCAGACTTCTCTATACCATTTGGGTATGAAAACTCTGTTCCTGCTCAGCTGAAAAGCATTGAGAATGACTCTGTGTTTTAAGCACACTGTGATTGTAAGTGATTCATTCTGTAATAAAATGCTTAAAGTTGGTTGCCTCTGATTGTTTTGGTTTCCTACTAGGGAAATTCTAAATTTCCACTTCATTTTATTATATCATACATCATCATATCATATGCAGTATATTCTAGGCTTGTCACAATAATATTGTTATTGACTTATTGCACAATAAATGGACATAGCCTCCTTCATTTTTGCTGATCTTGATTTTGCCATACAACATGATGCCAAAATAAAACTGCAGGTTTTCATTTCCATCATAAGATGGATATAATGAATAAGATGATTAAGCAGTAAAAACACATCTAAATAGTTTTACCGTGGGCTGGGCCCATGCAGCTCTTGGGCCACAGTCAAACAGGTACAGTGGAGAGAAGTTTCGACTTGAGGCTGATAAAGTGGAGTCCAAATGTCAAAGTGGTCTCAGAGTGTTGGACCCACTGTTGGTGTTGTTCCGGATGACTACATAACTCTAGCCAGAAATGTTCTACACTGCTCCGGTGTGGGAACATCCCCGGTACAAGATGGAGCATCTACTGATAGTCTGCATATGAGGCGTTCAGGGAACAACGGTAATTGTAGATATAGAAATTAACCTGGGTCACATTACCCCCCTAAACTACAAGAGTCTCTGCATGCACCACCACCACCATCACTGGTAAATTCACAGACTGTGGCAAACACTGAGAGCCTGTAACCTAACTAGTATATTGACTTTGTTTTATTATGTATCTATTTAGGATATTTTATTTTATTTAAATTCCAATTCCAATTCCGGAATATTCGTAAGTAGCAAAGTTCATTGCTCTTTGATAAGGTGTACTTCCATTTAATGCTATTATATCAATAGCATAAAATGGTTTTGAAAAGGAATCAGCAATACCGTTCTTGGGACAGTATGTCGTCTAAGAAAAGTAAAACATCCTAGTGAATCTCTGTCTGCTTATATAGGTATATTTACATATGTACTGAACCACAAAAAAATAAGCTTTGAGAGTTCAAATCATGGTCAGCTCTTCCACATATATTGAATAGCAAGGTAGACATACAATGATGAGCCAGCAGAGAACGTAAAGAACTGAAGAGCTCTCCTTGATTGCGGAGATAATTTGGCATTTTCTCTCACAGAAAACAGACAGACAGAAAATGTACTTGCGTCAAAGAAAATTTAATATCTACAGTAAAACCAATAATGCAAATTTTTGTAAATTAAATCTAGATCTGTGTCTGATTCTACATCGATTGAATGATTCTTAGTTCTTCAATATATTAGAGAACTAAAAATGCAGGAATCTCCCTCAAACATATTTTCAGTGAATTAAATAATTAAATCAAGTACATTAAAAAAAAATCGTAAAATGTGTGAGGAGTTGTTAAAAATTAAACACCCAACTACAATAGGTACTTTTTACTGTCATCTTGCAGCAGGAAATCAGACAAGTTTTGGATGCTTGAGAAGATTAAGTGTGGCTGAAATACCATTTAATGTCATTTTCCAGAATCATTTTATGAATTCATTTTTCCTGACGAATTATCACCTTCTGGAGTCAGTTGTTACTTGTATTAATACAGGCATACAGTTTCTTGTAAAAGGAGCAAAACACAAATTTTTACAAGCCATCGTTTGAGCCCACAGCTTGTAATACCCACTATACGTATGCAGGGCGGAGGATCTTTTTAAAGCAGAACACAGTGTCACCGCTTTTTTCTCATCATCTGCTCCTTAAAGAGGCAACAGCTCTCATATTATGCAGAGTTAGAGTTATAATGGAATGACATTTACAGGCAGATCACTGACAGTATCAAAACCTGTGTTATACATTAGGCCTGAGCTGGCTGTGTATTTCTGAACTCGGAGCTTGGTGGGTGCATTTCATTTCAATGCAGGCCCATTTTTCCTCATTATGTTCTTAGACTTAAAAAAAAAAGAGACCAGCCATCACTGGTGTTAGCCAGTCAGTCAAGTTGCAGCTTTCTACCTGTCAGGATGGTGGGCACAATGCCTAACACACAAACTCTTACACACACCCTCGCTTACTGTTCAACATCAGCCCCTCCTCTAACAATTTATCAAGTCTAGACAGTCGACAAAGTCCAGCTTGCCAGGGCAGCCCTGGAGCTGATGAAAAACGAGGTGATAAAAAGCTCTGTCAGGAAACTGGGTCAGCCTGCTCCAGACCACAGAGGTTAGTACATCTGATGGTCCACGCTGCTGATAGGCCTCATAATTAATGAACCTGTCAGCCTAATGCTGTGTGAGAGATTTATATAGCACTAATCCCTCTAGAAATAATCCAGCACTTTACCCAAACCTCACACATCACAGCATTTATACTGCAGCACGGTTTTTCCTAATCAGTCAACTCAACCTCAACAAAATTATCTACTCATTCGCTTTATCTTTGCCTTTTATGGAGGTCATATGCTCTACGTGTTAAAGCAGTGTATGATTGGAAAAATGATCATGGTTCTTTCGTAATGTAAACATGAATCATACATGAATATCTCTAAGAGGCAGTTCCCGGTAAAGTGCCTTTGGAAACAGAACCAGTAAAAGCAAATTACAAAACAACTGCTACTTTAAGATTTATATTTTGTTTGTTTCTAACTGGGTTATTAATATTCTGAGATTTCCTAATGCAACAGTGATGCATGAGAATAACAGAAGATTAATAACTGATAGTACCCAGCCTGATTGCCCCTGACAAAGGATGTGCACCTCATGTAAGAACACACTTTCTCCCTTGTTCTCACATAGGTGTAGTCAATGCCAGCACGTCCATATAGGTGAACTAGGCCGTTGCCTGGGGCCAAACATTGAAAAGAGCAGCAAAATATGGGCCAACCGGGGGACATCTATTCAAAAAATACATGAACTGCCGAGGAACGTGTCAATCAGGCTGTGTAGTGATTATGGCTGAGCTGCTCAGCTCTCATGAGCCACAACAGAGGAAATTATCCAGCTGCGAACACATAAAGAGGAGCAAGCCCTCCAAAAACCAGGGGATTTGTTTTTCAAAATATACTGATCCCAGGTGAGTTAGCTGGAAGCACAGGTGCTACTGTCTAGAACAGGAGCTAGCTGTAGCAGCACCACCAGAGCATTCACTGACGGTGGGGATATTTTGAATGATCCCAGCTAATGGCAAACAGCATTATGGCAAAAAACATAGATCCATTAACTGAGCATAAAAATGGCAATTTCCTCAAACTACTAGAGATGATCAGCCTCCTTGATAGTGTTATAGAAGTGAGACATCAAACTAATCACATCATTGCCATTTAGCCACATTCTAAATCAAATCGCAGCAATGCTAGCATCCCAGATTCATTCAAACTCCATTTTTAGATCATACTCCCGATGTGAGGAGAACAGAGGAGAGTATGTTTTCTTACACACAGTTACTCACAGAGACGAAGTGTAGAGATCAGAGAGCATTTCCATGAATTAACCTAGACAACTGATTGTCCTGGAGCTGGGTGTTGACATTATGGACACGAGGTATCAAGGCTACGACAACAGATCAAATATGAGCGATAAACATAATGCTGTGCAAAAAAAAAAAATTAGCATGGGACATAAACCCAAGGGCATTTTATGTGCTTTGCAGTGCCCACTCTCTTAACTCAGCAGTTAATGATGAAGCCTCATGTTGTCTGGGGAGGTGCTCAAACAGCACAAAGGTGAGAGTGGTCTTTAAATGACACCAGATGGGAAAGTCGGGTAGATGTAGATCAAACCGGTCCAGCACCAGGAAGGAAACATATATGATGCACAGCGGTCAGTGGCACAAGCCAAAAGTCTAACCCGCATTGGTGGAGCTAAAAAGCTAGATTTGAGTTCAGAGGCATTGTAACCAAGATCAAATCCTACTCATTCAAGTGCTCAGTATTAATGTGGTATGAAATATTAAAACTAGATAAATATTACCAGCAAAACACTATAGACAATGAGTCTTTATGTACGTTGTACCCTGACACTGAACAAGAGAAAAAAAATCCTGCTGGAATCACACAGACAGCAAGTTTGGGGAGGCTATACATTGCAGGATCATTGGCCAAGGATTTGGAAACAGAGGCCTGTTTTCCCACACAAAGTGCAGTGCTACTACAAAGTGGGAAAAAAAAATTAGAATGCTA
Source organism: Istiophorus platypterus (assembly GCA_016859345.1). Taxonomy (NCBI): domain Eukaryota; kingdom Metazoa; phylum Chordata; class Actinopteri; order Istiophoriformes; family Istiophoridae; genus Istiophorus; species Istiophorus platypterus. The sequence continues at coordinate 1,073,197 of CM029133.1, read as the reverse complement.
CTAATGTTGTGGAAGAGCACTTTTCTAAACCCCAGTACCATGGGGACACACTGTATTTTGTCGTATGACATTACAACCATCAAGGAGAAAAATTACGGACATTCTCTCAGTTCACAGTATTGGAAAAAGCCCTGACACACAGCAACTCCAGAGGTGACGATGGGCAGGAAAGGAGCTGAGTAAATGTCTAGCAGCTGGACACTTTGAGGCTTTTATAGCCTGACAAGTGTCTCTCATCCTCCCTGTTTTAGATGCGTCAGGAGTTTGAGACTAAATAAGACTAAATAAAAAAATATCTCTGTGGGACAGTGAAAGAAGACAGACTTAATTACCCGGCAACAATCTCCATAGACAGGAAGTGGAACAGGGAATCCAAGCAGAGGAGAAATGGAGCAGTTACAACCTCTGCTGCTGTGAAGATCACATACACCTCTGGAAGCTGTGCTAAGCTTTATTTGCTCACTGGTCATTTAAGCTGCTGAACCTGCTGATGATGTACACGTCACTTGTGCACATTTGATGTGCAAGTAGTGTGAACTTTGAACTTTTCCACATCAACTTTGCTTCAGTCTCAGGCTACCCAACTCCTTTTCTACGACTACAATATGGTAAGAACTTAATAATAATAATAAATTATTACTACTACTACTACTACTAATACTACTACTACTTCCCTTACTCCTTTCCCTAGGGTTCTTAATCAAAATAGTAGCAGTTTTAAAGAGGAAAAAGAAATTGGCACGATGCTCTACCAACAAGCAGTGAGTACAGAGGGCCTCCTGTGGTTTGTTGCACTCTGAGAACTGCCTCATGTGCACTCTAATATTGGAAATGAAGCCTAGGTTGGCTCAGAAGGAGTGTCCTTGCTCCTGTTCACACACACCCCTATGTTTTTCACTCAGGGAATGGTTACACTGGTTAATCAACCGATGTGTTATTTTTTTAAATCAGGCTCAAAACAAAATAAAAAATTATGGGCTATCAAATCTTGACATCCAGTGTGCTCTCCAACATAGAAATTGACAGCACTGCAGCAGAGCAAGGTTTAGTCCCCCAGGCTTTAATTCAACTGAAGCTGCTGTGTGCACCTCTCACTGCCAAAGCAAAAGCCACTAAACACTTTGTCCATGTCCGGTTCATTAGCCAGGTCTTTGTGGATGTGCAGGAATAGCAGGTTGTCAAGTCGTTTCTCTGTCATTGTAGATCGGAGGCAGGTCTTTAAATGACGGACTAGAGAAAGTCCCCCTCATCTGTGGCATTGAAAGTGTGTGTGTGTGTGTGTGTGTGTGGGGGGGGTCTTGTTGTCCCAACCTGTGCTGGCTCCGGTGCTGTGTCATCACTCTACTCTAATAGAATTTGAATCCGGGTTCCTGGAGTTTTTATGCAGACCTGGCGGGTGTGTTATTTGTATAAGAATCCACAAAATTTTTAATGTTGTCAACACTTTGAGCACACTAGCTCATTGCACTAGAGTATTTGGCCAATATGCCACACACATAATGCAGTGTGTGGTCTTGCTGCTATGGTATGATAGCAGATAGAAGGGCAGCATAGTTGTTTTCCACATATTTTTTTTTCTATTATTTTCATCAGATCCCATGTACAGACCAACAACAGGCTTATCCTACATTTACCATCCTGCTGCCAGAAATATTGACTTTGATGTCAGAGTGTAACTCACCACTGAAAATGCACTTTCCTCCTGTTAGAGCGCCGTTACTCAGAAAATATAATGAGCAGCTCAGCTGCTTGAGAAATTACTGGGCCTCTCCTAAAAATGAAAACTATGTGTGTGAACTGTTCTTATAGATATACGTTATCAGTAGGAACCAATGGGCCCAGAGCTGAGAGCCGCAGACAGCCAAAATTTAGTGCAATTTGTTTGTACAGTCAACAGTTTTGTCTGACACGGTATATTGAACTCATGATTGAATATTTTTGTCTGCATCGCCTGATATGCCTGCATGCACTAGCTTTCATCTTCTAATGTTGGTTATACATAATCGTCTGTGAATCAATTTGAATAAAAACACATTTTTGATTATACATACATTACATACATTAAGTAAATACAGTACATTTAAAAAAAATGGAGACAATATGATAGCAAAAATGGGGTGATAAAACCATGTTCAGAATACATGAATAACTCAGAAACAGAGCTGGCAAACAGCTGGAAATTATGGCAGGTTGAAATCCTGGTCCTGAGGTTTAGCAGTGGGCTTTTAATCATTATTCCAGCTGAACATTTTGCTCGGCACACAAGGATTTCCAGCAGCTCGGTCAGGCCGCTGTGGTCAGCTAATGACCTGATTTGATTGTAATTACAGCTGGGACAAATTAGCAAAGTACAAATCCAGAGTCACATGCTAGAATATGTGTCTTTCCAGCCCTAAGCTTCAGCCAGTGATCTGCTTCTTCCCAGAACTGCAAAGTCTGATAGATCAACTAAAGTACTTAAGTTAACGATAAGTGGGATCACCTGTTCACTGGCTCTGCTAAGTCACCTTAGCCAATTTTCTGTGTTAAACAAAAAGAAGAAGACCGAGGCTTTTGTGATGGTGTTTGTCAGGTCTAGACATAAGGCACAAACACAGGAGGCAGCTCGACAGCTGGAAAACTTATTTGAAAGGTTCTGTGTAAAACAACAGTGGCGGACAGCAATAAAGAAAATCCCCAAAGCTGTCTTCTCTAAGGACCTTTTTTCCTCTCACCTTTGCTGTCATTGGACTTGTTTATTTCTGCAGTTTCCCTGGAGTTTGAGACTGTAAACTGCCAGGGGAGGAGAAGAAGCTGTGGGAGCCAAATTATCAAGGAGAAAGGCCAGAGCAGAGTGGGGCTGGCAGGGTGATTGGTGCCATCTCTCCGGGTCAGCTCCAGCCTCCTGCTGATTGTGTGTGATCATTTGTTTGTGCCAGAGGATGGATTTACCTTCAGATACACAAGCACAGGTAAGTAAGTGCTGAACCACCCACACCTACATCCACATTTTTTATGAGTACATTCCTGGTCGGATCTCTTTACCTGAACATAACAATTAAAGCAACCACAGACAAGCATTTACATCTGTTGTTCTAAACCATCAATGCTAGTAAAAGGACACTCATGAAAACAGTGTTTAGTGTTTTTGCAATGTAAAATTTGTTGAAGATTCAGTTTGGCTAAAATCATAAAAGGTTGTCCTGAGGTTAGAGCTATGGGCTAAAAAAGATATTCCCCTCACAACAGATCTGAGCCCTCAAATTACAAAATAATGTGCACTTCAGAGCAAATTTCTGATTTTTTTTTCTTACATAATTCATCTAAATCATTAACAGAACATAATGTTACTGGTGGGGGGTGTGGCATTAGAGACTTCTCCTTAACACACCAATGCCACAGCCCCACCCATTCCATCGCCCCCTCCGTCATAACGAACTGTGATTTTTAAAAACACATCCATCCCCATGCGCCGCAACCCATTTATCCATTGTACCTTTTTATTACCATTCATCATTTACTATTAGCCTTTTAAGTATTGTTTTCAGGAACCCTGGAGATGCTGTGCTGTTGTTTTTTTATAAACATTGACAAGAACTTGACTTTGAATAAACACTATTCTTTACTTCATATTTATGTTTAACCCTAAAAGCTGCCTCCTTCCTGAGATTCCATTTAATATCTTTGGAGTTTTCATTCATCACATGATCTGCCTTAGCATTTTTTTTTTTTTTTGAGGCCATTAAAAAAAAGGAGCTCTTGTTTATGTTGGTGTAAACTGAGACTGACCTTGGAAACAGCAGTTTGAATGAAAACGGTCTACTTGGCTGAGAAAGCGTATGGCGAGGAAACACTCCATAACCATTACAAAATGAACTTTGAGGTGACAGTGGTCAGGTTTCCATCAAAGTTTTAACCGAAACACCAGAAATCCAGAAACCCTTAAAAGGGACCATTTAGTTAACAATTAAACCATTATAAAAGGAATTAAATGAGCTCTAGTCAAACCTCAAATGAACCAAAACAATGCGGAGAATTTGATGGAAATGTTAACATGTCTTATTTACAGTCCCCTCATCGTTCCACACAGATCTGAGTGAAAAATGTCACAGGCACTATGTATGTCATTATATTTGCTGTCTGTTCTCCATTGCAGTTTGTAGTATGATTTTTATCAATACACCAAACTTTCCTACATCCAGGTGTTTCTCAGTTATTTGGAACGGGCGAATGGAAAACTTTGCTGTTTCCACTCAGTCTTCTTATGTGCAAATTAAGAATGCTCATTAAAACAAGTGGATATAAACACAATTTATTATTTTTGTCACCCTCCGTTCCAGTGCAATATCTTGAAATATTTCATTCTTTGCCTTGGAATCAAAGTGTAGAGCAGATTGATAGATGGCCATCATTAACCCAGCGGGGGGGGGGGGGGCAGCTACAAGAAAACTGCAGATACACAGAAGTAGACATGCAATGCATGTTTTGAAATCAAGTACATTTGGACATGGGGAGGCGAGAGCCAGCCAGCCAGTCAGCCAAAAGATTTTAAGGATTTATCAATTAAAGTTTTCTCAAAGAGCAAGATTCTGCTTCAGATGACTTCTTTGAGTTGAGTGTTACATAAAATCAATACAGAAAATGCATGATGTACTGTTTGTAACTGCATATTTTGTTAAGATAACAATGTCACAATTATTCAACCCCTATATAATATTATTTTCAAAGCTGTCTGACAGTTTTTATGGCCTAAATAGGAGTTGAAACATAATCAAGCCTTTGGGGACTCTATACTTATCCTTCATTTGCTTCAACTGTGATGCATATATAAACCTTACCCATGAAGGTTTTCAAGGTGAGTTGCAATCACGGGAAAGACAAAGGAGCTTCCACAAAAGCTGAGAGGGGAGATTATTTCATCACACCTGAAGGGCTGGTACAGGTGCTTCAGTCATGCACTGAAATAAACATGGACTTCATGGCCGGACTCCAAGATGCACTCCACTCTTGACCACAAGGAACATCAAAAGTCGACTAGAATATGCCAGGAGACATTTGGATCAGACTACAGAGTTTTGGGAGACAGTTCTATGGACTGATGAAACCAAACTGGAACTGTTTGGACATATGGACCAGCGGTATGTTGTTTGACGTTTTTTGTGTGATGTGGATGAAAGTGTCTTGAGGTGAGGGGGTTGTATACTTCTGATTGCAACTGTGTATGTATGTATGTGTATGTATGTGTATATATTTCTATAAAATTATTTAAAATATAGTGTGTGTGTGTGGGGGGGGGGGGGTTCAATGATGATCATATGTACATTCACTCATTCCCACTGAACGTTTTTTTGGCAGATGAGTGTCACCTGCCACATCTGTTTAAGCGCTCGTTAAAAATCCTCCAGGGAGTCGGCCATCTGTTCCCAGTGAATGAAGGTGCAGTCATTTCCCCTCGATATCTTACTGCAGCGCACTTCCATGGTCTGGTTTATGAAGTCAATCGAATCTAAAAGTTCAGAGCAAACACGCAGGCTTTAATTATCCTCACTAACAGAGTCCTTGTAGCTTAAAAATACAGATTCACTATTTAAAATATCTGGATTAATTTACTGTCAGCCGTGTTGCATTTTCATGAATGAAAAAAGATGCCTGCCAACCTGACACTGGGTTATTTATAGTAAGCAAAATGTAACCAAATGACAAATTATCTATGATTAGTACATGGGCAAACACCTTCACGCTCCTGTGCTCTGTGTCCAGGTGATCCTGTTACATCAGGTAATGTTCAGTAAGTTCTGTCATTCAGCCAACTCTCTAATTAAACCATTTCCAAGATTACAGGCCCAGACTGCATGAACAGACTCTGTGCCGTTTGTGTCCCTGTATGTCAGCTGTCAGTCCAATGGTGGTGTGGAACTGTGACAGCTCTGTCCTTTGACTTGCTGCTGGTAGAGGTTGACTCTCTGCAAGCAGAGTTTTTTCCTTTTTTTTTTTTTTTTTCGCTAAAACTTTGTGCATAGGAGCATAAGAATGTATGTAGCCTACATATGAATCACTACACCGTCAAGTTGTTGATGTTTTTGCCCACTTTAAAACTCAACAAATTACTACATTTTTGGCTCAAACTTCAAAGCGAGAATGGATCCTACAGTTCTCTGAAAGCATGTTTTCATTTGACTGTCCATGCCAGAGATGGATTGAGAGGTTGTTGTAATCCCTCAAGAGGCTCCTGAACCAGTGACAGCTGAGTACTGTATTCTGGTCTTTTTCTATTGTGTCACCATATTTTCATGAATATGGCTGATTAAGCTCCCTGGTGTGCAGGAATTTCACCTCTATTTGCTTCATGTTCATTCTATTTCAACATCCAAACTTGACGAAACTCAAATCAGAGCTGCAGCCTTCATATTTAAGATAAAAATAAATTGTATAATATTTGGCCTCTTGACCAAATGCATGTGCAGTTGCATCTTATTGAAATCCAACATGCTGATCCTTTATGAAATTACAAGCAATGTATCGCTTAATTGAATCAAGGGTGTTCAAACCCACTACCACTGGTTCTCATCAACCATCAAGTAGCGGTAGACCGCCAGCCTCAGAGGTCAATAAATTGCCCATTAGGGATAAGTGCACCACGATGAGCCAAATAAAATGTGGTACCACTTAGACAGCGGAGGTAGCATTACACTTCTCTTTCCAGTGGGAGAGAGGTGTTCTCTAACCAGTCATAAATGTCTGGTTAAAGGCGCTACATGTAAACTTTCTCTGCTGCTTAATTTGGTTTCATACCAGGAGCAGGTGGTGTTGATCACTTACCAAGAGCTTCTGCAATCGTTATGTTAAAACAAGAGTTTAGAATCCAACCTGAGCAACACTAGTTCAGGACCGACTCGACGCTATCAGACAGGGACATGATGGGCCAGCATGCTAACTTCAGTCAAAGAAATGAAGTGATTGGTAAAGTGAAACAGAACTCTCTGAAGTTCCACTCTGAACTCCCCCCACACACTAAGCATTTACAGTATGCAATCAGTATACTAGTGAACTATAAGTATCCAGTTTGCACCTGAATCCTATCTACCATATTTTTAACGGCCTTAAATGTGAAGTTAAACTCATGTTTTACTCAGGATTGCATCAGAGAATGGAGTCTTTGTTGAGTAAACTCAAAGGGTTTACAGAACTATGTGGAGCAAGTCTATTGCTAACCTCTCCATTAGATTTTTATAACGTGTAAAACTAAAAGTTGTCCCCCTTCCCTTCACTTTGGGTCAATCTGATGCCTCAGATCCATTCTGTGTCAGTAGGCTCACCATATTCTGTAATACTAATAAACTCACAATACTAGAGCAAACTTTGAACTGGACTTTGGTCTGGAATAAGGAGTCTCCATGGAAGTACGTTGCCATCCTGGTCACGGCATCAAATTGTTGAAGAAAATCATCCAAAGACAAACCAGTGACCTGAAAATCTAAATTAAACTAAGACATAAAGGGTCCTTCTGAAAACCTAATTATTGTTGTGGTGTGGTGTTACGAGGTATGTGAAGGCGGATTCCCAGAGAAGCTGACGCCATCTTCAGTTTTATGTAAGCTTGCTGTGTGGTTGTGACTGGGTGTTTTGTTTAGTTACTCTGTATGTATAGGAAAAGCTGGTATGTACAAAACATAGGCTAAGTAGTGAGCAACCTCAGAACCAAGTCAACTTTCTTACAATCTGACCTACTCTTCTAAAGGTTAAGCATTCAAGCTAACAAAGAGATGAAATAGAAATGGCCAGTAAGAAACAGAAAAGACCAGATAGCTGAATACTGTGATTCTGATCAGGAAAGACCACATATATAGGATTCCTGTGATTTCTCTTTAGGAAAGACTGGTTTGCAATGTCTGGAACACTGAGAAAGTAGTCTAGTAAAATGAATAAATAAATATATAAAAATACCATAGGCCTCTGATGGAATGGCAGAAGGTTGTGCATAGGTTGTGGCTTTCTCATGGATGCAAATATGTAAGTAATCTGGTGGCTCCCACATCCCTGTACCCGTGGCTGGCCCGCTTTTCACATGGCTTGGGATGTGTGCAAAGGGGGGGGGTAGTCAAACAGTGTTTAAGGACTGGTATGCCCCTGGATTTACATCCTATGCTTAAAGTTCTGTAAACCATGTTAAATCAGTCAACAGCACAACCTTTGAAAAAATGTACAAAATATCAACAAATCCTCCCCTCAGGGGCCCTTTGCAGCTCTGCAAATAGACTTTTCATATTCCAAAATGTGATTGATATGACAGTATTCTTCTATGTGTTGACATGTTCTCAAACTGGCCCAAAGCTTGGGGCTGCAAGACAGCTGACTTTCTCTGTAATGAAATGCCTGCTGAAAGACATTGTTCCAGGATTTGGCATTCCACATTCAGATAGAGGTAGTCATTTCACTGGACAAACAATGGCTGAACTCTGTCAATAACTGAGGATAGAACAGAAACTACATTGTCCATACCATCCACAGTCTGCAGGGCTTGTTGAAAGACAAAATGGAGTCCTTAAAAACAAAATTAGCCAAACTTTGTGCTGAAACAGCACTGAAATGGACTACACTGCTGCCTCTAGCCCTAATGTCAATGAAGTTCACCCCATCAGGAAACAAACTCATACCTCTTGAGATTATCACAGGTAGACTGTGTAGTAATTCAGTACCCCCCATGAAAAAGATGGATCTCCATTCTATGGGTGAGTCTATGATTTATTTTGCTCTGCTTTATCCTCTTCTTCTTTTTCTTTCGGCTTTTCACTTTAGGGGTCGCCACAGCGAATCAGTGTCCTCCATCTAACCCTGTCTTCTGCGTCCTCTTCTCTCACACCAACTACCTTCATGTCTACTTTCACTACATCCATAAACCTCCTCTTTGGTCTTCCTCTAGGCCTCCTGCCTGGCAGTTCAAAACTCAGTATCCTTCTACCAATATATTCACTATCTCTTCTCAGGACATGTCCAAACCATCTCAGTCTGGCCTCTCTGACTTTATCTCCAAAACCTCTAACATGTGCTGTCCCTCTGATGCACTCATTCCTGATCCTATCCATCCTGGTCACTCCCAGAGAGAACCTCAACATCTTCATCTCTGCTACCTCCAGCTCTGCCTCCTGTCTTTTCCTCAGTGGCACTGTCTCTAGACCAAACAGCATCGCTGGTCTCACCACAGTTTTGTACACCTTTCCTTTCATTTTAGCTGAAACTCTTCTATCACACATCACACCTGACACTTTTCTCCACCCGTTCCAGCCTGCCTGCACACGCTTCTTCACCTCTTTTCCACACTCTCCATTGCCCTGGACTGTTGACCCTAAGTACTTAAAATCCTCCACCTTCTTTATCTCTTCTCCCTGTAACCTCACTCTTCCACTTGGGTCCCTCTCGCTCACACACATGTACTCTGTCTTGCTGCGGCTAACCTTCATTCCTCTCCTTTCCAGGGCAAATCTCCACCTCTCAAGCTTCTCCTCCACCTGTTCCCTGCTCTCACTACATATCACAATGTCATCTGCAAACATCATAGTCCATGGAGATTCCTGTCTAACCTCGTCTGTCAGTCTGTCCATCACCATGCTCTGCTTTATCCACTGCTGTTCAATCAATCTACAGACAAGTAAAAGTTGTCCAGTCTCCTCCTAGTGACAAACCATGCCACAACATTTCAACCAGGGAACCGGGTCTGTGTCAGAGAGTTCCGGTGGAAGAATGCCCTGAAACCCGTCTGGTCCAAACCACAACACGTCCTGCTTACCACCAATACAGCAGTTAAGTGTGAGGGCCGTCCCACTTGGATCCACGCATCCCACTGTAACAAGACACCACCTCCACTATGCACCAGAATTTGACAGAGTCTCTCTCCATCCTGGGGGTCTTATTCCTCACCTCATTCAGGGGCATAGAAAGATCTCCACTGAAGGACAGCACAGGTACTGTAGTTCCAGAAGAAATCAAAGGACCCCTTCAGCTGCCAGGAATGAGTGGATTTCATTCAGAAAACTACAGACATCACAAACAGGATCTTCCCATACAATGAGAAAAACACCTAATGCCTACAAACTACAACCCTCAAACACATATCTCCAATTACCAAAAATGGTAATTGATCATAGCTTTAGGAACTTGTGTGTGGACTCATCCCACATAGCACAAGCGAAGGGCTCCCAGTAATGCCTTTGCCATTAACCTGTGACAGTCATTTTTTTTACAGTTTTACAACACCGCCTACGAACACTGCACCTGTCCCAGTCCACCACACCTGTCACAAGTTGAATTGCAATCCATGTATCACCAGAACAACTGCTCAATTCATGTAATCCAACATGACCCAACCAGCCCCTCCAGCAGGAGAAGGAAAATTCAGAATTTTTTTGTTCAAAAATGACACTGACATCAATGAGGCAGATTTTAGGTTGTTTTTAAATTACATCAGAGAATTAAACAAATTTGCCTTTTTCTTTCTTTGGGGGGGGGGTTAAAAAATGTATATCAAGGAAGAAAATACAAATTCTAGGTAGTGGAGTCTTGATGATTGAATTCTCACTACTGGCAACCATATGTCTGAAGGTTCTCAGTCATCCAAGTCAAAGTTTTTGAGTGCTCCTTTGATGTGTCAGTTCCTTCTGTTTTCCTTCTGCCTTTATCATCAGAATGATACAACAGAGAGCACTGAAGGTTCCATCAGTTTGTGTTCCAGTGGATGGCGCGTCTAAAAGGAGGTACTGGTCAGTGATCAAGTATAAATGTGTAGCAGAGTGCAAATCTGGTCTGGTGTGAGGTTGGTTGGTGTGTAAGAAGCTATCCTGTTGCATGCATTTTCTGATGGTCTCCACTGCCTCACTTGGGTATACAAGTGTAGAGGAAAGTGACAGTGAAAGGAGGAAAGTTTCTTCTGGGAATTGTTTGAGATTTGTGACCTTGTTGGTGACGTCTGGAGTTTTTTGTGTGGGGTGTGACCCAACAGAGGCGCAAAGATGGTGGCGACGTGTTTTGCAATGCGAGTGGCTTAGTTAATGCTGCTGAAGATAGGTCTGAGTGGGGCTCCCTCCTTGTGTATCTTGGGGAGGCCATAAATGCATGTTGTTGCTTCTCCAAGGTAAAGGGGGTAGACTGGTAGTTTGCCAGTCAATGTCTTTGTCTTGAGAGTTCGGAAAAGGAAAATCTATAATCTTGTAACTACTTGTGGGGTCTCGCCTCAGGGTCTTGTAGGTATAACAATCACTGAGAAGTAAAGTTATTTGTGGTAGTCTGCGTTCTTGAGGATGAAAGTGCATCTTCTGTTATCCGCTGGAATGATGGTGCTGCTTGGATCCTTACTCAGGGAGGATATAGCCTTTCTTTGTTAGTGAGGTTAGAGGGAGGTATTTTTGCATTGGTGAGTGCAACTGATGTCTTCTGCCTGAATTGTTCTGCTTGAGACTCTGTCAGCCTTTTGGTTTTAAATTGTTAACTCCATGGCCGTGATGTGATCAAGAAAGGGCAGCTGTTGTGGAAAAATAGATGAATAAGTCTTTTCCAGCTTAAAACATCCTTCTCCGGTATGGCGAGTTCTCTATCAGATAGACTACCGGGATACATGGGTGAAAAACCTGAGCGTGACATCATCCTGTTTAGCCCCCGATGGTCCAGGCCTGCCTGCTGCAGTGAATGCTCTGGCTTGAAGGGTTTTGACTTTGTGGTTCTATTGTTCTTTGCCCTTGACGAGTTGGGCCAGCTGAGTCTTATTCATGAAATTGGAAATTTCTCCCAACAAGTAATCACAAGTGCCATGAATTTCTGCTGGGGATGGTTAGTCTTGTCTTTAAGTGCATTAATTGTCAAATGAACCTGCCTTATCCTTTTGTTCAAGAGCTAGACTGTCTGCATCTCAATTTGAAGCAGCCATACCCTGAGACAAAGACTGGTCCATCCCAAGGACAGAACTCCTAGGCACAAACTAAGCAAGGTTGTGTATGCAGGCCAGTTAAGTGAGGAGTTCAGTGAAGTAGAGTTTTTTCTTACAAACAGGACATAAACCAGAGCCTGTTCTGGACCAGATTGATATTTCAACTGGTTTGTGCATTCTTTTATACTATTAAGCCCTACCCAGCTCATTTCTATATTTAGTTGTTTTTTTGCCTGCCTTCTTATTTAAAAAAAAAAAAAGTCCCAAATGTCCTGGAAAATAATGGAGTCAATTCCTCTCTTTTGCATACCATTTCCCCATATGGTTACCTTTTAACAGTATCTAAATATACCCTAATGCAACCCCAACTTTTCCTGTAGTTTCAGGAGTCACTCTGTATATCTGCTTCTATCAATCAGTAAAAAAAGGCACCAACCGTCATACCTATCACCTGTAGAATACTTTTCCAGGACAGGTTGTCAAACCATTCCCAGGTTGTTGATGCTTTTGTATTCCATTTTGAGTTGGCAACATGTTCTCATCGGATCTCTCAGTCTCTTCAAAGCCTTAGATAGATTTCCATCTTCACCCGTGTGCACTGGGATGCCCATACAGCATTCTCTCCCAATTATTTGCACACCCCCTTATCTTCTGCTAGCAATGTATCTATAATAAATCTATGTTGTATAGTCATAAGAGACGTAGCATTAAACTGATCACATACTCCTACTGCTGTTATAGTCCAATTAATGAATCTTTGTTGGTTGTACCACAGGTTGTTTATCCATCTACTGTTGCATGCTATGTACTGGGCATTTATCATTGCTTCCTATATGGGAATATGACCAACCACTTGCTCCCTAATAATCCAATCCTCCCCCACTGCTTTGTGGTCATCAGTTATGCCATATGGTTCTTGATTGAATGCCCCCCCCACACACACACACATAGCTCATCTTGTTTCCACTCATCTTTTGAATTCCTTTTATTCCTTTCATTACCAGAGATGGGAAAACCAAGAATAGTCACTTGTTCTGATTGCAATTTCAGTCAAGCCGGTGAGCAGCACAACTTTTCCTCGCATGTCCTCATCGCTAAATGAAAATACATCTGCAAGCAGATGCGGTCCTTTAGCCAAATACAGTAAGCTTAGCTGGGTGACAACTTCTGAGTCATTCATTACTCATAAGTAGCTGCCATCACGCACAACTTGCTCACACTGAAACTCTAAAATTTGTAACTCTACAAACATTGCAATGTGTTGATTGAGTGTAAGTCTAGCTCACACTGACACTGACCTTCTCATACTAACACTGAATTTGCTTATCTGTACCTGTATACAATAATGCCATTTGTAGCTCTCTGCCTCATTCCATACAGAAAGGATTAGTACATCTCTTGGTTTTTCTTCCATAGGGGGTACCCAAGAATCAAGCTCACTTGACAGGGTCTTGGACAGACTTAGCATCATTGGACCACTCTCTGTACTGATGCTATTTGTAATGCACACCATGCAAAACAATAACTCAAGTCTTCACATAATTTAGGACTGTAAACTGGCAGGTGATATTTTTGTGGATTTTTTTTTTTTTTTTTTGAGTTGTAACATGTCACACAGGAACGTGTGCTTGCTTGTCTGGCTGGATGACATCCATTGATAAAACATATTCCACTCCCACTCTGTAGTTTTTTGTAACAACTCTAGTTTTGTGCTTCTTTCACAAAATGGCTTTGAAGTTTTATTAATTTAACCGCTTGTTCATGATATTTTTTAGCCTCTAGTTCAACATTTATTTTTTGAACATTTGACTCCCATCGTGGTTTCCCCTTCCATATTACATTTGTCATCTAAGGCCTCACTATTTATTTTGATATTTGGCCCCAGAGTTAAAGTTGTCCCATGCACAGCTGACCTAACATACATGAGTTTGACTAATTCGCTCAGAGGAATCTCCCTTTTCTGCAGCCATGTCACTTACTGCCATTGCACATGTTTAGTTGTTGTTCTAATTCTATTTTGGTTTTGCTCTGTTGTTGGGCCTTTTCTCCTGCCACAGTTGTTACTGTTTGAGCTATCATTATTATCACAGTTTCGTGCCCTACAGGTTTGATGGCCCTTCTCCTGGATCTATCTCATGTTCCTCATGACCAAGGTCTGGGCTCTGAGATGGGCTAGATTCTGATTCACTTTCCTGTCTGTTCGAGAATGACCCGCTACTTGCTGTTTCACTACTTGAATGTCTGGCAGCCAATCTCTGGGATCGTCTTGTCTCCGGTAGACTTTGAGGTTGTTCAGTCTCTTGTGGGGAGGTGTCACCTTCCCCTCCCTGCAGTTGGCCTAGCTCCTATGGGATGGTTTCACTTACCCCTACCAACTCGGATGCTCTTCTCCTTTCTCCAGTTGGCAGCCTTTCCACCCTATAGGAATGGTTAAAATGGAACCAGACACTCTTACCCTCAACGTTCACTGCAGTTGGAGTTGCTAAGATGACCTTGAATGGACCTTCATGCCTTGATTGGTTCCCCTTTCATTTGAACAACATATACACACACTCCTGGTCATACACCCTGCAGTGGCTCTGGGGTGTTGACCTCTTTTTCAGTAGCTCCTTTCACCTGCTGAAATGTCTTTATGGATTGATTGTTGGATATAACTGGTTAGTTTACTTTCTAACTGAAAGAAATGGTACGGGCATCGGGCACCCTGTAAAAATTTCATGCAGTGTTACATGTGGTGTTCTCTTAGTTTGTGATCTCATAGCCATTGACACCAAAGGCAAAGCATCCACCTAATTAAGTTTACCTTCACTGTTTGCTATTACCTTGGTGAGTTTTGCTTTCAGGGTCCCTTTAGCTCATTCAGCTATTCCCTGTGACTGAGGGTTATACATACATTAAAACTTTTGGTTAATTCCTAGCATTTTCATTGTTGTATTGATCACTTGTGTGTGAGCCAAGTGAGAACCATTGTCTGAACTGATGATGTCTGGAAAGCCAAATCGTATATCACATCCTCCCTACTCATTGGAACATGTCTACAAAGTCTATCATTAGATGTCAGAAAGCTGTCTGGTGGTGGAATGTGCGGGATGGTGCTGAGAAACCTTTCTGTGTTATACTGAGCACACACACCTAACATTCATGTACTACTCTATCAACTATTGCTGCCAAAAATGGAGACCACCAGACAGCCTGTAGGCGGCTAATACCCCCCCCCCCTTGCACAATGTCCTGACCATTTAATGCCAAAGTATATTAATGAACAAGGCAGAACAAAATGTCCTGTGCAATTTTGCCACAGACCTGTGGACCATTATAGCATGTTTTTTACAGACCCTCATTTGAGCCAGACAGCTTTTTCCTGAGGGGCAGCTCTGTCTTGTGCTATGATGAGAAAAGAGAGAGTACTTAGTGGCTCACAATCTTATGCCACAAGGATCGGATTCATGTTGTTCCCGCTACTGCATTTTTAGCTGCTTCATCTACCATTGATCCCTTTTTGCAATTAGATTGTCAGTCTTTTGACATGCTGGACATCTGATGATAGCAACAGCTGTTGGGAGATGAACTGCTTCCAGTTGTGCAGCTATCCCTTGGCTGTGAGCTACTGGAGTTCCATCAGCCCTTAGAAAAATATGTTGCTTCCAAATATTACCATGCACATAGTACACACCATATGCATACGCTGAGTCAGTATAAACAGTCAGACATTTTCCCTGTGCCTGCTGGCACACAGACATTAAGGCCTTAATCTCTTCAAGTTGTGCAGAACATGGTTGTGGAATCTTGATAGAATTTCAGTGAAAGTATTGTCTTTGTTCAACTGGATTACAGCCAAGCCTGCATTATTACCTGTGGTATCTCTCTGAAGCATGATCCATCCACATCCATTGGTTGTGCAGATCTTTACATACTCACATTAAATTTTGTTACCTGGACACAGGCATAAGGAGCTCCATCCTTTGGTATCACCATTGTTGTTGCTGAGTTCACTGTTGTACAATCTTGGATTGTCAGTTCAGGTGCTGAAAGTATAACTTCAAAGCCAGTCCTTCTGGCTCAGGTTAAAACAAACTATGGGCTTGTGAGCAAAGCATGCAGCTGATGATATGTATAAAGAATCACTGGATGCCCCATAGTTAAACTGGAGACCTTTTGGAAAGCAAATACAGCTGCTGCTAATCCCTGATAACAGAGTGGCAGTCCTGTCTCAATATTATCCAAATTTTAGCTATAATAAGCCAATGGTTGCTTACCTGTTGGTGCGTCTTGCATGAGCACAGGTTTAGAGTAATCAGGATTACCAAGCGCAGGGGCTATAGCAAGTCCCCTTTCTATGTTTGGAATGCATTTTCAGCTTCATCCATCCATTGCATTTCTGTGGTAGTTTTGTTTTTCCTGCTGTTCTTATCAAAGCATGCAGTGGCACTATTTTTACAGCATTAACAATCCATGCCCAGCTATATCCAGCCATTCCCAGAAAGGAAAGCATATGTCCCACCATTTGTGGATGCGGGGCCTTCGTGTTGGCTTCCACCTGGGACGGTGCAATGGTTCTCTTCCTCCCATTCAATTGTCTGCCCAGATATTCCACTTTCTGTTGGCTAAACTAACTTACTGACCTTATGTCCACCTGTAGCTAAAGCAGTTAATACAGTTACAGAATCCTTTTCACATTGTTCCTTTGTAGGCCTGCAGATCAGTATATCATCCACATATCGAATCACAGTACTTGTTACATCTAAGTGTTGCAAATCTTGGGCTAAAACCTTGTTATATAGGGATGGACAAGATACCCTTGTGGTAATGTCGTAAGTGTACTGCTGTCCTTGATATGAACACAAATAGGTGTCTGGATGTAGTAGAATGCTGAAAAAAGCAGTACACAAATCTATAACTCTATACCATTGGGCTTCTGGCAAAATATTGGATAGCAGAGTGTCAGGATCAGGAACAATTTAGTGGCTAGTGCCCAAAACCCTGTGTCCTACCAAATATTATAATTGGCAGGAGATGAACGCGTCACGGTACAATGTTTTGGTGCCGGACATGGAAATGTTGCATGTATACATATGGACAAGACTGAGCATTGAGTAAAGTGTTGTTCAGTTTGCATAAAGGTGAAAATGGGGGGAGCAATGGCCTAGAGAGATGCCACTTGTGACTTGGTTGACAACAAAAGCTCAACCAGCTGTTCAATTTAATGCGCACGCTAAAGAGATATGATTCCTGTTGTTCTAGTGGAAAATCTGCTAATGTTAAACAGATTGTGCAAATCGCGAGTCAGCCTCCGCCTGTCATTTCACAAAATAAATAGTTTCCTTTTTTTCCCTGATCAGTGCGAAAGTGCCACAGATGTGGCAGAATGGGCCTCTGACGGCACTCAGACAGCACACGTCCCAAATTCAACAAGCTTATAAAAACCATTATCTGCACCCTCCGCCGCCTCCCACTCAGCTGCTTGCTTTGTTACGGCTGCGTTTCAATTGCAATAGGGAGGCCATCGTAAAACAAACAGAGTCAGAACCAAATTTGCAGGCTGCTACAATTCGGCTTTCTCATTCTCCTTCTGAAAATCCATTGATGCCAATTGAAATTGATGGTACAAAAATTGAAATTATGGTTGATAGTAAAGCTATGATTTCAGCTGTACGCTCTACGGAAAAAGTGTGCACACCAACATTAACAACACTAGGAGTTTCTGGCACCACTATGACTGAACAACTGTCTGAACAGACTAGTGTGTCAGTGGCAGGGTCAGATGTTCAACGTTGGTTTCTGATTTCTGATTGAACCCCTGTGAGTTTGTTGGGAAAAGATTTGTTGTGTTAATTGCATGCAAGCATTCATCGCACTTCAGAGGGATTGTTTCTCACTATTCCTGAGGACAAAGCACCGCAGGCTGTTCAGTGTTTACAATCTGTTACAGTTTTCGTTTTTGCTGTGGCTTTTTTTTCAAGATAATTTGGTTTGTGAAGATTTCTTCATTGTAGGTCCTGAAGGGTGTGTTTTGCCAATTGAATTATCAAAAGAGCAATAAATTTTTGAACAAATTTCATGATGCTTTGCCTCACATTAAAGTTGCTGTAGTAATTGGTGATGGTTTTGTTAAAGCTTCCTCAAAAAGTCACTCTGCCCCAGAGCACCTTTGTTCCTCAGAGAGAACCCTCGCCTCTTTTATATGGACCCCCTTCTGATTTATTTGAAGTTGCAAATGAGTTGCAGTAATCATTCAGCATCCGATATCAGACACTCCTGATCTGCGGTATTTTACAACACTGCAGCTAGCTAAAGGTCCTGTGCGCACTAAACATATGGTGAATTTTCAGGTCTTCCCTGGTATGTTACTGAGATGTGAACCCTCAAACGGAACTGAAAAGCCCCAAGGAAAGCCTGACCTGCCTCTTTCATTGGAGGAAGGGCAATCTGCCACATCAACATCGCTAAATTCACAGCCGAAGAACAGTGATAACTTGGCCATGGAACTGATGTTGGATTACGTACTGGAGCGTAATCTTATGAAATGTTGGTTGTGTCAGAACATGCCAAAATCAATGTATTCCCTGATTTTCACTCCTATTCCATTTGCATTGGCTGATTATCGGGTTGCTAACTGGAACAACCTAGCCTCACAGCTGGAGAACGGCGCAGAGAACTGCTATTCCCTTGCTTATCTGGCTGAAAATGCTGAATTTACCAGGTAGCGGGGTATGGCAGAGGCTGTGGTTGATGAAATCAATGAACACTACCTACCATTTGGAGTCAGTGTTTGCCAACTGTTGCACATTACCTCTGTTCAAATGTACACTGAATTAGGGAAAAGATACAGACTGTCTCTGACCCTGGTCCGAACTAACTGCTCTGATCCTTCTTTGGGGCTACAATGTGCTCCACAGCCTTTCACTTCCTCTGTTAGCGGAAGTGTTACTAGGGTACAACCTTGGTTCGGGACCACAGAGGTCATGAGTATAAAAGCAAATCTTCGTAACTGTTCAATAGCCATCTCAACAGAACAGACACCTCTGAGAGACTGCTGCTGTTCAGGTACATGCTTTGCAGAATGTGTCTCTATGCTTTCAAGGTGTAGACCTTGAAATTACTGAAGAACTAGAGCACAGTAACTGTTTCTGTGGTACCTGTTACCCTCAGATAATCCCCACTCCTGGAGAGGGTGTGTCTGGCCACATGCCTTACCCCCTTTTGCAGGGTGTTTGTTATTTGACTTATCTAGTTCCTATGATGAGAAGTCAAAACTGCCCAGCTCGTCTTGCTGCATGGTCCGCTGAAGAGACAGAAGGGAAATCTCCCAGTTTCCACAAATTGCAAGTTTGGTTATTCCTTCCTGTTCTCACATCTCTCACAAAGAAATTATGGCTCTTTCTAAAGTGCTGGAAGGTCATCTTAAATGTATCTAGCTGGGCCACGTTAGCAAAACCTAAGGAGCTGCATCTAGACCTAGATCTCCTTCTTGCTGCACAGGGAGGAATCTGTAAGGTAATAGGTACAGAATGCTGCTCCTACATTTCTGATGCTACCTCTGAGGTGATGGATATGGTCCATGACACAGCTCAGGGATCAAGGAACTTCCATAAAAACATGGGTTTGATTTCGATGACTTCTCGGGACAGTTCAGGTCCTGGGGAGCAGGGGTGGTCAAGTTTCTAACAACAATAATAGTGTTGTTACTGTCTGTTCTCATTCTAATCATGTGTGCAGTGGCAGTGCTGAAGTGCATTGTGAAGCAAACTACAAATGCTGTTGTTAATCAAACACCTCTACTTGTGGTAAATAATGCATTTCAACATGAAGAATATACTATCTCTGCATCTGAGGATGAGAGAGTCTGTAGACTGGGTCCCTTCATCTGTGAAGGAAGAGTGAATTCCTCCACCAAAATCAGATGAAGTAAATGACTGATACTTGGATGATAGAGTTTTGAAGGGTGGAAATTAAGAAAATAAGACTGTGATTCACTATGATTAATCTCTGGTGATTTATCATGATTAATATTAATGACTTGGAAATTATTATGTAATTGTTTTACTAAGTGTGTTCTTTTGATTAAGGAATTAAATTTTATATGATGGTTAATGTAAGGCTTGATATGTCTATAAAGTCATTAGTGGATTGATGAGTGATTGATTTCTAAGTCTTAATCAGTTTCATATTATAGCTTTGATTTGTTTTATCAGTATGTTCTGTTACTAAGTGAATTTTGAAATCAGAGTTTGAATATTATGTATCTTTTGATGATTGACTTTAATTACTGGAAACTCATTTGTTTGTGATTTATTTTAAAATTGTTATGATTTTAAGTTGTGTTGACTGTTGAATGTCAAGCCTTGAAGTGTTGGTGACAGATGAGGTGAAGACGTCTGATGGAAGTTATGTGCTTGTAGTCGCTCCTTCCTAGTTAGGTTTAGCATCTGTGTACAACAGACTAAGTTGTTATGCAGATCTCTAGGACCACTGCCCCATAGTTTGGTCTTTAACCTCTGTCTCCAAAATTATAGAGGGTCATAGGAAATTTTTTTCCCCACTAAGGTTTCATTCCTACCTGCATAAACCTTTGTGGCTGCTGGTCTGTTGATGATTTGATGATTTAAAGTGCTTTATTCATTGTATTTGTGACATTTGTAAGAGCCGTAATGGTTGATGTATTTGCTGATTCTGATTCAATTCTATGGATTTCTCAATGTAATTTTCCTTTAAAGTTAGTGTTGATCTTACAATCAAAAAGGAGGGATTTGTGAAGGAAAATTCCCCTTTAATCTTTTTGCAGCTGTTAACTGAGGTCACCATAAACTAGGCCTTTTTGTGCCTTGACATGACCTTCCGACAAACTGACACAACTGTAGTAGGAGGTTATACTAAGAACTCGCTGATCTAGTCAAGGTTAGACTGTGTCTACTTCTAACATTAGCAGACAAGCTGTCTCCATATTGGTCCGTAATCTAAATCTGGCCCTTGGCACTGCTTGCATGCATTGTGGCTATGTTGGTGTCACTTCTCCTGAATTCAGTAAACATTACTACAACTTAAGCCATCCGAGTCTCCAGCGTGTCTCTGTGTCTGCCTCCTCATCCGCCCCTGATTTCCACAACATGTGCCACCGTCTGTCCTTCCAGTTTGATCCTTTCTGCTGTTCCTTCATCAATTAGTTTTGATGGTATTCTAATAGATTAACTGGGGACACATGAATGTACTGTTTCTGTGTAGGATGCCAATCCTTTTGACATTTTTTTTACCATTGGTCCTAACTCATGAGTTTCATGTCCCATGGCTACCAGGAGCGTTACATGCAGAGTAGTTTGGTACCTGAAACCATTCCTGCAGTTCTGTTTGGAGCTTTACCGCTGCTGCTGCTCCTTGCAGTCCTGTGTAAATGTCTTGACCGATGACGTAGAGGGTTTTCTATTGATCAACTCATCCCAGCAATCCTTATAGTTGCTGTTCTTCATCATACATGAGGGTCCAGTGGAGTGGTTGGAAAATCTCTTCTGTCATTTGTTTTCCTGCCACATGCATGAGCAGGGCTTTGACGTCTCCTAGTGCAAGCTTCACTCCTGCTGCGTTCTCTTCCAACTTTGTGATCCATTTGTTTGCCCCTTCTGTTAGGTCTGGCAACCTGCCAGCTAGTCCAACCATATCCATAAAGGACCAAGGCACATATTGGGACCTGTCCACTTGCTTTGGTCATCAAGGGGAATATTGACCCTTGGACATCTACATAATCTTGATTTCCTTGCCATTGGGCTCCATAACTTTGCTCTGCAATACTCTTTCCATTTCTCAGTGTCATAGTTGTCCACTGCTCTGGAGTTAATTTTGAACCAACTTCCCCCTTTATTTCATCTGTTTCGTCTTCCACTTGGTCTAGTTGTCTGCTGACTACTCCACTTCCTTCCCTCAATTGGCATAGATCATGCGCCACCGTCTTCTATCTTCTCTTATTAGTTCTAATTCTGTGTTCTCCACATCATGCGACTGCAGAGTGCCTTCCAGGTGCAGCTACATTCTTTGTACATCCTCAGGGCTCCCAGATCTCTGTGTAGCTTCTCTTTTTGGTCTAAGTAGCGGTGGGTTGTTGTCTCATGTGTGACATCCAATCAATTTTTTCCCTGTGGACGAAGGATGCTGGAACGGCTTCCTTGATACTGTGTCCCTCAAGACTGATTTGGATCCAAAAGAGTTGTCACTATCGCACTCTTTTCCTTCTCTTTTTCTTCCTTCCTTCATCTGACTGTGGGCTCTTCTGTCATCGCTCTTGGACAAGTTCTTTCTGCAGTCTTCTTTGGTCAGTGCAGACAGGAGTCATCCTCTTAGCCTGTGGTGGGATGAGATGACAATTCCATATTGTCTTCTGACACTATCTTTGTCTTCCACATACTCAGCTCCACCCTTATTTCCTGTTGCTGCATACCATGTGACAGTAAATTTTACTTCCGATTGACCGTTGCCCTCTTCCCCTTATGGTTTTATTACTGGGTACTGTCCCCTCACTGTGTTCTTGGTATTGCTGTATGGTGGCGGCAGTGGTTCAATGGATCAACGGTAGTGCAATGGGGGACTGTTTCTGTCCTGTCTTTGCTTTTTGCGGGTTATGGTTTAAGTGTATGATAAGTCTTATGCTTACAAGTGTTGTATTATTAACTCAGACACTTAAGTTTTATACTAGTAATTGTCATATCAAAAACCTTGAATTTCTGACTGTTTGAGCTTGTCGTCACACCACCTTCTCCTGTCTTGCAGGTGTGCAGCACCATCCAAATCATTCCACCAAGAAATAAAACTACAACTCAAGCCAGTAGACAATCACAACATTTAAGAATGCATCAGACTTTCTGCACAATGGTCCATTAAGCATGCAAAACTAATTTCACACTGAACATAGACCCTGTATCAAACCCTGTCACTCGAGTGATTTTAGCTCAGTAATTTTGTTAGATTTTTTTAAATTCCATCCAATTTATCAGGTTCTTTTAAGGAGCCAGCAATTCCAAACTATTCTTACCTGGGTGGAGATCTGCACTCAAACATGAATTTATGCAGGGAAAACAAAAGATCTGCTTACCTGTCAATTGTTGTGACTGAGAAGCAGGTTGGTTCAACCAGATGAAGATCTCAGGCATCACGTCCCTCCTGGCTGGCTCGCCAAAGTGTGTGTGTGTGTGTGTGTGTGTGTGTGTGTGTGTGTGTGTGTGTTTACTTGTATTTATCCCTATTTTGGGCCCAGGTCAAAGGAGCACACCAATAGCCTGGGGCCCAAAACTGAAGTGGGGCCCAAAATGGTGGGCCCCACATGAGTTATCACTTTATTCTAGCTCAGGAGACTCCCCTGATGTGCCTACTGCCTTTATTTCACTTGGCCCACAACATGACAAAAATTGGAAATGTGCGTATAAGTGTGTTCCCTCTGGAGCGCCCTCTACAGCTGAGTCATTGGTATCGTAGAAGATACACACTTCTGGAAGTGTGTAACATTTCAGTCAATGAGATGTTTCCTTAAATCTCTAGTCGCGGATGGAGTTATGATGGTAGGTAGTAGATCATCTTAATACATTTACTGAAATGTGGTGATATTTATGTATATAGAGCCCCTGAGGCAGTGCTGTTACCCTGTCCAGTAAAAACATTAAGTTTCACGTATGTTAAGATGAACTAAATGCGGCAGTTACAATTGTTAGAGTTCAACTGAGACACCAATATTTATTTTCCAAAAGGAATTATACATAGCAGCAGATTTCCAAACAAGCATTATTGGGATTAACTGAAAACGTATTGAGAATTTAGATGCTCACTTTCTCACCCAAGGAAATATTAAAACTTTAATGATATATTAACCGCTTTTAGCCGCGCTAAAAATCTCCCTCATTGTAAAGTCGGCAGAGACACGGAGAATTGAGTGATTGACAACCATTTCAGGCCTATTGGTGAAATTTGTTTTTTTTTGTTGATTGGTCAACTAAACAAATGATTGGCAGTAGACTCGCCCATTCAAAGTAGTTTGCCCTCCCTGACAAAGTCTCCGATGTGACTCTGCGGTTAAATATCTTCGGTCTGCGTTTTCTCTGCACCAAGGCACAGATGTCTTCATATGAGCAACGGTTAAGTTTATTTTTTTGGGGGAGTTTGAATGTTTTGATTGGTATTGTTTTGTCCTCAGTAACCGGTGTCTTGCAACTAGTGTGCAAGAAAATGGTATTTAATAAATGTTAATGTGGCGCTAGCTGCTAACAGTTAGCATCAGATCACTACATGCTAAAAGTTAGCTATAGTTTGGGGGAGCTGAGTTGTTTATCTTTTAAGAGTTGACTGCATTTTATCCGCTTCAGTTGCAAGAAGAAAATGCAGTAATTATATTCTGAACTGGGGGGACATGATGCTGTGTTATTTAGATTAGATTAGATTGAATTTTAATTTCACGAATACAGGTATAAAGCCAATGAAATGCAGTTAGCAGAGCTGCAAAAGAAGAGTATTGTGTACAGAAAGTGCAGATTAAAGAAGCGGTGAAGTGGTGCTGTATCTTACAGTGTTTTCATCATTTTTGACACTGGATAATATTTTATATATATATGTATATATATACACATTTTTATGTACATAGAATATATTAAATGCTATATATAGAGGTGAAGTGAACAGAGTTGGAAATGTTAGTGTGTATATATGATGGTTTTATGTAGAGTACAGACAAAAAAATGTATGGTTGGTTTTATGTACAATGCACAGTCAATTGAATGTTATATTTGAATGTAAGGGCAAAAAGAAGTGACTGATGTGCATAAAAGTAGTGCCTTTTGATAGTCCAAGAGTGACAAACAAAATTCAAATCAAGACTTTGATTCTAACAGAAAACCTTCACTAATACTTATACTTTGATACAAGCTTTGATATGGACTGCATGAATGATGACATGAAACGGCATGTCTGTCTCTTACAGAGACAGAGGAACTTGTTGAATTTGTTGTTGAGGAATTTGTTGAAAAATCACGCCAGTAAATAGTTTCAGTTCATAGAGCCCGCTTTCTCGAATAACCCTCGAGCGGGTCAGTCAGTCTATCACATAGATATATCTAGTGTTTCATAACTATGCTCTGTGCCATCTTAGATATACTCTGGGTTCTGCTGACTACTCCAAGTAGATCATAAACCACTAAATATAAAAATGACTCATTGGAATCTGTTGATTAGTTAATTAGGAGGTTGTTTTCTTGTGTTTCTTGTGTACCTGTGAAATTATTTAAAAATTCTTTTCACAGAACCATAATGTTCAAAAGGAAGACAAGGATACGGTCTATTGATGATGCAACATCATGTATTCTGTCTTCAAGGGATAAGCCAGGATTTATGTAAAGATTTATTGATACTAACAAAGGTACGTGGCAGCATATGACACAATTGCATTTCTAAGCACTATGTATTTACATACACAAAGAATAAAATAATATTTAGGCTATATGTCAGGAGCAGATATCTGTTTGGGGAAAAAAATTCCTTTAAGCTGCTGGCTATGTAAAATCCATTGCAGCCAGGTATAGGAAAGTATTGTAGTATCTAATGAGTGACTGGTGTTATCTTTCCCGTAATTCTGGAATGTTTAGGTCAAAGGAGATTTCGAGGTCTGATAATCAAAGGAATTTATGACCCTCTTTGGCCTTAGGAGAGGGGTCGTATAATTGACAAACCAGATGTTAAGATAGGCTCTTATACACATTTAGCCTATGCACTAACCTATATAAGTGAGTTTTGAGCTGTAATTCAGAGAGAGACTCATCCTGGCTCCGAGTCGTCTCCGAGGCAAACCATCATGCCTGATCGATGCTGGTCTTTTTGGTAATGTTGTGTTTTTGCTGGTTGGCTGCACTGTGAAGAAGCGTTTTTTGCGGACATGCTGTGATGTGTCGATGTTTGGAGCGATACTTCGTCTAAATTGGGGTTAATTGCGTTGTCAGTGATGCTGAAAGGGGAAAGTATAATAGAAGAAGAAATAAGTATAATAGAAGAAGAAATAAGAGAAATAGAAGTTGAAGTAAAAAGTGTAGAATAGCGGAACTAGTAACGATAAAGTGAGCTAAATAACCATGCAAGATTAACGAAAACAGGGCCCGCGTCGTCTTAACGGTAAGACGTGTAAATTAGACGCTGTGTGAAAGTTAGCTTTAAGAAGTAGTCGAATTAGTGTGGAAAAAATAGGAAAAATAACAGCCCTGGGCCCAGGGGAATTGGCAAAAGGAATTGACAAGAGGAAAAGAGAAGAGAAGTGAAAAGAGAATGAGATTAAATAAAGAGAAGAGAAAAAGAAAAGAGATGAAATAAAGAGAAGATAAGTGAAAATAGAAGTTACAGGCCTAAAAGAAAAGACAGAAGATAAAGTTGGAGAAAAGTGAGAATAGAAAGGGCTGAGAAAGCCCAGGAAAAATTTGCAGTGAGCATGCTTTGTGAAGTGATTCGTTAAATGATGATTTGTTTTTAAGAAGCTCGGCCAAAGTTAGACGTTTTGATGAAAATAGAGGTAGATTATGAATGTATTGACTTTTAAATTTTAGGATAAAGCGCTGTTGACGTCTTTGGGGGTTGATGTTTGTTTGCTAGTGGTTTTTGTCTGTTGGGCGTCCTGTCTCTGTGTGTGCTGTGTGTTGTTTTCGCTGTGTGTAGAAAAGCTGTGGAATGTTTTTGTTTAGGTGTAATTGATATAGATAATATAGACTTTATATCAAGTAGGTATATATAGGTAGTGGTTGGTTACAGGAGATTTAGTAACTTATAAGGAGAGACATTTTTGCCTCTTTAATGCTAAAAACATATGAGCCCTTTTTTCAAGGGGACGTTTATAATTTTGATAAATATATACATGAGCCTCATAAAGGACTTTTATAAATTTGATAACCTATATGAGCCTCATAGAGGACGTTTTTTACATTTGATAAAACAAATGAGCCTTTTGCTGAGTCCGAGGAGGAGTGGAGAGATCAGCGAGGACATTCTGTTTATCGAGGCACAAATAAAAACTAAAGAAAAAAAATAAATAAATAAAGGGAAAAGAGGATCTCCTGATAAAGTCTATCAGAACTAGAAAGTGAATTCTGATTTTGCATATAGGCTGTTGATTGGGAGGACTAGTGTTTATTTTTGTGAATGCCCTTTGCCCCTGGCTCTGTGTTTTATTACACTGGGTTGATATGACCCTATGACCCTAAGGGGGGTTTGGGCCAAATGTTAACTTTCTGATAGCCAGTGTTTACCGGAAGTCTCTGCTGATTTAAAAGGCAGAGTAAGGAGTGATGTCCCAAGTTGGGCGGCGATAAATTTGCTCTTCCTGATAGGAGGAGTAGTGAGGGAGCCCCCCTCTTTTCTCTTCTTGTAAGATAGAGAGACAGAGAAAGATGGTAGAAGATTTAAGGTGATACTAGAATGAAACAGATTAAAATACTTGTTCTTTAGACTATATATTGTATAAATGAAATTGAGTATAATAGCTTTAGAATGCATGTAAGAGAAAAATGAGGGATCTGTTTTGTGGAGAATAGTGTGAAAGGTATGATAGATTTGTATCTGTTAGTAGTTGTTTGAAGAAAACTCTTGTGGAAAGACTCCTGTTGTGGTAGATTAAAATGACCCGAATGTTGCCAAATAATATGTACAAATTTCATTGAATTGTTTATTGCATTGTTTATAAGGATCTAGAGTTATCATAAGACACCGAACTCTTGTCTTGTTTTCCCTTTTTCTTCCCTTATTGACTATGATAAATGAGAGTTGGGGAAGATGGGATGCGTCTGAATTTGGATCCTCCAAAAGGACAGAGGAGAAGACAGCAGGTCGTGTTTCACACAAACTGGGGCCTGCGGATGACAGCGCGTACGGGTCCGGTACCTAGCTTGATCAAGGCTAGTGCGATTTTATCCACAAATTCTTTTAACAAATACTTGCATTTACATATGTGTATATACCCTCATTTATAGTGAATATTATTGATACATATCTAGATTTTTTCATCTGTTGCTACTAAGATCTTTTCTTAGTCTGGGGTCACATATGGTAATCATTTAGCAGGGAAACTTGGCAACGGACTGACCAACTAAAGCATCTAGTTAATGGAGTGTCATTGTTTCAATTAATTGTTGGTTGAGAAAGTCAATTTGGTTTAAATACTGTTGAAGAACTGTGAACGATAGTTTCATTATCTGAGCATGGTCCAGTTTGATTTGAACTGATTTGGGAAATGATTTGATAATTTTAAGATGACTTGGTGTGATTAGAGCATTGGGTGCTACATAAGTGACTTTGTTTTTGTATTGATAAGCCTTTGATCTCCTTTGAGAGTCTAAGGGAGTCATTACGATGTTAAAGATGGATAGTAAAATTTCAAAGACAACTACCCCCATTGAGGTGGTGAAGAAGAATAACCCTCTTGTTAAAGGTATTACAAAGATGTCGGAAAAATGGAGTAAGCGTTGGCCTAACATTGATCAACCTTGGCCAGTGGAAGGGACTCTGAATCCAGAGGTGATTAAAACAATGCAGGTGCTTGTGTCCACATTTAAGGTAGGGCAAAAGAAAGGTAGGAAGGGAAAGAAACGCAAGGAGAAGAGACAGACAGAGCTTGGCATTTTGCAGCTATTTGAGAATGAGGGACAGAAATTGTTAAAAGCTGCAAAAAGAAAAGAGGGAAAGGAGTGCAGAAGAAATGGAAAGGAATGAGAAGGAAACAGAAAAACTAGTGGCAAAGGTTAATGCACCCTTCTCACATACGGCCTCAATAAAAAGGCCCCCACCTTATGAGAAGGAGGTGAAATTTACTGATGTTTATCCTCAGCTTCCAGTAATTAGACAGGAGGGTAATTATCACATCAAAGATGAGGATGAGCGAATAGAGACAGGAAAGGCTAAAACAACCATAAAGATGTACCCGAGCTCCAAGAGTAAGAAGAAAAAAAAGGCACACATAGAAAGTAGGGGCAGACAAAGGTTTAGAATGATGGAGATGGGAGATGATAGATGATTTAGATGAGGCCGTTGGTGGATATGATCCAGTAGTCAGACGGATACTGGCTAAAGCAGAGAGAAGAGGAGATAAATCAGTGAGGAGAATGAGTCCAGGAAAGGACCACACTGATGAGAGTGAGGATGGAGACAGTGATGGAGACTCGAAGAGCGAGGATTCTTCATATCTTCACTCGGTAGCATCCAGTACCGGGGTAGACGATGAGAGACGGCAGGCATTTACAGAGGTTAAGGAAAGTATAGATAAATGTCGTTGGGATTTGGATAAGTATACTAGTTTAGAAAGTCGAGAAGTGTTAGAGAATCGATTGCAGGAGCTGCAGATATTGGAGAAAGAATTACAGAAGGGAAGGTCTCAAAAGATGAGCACTTCAAGGTATACCTTACGCCCAAGACAGGGGGAAGGTACCTGATAAGATGTGTCCAGTGGTTGTTCGAGGACAGAATTTGTACTACAAGCGTTGGTGGAAGGCAAGCGAGTGACAATATATACAGATTCTGCATATGCACATAATGTATGTCACCTGTTTGGGTCATTGTGGAAAAATCGAGGGTTTAAGAAAACGGATGGTTCTCCCATACAGAATCATCTTCAGATAATGAAACTGTTGCATGCTATGATGAAGCCTACAGAAATAGCAATAGCTAAGTGCGCGGCACACAGAATGGACATGTCAAAGGTCACACAGGGTAACAAAGCAGCTGATGAGGCTGCAAAAGCAGTTACAGGAGCAGACAGATTGGGCAAAGTTCTTCTGGTCACCCATGAGGTGGACTTGGAAGATAAGATTACTCTCAGGAGATGTGGTTTCAATGCAAGGAGCTGCTTCTACAATAGATAAACAATTATGGCTAGACCGAGGTGCCACTCAAGATTCTGGCGGTTTGTGGCGAAATCATGAAGGGCTGATGGTAGCACCCCCAGACCTGCTAGGTCTGATGATTCAAGAAGCACATGGGTTAGCCCATGTTGCAAGGGGGGAAGTTAGGAGAAATATCACAAAAGAGTATGGTTTTTGGGCACCATAATTGCTTGAACAGATTGATTATGTCATAGGTAGGTGCACTATCTGCACAATGTTCAGAGGGGTGTGATGGTTCCCCCTGGTTATATTCCAACTCCGACAGGTCCCATGTGTGAGCTGGTCGTGGATTTGGTTGATATGATAAAACCAGTTGTAGGAAAAAGATATATGCTAGTCGTAGTGGACAGATTTTCGCAATGGCCTGAGGCTTGTCCAACCAAGCGGGATGCTCAGTCTGTAGCTAAGTTTTTGTGTCGTGAGGTCATATGCAGGTGGGGACTTCCAGATCGCATATCCTCAGATAATGGAAAGGAGTTCGTGGAATGGTAAGATTGATTTTACTGGGAAAAACTGGGAATTAAACAGCGTCTAGGAGCCATTTATCATCCACAAAGCCAAGGAGTTTTTGAGAAAATGAATGTTGTTTTGAAAAATCGCATTTTTAAAATTTGCCAACACACGGGTCTAAATTGGGTATCGGTGCTTCCGTTGGCGTTAATGGTGTGTCATTCGAGCGAGCTTCGAGATTTGCGCATGACACCCCATGAGTTGGTCAAGGGTAGATGGATGCCAACACCTTGTTTGTGCACAAGTGGAAAGGGTCCGAGTTTGGTGAGAGTCAAACCAAAACGTTACGAGGACCAGGATTGAAGCGATCTTGGGAAAGTCAGTTCGGCTCCCATGTCAGTATACGGGAGAAAATAGTGGAGAAGGGGGATGGAAAATGTGAATCATAAACTGGAATAATGTGAAAATATGATAACAAAGTGAATTTATTATATTATACTATATTGCACTTGATGTTTTTGCAACATACTGGTTGGGGATTTCTTTCTTCCCAGGACAATATTGGGGAGAACAAGTTGAGGATAGCTGATTGTCCAGGGATCCCTCCAACCTAAATGGACTCAAATACTCAAACATGGACAGTGAAAATGAATGGAGGACCCTGAACAAGGACACTGTAATGACAAGATATCCAGATGTAGAATATCACTGAGAGGACACCACAATAGAAACAGATGCTGCAAAGGAGCAACAGTCTTATATACTTATGTTTTCCTACATATTTTTAAGTTTTTTTTTTTTGTTTTATTATATTGTAATCTGTGACATTTTGTACTTCTTTATTATACATTAGTACATGGGGAACATGAAAAGTGTAAGGTATGGGGTTTTATCTTCATTTTGATTGTTTTGAGAATGATGTTTTCTGCTATGATGTAGATATATTGGGACCTCAGGTGTTTTCTTTTTTTCCTCGATGCTCAGGGACATTGGTGTTAGGCAGGAGAAGGTCCACTGGAAGGTGCGATGGGTCGACCTGCCTGACTTTGGACAAATTTTTTGGTTTTATTTCTGAAGTTCCCATGTGTATTTGCTTACATTTTGTCTCTACAAGATTTTTGGAACCCTCCTTTTCAATTGGTTTGGAGTACTATATGGGGTTGCCTGGGGCAGAGGGAGCGTGGGAGAGTTTTCCTGTCTAGATTGTTTGATGGATATTATAGGAAAGATAGCTGCCTGACAGGTTTTTCACTCAGACACTCTATAGATTTACTATGTTGCTGAGGTTATGCTGTAGCAAGCACGAATAGGAGGGAATATCATTAGCATTCTGTTTGTGTCCTCATGAGACCTATTGTAAACATGACTTTGTCCTTTTTCTCTTTTCCAAGACTCCGTGTAGTCTCGAAGGGGGGAAACATGAAGTATCTAATGAGTAATTGGGGTTATCTTTCCCCTAATTCTGGAATGTTTAGGTCAAAGGAGATTTCGAGGTCTGATAATCAAAGGAATTTATGACCCTCTTTGGCCTTAGGAGAGGGGTCATATAATTGACAAACCAGATGTTAAGATAGGCTCTTATATAGGTTAGTGCATAGGCTAAATGTGTATAAGTGAGTTTTGAGCTGTAATTCGGAGAGACTCATCCTGGCTCCGAGTTGTCTCCCAGGCAAACCATGGTGCCTGATCGATGCTGGGTTTTTTTGTAATAAACCTGTTTTATGCAATCAAACCGGTGTCAGCTGAGTTTCCTTCATCATCTACACATCATTGGAGTCCGAGAAACAACCACAGTATACATAAGCAAGGCTTCTATTACAGAATTTTACAGTAAACTTAGGTGAAATGAACTAAACTGCTCTTATTTCAGTGGCATATTGCCTGTGTCACATCCTGTCTTAATGAATTATAAATGGCTATCTTTGCAGTTGAAAAAAATGATTAAAGGCTGTATTGGCATGTCCAAAAGTCTATGAAAGTGGCTACATCTTGATATTACACTGAATCTCTGGCTCCAATTTATTTTGGTTTTAAAGGCAATAGGCTATAACATAGTTTTGTATTGGTTGTACATTTAATTTGCAAGTGGTGGGTCACACTATATGTTAAAGGTTAAGACAACTAAATGACCTAATTCAATTTATATTTAACTAAATTTCCTCGTAGGAAGAGGAGTGTTTGCTACTCAGCCTATCGAACCAGGTGCTTTTGTCTTGGAGTATAGGGGTGAACTTATATCAGTGGAACAATGCCGGTCAAGACACTACTCAGAACTAGAGAGTACATTTTTGTTTGAATTTGAATGGCAGAAATGTCACTGGTGGTAAGCATGTAAAGTCACATGTTTTGTAGAGATTATGGAAAATTAAGACATGAAACAGTATTTTGAATTGTTGATGTTTGAATGAAAGCAGGAACATCTTTAAATCACACATGCTCGGTGGATCACAACAGTTATTTCCATTGAATCAATTTTAATTTGTAACTTCAGCTTTCACTGATATGTCTTGACATTTTAAGCTAATGAAAAGAGCTTTATCTGTATCAAGACTTTCTCCCATCACATGCCATACCATTAGATTTGATATGCTATATATTTTAAATGGCTCTTCCAATAAAACTGTGTGAGTATATACACTTTATGAAATTTCATATTTAAGCAGTTCAAAGTTTAATGGATAATTTTCTTATACCCTTTAGTATTGATGCATCCAAAGAAGATGGATCCCTTGGAAGATTAGTGAATCACAACTACAGGTCTCCAAACTGCACCATGAAAAAAGTCATAGTAAACAACAGGCCACATTTGTGCCTATTTGCCGTGAAGAAAATAGAAATTGGTCCTGAAATTGATTACAACTTCGGTGATTCAAATTGGCGTAAAAAGGTCAATTAGAATTTTTTTTTTTTTTTTAAGAATTTAGAGTGTAAAAATGTTCTGACTAGTACAGCTACTCTTATATTTCTCCAATATTTATATTGATCTGATTATTTGTGAGTGGATAGCCATGTGTTATCAGAGCTGTATGATCGGATCAATATAAGTTCTTGTATATTATCTGAATTCCAGGCACCTCCTAAGACCGAGACATTCCCTACACGTCACACTACCCATGTGGACTCAAAGAGAGATGATACTACCACACAGGTAATGGAGTAATGTAAAAATGTCATCAAAACTTTTTATGTTGATCTCTAAGTTATTACGGTTATAATATTCCGCTTCCTGAGCTGATACATGTCTAAAAAGGGTATTGTGAATGTGAAACACTGCACCCTGGAGTTATATATTGTGAGACTTGCTGATAGCTCTACAAAAGATCATGCCTCTTACTTAATTTTAACTTAAATGCTGTTTCATAAACAGTTTCCCATGAACTAACCTTTTCTAACTTGTGAATATCTCCTAATAAAGTACAGGATTTCTATCAGTTCTTAATGTGTTCTTGTATTTTATCTGAATTCCAGGTGACAAACAAGCAGGCTCCTGCTGTGGAAATAGAAACTGAAACTTTTCCTACAGATCTTACTTCCCAAGAGGATTCAAAGAGAGCTCATAGTAGCACAGAGGCAATGGAGTAATGTAAAAACTGTCATCACAAACTTTGATGTTTACTTGTACATATGTAGTTCCATTACAATGATAGGAAGGTGTTCACAATTTTTTGATAAAGCTTTTCAGTCAGGATTACTCATTGGGTGATGTGGTAGTGTCCAGTTGACATCCACGCGCGCGCTTGGTTCTAGTGTTGACTTCATGGGGTCCTCATGTATTTTTGGATGTTACATCAAAATTTTAGGATGTTACACCATACGATACTAGTTTATAAAACGTTGGGGGCCTCCCGTGTGGACTCCATATACTACTTTTATTATACTTTTTGGGCCCCTCCGTGTGGATCTCACTGCTAGTGAGTTTACATTACCTGTCAGTGTCTAAATTCATGTTATTACAGTCATAATGTTACACTCCTGAGCTGATATTTAATTAAAAAGGGTATGGTGAATGTGATCCACTGTAGCCCCTTGTATGTTGTGAGACTTGCTGATAGCTCTATGAAAATATAATGCCTCTTACTTAATTTTAACTTAAATGCTGTTTCATAAACAGTTTCCCATGAACTAACCTTTTCTAACTTGTGAATATCTCCTAATAAAGTACAGGATTTCTATCAGTTCTTAATGTGTTCTTGTATTTTATCTGAATTCCAGGTGACAAACAAGCAGGCTCCTGCTGTGGAAATAGAAACTGAAACTTTTCCTACAGATCTTACTTCCCAAGAGGATTCAAAGAGAGCTCATAGTAGCACAGAGGCAATGGAGTAATGTAAAAACTGTCATCACAAACTTTGATGTTTACTTGTACATATGTAGTTCCATTACAATGATAGGAAGGTGTTCACAATTTTTTGATAAAGCTTTTCAGTCAGGATTACTCATTGGGTGATGTGGTAGTGTCCAGTTGACATCACACGCTCGCTTGGTTCTAGTGTTGACTTCATGGGGTCCTCATGTATTTTTGGATGTTACATCAAAATTTTAGGATGTTACACACTCATACGATACTAGTTTATAAACGTTTTGGGGCCCTCCCGTGTGGATCTCACTGCTAGTGAGTTTACATTACCTGTCAGTGTCTAAATTCATGTTATTACAGTCATAATGTTACACTCCCTGAGCTGATATTTAATTAAAAAGGGTATGGTGAATGTGATCCACTGTAGCCCCTTGTATGTTGTGAGACTTGCTGATAGCTCTATGAAAATATAATGCCTCTCAAGTTTTTGCTAATGGTAATTCAGAAACAGTTTTCACACAAGCGAATTTCTTAACTAGTAGTTACCTCCTCATACTATTTTTTTTTTTTTTTTTTAATAAATTCTATTTAGATGTTTACTGTCAAAGGGTTTTCACCAGTGGATTATTCCGAAAGCGTCGAAACTGATGAGGACTGTATTAAAGACCAAAGTTTGACTCCACACATTGAAGAAGTTTCTCAAAAGAGGACGTAAAACATTCTGGTATGCCTCAGATACTTTGATTTTCAGTAAAATGTTGATAGGCACATGGTTTAAGAAATCCATCCCTTTTGATTGATTTCAATAGAATGTAATCAAAAATGGACAACTATACCTTGACATAACTCCCTTTTTGTAGATGGATAGAGGACCAGATATTTTTGATCCCATGTACGATTCAAAGCAGAATAAAGGGGACCAAACGGGTGATGAGGATTTCAGTAAAGACCATTCCAGTTTGCAGTCAGACAATGAAGTTGTTCCAAAGCTGAGAAGGACAAAAAGTATTCTGGTATGTCTTTGACACTCTGAATAGTAATAACTAGTAGATGGGCCGTCTCCCCCCAAAATCTAAGTAATTTATTTTAATACAGTACAAAAAAAAGTGGATCAATATATCTTGATAGTTTTCATATTTTTATAAACCTAGAGCGGGTTGATGTCCCTTTTTTTGCAGATGGATAGAGTTCCAGATTTTTCTGAGGCTCTCTATGGGTCAAGTGATGACAGCACAGAGGGCCCTTCCATTTCTATGTCAGAAGTGGCTCTGGGAAGGCCAAGGAGAGGCTGTTGCCACCCTGTAAGCCCCCTTTTTTTACCTCCCTCATTCTTTTTACTTCCTTCGTGTTATCACTTAAAGGGTAGCACCAAAATTCAACAGCGTGTTCACTAACTAGAGTGCCAGATATGCATATAGATGAGGCATTATGGTTGTGCTATATCATATCGTCCGTCATATTGTTACAAATCCTACCCATGATGAGAAAATTTCATAGCATCAATGTAGTTCCACTGTTGGTATTTATCCACAATTCAAGCATAATTTTCAATCTCAGAGAAGAAATGTATGTATCTATTCATGGTCTGGAAGTGTCACTTTTTTGGATTGATGTTGGTGTTTGCACTGCTCAATGAGCATGTCTTCTGTTTTTGTTATCAAGCTGTGTTTTAATTTTCGGTGGTGCTACCATTTGAGTAGCATCTTTTTTGTTTTCAATATTATTTCTTCAAATCTACAATTAGATTTATGCCAGGGGTGTGTGTTTTTTATGCTTTACTCTACATTTGTTTTTAGTTCCTTGATCTAAAATAACTTCAGAGTATATCTTTTTATTTGTAAATGCACTTGGACTGAAAGCGCCCTGAATGTCACAAAGCCCCCTATAGAATGTTCTTTATCCCAATATGCAGTAGACAGTCAAGAGTGCAGTCAGTTGTTGATATTTAATAACATAATATGGAAGTTGAATTATTAACTTTTTTTTTCTTCTAAAGATTCAACAGAGTCTTGTAGGATCAGATGACACAAGCGTAGATAGTGAAGATGAGTATGTTCCAAATCCCAAAGAGGAAAGTACAGACAGACAGTCATTGCACCTTGGAATTATCCCTGAAAAATAAAAAAAATAAAAAAAATTGCATCTGTTAGTCAGAGCAGAAGCAAGTCTTCCATTCAGAGCCAGTTTGAGTCCAGTCAGATCAGAAGCAAGTCTTCGAGTCAGAGAAGAAACAAGTCTTTAAGTCAGAGCAAAAGCAAGTTTTCCAGTCAGAACCAGTTTGAGTCCAGTCAAAGCAGAAGCTTTGAAACAAGTCATGACTCCACACAATTATTTCCTGATAGCAGAGTTGATGAGAATGAAGAGAAAATGGCGCAAACAAATACTAGGATACGAGTGTTTCAATGCCCCTTGAAGGGGAGCCATCTGTTTATGTTAATCCAGTTTTAAAGAAGGAGGATGGTTCCAGAAGATAACAAGAAACATCACTGCTTGTGGAGTAGTAGTCCAGAAAATGTCAAGACACTTGTGGCGTAGACACAGTGATAAGGTTGATGTTGCAAAAGCATTTAGTTTGCCAAAGAACTCAAAAGACGACTGCAGTTGGATACGAAATAAGGGGAACTTTGGACATAATACTAATGTTTTGGGGAGCCAGAAAGGCCAACTCATCCCATGGAAGCAACCAAAAAAAAAACTGAAGGACAAAGATTTATGCATTGTATTCACTGCTATGGATTGTTAAAAAAAAAAAATCGTGGCAACATTTTAAATTCTGTAAATACAGGCCTGAGGGTAAGGCATCTAAGCCAGGTAAAACAAGAATCCAAGCATTGTGTGCTTTTGCCGAACCTGCCCCAACTGGAAGTTCTTAAGTGATATGAATCAAGACAAGATTGCAGTTGCTATTAAGCAAGACCGCTGTATTCTAGAGTATGGGTATAGACTGTTTAACAAGAATGTGAAGATAATCACCAACACCAATATATTCGACAAAAGCTGAGAGAGCTTGGCAAACTGGTGCTAAAAGCAAACAAAGCTGAAACTGTTAAGACTATCAAAGAACTCATAAAACCTGAAAAGTATGGTTATGTTGTCACTGCTGCAGGATGCCTTGCTGGTTTCAGTGATGAAAATGGCAAATATCAACGTCCATCTCTTGCTCAAAAAGTTGGACACAGCTTGCATTCTTTGGCCTTGTTTATCAAGTCTGAAGGATTGAAGGTGAAAGATAAACAAACTGCTCAAGATACTGAGGAATTCATACAACTTTACCAAGAAAGTTGGAAATTTGACATTGCACACCAAGCACTAACTCAACTCCACCAGACCAAATGGAATTCTCCTCAACTCCTACCATTTACGCAGGATGTTCAAAATCTCAATTGCCATTTGTCCGAGAAACAGCAGCAACACTTGAATGCCCTGAAAAAAGAGCTTTTGCCCTCAAACTGGAAAGACCTTGCTAAAGTGACCCTGGCACAAGTTATCCTCTTCAACCGCTGGAGAGCAAGAGAGGTATCCCGAATGCCCTTGTCTGTGTATTTATCAAAAGACACATCAGAAACGCATGAAGATGTTAACTTGGCCCTTACAGCACTTGAGCAGAAGCTTTGCAAACATTTTGTACGTATAACTATAGTAGGAAAGAGAGGAGGGAAAGTTCCTGTTCTCCTCACCCTGCTCATTATTGAATTGCTTGATAGTCTGACTGAGAAGCGAGAAGAAACGTGGGGTGCTGAATGAAAATGGATACTTGTTTGCATTGCCGCAATCTGTCCATTATCTTAGGGGTTCCGACTCCATAAGGCAGTTTGTGAATGAATGTGATGATCTCAAAAATCCCAAAGCACTAACCTCGACAAAACTCAGGAAGCACATTACTGCCCTCTCAACCGTTCTGAACCTCAAGACTACAGAACTTGACCAGTTGGCAGATTTCTTTGGGCATAACATTGACGTCCACAAAAAGCACTACCGACTTCCAGAAGGCACCCTCCAGCTAGCTAAAATAAGCAAAGTTCTCCTGGCATTGGAGCAGGGACAGCTAGGAGAATACAAAGGGAAGAGTTTGGATGAAATCAAACTTGATGTGAACAGTATTAAGTTTTATTATATTTTAAAGGGGCATTATACATAATTCAGCCTTAATAGATATCAGCAAAAAACTATTTGCCATGTAAAGATATAGGGGAGTAATGGTGACCGAAGCACAGAATGATGTCACACTCCCGCGTATGTGTGTTGATATCTGAACCAACAAAGGGCTGAGAGGAAGACAAATAGTGCAACAACATTTAAACTGGTGTTTTTAAATAATTCTGTCTGTTTAACTTAGTTTATTTTCACATGAAGACAGTTTTAGCTTCAGCAGTTAATAGGAGCTGAGGTTTCCAACTTATTCATATTCTATCATTTACCATTTTAGAGACTGTTGACATTGATGGGTGTCAGCAAGAGGACATGGAAGGTATGTGTGATTTATTGGTTTTTAATTGGTTATGAATATTCAGTTATTGCATATGAATTATGTGCATTGAATGTCTGCAAGCTTCCATGCTTATTGACTATTTTCAGGAATACATGAATGGGTAATAGAATAATTCCAGTATTTTTCAGATGAGAATTCAGTTGATTGGGGTATCCTTAGCAGGTTTTCAGCCATAGTAAACTGTCAGGTGCTCCCTGTCAATCAAAATTGAGTCAATCTACAGATGTTTTCTAGTTTAATGAAGCTATATTATATCCCTTTTCCAGAAATTAAACCTGCACTGTTTGCCACTATATTGTGGAGCTATAAAAACAATGTGAAATGACTCTAAACTCATATTGTTCAGCAAATAAGGGAGGTGAGTTTAGACGAGCAAAGCAGATTGATGATTCAATTCTGTTCATTTTTAAGAGACACACATGCAATATATTATATTGTTTTCTTAAAATCTATACCCTTGATCACTTCAAACTGATTGCTGTCACTATGCCAAGAAAAGTTGTGCATGATCAAAATAATAATCAGGCAAGCTTTACTAACAGCTACTTCATATTTTAAGTGGCT
This sequence comes from Istiophorus platypterus, assembly GCA_016859345.1. Classification (NCBI taxonomy): domain Eukaryota; kingdom Metazoa; phylum Chordata; class Actinopteri; order Istiophoriformes; family Istiophoridae; genus Istiophorus; species Istiophorus platypterus. Next base: position 1,033,631 of record CM029133.1, on the reverse strand, counting down.
TTATCTGTCTTGTATATTTGAATGAACTTTTTTTCTGTGCCCAGATGCCAGTATGCCAGAAGCAGGGGGCTTAGAGGATGAGGTCAGTGTGCCCTCTATGCAAGAATGTACCTCCACATCATACACCCAAAACCATAGAAATTTAGCAAAAAAGAGAGGTGAGTGTACAACAGTGGTTCACAACCGTTTTTTTTGGCCAGAGCCTCCATTTATTATCCAGATCCCTTACAACGACCATCGATTATAATTGTTAATTGACTTCCCTGAATATTATTTTGATTAAACTATCATTATAAAAGCATGTATCTGGATGCCAAATAGGCCTAACAGAGTATCCCAGGGATCAATAAAGCCATGTGAATATAAGTTATATTTCTGAGCGTTAGACAAAAATGGATAAAAATGTGACATTCAGACTTTCATTAGGTCTCCTTATTGATAACAAAGAGCTGCCTATCAGAAAGTATTTATTTTCTCTCTCTCCCCCTCTCTTCTGTCTCACTCTTCTTGTGTTTGATTTGATATTTGAGATAGAAAAGATTTCTTTTGATTTGCACATTGCGTAAGCCTATATCATTCATATATACCAAGCCGGGTTTTTTTTGGTGTGCATTTTGAAATAATCATTTCAGTTTTCTACGTTTTGTGAGGTTCCTTGGCCTAAATTTAAAAAATTAAAAAAAAAAAGTAGAATGGAGTCATCAGTTCCTCTATGGAAGTCTCTTTCCCCATATGGTTACTTTTTAACAGTATCTAAATATAACGTACTGTGACTCCAACTTTTCCTGTGGTCTCAGGAGTTACTCTGTACATCTATGCTCTTGGTGTCACATCTTCAAGTTTGACCCTTTTTTGCTGCCACCTATTGTCTCCATTATTTCCAAGGAAGCTCTCCTGCATATTAAAAAAAAGTTTCAATGATTAATCTTATGATACAAGGTCTATAATTCTCACAACAGACTTTACTACATCTAATGTGCTTCACCATACATGGGTGTGTATTTCATGTCATCATATAGCCTGAGCATGTTGGTATGCAGACTACATAAAACAGTACAGAATGCCCTAGATTGACAATTGTAAACAGCTTGATGTAATTTCAAAAAGCTAAATGACTTGGATTCCTTCCACAGAACCCAACAGCTCATGTTTGGGTGTGTTTAACGACCCTCAGAACCACTCCCCAAAGGGTCACCCCCCACCAAGGGTTACATTCCTGGGACTCCTACATCACTTTAGAACTGAAGAAGCCTTTTGGATGAGAGGCAAAATGTTTTCAAAACCAAAAAAAGGAATCCAGTTGTCTTCAGTTTCAGCACTTAACAACTGGCAACCGTATACTATCTGCAGAGTGCAGTGACCCCCTTCCCTTTTGTCTTTCACACCTCAAAACCCATGACTGCACCCCTGGCTGAGTTGACCCTTTTGTCTCGTCTATGTCACAACCCAAGACATATGAATGTAAACGCCTTTCTTTCCTTTCCCTTGATTCCAGTTGTAATTTCATCATGTCTGACCACAATACCGGTCCGACCCCAAACTTTACCCACTGTATAACTGTCCCCTTGCCCTTCACTCTGAACTTTGAACTGGAACTTTGGATGATTTTGCCACATTGACAGAGCAAAAGGTCTCCAATGACATTATGATTAATTCCACAGCAAAAACTACCGTTACTTTTCATGGAAATCTGCCCCCCCCCCCCACACACACACACAGACAGAGACTGACTGACTATGCATTTAATACACTTAGAAAAGCTTGGAACAAGAGGCTTCATAAAACATGGAGGAACAAATCTTTCTGTTATAGGTTGTGTAAGAATATAGTTTAAACGGCTGGTCTAGACCCTTTTTCCCACCAAAGCCTAAACACTAACTCTTGGCATGGGTGGGGGGTCCTGGATGTCTGGATGGGATGCCCATTATTTTTTAATATACCTTTTCACAACCTGAAGAGTTAGCTTTAATTAGCACAATTTTCTGGTCCAGCCGTGTATTTCAGCACCACGGAAAGCGTCTGAGTGAGCCGTCCCCAGCCTGTGGCATTCAGCACCAAGGACAGAAGCAAACTGAAACACACTTTATCCACCATGTCAAGTATTTGGCAGAGATAATGCCGTTAATATTTAACACGCCTCCTTCCTTGTTTAACGCAGCAATGAAAGAGGCAGCACCCTCGTGCATGCTGCTCCACTGGGCCTTTGAACTGCCTACCTCCCTGCAGAGTTTGGAATCTCTGGGCGGTTCAGAATCAGGGTTTTCCCACTAAATCTCAAGCATCCCCCGCTGTTTCTTCTTCTAAAAAAAAAAAAAAAAAAAAAAAAACTAAAAAAAACCCCTCTTGTTCCAAGTTAGGGGACTCAGTTATTACTGGCTTACAATGGCTTAGGGCAGATACACACACACACACACACACACACACACAAACACACACACACACACACACACACACACACACACACACAAACACACACACACACACACACCTACCTGACATTCAGAATTAAGTAGACTAATGTTTTCCGTTAGTGCTTGGTCAGCAAACCTCAGCCTCCGTGTCAGTTTAGACCTGACACAGCCACTACATAATAAAGGCGGGGCATATTCCTGCTCTGTGTTTTAATGAGGGTGACTCAGTAACTGACAGAATGAAAAATCATTTTTTCATCATGATTTTTAAATTTTTTTTTTTTTTTTATTGCATTTAGCTTCTGAAATAAATCTGCCTTGATCCACAGTTATAGTTGCTTCAGTTCATATTGGTTCTTTTAATTTTCACTCACTGAAACTGAACTGAAACAATCTAAACATTATATTCTGTCTGTAAAAAGGGAAATGGGCAGCTCTATGATACATATCTACATTATCAGTTATAAAATCCTTTTAATTACAAATGATTTTTTTGCCCACGAGAAATCCTTTCAACATTTGGGGCATTATTGTCAGACAAATTCTTTTTATAAAACCTAATGAATGTCAACAGTTTCCTCTCTGGAAGCATCTAAGTCAAGTTCATTTTTTAAAAGTTGCAGGTGAATTCCTTTAAAATTACTCTCTTCCATAAATGTTACACTGTTTAAAAAAAAACCAAAACACACACACACACACACACACCTACCTGACATTCAGAATTAAGTAGACTAATGTTTTCCGTTAGTGCTTGGTCAGCAAACCTCAGCCTCCGTGTCAGTTTAGACCTGACACAGCCACTACATAATAAAGGCGGGGCATATTCCTGCTCTGTGTTTTAATGAGGGTGACTCAGTAACTGACAGAATGAAAAATCATTTTTTCATCATGATTTTTAAATTTTTTTTTTTTTTTTATTGCATTTAGCTTCTGAAATAAATCTGCCTTGATCCACAGTTATAGTTGCTTCAGTTCATATTGGTTCTTTTAATTTTCACTCACTGAAACTGAACTGAAACAATCTAAACATTATATTCTGTCTGTAAAAAGGGAAATGGGCAGCTCTATGATACATATCTACATTATCAGTTATAAAATCCTTTTAATTACAAATGATTTTTTTGCCCACTAGAAATCCTTTCAACATTTGGGGCATTATTGTCAGACAAATTCTTTTTATAAAACCTAATGAATGTCAACAGTTTCCTCTCTGGAAGCATCTAAGTCAAGTTCATTTTTTAAAAGTTGCAGGTGAATTCCTTTAAAATTACTCTCTTCCATAAATGTTACACTGTTTAAAAAAAACCAAAACACAACACACACACACACACACACACACACACACACACACACACACACACCTGCTGAAAGGTTTTGGTACAAACAAGGATTCCAAGTTTTTAGAAGTAGTTCAACTATAATTTACTACCATTAACAAAGTTTTGTCAACAAACCAGTCATGTGTGTTCCTTAAAAATAATAAGGAATAAAGCCTGATAAACCTTCTTTAACCTGTGTTCTTTAGTTGTACAGGAATGTTTATTTTGCCAGTCTCACTTACACAGTAACACCCCATAGATGAAGTTGATGAATCCGCTTTCCTTTTACCATTAACTAGATGTAATTAAGCATTATCATTGGGTCAGTTTGTGTCTGTCATTTCAGATTAAAAAAAACAAAACCCTCCCCTTCTAAAATTTAGAATCATGAGTTCAGTCATGTCACCTGAAATGAGATGTTGACCAGACATAAACATAAACTGTTTTCGGTTTAAATTCTTCAGGAAGATTTAAACAGATAAAAAATATCCAGAGTGGGTTTAATTTACTGTACAATCTCAAAATTTTAATGCACAGAATTTAACAGAAGCAAAATTAAGTTAAACTAAACTAAACAAATCCCAAGTAGTTACTGTCAGACTTACAATTACATTTTAATTTGTTGATCCAAAATTATGTTTGATACTTTGTCAATTTTACAGTGATATTTGCCTCAAATAATGACGGTAAGATTATTTGGAAAGGACAGACAAGTATTGTAGCTGAGGAACCGCATGCAGAGACAAAAAAACAAACCATGAAGGAGTTTAGAAGAGACTCTGGGTCAGAGGGGAAAAAAAAAAGAATTCTTCAGAAATGACTCATCATGTTAACATTAACCTTTGTGATTCATTTTAAATCTGTACAATTTAAAATCATCCAGAGTTTGTTTTTTTCCCCCCATCTTTAAGCCTTCATGAATTTGTCAACCTGCAACATATGAAAACAAAAAGGTCTATACATCTGTTGTGTTCTTTGATCAAGGATCATAGGAAACCCCTGTATTAAGGTCATTCTAACATCAGCCAGCTGGTACAACACATTGCTCTCTTGCAACACACACAAAATTCAACAAGTTCTCATGCTTTTTTTGCCAAACCTCCCATTGGAACCACTGTGGTAGTTTTAATCTGCACAGCATGAACAAGAAAAAACCTGATGCTATCAGGGACATTTGGGACAAGTGGGCTCAACACCTCATTAATAGTCTGAGGATTCAAGGAATTTAGTGTAAACCAGACCACAATCTAGGAGCAGATATTACACTGCAAGGTCACTGAGTTTTGGCTGAAAACAAACAATAGACATTGTCAGTTAAATGTCACAGTAGTAAAAGCAAAGGCAGGGGACCTGAACACAGACACACAAGGGTAACTGGGTAACACAGAGGAAGAGAAGCAGATGAGCTGAAAAAGACTGGTATAAATACTGAAGGGCTGATTGGGGAAGGAGGGGCAGGTGGGGAGAGACCAGGTGACTGATGAGAAGTGGGAACAGGTGTGATCAAAATCCGGGTAGAGCCAGTTATGCCTGTTTTATACAGGTAGTCATGGGCATAAGCTGCTGGTGGGGGGGCAGAAAAAAAAAACATGGGATGAGTGTCTGCTTGAAAAAACAGCCGGTCCCCAAGGGCAAAACGCAGCATGATAGCATCTAAGGAGAAAAACAATTATGGTGGGAACTTACAAAAGAAATAAACGTGACCTTGGGACAAAACGTTTTTTGTTTTTGTGAAAAAATTATTCTTGTAAATAACGTTCTTCATGAGTAAAATCTCCCAGTTCTGACTGTACAACAGAGATTACTTTGTCATTCAACTGAATTATTTGGAATAATGTGTAGAACTTGTAGTCATGAGTGCAAATGAAGCTGGTAAACCACCCGAACACCTCACCAGGGTTAAACATGAAAATCAAAAGGCAAGTATGTAGTTCTCAAGTAAAACTTATATATACATATAATGTGTATGTGAATTCATCTCCATGTAAAGGCCTCAATCTCTCTGACTTCATCAGGATTCAGACAGAGGACTTCCTGTAGTTCTGAAAGTTTACACAAGCGATGAGCTGGCTCCACTGGCACTACGTCTAACTTTTTTTGAGGAGGGGTTTGAAATCCTCCCAGACTCTTAGGTGTTTTCATAGCCACAAGTCAATGCAATTTCACAGGTGACTGTGAACTCCAGACTCCCAACACTTTTACTTGAGATCTCTGCAGTATCTCCAACTGTTTTCACTCTGTTCAGTAATCATGAGGGCATCTTGAGAAGTTCAAAGCTGTGCTTGGAGACATCCATAAAAATAGTCTACATTGAGGATTGGCTGTATTTTGAATGTTAAAAACGGTGGTTTCACCAAAGATGATCTACATGGCTAATGATAATACTGTTATTTGAGCAGGAAAAACCGAGTATATAAACCGAGAAACTCAACATTCAGCCCATTAAATATTTTTATTGTTATTTTCCTCATTTCATGTTAATTCATACCAAATGTTTTTAGATTAAGACATTTGCAAACGAAAATTAACGTCTGCTAAACATGGTGGAAAAAACTTGAATAAATGCAGTGAAAAACTGAAAGAAATTTGTGCTCTGGGCAGTAAATTGCAACAAGCTCAGTGAATGTCCAAAAAGTCATTTGGGCTCTGGGAACCATAAATGTGTGCATAAATTTTAATAGAAATTAGATTTTAATTATTGAGATATTTCAATCTGAACCAAAATGGTGGAGGACATTGCCCTCGCTGAGAAATCTAGTGCGTATTTCTTTACTAATTGTAGGGCCAAAACCACAGTCACAGCTTTTCTTTGGCTTTGTGTTAACCTGTAGGCTGGTAGTAGAGCTGAGGCCCGTCCTTACACTCCACTATTTTATCTGTGAATTACCTGAGCACAGACTCTCATCTGACTTTCCGGTTCCTCAGTTCGTAATTGTGTTGGCATGGGTTAGCATCCGTGAAGACGTCTGTTTTCTTGATGAAAAAATCAATGTACTCATCAGCTGTTTGTTCTGCTTGGGGGGAGACTGCATCATGCAGCAGGCGCTGTCAGCCATTAACAAACACCTGCCTTCCAATCAAATTATTTACCGGATGGCTTCGGCTCCTTTGACCTCAGGCAAGCTGTGATTTCTGGAATATGTTTCTGCAGCCCTCACAGCTTCAGGCCAGAGCTATTCATTAGCTGCCAGGTTTCATTACTAAGAGCAGATATGTATCCTTCAATTGTATTCCCTGTGCTGTGTTCCCAAATTAACTTCTAACAATTTGATCAACCTGGCCTTAGTTAGTCATTGCAAATGTAGGCTTTTGCTGGGATCATTTGTGTTTAGACTCATATCCTAACAGAACCTGCTTTGACAGCAGCAACCTGAACAAGCTCTTCCAAAAGGCCTGGATCAGACCTGTACGATGTTCAGGGGGAATTTTAGACCATTCTTCTCACAGAAATGCTGTGGCTAGGTAATATCCCTTTAATGTCTGGTGTAAACGTCTCTCTGGAGGTGATTCCACAACAGCTGTAATGGTTTAGGGTCTGGACTGAGTGGGCTGCTCCGCCACATGGATTTCCTTTGTTTAGAGTCATTCTTTGATAGATATAACTCAATATCAAGGGTAATTGTCCTGCTGCATCAACCAACATCTACCAGCTTGGATGCCACCATGTTGCTGCACCACTTATAAACTGATTGTTTTGTGAAAATGAAAACCGAGTTATGGGAACAATATTTAAGGTAATACATGATTGTTGCCAAGCAGGCATAGAGGACACGAGTTGAAGGACACCTGGGGAATTGGTAACAAAATTTGGAGAAAAGCAAGATGGTCAAAACAACTGATATTCCCTGAATGAATTGAAACACCTGTTTATTTGAACTAACAATCTACTGGCATCAAACTGCTGGTTTATATTATTTGTATAATACAAAGTGCAAAACATTACAGCAGTCAAATGAAAATGGTACCATATGTTCGAGGATTCCCAGCTGCCCTGCAGATGTCCATTTTGTCCAGAAAAATCGTCCCAACATCACTATTTAAAATTAAATCTTAGATGAAATGTAATGTTTTGAAGTTGGATATGATGCAGTAAAACTAAATTTAGGCAGTAGTGCTACAGCCAGAACAGCAGGGAGTTGGTGGACGTTCAGACCCTGACCTCAGCCTTATATGGTCTGGGTTTAGCTCAAGACTTTGTCAACCCCTAGAAACACCCCTGATGACGAGGGTGTCGTACATGTTCTAACCCAGAGCCTGATCTTTTCCTAAACCGAAATGTATTGTTTTTGTGCCTAAAGAACTGAGACTCTTCCATAAGCGAAACCACGTTTATTATTGAAACTGTGACAGTGAAGGTTCAGTTGTCAACAAACCAGTGGAACTCTCCATGTGTTTATTTTAACTACTTGACGGAGCCTACCGAATCAATGATATGAGGTTGTGTTCGGTTAACCTATTTCACACTCCCCCAGTATTAACTTCTAATTGACCGCTGCCCTGCAGTTATTACACAGACAGTTTTTAGATGGCATTTGTACTCAGGCTTTTGCAAACTTAAACACTGAAGAATTTTGAGTCACTTTTTAATATGTTCTATGTACTCTAAGAAAACAAAATAGAACTCAATGACTGTAGACATGGATGCATGTACATGTCTCTTATGACATCCTTTTCTTGGTGCTAATGGATCATGGAGTTGATCTGGTCCTCACTCCTGTGGTATTACACAAAGCAGATGGTGGATTTATCTGACTAAGACATGGTGAAGTAGTGTATTGTTAAGGCCACAGAGAAGGCTTATGTTCTAATACACAGGGGAAAGGAGATTGGAGTGGTGCGTAAACCGGCCAAATGCATGACTGCCTGGTGTCTGGACCTGACCCTTGAGCTGACGCTCTGACATAACCTCTGATTCATCCCCGGCTCTGAAGGGCCATGAAATCTTTTGACCACTGTCCCCTCCATCCAGCCCCTTAGTCTATCGTAGCCTCCATCCATGGCGGGTGCCAGGAAAAACAGCCTCCAAAATTGAGCCTCACTTTTATGCTGTTGACTGAAAATGAGTCCCACCACTGGCCTGCTACCTGCAAAGTCGGGAGGGATCCATCCCACAAGCCATCTGTGGACACCTCTGTGTTTTGGATATGGCTCCTCAAAAGAGACTTCAGAGAAACAGCAAAGGCCATTAAAATGCATTCAGCGTCCAGCATCTTGTTAATGGACAGAAAAGAGATGGAAGTGCAACGTTATCTGCTCTGAATTACATGCAGACCCAGTGCCCACTGCAGTCTGAGCGTCTGGGGGCTCTGAGAAAATCCCCAGATCTACAGGTGATTTCATCCTCTATTCAGTCCCAATGGAAAGCTCTATGTTTATATGGCAGGTACACAAAGCACTGAGTAAAGATGTCCCTTTTAAAGGGCAATCATGTAAAAATACTGCTGCAATTTATGCATCTGCGGTGCTCTATGTATTTGTCAAATCGACTAAGGACAATATTAATAAAACACTGTTAAATTAATGTTAGAAAGAAAAAATCCTGCATTTAAGATTTTACTGAGGTAAAAGTACAGAAGTATTATCAACAAAATGAACTTCCATTAATTAAAATCCATTTAAGATGGATATAATTTCTTTATACACTGCTGGCTAGTTCGATCTTTAATATATCATCCTCCGAAATGAGGTAAAAAAAAGGGCCTGCTGGCTGGATACTCTGCCTATGTTCTCATTTAGCAAACCATCGGGAAAATACGACACAGGTCAGAATTCTGGGCGTTCTCATTGAGTCGGAACAAACCTTCGTCCGCCTTTTCGCCAACAGGACACAAACTGCCTTTAATTATTTGAAGACTATGTCCATCAGCAGTCAGATGCAGAAATGCATATGTGTGCATTTATTTCCTGTCACAGGGATTTCTGTGATGACCCCTCCAGGGGTCTGCAAAGACGGAGAACAAAGTCCTCCATTTGAAAATTACAGCATCTGATAATTTACTATACCTTGAATGACCTCCAGTGACAATGTGAGGAGACACTGAGTTACTATGTGACAGGTATGTATGAATTCCTGAATTGCTATATGTTCTATACTAATACAATCATGAATAAGTATCTGTAGAAGCAAATGTCTGTCCAGATTCTGAATAACCGGCTCTTAACCAGACGAGCAGAGGAAACAGGTTTTGATTGACAGATATCACATTTTGCATTGAAGCAAGATTTTCCACTATGTTTCCTCTGCATCCTCTGTCTTGCGTGAATTCACAGAGAATATGGATAGCCAGCAATCGCTCAGTATACGAGGTCTGGTGGTGACAAACTGTGACAACTACACTCCAATCAAACCCTGCTCAGGAGGATTGAGCCTGTGGATGTGGAGGGTTCATTTCCCTCCAGGCTTCTGCAGGATCTCACAGTCTCTAATGCACTCTCATTTTACAATAAACCACATACAATAAGAGGAATCAGAAATGGTCCCAACACTCAAACATTCAGTTGGTGTGGCTGCAACCTCTGCACATCCCCTCAGAGTGCAAGACACAGCTTTTCTCTTTGTAACGCTCAAAATCTCCAGATTTCCTTGGAGGCTTTTTGCAGACAGCATCCTACAAGCCAAGATGCACAGACAAATGCTTCAGTCAAATAATCCACCTTTTAGACAGAAAATGTTTTCAATGTCATCTGTCATGTTTCACATTGTATGTAAATGACTGAAAAGCTTTCTGCCTGCTTGCCATGATGTCTGAATAATTATGTAATTCTATGACTACCAATGTCTTTTTGCACATTCTTTGTCATTCCCATTGTGTTTTGATTTACAGGTTTCTTACTTTTTAAAGCTTTTATTTTTTTTTCTTTTATGAACAATTGTGTGGAGGCAACATTAGATGTTATTAGCATAATTGTACTAAAACTCCAACCTAATTGTAGGTGTTTTTGAGTTGCACTGTGGGTAATGTAGGTTTTGAGAAGGAAAAACAATATATGGAATAAAAAAACATGATGATATCTCGGCGTCTGCATTATTGATTAGAATTTCGCTGTCCATCATGGTTGCAGTTTTAAATCAGTGAAAAATTATTTTTTAATGTGGAATGCTACAAGGGTATACACAAACATATTGTTATTGGACGTGGAATAAGTCAAAAGTATTTGTTATATCATATTATATATTATATTATATTATATTATACATAGCTATAAGACAGTGGTAACTGGTTTTTAATGCTGTACCTGATCACTGCCGTATTAATGTTAAGTTTTTATATATGAACAAATATGAGGTCAGATGAACTTAACATGAACTTAATGAACTTAACATCGTTGTTGCTGCTTTCTGATAAGTCACCCTTTATAATGAGTTTATAATTTGTAACTGATGGTTCATTAAAGGTTAATAAATTTTTACTAATACTTTATATATCGCTTGTAGATATTATTTATGAAAAGAACAACCTTTTTCGCTGCCAGGTTGTAAAAAGTCTCTGTGGCTGGTGCTTGGATACTCGCTTTGTCATCTGTAATTCAATAGGTGACCCACTCCAATGGACCCTGGGACACTTGACCATCCTCAGACAGAGCTGTATTTAGTAGCTGTTTATTAACCTTTACAACCAAAGCCTCAATGAATTGTAGTTGTAGTTGTAGTTGTAGTTGTTGTTGTTTTTATATTACACATCATTAATGACATATTAATCCTTCCTTGAAAAGTGGAAAACCTCATTATCTTTATCAGGATGTGTGAGTTTAAAATGGGAGCTTCAGTGTCTTAATGATCTACTAACATCACTTACAACTGCGTTTTGGAAAGTGAAATACACTTTACCTTTTTTATTGACAACTTTGTGTTGATCTTTGGTTTTAATATATATATATATATATATATAGATATATAGATATATATAGATATAGATATAGATATATATAGATTAATGGAATAAAAAACTCAAAACACTGAGTGCTCATGCAGAAGAAAAAAAATGTCAGAAAGAGATAAAAGCAAAGACCAAGAAGGTGCAGACTATAGCTATTAAAGCTACAACAAACTACAACAAAAAGTTATATTTGTGATTGATCTTCAAAGTCCAGACAATAAAAACATGTTAATTATGTATTTAAACATATAGAGAAGTGACAACTTAGAGGAAAAAAACCCGAGTACATGATTAGAGAATCATAACGGATGGATATGCTTCCATATAGGTGCACTTCATGGTAGAGTGAAGCAGTTAACATCCCACCATGCGCTGTGATGTGCATAAAAGGCTGTACAGGGCCTGTGTGGTTCTGGTTTTGTATCAAGGTGCAAGAGGAGGAGATTGCAGTGACTTTGATATAGGCTTCGTTGTTGGGGCACAGATGTCAGGAGCTTCAGTCCCAGAGACTGATCCACTGGCTGGTGTTTCAGTAGAGACAGTGGCCAAAGTGACATCTACATGTTGGTCTAACAGAGCGACGTCTGTAAATGGGGTCGGAAAGTGTGGTCGACAGTGCATGTTTGAGGACCGTGACACTCTTCCTCAGGTGACTGAGAATCTCAGTCATGTCGTGCAAAGACAAACACCACAGGAACTGAGATGTAGATCTGCCATGTCCTCTTACCCCAAGGAGGGAAGGGTCCATCAAATCTGTACAAAGTTGCTCTGAGTGATCACCTTTATCCATGATGAAACACTTCTATCCTGATTGGAGGGGTCTCTTCCAGGATGACAATGCCCCCACCCATGGGGGGGGGGGGGGGTCACCGAGTGGTTTTAGTAGGAAAATGAATTGAATCATATGCTGTGGCCTTAACATTTACCATAATCGAACCTAATTGAATATATCTAGTGTGTTTGTGAGTGTGTGTGTGTGTGTGGCCATAATTCACCTCATAAACCTGAATTAGAGAGCGATACCAAAGGTTATTCCGCTATGAAACATTATCAAATGACTCATAAACCGTAAATGAAGAACCTTGAACCGTCTGTGACAACTTCAACCTGTGAACCTCTGGTTTCCAGCGGCTCTCAGCATCTCTCTCATCACAACCATCATCTGTTTTTCCAGCGCCACAAGAAAACGCCCAGTGTTTGCATTTTAAATGTGTCACATGTCCGCGCATCTCCGGCCCATCCGCCGTCAACGCAGGGCGCAGTCGGCGCATGGAGAGGACCAGGGGCTGCAGGTATTTGCAGTCAGATCGAATCGCAGATGTTTTTTACTCCGATCCGACAGGATATTTCACTCCGTCCCTTTTCTCCCGTCGGGGCAGAGTGAGTGGATCAGTCACTGAAACGCGTGGCAGAACAGAAACGTCTGAGACCGTGAAAGTTTATTCATGCGTTTCCCTCCTCTCAAACTTAACATAGCCACCGTTTGGAGCCGATCAATGCGGAGCCGGTGGAGCGCTTTGCACGCCAGTGGTGCGGTCAGAGCGGGCTGCGAGCGGCGGAGCGCTGCGCGCCTCTCTCGGTTTTTACGCGCAGAGGGAAACGAGTGACCAGCCGAAAACCGGACGGCCAGGACGGGGAATGGAAATTACAAACGGTATCGGAATTAACATTGAAGCGAAAACTGCGTGGCTTGATCATCGACTGAGCCTCCTGGACAGAGGAACCGTCTGAAGCGCCTGATACAAGAGGTAAGAAGTCGCATTGAGCCACACTGTGACTCCTCTAATAATCACCATCCGTGCTGTGGATGCACTGCGCGTTTTTAGCAGCCTGACACGTCGCTGTGTTGCCCGAGTGTTTAAGCCCAGCGGTTTCCTCTGAGTGTCATTTGGTCCAAACTGATGTGTGATTTTATTCCTGATTTCGGAGCCTTATCTGTTCGCCGCCTCCGCTCCGCCTTTAGCACAGTGCCCTATTTAGCTCAAGTGGACTCTGGGATCCGTGCAGTGCTCATCAAGCCGAGTGGAGCATCATCGCCGAGAATTTCTATTATTTCGCCCCATGCAGGATCCTAAGGCTGACGCCAATGCACTGTAGGTTAAGAGATTCTCCAGAGGAGATGCACTGCACCTCTCTGCCGGCTCAACTTATTGTTTCCAGACAAATGAAATGCAGCTGGAGTGTTTAGTCAACATCACATGCCAGTATTCATATAGCATCCTGGAGAGGTTTTTTTTGAGGCAGACATGTACACAGTACAGTCCTAATGGAAAAAAAAAACCTACATGGAACATGTGTCAGTACCTTCCTGCAATAATCGAATCAGATGATTAGAACTCAGCAAAGATGGTCTGAGGTGCAGGGTGTATCGGCCTGAGGAGAATCTGCCACTTGATCACATTTGCAGCTTGATAACTGAACACTCTGTGTTCTCCTCTGTGGTGCTGCCCTGGCTCAGGGGCTAAGGACCGTGACAGTGTGTGACCTTTATCGAGACACTTAACAGTTCACAACCTAGACTTTCTCATGCTTCTTCCTCAGGTAACCAGGGTGTGGGGGGGTGGCGGAGGAGCTGAGTAACGTGTGGCCTTGTATGTCCCTCTCAGGGGTGAAGCGGGTACAATTTTCTTGCGGGGGATTTGGATGTGTGTGGATTCAGGTGAAGTAGCACGCCAAGCGGGGGAACCTCCACACTAATCCCACGGTCTACTAAGAGATGACCTTTGCCTCATGCGGATTAGAGCCATACCCTAATTGACTTACCATTAACCCTTCCAAAACATAGTTTGGTGTCATGCTGTAGGTGGCCGAGCTGCAGGAGTCAGAGCAGCGTCGTGTTCTGATTGTTGGGGTGGGGGATGGGGGGTCTGGGGACATTAATCTACCTCACTGTCCGTCGCTGAGTTCCCAGGCCGAGCTCCACTGCGAAGCTGCTAATCCCTCAGTAATCACAGCTTGAATTTGTAAGAGCTATGACTTGCCCTACCTCAGTGGTGCACCAAATGGGATGTGAGTGAGAACCACTGCAAAGCATGAAATGTACCATGAGGGACCCGTTATTAAGATTTTCATATCCCAGCGATGCAGAAAGCGTCATGTCGGGATGAGAAACTAGTTTCCTGCCCTTTTTCCAGCTCATCACCCGGGACCTGGTAAATGCTGGTTTCAGCACATGCTCTGTTATCTCCATTGTAATGCTGTTCTGATGACGGTATTAGTGCCTCTCCCGAGAGGAGCTGTGTTTTGTTTGCCACCCTGTTTTTTTTTTTTCTGCTAAGTGTCCTGTGAGCTCGATTGTGGCCAGACTGGTCTTTGGGCTCTCAAATAATACCTTCTCTAAGCAGCCCCTGGGCCTCTCAGCGGATCTGCTGGCTATAAATAATGACACATATGTCACCATGCTCTTGGCTGACGTACACTAAGCCCCATGCTGAGCTCCACAGTGACCAGCAGAGCGCTGCGTCTCCGTCATGACCAGGACCCGGACGCAGCCTGTAGCCCACCTCCTGCTTCGTCGGCATTCTCGTTCTGTCTCCACCTCTCTGACATCTCTGCTCATCAGCTCCTCTCCGCTCGTTCACTCACTCAGCCTCCTCCTCCTCCTCCTCCTCCTCTCCCTACATAGCCCGTGTAGAGATAGAAGAGCAGCATTAGTAACATCTTGTTTGTTTAACAGTATCTTATGCGCTGTGTGACGTCCACTCCATCATTGTGAGCAGCAGGAGACGGGAGCAGCGCTCTGGGACAGATTGAGACGAGTCTTTGAGTCATCAGCTCGCTGAAACAGCAGCAGGGGTTGAAACAACAGTACAGCACAGTCATGTACACACATGAATCAGAGTTTGTATGGCCGACCCCCTGTACACCATGGAGATGATTAGCAGCATGTTTATTCCCACAGGGGCATGGATATAATGAGCTGACTCACCCAATATTTCCATAAATGTCCTGAAGTTTATAAAATCAATACAGCACAGCAAAGTACAGGTCTTCTGAGGGGACATTTTCAACCTCAGTTTAATGCTAACAGCTATCATCACTGCTACTGGAGCCAGAAATAAAGCGGATGCCGATCGGTGTATAATTAGCTGGAAAAAAAAAAATAAAACAAACAACTCTGGTGCTGCCCTTTCAAATGGTTACCCTTGTGGTTAACATCAGCCACACATCAAACCGCTATTTGGTTATACTATGTGGCTGATTGGCTACAAAATACTGGGGGGAAAAAAGCACGTAGTTGAATATAGGAGGAAGGTTTTCAGTGGTACTAATAGCAACTAACTGCAAAAGGATTTCTTTGACTGTTCAGTGAGTTGATGTAATCGAAAAATCTGTCAAATTGTTTCTCCTGACTCATCCACTCATCACCAATGAAGGCAGAGTGAGTCTTTTGGGGGCATTTTGCCTTTTATTAGTGGAAAGTGCAACAAAAATCCCCGACCGGCGTCAAACCAGGGCCGTGATGTTTTCAAGCTGGGTGACTGGGATGTTTCCCGCCAGGGTGCTTCAACCTGGTGCCTGTCTTTGTCATTATTAATGTGCTGGCGGTTTTCACTGGCTGCTAATGACCATGAAAGGAAACAAGTTGACAAAATTTCCAGTATCAGTAAAAAAAAATTATTCAGCTAAATGACTGAGAGGGGGCGGCTCTGGCTTCACTGCTGAGGTTTAGTGAAGCAGACAAACCTTGGCTTCAGCTAGATGTAGCCCTGCCACTGGTGGCACTGTGCTGCCCCGTCACAGTCGGCCTGACCCACTGCGGTGATGTTCGGTAAGGGAGCAGCCACTGAATCAGTTAGAGCTGCCAGGCGCCGGGCCAGGGAGGAAGGATGGAGCTAGAGAGGGCGGCGGACAGCAGGGCTCTGCCCCGCCTGTTCGCCCTTCCTGAGACCTGATCTCAGACTCTTGTCCGCTGCTATGGGCGAGTGCACTGTCCACTCCTCTGCCATCGATCCTGCCTCTCCCTCAACATCGCTGAAGCTGGGACTGTATAGTTCTACCTTCCGGTCCTTCAACCTAAGTTTTCTTCAAGAAAAGCTGTATAAGTGGATATGTATAGGAGTCTAGTGTTCATACTCCTAGGTGATGTTCCTTGGCCAGTGTGTGTGTGTGTGTGTTCATGTGTGTGTATGTAAGAGCATGTATGTGAATGTCTGTATGTGTTTGTGTGTGTGTGTGTGTTCGTGTGTGTGAGTGTGTAAGAGCATATATGTGAATGTCTGTATGTGTTTGTGTGTGTGTGTGTGTGTTTGTGTGTGTGAGTGCGAGCACGTGTATGTGTGAGTGCTGGATGTGTGTGTGTGTGAGTGTGTGTGTGCGTGTATGTGTGTGTGGGTGTGTGTGTGTGTGTGTGTGTGTGTGTGTGTGTGAATGTGTGTGTGGGAGTGTGTGTGTGAATGTGTGTGTGGGAGTGTGTGTGTGAGTGAGTGTGTGAGTATGTGTTTGTGTGAATTTATGCATGTGTAATTGTGAGTGTGAGTGTGTGTAGATGTGTGAGTATGTGTTTTTGTGTGTATGTATGTTTGTGTGAATTTATGCATGTGTGAGTGTGAGTGTGTGTGTGTGTGTGAATGTGTGTGTGTGTGTGTGTGTGTGTGTGTGTGAATGTGTGTGTAAGTGTGTGTGTGTGTTTGTGTGTCTGGCAGGCAGGAAATAACATGCAGCATGCCAGGCCCTCTGAGCCTCCTCCTAGGTGGCAGAAGCAGCATTTGAGCTACGGGTCTGTCGTCCATATGCCCTCCACCTGCCTGAACTAGCACATGACCATCTGGGTGAGATTAGCATTTCCTGCTCCAAGGATTAGACAGCACCCCTCCAAACTGCACGCAGGCACGTGGTTATTAGAAAGGTTCCTCCCTGAGTGGTCAGCCCTATGGGGATTATACATGACACACTTCCAAACTAAAAAACCCAACAACAGTCATACTGCTGGGTCTCCAATCAGAGAGATGCTTTGTCCTAATACTGTCAAGCGGCCGTATGTGTCTGACACAGTTGAGTGTTTAGAATTAGAGCTGAAACAACTAGTCGATTAAAGAGTTAGTGTATTAGCAGAAAAATGATTTAAACCAATTTGAAAAAGTAATTAAGTTAGTAAAATTCCAACCATTATCTGATCCCAGATTCTGAAATATAACGATTTTTTGTCTTCTGTTTTAATATCTCTTTAAATTGAATTTATATTCTCTTTAAACTCTAGCATTTTAGAGAGTTTACATTTGTCATTACTGTTTCTGTATTGTAGATTAAATCTCTGATAAAAAAAAAAAAAAAATATATATATATATATACATATTAGCCAGGGTTTGATATTACTGTCAACTAATTAGCAGTTAATCTCTGGTTTAGAATGTAATCAATTAACATTATATCACCTGACAATGTAGACTCACAAAACCTGCTGTCGTTTTGTTGCGTCTGCCTCTGCGGTTATTGCCTCTACTGAAGTGGAGTTAGTGTACATGTCTGTTCCTCTTCTGCTTCCCTCTGCAGATGAAATATAAGGGCTCCTGCCTGTGCTCACTGTGGCTCTGATACTGACCAAGTAACCTGCTGGTACATGTCAGGGAGGTTGTCAAACATGTGAGGGGACAGTTGCAGGGGTTGCAGAGCGACAGACATGAGGCAGAGATAGTGCAAGAGGTGAGGCGGACACGAGCGAGGCCGATGCCCTGAAAACAGCGGGAAGTCAGTCACTGTCCTTTGGATGATTTTTCAGCAGTTGCAGCAGCAGCAGTAGCTGTGACACACAGCTCATGAAAAATACAGGTCACAAGAAAAATAATGGGGCTCGTGTTGTAACTTACAGCTACTAACTGACTCTGTGGCAACGCCCTACTTCCTGTTTGCATTCAGCAAATTAGGAGAACTGTTGTACAAAAGCTTAGAGCATGATTATATTATCATTACTATTTGATGACAGTAGTTATGCTCAGTGTCTTAACATGGTTCTTACATAACTGCAGCACTCTCCTCTATCAATTCATATACAGATATTTTCCCTGTGTTGAAAACCTGTGGGCATACAGACAAAAGAGTCAGCAGTTAGAACCGGGGGGTGATTGTTGTCGTTGGGAGAGGCGCGGCTGTTGTCAGGAGACTGTCTGGTTCAGCTATTTGGTTCAATTATCCAGAGGCCCACTCGCAGCTATGGTGCAAACTTTGAATACAAGAAGTTCTTTCAAACAACATCAATGCAAAAGTCAAATTAAATACTAAGAAATATTCCTCCTTTCGGTGGTGTAAGTCCAGTTTCCCTGTGGGAGGTAAACCTTTTAGGATTCTCTAGGCTGGTAACATTGAAGCTATATCTGTGAACCCCAGTACATTGTCCCACTTGACCAAGTGTTTTCAGCAGCTGGACTATGGGTGCATTGAACTTACAGCGAATGACTCTGTAATTTATTGCTCAGATTCCTAATTCACATGGATTTTGTTCCCGATTATTGGGCACATCATTTTCAAAACACTTAACAATTAACCAACCATCGATTGATAACACATCTGATAATCGTCTAAAATTTTACCAGGAAATTTACAAATTTCTTTTAAATTTACACCGCGAAGCCCAACTTGCCGAATGTGGTAACACGGTTCTCGTCTCACCGTGAAGAAAAATGGGAGAATGCACACTGAGCCTCAATAAAACCCGAAGAGAAGCTAAAACGAATCTGTGGAAAACATCTGTACAGGGCGACCGCATGGTTCTGGCACAGATGGATGGGGTTCTGGGGGAGGGCAGGAAACAAGGCTGCGGCATGTTGTCGAGCTCAGTCCTGAGGGGCTGCTGACCGGCTCTGCGAGTGCTGATGTGTCAGCGCCAGCGTTGGGTCAGCCATATGAGAGGGGATCAGGAATCATGAATAAATGAGCAGGGGTTTGGCCTGGGGCCCACGCTGCTCAGACGCCCAGGATCCAAACAGGATTAGGTCTGGTCCTCATGCACCAGTCTACTGGACACATCATTTCACTATTTATCATGCATCTCGTGCTCCGAAAATGAATATGCTTTTTTTCATTATTTATCGATTAATCTGTCTTTTTTTTTTTTGGATTAAAGTCACAGTATGTAAAACACTATTAATATTATCATTGGTTTGGTGTCCGGTCTCATGCTCTTTGCTAGCTGGATTTCCTCAACCCGCATATTGTAGCTTCAATGATTCACTGTTCAGTCCATGAAAGGTGAAAAAAAGAGATGCTGAACATCCATCTGACCAAAAGAAGCAGCCACAGGAAATGCAGGGCTAAAAGCCCTCCACTCAAGGCCAACCTACCAGTCATTTCAAGTACTTTCAACTGCAGCTGATTACCACATGTACTAATAATTAGTTTTATATTTGTTTTTTTTTCTTTTATAGTAGGATAATTTGGTAAGAAAAAATAAAAACACAAATAAAGGGATGATTATTTAGTAACTGGATCATCGGCCCAAGAAACATTTTTACTATGAGATCCTGACTTATTTAATCATTGATATTGCTACATGTCTCTTCATTTCTTTTTGGTTATTTTATTTTTTTATCCTGTTGTAATGATTTATGAACTAAATAAAATATTATCCACCAAAAAAGAAACTAAACAAAAGAAACAAGGGGAAAAAACACAATGGGTATCTAAAAAACAATAAGTGAACAATAAATTACAATAGAAAAGCTACACTCAATCAGCTGATCAGTTCATTTTTAGTATTTTCTGCATTAGTAAAATAACAATTTTAAAAAATCGCCTCTTTGAAAAATATGCTGATTTTAATTGATTTTATTGTTGATTAAAAATCCAAATGAGAGAGAAACTAACACCAGCAAAAAAAACAAAAACGTAATTGAAGTTAAATTAAATAAAAACTAAAAACTATGTACAGTGCTAAGTCTAACCTTGTAGTTCACCCCAGCTGCCTCTCTGGCCTTCACTCTACAGTTCCCATCCCTGTATTTTCCCTTCGCCATAATGTATTTGTAATGTAAGGATCCTCTCAAATCAGATTACCGAGACTGACAAGAACCCTCTTTGTTTCTGAAATGAGGTCACACAACTGCGGCAGAAAAATCGGTCAAGAGAAAAGCTTTTGAGATGTCATCTTCTAATCAGAATATGCTTTTCTCCTCGGAAATACCACTGTGCCCTGGCTCTAAATAGATCTCATGATGCTGTGCCTGCTCGCAATGTGAACATTCAGTAAAGCAGCTTATTCCCTGGTGGCAACTGCTGTTTCTTAAATTTCCGATATCTGGTAAATAACTGGCATTATTTGCTGGTGCAGGTAGCTCCTGTGGGATCCGACTGACCGTGACGGTGCAGAGACATGAAAGCAGGGACATTGAGCTGTGTGTCTGAGTCAGAGAAGCTTTTTCCAGTGTGGCCATGAAATGTTACAGACTATAGTCATCGTATTTACCTCGGCTTGGGCCTTTGTATCATTTTTAGTATTCACTTTGCATCGGTAGCCAGAAATTCATTGCCAATCTTCTAACATGTAGAGATAAATGGTATCAGTTTTCAAGGGAAAATAGGAAAAGTCGAAAGAGGAGCAACACAAAAGAGAAAAGTTGGACTAATTCCACAGAAACTTACAGCCATTTATTAATTCAGTTCTGGTCATTCATGCGGTTTTTGTTGAGGTTTCTATTAGCACCAGTTCAAAGTTCTTCTCTGGGAAAACTGGGATTTCTTGCCACAGTTTGAACACAGAAATCATCAGTTCCTCATTAAGTACACAATCCTTTGCATTGTGTGTTGTTGTTTTTCTTTTAACTTCAATCACACAAATCATTCCATCTGTTTTTTACTAAATCCTCTCTTCACTTCCTGTGTAATGTTGGCTACCTTTCTGAATGGAGCTCCACCTGATGGAAGACACTCTGGTATGAGGATGGAGAAAAGCTGTTGGTTTAACAAGGGGCTTCTCCAGCCACCCAGGCTGTTTTGCCCTCTGTGTCTTTCATAATAAGAATTATTTTTTTTTGCACGCAGCCAGACCCTTTGCTGCCATTTCAGTATGAAAAGTAACTTTAAGGAATCTGTGCAGTTATGGCATTGAGGTAATGGCGTTTCAAGGTGGTCAGGTTAGAGTATTTAATTTTTGCTGCTACCACACACATAGAAACACATAAATGGGACCGGGGGACATGCGCCCCCCCCACCAATATAAGGAAAAGGGAAATTTTACCCCTCCAAAAGTTGTCATCCATTGGTTCAAGCTCATACTTTTCTGTGTTTAATTAGTTCACTTGGTCGGGTTGGGACAGCATGCATTGTACTAAGTGTAGTGATGTAGCAAAAAAGAAACAAAAGAAGAGGTGTGTGTGTGTGTGTGTGTGTGTGTGTGTGTGTATGTATACGTGCAGCATGTTGCATGTTGTAATGAGGCTCTTTATCCCAGAGTTTGTTCAGACCAGAGAAGAAGTTTGTAGCTGTCGCCCTGAGGTCTCTGTCCCTCTTTGGGCAACTGGCTTCACTAAAACTGACAGTGGTGATCCTGGATTACTTGTACCATGAAGCTGGGTATCACCTGTCTCTGTTAACACTGGGCTGGCTGGTAACTGTTAACTGGCTGTTGTCAGAGCCATGATGAAGAAATGAGATGAGATGAAACTGTTTTCACTGGTGATTAAATGTCAGAATGTGGTTTTCAGTTGCTGACGTTTCCAGCAATGTGTAAGAACATGAGAGTTATGGCAATGATTTGCATCCATACACAACTAGATGTATCATCCTCACCCCCAGCCCTCCACACACAGACACACACATCAAACACACACACACACACAAACACTCTCTCGTTACCCACTCAGTCCCCCCAAAGTCTAAGTGAGGATTTTGCCCATGGCTACAACACTTTGCTGCTGTTGATTCGGTTTAGTTCATACAGTCTTCAGTGTGTGAGAACACGGATGCATGCAGACACATAAACACACACCAAAATCCTGGGAGACTGCAGGCTTGGTTCCTGAGGAAAGTGAAGAGCGTGGCAGGAAAGTGATGAAAATATGCTAATCATTTTAAATTCATCAATCAATTTCCAAGTGCAGCTGGGGAAAATAAATCTTATTGTTGATCAAGCTTCATTGGCTGATCGGATGATTGAGATGATAAGATGATAATTTGTTGTATATATTGAAATGGGAAAAATAATCTTATTAGTATTTTGTGAATCAGTCAGCATCGGGCTGCTGTTGACCCCTCCACATCTCCCCTACTGCCCTCAGCCCTCTATGCATTGGTCGTTTACCCTGTTACCTCAGAATTCCCATTAAGCACGGTGCACACCTGAGACTATTCATGGCAGATTAATCATACAGCTTGTTCCTGATAATTACTTGATAATGTAGCTAAGTGGATCAAATTCCCAAACAAATGAAATGTAATGAATCTAATTACCAAAAATGTATTGACAAACAGTACACCCTGGACCTCTGGGGGTCTGGGGCCGTGTGTTCCGGTCCTGCTCACAAGGAGAGAAACTGATCTGGTGTCTGTGATACCAGCAACGCTCAGCAGAGCACAGTAACAGGAAGAAGCAGCAATGAGGCACATGTTTGTTTATGAAAGACAAACAAAAGACAACACACCTGCTTCAGCACCTCTCAGTATCTAATGCAAACACACCAAGTTCGGCACAGGTCTCCACAGTTTTCAGTGAGTGTGAGTGTGTGGGAGAGGAGGCAAGTTGTCTGGATAAACACAGGCAGAGGTAAGAAGCAAAGCAAAGTGGAGGGAGGTTGATGCATGCAGAGAGGAGGACGGGGGGAGGAAGAAGAAAGAGAGAAGTGTTTTTTTTTTTGGCATTACACAAACAGACCCCCCCCCCCCCAGCCGCCGCCGCCTCGTTAGCGAGCTGATCAGAGGGTTACTGTGTCAGTGCTAGTGAAGCACAGCTGACCTGCTGTCACTCACTGCACCGTGGCCCTTGAGCCAATTAGAGCCACTAGCCCAGTCTGCCTTCCTTCGCCTGCCTCTGCCTCCCCTGCATGCTGAGTGCCAGGAGGGAGGAGGCTTTTACTTACAGCTTGTTTGTCTCTCTACTTCTACGTTACCTTAATTAACTTAATGGAAAAAAGGTAGATTGAATAAAAAGCAGATCCTGTTTGCTTTGGCAGAGCAGGTCCTGCTATGAACCTCTGTTGTTGTGTTGCTCCTGCTCCCTAATGAATGAAGCTCTGTCCAAACACTGTCCAATCAGCCAGCTGATTCCCTGCTCCCCCTCATTATGCATGCCCACACACAGACACACACACACACACACACACAAACACATGCACACAAACACTGACTTACACTCACGCTCACACATTGGCTTATTTTATAAAACCTGGCATCGGGGTTTTCCCGGTATTTTTAGCCTCTATTTCAATAAAAAATCGGCGCGTCCTAGGAGGATTGGTGAGCGAATACTTGTGGCCCTCAGGAGCCAGAGTTCTGGCCCTGGAATAATGTTACTACTTCCTAAAGCACTTGACAGCCTTGCCCTCCTTTCCACTAACATTCCATTTTTATCAGTGACAAATACCCACTGTCACGGTCTTAAAGTGTCTGGTCTCGTTTGTTGTTGGACAAAATTAAAGCCTCCCTCTCCAGAAAGGCACACCCCCGACGAGGCACTTGCAGGGAACAGATAAACGTGCCTGCAGAGTTACCACTCCAAAACATATTTATGCTTACTGTTTATGGATTTCAGTAGTAGTGATAGACCCATATTAAGAGATGTCATCCCAGAAACATAAATTCAATTAAGTTTTTTTCATGATAGATTCATTATTTTGTACATTTCCACAGCACTAATTCAGACCTATATCCACTAATTATTGTCAGTCACATTACTTTGCTGTTTCTTTCTCTGTTAAGGTACTTTCAGCGAAACTCAACACTTGCACATATGCTTCATTCATTTGTTGAGCTCATTATTCAGTCAGCCACTGAATAATCAAATAAACTCTAAGAAAAAAGTGGAAAGTGATAAGGAGTGAGACCACTAAAATAAAAGGCTGCTCATCTTTCCATTTTCCTGTAGGCTTTTAATTTGAAACAGTACAGGAAATCTTAGGTCTGATTGAAAGCAACTTAATGTGGAATGAAATAACAGCGATGTAGAAATGATTGAGACCAATTAGTGAGTTAAAATGATGCATCCCTTGAAGAGGGAAGTGAAGGTCTATTACGTGCTGCTGTTACCGTAGTTTACCATGGAATCAAGGGGCAGCTGAGTCCCAGGTGACTGAGGTGAGTAGGTGAAGTAAGACACAGAAGTGGTGGTGAGTAAGACATGATTTGTGCTGATGTAATGATGATGTAAATCCACACTACGGTGACTTAACCGCTGTCACAAAACCTGTTGGCCTTGTTCGTTTGTCTAGGCCACGTCACAGCTCATAGCTGACTGTAACAGTAATTGTCCCTGTTTCTTGAGTAAGTATCTTCCACAGTCTTTCATAGTGAGCCGTGACGTTCTTTTCCTTTAGTTCTTTGTTTTTGTTTTGTCTGAGTTCTTTTGAAGTGGTAGATACAACCAAAAACAGAGGGAGACCATCTGTAATGAGGCTGACATCACGTTTTGATGTTCTCGGCCTGCTTCTTCTTAACTCCTTTTTTAAAGCTACTCATTGAAAAACTCAGCTGAAGCAGACAGACCCCTAGATGTCCAGCTCACAGGCTCAAGACATTTCAAACCTTGGTATTTTGCATTGCATCATATTTTTTGCTTCTAATTGTGAAAAAAAAAAAAAAATACATAGAGTTTTTGATTTTACAAGCTTGTGGTATAACATGAGCCTAATGACCAAGTGTTATGTGGGAGTGCAAACTCAGAGCCAGAGCCTGTTTATAGTAATTTTGCTCACACAGATGCATTGTGTAATTGATCTGCTCACTGCATAGCTGTTGATGTGAGACAAACCCTGAAAAGAGGACGGAGGAGCCCAGGGGACTGGAGCAGCGAAAAAAAAGGAAAGGCTTTGAAGTGAGGCTAACGGTGGAGGAAGAAATCAACCTACATACTGTACAGTACAGCACAGCCAGGAGCACGTGTGACTGCTATTCATGGCACATGGCTGTGTGTGGGCCTGTGCTCTGCATCTGCTATTGTGACTGTACCACATGAGCATGGTAATAATAAAATCCATACTGGTGCTTCGCATGCACTCATGTTGGAGTCGTGTTCTCGAGTGGCAGTCAGGACCTTTATTTACCTCGACGGCAGAGATTTTTATTTACGGCTGATTTAACTAAGAGTTGATAAGGAGACATGCCATTTTTTCTAGTTTCCTCTGTTCCGAGGTCGGTGCAAACTGAAAACATCACTTATGTTTGCCTATTGCCATGATATATTAAGTGTAATGTACATTTCCAAATGTCTTTACCCGCACTCTGCTGTTTTTGCTTTCTAACAGAAATACTGCTTTCAATCACCAGTCGCTCACACTTTGTTCTAATAAATAACAAATTTAGATTAACATTAGATGCTTTTGTCCAAAGTGACGAGTGAGGGTCAAGACTGAAGATTCAGAGAAAAGTGCTAAGCATCAGATCTATTTAAAAGACAAAGTGTGAGGGGATCAGGTCTAGTAGTGCAAACTAAGCGCTAGTTAGGCACATTAGGGGGTTAGAGGTGTTAGAAGACGAGGTGTTACAAGAAGAGATGAGTCTTAGAGTTTCTTAAAGATAGGAATCGAGCTTCCAAAGGACGTCCCTCTCTGTCAGGGAACCGCAGTTGAGAACAGTCCGGACCGCAATGCCTTGTGTTCAGGGACGGCACCGTGAGACGACACTCCTCAGAGGAACCCAGTGGCCGAGAAGGAGCATAAGCCTCCATGGCTGAGTTCAAGTGGCTGAGTGCACTCTGTAGGCAAATGTTAGTGACTTGAATTTGATGCGGGTGACCGTGGGCAGCCTGTGGAGGTCGATGACACAACACTGTCTGCACACATGCCTCAGAGTTAACCTTCTCCTAGTGTAATCCTGGTAAAAATCTGCAGGGTTTGTTGGCTCAAATCCCAGTAGATTAGCAGTGATCGAAAATGGCCAAATGGAACTGAATGAGAGTAATAAGCCAACTAAGGCAGTGTTTCTTTTAAAGAGAAACTCAGAGCAGCGGAATGGTGAGGATGTCAGTGCAACGAGCGGCCTGTGGGAAGCACGAGCATAAATGACAAGAAGAGCGACAGCATCGGTGCCTTCGGCAAATGCCCCCAAACCACATGTTTATGTTCGAGTGACAAAGCTGTCGTGACAAAGTGCTCATGTTAGTGATGACGAGAACAAAGACAGAAGTCAGCAACATTGTTATGGAGCAATAGAGTCTGCATAGGAATGAGGTGGTGCTGGATGGATGGGTTGACTAAACATCCAAGAAGGGTCCCCTAGCCTTAACTAAGATCTTATTCTAAACCAGAAACATCTTTCCTTGAATGTAACCAGGTTGTTCTGCGACTCCAAAGCTCCATCACAGTGTAGTCAAATCAGTGACTCGTAACCCTCTCGGGGGACAGAGACAGACGCTGACCTCCTCTCTATACCTGGCCTCTATTTGTTTCTGCTTCCTGTTATTTGAGACTCAATGAGCACTGGCTTTTACAAGAGAATTTATAACACTTTGATAATTTTAAGGTCTAAGTGCTGGTTTGTCAAGTAAAGCATTCTGAATGTGACATTTTGATTTATTGTAGTGTCATCTACAACCAACAACCAACAGTTTCCTGTTAACTACCAAACACAGAATAATCACACATGTTAAATGTGTTGCTTAGTGTAATTAGAGTCACTAATGTATAGAGTTGTCAGGCAAAGGAAAAATAACACAACAATTCTCTCAAGTCCTTTTTACCTTTGTGCTGTAAAATGTTTCATCAGCCATTTCTCCATGAGCCTGAATAAGGCACTCCCTGCCTCCTCACTCTCCTTAGCACATGCTGACTAGTTTCTGTTGCAGAAATAGGATGTTGGCTTGTTTTTTCTGTTTGTCTTCATTTTTTTGTTTGGTTTTTATTTTATAATACAGCCACATGTAGCCAGACTTAAAAAGGAAAAGGAAAAGATGTCTCACTGTAGTGCAAACTGTAAACCTCTGTCGTCAGGAAAAGATGTCTCACTGTAGTGCAAACTGTAAAACCTCTGTTGTCAGGATGCTCTCATCATCTGAGATGCATTTTTAAAAGGTGATTACTCACTCACTTAAACTGGAACAGCGTGGTGTGGTGCAAAAGTCCCTCAGGTTCTGGCACTCCATCTTCTCAAGCACATTAGGGTAGCTCGCCGCCTGCTGAAAGTACATTTACATTTATATTGACATTGAATCTTTCGTCCGACCCTTCAGGAAGGATGACACTGAGGCCTTGGTGCAGAAGGAAACCTCGAACTTCGGGCTTAGTGATAGATCCACTCAAGAGTGCAAAGGGGTCAGGTAAATATATGCATGGTCAAAGAAAGGCACAAAGCACGGCTGTGCAATTTGCACACTCCCAAGGATTGTTTTGGTCACATTTTCAGTATTAAAAAGAAATGAATGAAGATGTAGAGTCCACAGCTTCACTCTCAGGCTCTCATGCAATTCTGAATTGTGCTTCCTCAGATTTTAGGGGTTCATATCCATGTTGGTTAATCATGTCTAACAAACTAAAAGCAGTGATGAAAAAAAACCATACACACACCGAAACTGACCAAAGGTTTGTCGTTTGTTTCAGGACTCTTGCATGTCAGCTCATTGGGAGCAGGAAAATTCAATATAATATTTCTTTTCTGTCAAGGATATCGCTATAGCATGTGCTAAAGGGTTTTGAGAAGAGATAGTGAATATATTGGTAGAAGGATACTGAGTTTTGAACTGCCAGGCAGGAGGCCTAGAGGAAGACCAAAGAGGAGGTTTATGGATGTAGTGAAAGAGGACATGAAGGTAGTTGGTGTGAGTGAAGAGGACGCAGAAGACAGGGTTAGATGGAGGACACTGATTCGCTGTGGCGACCCCTAAAGGGAAAAGCCGAAAGAAAAAGAAGAAGAAGATGTGCTAAAGGGTTTTGAGGTCATTTCCATCTTAAATATGGCAACAGTGATTTGGAAATAATCAGGTTTGCTTAAACAGTTTCATCCATTTACAGTCTCCAGTTTCTTGTACTTTGTTGTTATTTTTGGATTTGCCATTAAACTACTATCAGTGAGTGGATTTCATCTGCACAAAAATCCCAAATTTGATGTGTAGTGGTGACGCCACTCATACAAAAACGATCAGCTGAGATGTTCAGAAACCAAGACAAGCCTGAGACCCTGATGCTGTCAGCCAGGTTTGTAATGAGATTGTTACAAAAAGAGACTCAAAACCAGCACACGCAATGCTTCCTGCGCAGGTTCTTCACACTACCTTTTCTGGTCGGATATTAATGTTGTTATTTGGACATGATAACTAGTTGAACCTCCTCTGGCAGCAGTGACGTGAGTAACCAGACCTGTGCTGTACTCAGGAGGGATTTTAGACTGTTCTTCCTACAGGGCTGCTCAAGACGCTTCTATAGTTTCTCTGTTGGGTTAAGGTCTGGACTCGGACTGGGTTGCTCCAAAAGGTGGATTTTCTTTTTGAAGTCATTCTGTAGTAGATTCACATCAGTGTTTAAGTTCATTGTCCTGCTGCATACCTTAATCACACTGGAGCAAAGCTCAAAACAACACAACACTCACGTCACTGAACGACACGATGGGATGAAGTTTTCATGTTGGTGCAGTTTTTTTGTTCTTCCCAAACAATTAAACCTTAGCTTCATCAGTCAAGCTAAACATTGTGGAGAGTCAAGCTGCTCTTTGGCAAACTTCAGGTACAGAGTTTTTTTGTTTTTTTTTGGAGAACAGCAGCTTCCTCCAGGTCCTGCCATGGACTCCAGGCTCCATGATGTGTGTATGATAGACTCATGAACAGAGATGTTAACCAGCTCCACTGATTCCTTTGAGCCTCTGTTACTGAGGGCCTCTCTTTCACCTCACTGATCTTTCTGTCTTTGGAGTCATCTCAGCTGGACGTCCACCTTTAAGGAGAATGGCCACAGAACTAAACTGTCTCCATTTATAAACAGTTTGAGTGTGGACTGATGAAGATCTGAACTCTCAGAGACGACTCCGTGAACCTTTCTAGCTCCATGAAAATCATCAGTTCTTGGTCCTGACTCTTCTGAGATTGTAACTCGATCAAGATCTGAAAATATTTTCAGTCAAATTTATGCATAAATGCAGGTAATTTCATTGGGTTGGCTAATTTTTTTCTTGCCACTGTATAAGAATTTATGAAGTCTCTAATGTGTTATCCATCCAGGATCAAGGAAAGTACAAGGATCGGCCTGCGTGTTGTTTCTGTATGTAAATAATATATTCAGGACAGCGGTGACTGTGATGTTAGCGTTTGCTGTCAGAGCGAACTGCAGCGATTCCTCCAGGATCGCTCTGACAGGGCTGGAGTCGGACCTCTGGCCCACATTAGGAGTCCAAACAGCAAAGACATATGTGACACAGACATTTGAGCATTTTCGCTGACATGTCACCGAGGACGGTTTGGGGGATAAGTCCCCTTCTCCCTGATGCAGTGGCCTGCCATCCAGGCCTGGGTTGGCTGCCAGCTTTCTGGATTGGCCCAGATCAGCACAGTGTGTTTAATTCAGTAAATGAAGGATCAGAGGAGCAGAATTACTGTCTGAATGTTGATATCTGATACATCTTGGTCACATACAACACAGCAGTTGTGAGGTGACGGTCTAGTCTTGGATACAGTGTAGATAGTTTGATGCGCAACGTGGTTTCAGTTTTGGATGCTCAAAAGTTAATATATCATGTTGTTAGGATGTTTGAAAAAAAGGTTTTATGAGGTTTTATAAATGCTTTAAATGAATGATTAGAGGGCCAGAAGTATTTGGACAGTCATCATCAGTCCACTATAGCAGTTTGCTTAATACATATCCTAAAGCATGTGTGTAGATTTTCCTGACACTGTCCTGTTTGAACACAAAATTGCAGGAGGAAGAATGTCAGAGATGGGTTGTGTATCCATGCAGTGTTGACAACTCCCTTCCAGTTGAGCTTTTATCCACTCTTTGCAGCTCAATCACAAAAAACCCCAAAACAAATGGTTAAGACATGACACTACATTGTAGGTTATTGCAACATGGGTCTAAGTCTTATTAGTTGTAACAGCACTGTACTCTTCAAATTAATTACTGAGTTCTGGGAACATGTTGACATTACTACAACAAATTACAGCAAGGAAAGCAAGTTGGAGCATGATTTTTTTTCATTCCGTAAATTGCAGTGGATGTTTACAACAGATATTTGTGGTAATAATTTGAGGCTTCCTCTTCATTTTCTTTTATAAATAAGCTTGGCCACAACCTCTCTGAATGCTAATGTTTATTTCCCTTTCTGACTTATTTTTCTTCCCAGATCTCAGCAATTAACTTGTTGAGTACAAGGTAATTATTCCTACTGGTAATCATTACTTTGAAAATAAAAATGGAAATACCCATTGAGCAAACGATTTTTTTTTTTTAAACCTGAGAAGTCTTTGGACTTTAAAAGTGACTTGAGAAAAAAAAAATTGAAAGATTTGCAACCAAACTTTAATACCACAAACTCATGACTCCATGCAGACAACTGTTTGGCCTCGTGGGGGCAGAGAGAGGAGCAGTGAACGCAACTGGACCAAGGTGTTAGACAGAGCTCTCTACCACCATCATGAAAACACAAAATGGAGGATTACCTTTTGTCCCCACCTGAATAACTAAGAGCCACCGGTCCAGTTTTTCTATCTTGGCTCTAAAACACCAGGATCCTCCTTCTGCTGTAAAATCCCTTTAATGTAAGTCTGCTCGTTGCACGTTTGTTCTCGTGGTTTAAATGAGTCCTCTGAAGGGACCTGGCTTTCAGCGTGATCAGGAACGTAAACTGATGCCAGAAGGACACAGAGCACTAATGCAGCTCAATGCATTAAACATTGCCCAGCAGGCTTTTATTAGAGGCATGCAAACTGCACCACCAGAGCAAGGCTGTAGTCCTTCTCCTCCACTGCCTCCTGTCTGGTGTTGCCTCCATACAGCTGGTGATGGCAGGTGGGTGACAGCCACAGGTATGCTGCAAGGTGACACTGTGGACCTTTGGCTGGAGCAAGAAAGAGGGGATGCAGTTTTTCCCCTTAGATGACAGAAGGCAGCCTGTGGTGGCCATTCTGTGAAAGTCTCATATTTAGGCAACTGTTCTTCTGTAAAAAATACTGAAACCGGAACCTTTAATTTGTTCTTTATTTTAACCTCGGGTATTTCCCATAAACGTGGCTACTGCGACTCTATGGGTCGTGCTTACTCTGCATTCACCATCTCGACTGTAAGGACTCTGAGACTCAGGACCAACCCACAAAAGTGTCCTACATCTTTCAAAGTGAACATGGTTTTTACCAAACACTAGTCTCCGAGTCTGACCCTAAGTAAATATAGAAAGTGGCCCCCTGGAGCGGTTATCGCGCCAACTTAAAGAGGTCTACATCTCAGGCAACTTGGCAGCTGACCCGTGGAACCTCACTCTGAGATGTCATGTTCTTTTTATTTTTGGATATTTTTATTTGGGGCTAATTATCCAACATAGTTTAACTTTTTGGTCCTGAATTATAACCAGATGCCAGTGTTTAATTCTGGTGAGACACATATCATAATCCCTCCCCCAGCATTTGTCATACCATATGGAGAGCTGAGCATTTGTCCAGCTGGTCTCGTCTTGTGGTCGCACTGCTGGGATTACTGTCACCCATAGACACATCTGTTTTCCAAGTCTGGCACCAACAGGAACCACTCTCTGCAGCAAAAGGTTTCCGTCTTCATTCAGCTGTGGAGAGGAGTGACCAAAGGACACCACCAGCTGAACAAGGTATGTTGTCCCTGGGATGGTCCCGTTGCCCTTCTGGGTCTGCTTCCATCCTTCATAAAGTTCTTCTGATCTTATCATTTTCTCTCATTTAGCTCCTGGTCTATGTACTCCGCTTCACATCACTGCAGTCAGCCACCAAATTGAAATATCCAGTTCTCACTGTTGTATCCACCACTGTGTTTAGCCCTGTGAGTTTAACCACAGTGAAAGTCAGCGAAAGTCAGCTTCACACCTGTAAACAAGCCGGTGTTTTTGGATGAATGTTCATGGTAAGTGGGTCAGCTGATGAGCTGACCTGGATGTAGATCTCTATAAGATGGCTGGTTTCTGTGCTTACTTTGGGTCAGGCTCAGAGAAGAATGATGCAAAAATCAGATTTGTTTGTAAAGCTGGTTGAGTCTCCTGCGGATTGACCCCATATCCGCTGGCTTCTGCAAGTCCTCCTCCCCCCAAATATCCCTTGTTCACAGTAGAAGCTACGTTGATCACTTGTTTTGCCACCTGTAGAAGACGAAAATTTGATATACTAATCCGTCCATTATTTATATGTATATGTGTGTGTGCGTGTGTGTGTGTGTGTGTGTGTGTGTATATATATATATATATATATATATATATATATTTATAGTGCTTTGCAGTTTTGAAACTGATTGGCTTGATCTAGACTTTTGCTCAATTATATTGTTTTATCTTCATTGTGAAGGGCTAGATTCAGTGTGTTTGCCCCCCCTCCCTTTGTACTTTGTGACTGTTTTACATGTTATCAGCCTCCCTGCTCTTTGTGGAACAAAGAGGAATAAAAATATCCAGCATGGTTTTAGAAGCAGAGTAAATTAATCAGATTGTGGTATTTTCCAAATGACTGCGATTACATTAGTCCTTGCTGATTACATCTCACTGCATTAAAGACATCCTAGCACTCTGTGAGGGAAAAAAATGCAACCTAATGAATAATTGTGTCATATATCCCATGGCTATTTTGATTACAAATAATTTAAGGGCTCCTGAAGGTGTGTTTTATTAATGACTAACAGACTCAGTGAGGACCAGTCACTGTTAATTTGCTGAAGCAGCCCTCTGAATTGATTGCGAATCATGAGAAGTGATGACGTTTGACAAAATCAGTAATTCCAGTCCTCTTCACACTTTCCAGATTAAATATTTAGCATTTTTATTTGTACCAATTCTCCCTGCGAGCAGCACTTCCAGCCTAGTTCATGTAAGTGTAACCTTTATTTGCTTAAAAATTAAATGAAGCTTTCCCAATTTGAACCCAGATTTCACAGAAATGCTGGCGCTGGAGGGAAACAGCAAGGGAATACAAATCACCTCCTTGTGTCTCAGCGAAAAACCGCCAGTGCTCCCATTGGATCGTTTTGCCTGCTGTGCCGCTATTTTTGTCTAATTAACATTAATAAGCACTTATGAGGCTCTGTGTGCTGCCAGTGCCAGTGGTCATGATATTTTTCAAAACACAACTGTTTTCTTTGAGCATAACAAATTTCTGCAGTCTTCCGGCTTGATTACGGATTTTCACTGATTTGTCTCCCGTGTAGGACAGCGTGTATTATATAAGAGTGTGTAACCTCATTACCAACTTAATCTCCCTGCCCTCCTCACTCTGTTATTCCAAGAGTCCAAAATCCATCAGGAGACAAGCAAGTAAGTTGGAAAAATCATATATATTTATAACTCCTCCCTACAGCCAAGTTCCTACGACTACCTCACTTACTGTTCTCATAAGCACATATTATGAATTGCAATAGAAGTACATATTTACATATTCAGTTCATGAAACAAAAGCAATTTAGCCACAGCAATTGCTTTCTTAGCTGCAATATTGTTGTTTTGATAGTATTTATATCCCCCAATGATAGATCATAGTTTCCACACTCTGTAGCATCAATAGGGTTTTGTTTACATGAAGCGTTCTGCCACGATATGTCATCACCATCTCCTGAAAATTACATCTATAAGAAAATTATTTTTAAATGTGGAAGGAAACGTAAGCATGATTTGTGAATGTAACAAGAAGGGTTAACACTGAAAGGGCCTCTTTGCTTAAACTAGAGCAGAAAGTACATTTATTGCATAATTTATGTGCAGTGTATGAGATAATTAAAAAAAAATGGAGACCTGATCAGAACAGTCTAGACTGTGGGGCAGTTTATATTTGTACCAGCATCAAAGTTTTTTGCATCAACTCTCCCTCTACTATCTCTGTGTATTAGGCCATTGTGAGAAATATTATAAATAAATGAGAAGGGCTGAGTTACAGCAGTGGTTTATTATGTGTTTTTTGTTCAATGTGAAGTTCTGATATTTGATTTTTCAGAATTTTAATTTGCCACATTACCCAGAAACAGGTTTATTCTTTTCTATTGATATTGCTATTATAAAATCACAAATGAATCATTCAGCTTAACTGAAGGAAATTAATTCCTCCTTCATGGGTTTGGAAATACCTGTTAGGCTAAATAAACCATTTAAAATTATTTGAAACAGACCGTTTTTTATTTGCTCATGAAAAGTTGACATTTTAGATATACATGTTTCTTAAAAGGACAGTTACAGTAAAAAAAAAAAAAAAAGCAATCTGAGAAGTGGATGAATGAAAATAAGCCAGCATTACAAGCTGTAGTTGAAGTTTTGGAGAGATGTGGGTGTTTACCAGGCAGGGTGCGCCTGGCAAAAGCTGCAACAGAGTTGCATTATGGGAAGGACAGGATCCAGTCTTTGTCAGTCTGAGACATACCATGGACTAAAGGCCACAGTATGCTTCAGAGGAAGTGCCTGTCAGATCGCCTGACACCTCCATTTCCAGCATACCATCTTCCCGCAGTGTTTTTCCAGGTGTTTGCAGGTACACAGAGATTTGTGAGAACAAACAAGTACAACACCATGAGTGTCTCTGAGGAGAGACTGTCTGAACGAGTGCACCACTGTCCACATTCGTATGACTCATGGCCTCATGATGTGCAAAAGACAGAGTGGCTGGAATGAGAGGCGCTGGGGTGCAGCCAGGAGGAGAGAATGGTGGCAGGCTTTTCAATAGAAACACTGGCACTGGACATGGGCTGACGTCAGGATGCACTAACCAGTGTGTTTGACGCGCTGAGGCCCTAAAACGCTGGATATCTCAGCCTCTGCTGCATCCGTTCTGTCTGTTTTTCCAGAATTCACAAATTTTTGGGTCACGAAAATGCTATGGCGTATCGTATGGGCCGTATTGCTATTGTATATGAGCATTGGCACGGTCTTCAATACTGAATGAAGCGTAGGCTCACAGAGTCAGACCACCTGTCACAAGCTCAGTTTTTGCTACAGAATTAATTTTGGAGATGATCCGGTGAGAATCGATTGAGCCCAGCAGCCAGAGATGGGAACAGCCAGATCCCAAGGGGACGTCTGTAGATGATGACCTTACTCGCCCCCACCCCACCCCTATCCCCGAAGCCCACCAAACATGTTGTTTGAGCAGGACTCTGTAACTGCTTGTTCTATTTTCCCCCTTCAGGCATGTCGAGATGGACTCTTTGTGAAGCAGCAAAGACCAGTGACAGCTGTGTGAGTGGTGTTTGTGCCTCTGTGCAGGTAGGGTTCACGTCAATGCCTGAGCGAAGCACACATCTGGCGGTCGTGCACAACCCACTTTAAATGACATCTGTCTCTAGCAAATTCACACTGAGCCACAGTCAGACTATAGAGCAAAGGAATATCGTGTGGACTGGTGTTGTCAGAATAAATAGCTGGCAATACTTCAGTTCAGTTCAGTTTAAACCAGTTTATTGTCATTATACAGAGCAGTGCCAGTCTGGACAGCACAGCAAAACAAGTAGAACAAGTGTGGCTTTCCGAAAGAAGAGTGAGACATTAACCATCTTAAAAGGAGAGAAAAGACAATAGAATACTGGCCAGGATAAAGACAACATGGTGGATAAAATGGGTTCATTAATAGTCGGTTGTTGTTTTTAAACAGTCATTATGTCGCTCCGTGGCATGACAAAGTGACAGCGCATGCTAGCACACGCTGCTTCAGCAGTGAAGGAAAGCCAAGTCTTGAATTATAGCTTTTCCTCTTCCTGTTGATGCCCAGTATGCAATAGTGTGTATTAGCTTAATGCTTTTAGCCTCAGGATGTAAATTAGATAAATTATTTGTGGAAGAGTGAATTTATATCTAAAGACTATGATGAAAAGAAAATACCCATAGTGATGACAATCAAAAATATACAGCATTAAATACTCTGTTGGGAAGAATGATATTTAATTAAACATCAGTAGTGACTGCTCATCATTGGTGATCTGCTAAATGTTTAGGTGACCTCTTGTATCTTCATCTGAAACATGCCTATTTTGCTGTGAACCTTTATTTTGTAGTGTCCACGTTAGAGGTACAGCATCCTTTGGAGGCTGGTGATCTGTTTGTCTGGTTCTTACTGGACAATCTCAGAGTTTCAGCCATCCTGTAGTGTACATATACTGTATAGTTCCAATGATTTTTTTTTACCTACTGTGTATAACAGCCTGCTGAAGGCTGTGTACTGAACCATGCTGGGCCTTTACTGCTCCTGTAATCTTAACCAATCTACCACAAATCACATGTTCCACACAGTTTCTGAATGTGATTTTCTTACTGCTTATGTCTGGTGATTATGAAAATCACCAATAAATAAAAGCCATATTCCATCACAGTGAGCATTGTCTCAAATTGGAATTTGTGCTGCTGGTGAAATACTGATAGTTTTGAGAATCCTTTCATGTCAGTGCAATGAGGTGCCTGTGGGAAATACATACATGAAAAATGAGATGCATCTGCCAAACCGAATTCACCAGCAGTATCAGAAAACACAGAGAAGACACAAATTAAGTAAAAGTGGAGGTCGTGACAGTAATAATGTCAGTTTATTGTTTGTCATGTCCAACAGTTGACGGCAAAATTTTAAAAATAAACACATTTCAATTTACAATGAATATAATTATAGTTGTTTCTCAAGGTCAAAGATGTGTCTAAACCTCCCTGGTTTCCTTAGAGTCTTAAAAGTGTGTGAAATGGCTAAAATGAGTCAGTTATGTTACCGGAGCTCCTCTCAACGTGTGCATATAGTGTAACGCATTTTTTGATGCACCAGTGTAGACAACAATACTAACACCACTACAGATGACACATTGGTTAAACAGATCAATGTTTCTCTGCCTCCCTGCCTGAAGAAAGCAGGTCATGTAATAAATAGCGTTTAATACCATCCTCTTTAGTCCTATGTGCTTTAAATTAGTGGCATGTTTGTGTTTACACTGTGGCCCCATGACAGATCCACCTGTATTGAGTTGGTCTGTAAGTAGGCTCTCATTTGAAGGCCTTTCCCACTGGCCAGCTTGAATAAACACGAGGTCACACTGCCTGCTGACTCAATGAATAACTCTAGCATTGTTATCTTTAATATCAGGTGTTACCATATCATTGCTGCGATGCGCGAATATTGAAGGAGGCAAAAACGATAGAAACTTGTGTTGGGGTCTGTTTTCAGTGTTCACTGCACTGTACTGCATCATGGGTACACCACACTGAGACCGGGGATTTTTGATCGGTGACGTCTTGGGTCTTCAGACAGAAATCAGGACTGCAACAGCCTCCCACTGAAACACTTCTCAGGTGAAGATATGGTGAAGAGACTGTTAATGAGAGAGGTGTAAGTGAAGTGTCCTGCAGGCCAAGTCCTCGGGGCTGATTTAATCGCTGCTTTAACACTCTCCGTTAAGCCCCTTTCCTGTCTAAAATTAGAACCTTAAGTTGAGACCCTCATCTGTTGGAGACCAGTTCCGTGAGACAGAAGAGAGGGAATAAAGCACGGGGGGTGCAGGCATGCCCGTTATCAACACTGATAACCACGGTGCTCTCCCGGCAGCCATGCGGGTAGCATACTGGCTGCCGCCGCCATCAGTCTCCCTCAGAAGACGACGCCGCTGCCTTTCACTGTCTGTTAGCCACTATGCCCCTCTTCCATCCTTTACCTGCTTTCAATGAGACATTTTGATAAATAAACCGTTAGAAGCTGACACTTGTAGTTCCACAGCAGAGACTGGCTGAATATTCCTGGCTGGCTGAGGGTGGGAGAACCAGCCGGACGCCACCACCAGTTGTTGTTAATAAAGACAAAAGCCACTGTCTGCAAATTCTTTGGTTTCCTCACAGTCATTTATACATTTAATTACCATGTAAAGGTAAAGAAGAGAATTAAATAGAAGAACATCATTATTATTTACATATTGATGACTTGAAAAGCATTTCGATGTCAGGCAGTAAATGAGAGAACATCGAACAGGGATATCCAGAGCTTAGAGGTAGCAGGGCCAAATATGGATTTATTAATATCAGTATCGGCTGCATTAGCCACGGTCATTTTGTGATCTGATGGTTAATTAAATCAATTGCATTCTGGGTACACTGGCCTCTTTGTGTTCCATTAAACCCCTGGATTTGTCTCCAACTCAACTAATGTGCTTTGGCTCAAAAGGAAAGGACTGTTGCATCCATTTCACTGGTGTTTTTCAGGCGATCCTCTACAATGCAGCTTTTTCAATGTCAGCACTGTATATTGTATATTGAATCATCCTCTGGGGATGATATATTTTCAGTGTGTGTTTGTTGGCATTACAACTGAGGCACTATGGCAACAGCGCAGACTGAGTCGAAGGTTGGGAGTGTTAAAATTTTGTCTCCATGCTGGACATTACCTTTGTGTGCAGTTTACTGTTTTTCATCATGTTTCTCTCTGAGACACAAACTTCTGCGTATGCGTGTGAGTCTATGTCTGTGTGTGTGTGTGTGTGCGTGTGTGTGTGTGCGTATTGGTCCTGTGTGCTTCAACACAAACCAACAGAAACAGACACATTGACTGTTACTGGAAATGAATGTGAGATTACTGTTTTCCTTGATGCTCCATCGTCAATATCATATGTCTGGCTGATTCCTCACTGTCACTGTGTCATTCCATTAGTCCCACAATAGCATTAATGCCCTTAATAGTGTCTGTAAGGTTTCCTGTCTGGGTGTGTTCAGCTGGCTATGGCAGCCTGCATGTGGCCAATAGGTCTGCCAGTTAGTTGTATATGAGTTAGTAGTTTTGTCCCTGTGTCCATCCAGCACTCTGGTCCAGACAAGCACATCTGCCATGACATCTCCCGTGGGAGATGAACGGTTTCGGTGAGGTGTCCTCTGGTGCCACCGTTAGATTCCATGTTCCCACACATGGTATCTGAAAAACGAGGCACTGGATGTCATTATAACTTGCCGTGGATATTCATACTCTCCAGAGGATGAACCTCTGTGGCGAGCAGAGCTGAAGAACCAACCACTGATGTTGTGGCGGATCTGTATACTTTTTCACAACAGTAGTAGTAGCAGATGTGTCATAAATTAAGGGCCTATCCTGTCTCCTGGATTTGTGCCGCCGGGTCTCTCTCTTTCGTCTCACTGCTCCCTGCCCCGACATCTCCACCTTTCTGCACTTCTTCGTGGCTGAACAAACGACAAGGCAGATTTCTGCGTTTTCCTTCCTCAGTATGCTCAAACTGTCTCACACTTCTCAAACCTGCTGCAGGTCTGGATCAGACAGCCCCACATCCTGATTAACAGAGACGAAAAGATAATAATGATAAAAGCAGAACAGAATTAAA
This sequence comes from Istiophorus platypterus, assembly GCA_016859345.1. Classification (NCBI taxonomy): domain Eukaryota; kingdom Metazoa; phylum Chordata; class Actinopteri; order Istiophoriformes; family Istiophoridae; genus Istiophorus; species Istiophorus platypterus. The sequence continues at coordinate 993,474 of CM029133.1, read as the reverse complement.
AGGCTTGGCTATTATGTTATGTGGTTAACTGTAAATATGTTAACTGAATAAATGTGTCTGTGAAAGCTTTCTCTGCGGAGGGAGTTATTAAAAACTGCTCCATGACACACACCACTGCAAGAAAAATGCTGCTCCCACTATCACTTTCTCTTCAGTATCATTCTGATTTTTAGCTTTAACTGCTTTTAGCTCTAAGCGCTGCTTGCCTTGCTTGTCCTGTTTGCATTTCTACCAGTGGAAACCCCTTTAGTTTTCCTGTGGCAACATCCCTTGCATCCAATTAGTGCATTCACACTATGAAGTGTACTAAGGGTCTTGTTTCAGTAAGATACTGAGTTTTTGATCCACTTTCTCCCAGTGGAGAAAATGTACTGCTACTCTAGTATCGGTAAAGAAAATGTCAACATCACTACAAACAGCCGACATCAGAGAGTATGTATAGTAAATGCAAATTATGTCCTATCAATAGACTACCTCACACACAAATCCGATATGCACACACCCCGTCAAACTGAGAATGATTTTATTTTCATTGGAAAACCTAAGACACAAACTCAAGTGGAAGAGGCTTTGATGTGTTCATTCAAGGGGCAGATCTGAAGGAGTATGCGGGAAAGGTTTTAAACTCCCAGTGCTGCATTTACTGTTTCTGTGCATATGCCACATTGTTTGTGAAAATGTTTAGTTTTTGGCAAGAGGGTTATTTTTCCAACATTTGTAGTTTTTTAGCTGAGGACAGGGTAACAAAAAAAAAACAAAACAAAAAACGTAAAAATAGTTAAACCTTGAAAATTACTTTTCGAAATGCACTATTTGACCAAAGGTACAATATGAGGACACTGCCTGGGGATGTTTTTCATGGTCTGGGCGAGGCCCTTTCTTCCAGTGAAAAGAAACCTCAATGCTGCAGAATACAGTCATGTTTTAAACAATAATCTGCTCAAGAGCACAGACTCTTAATTGCTGCCTGAATCTCCTAGTTTTTTTTTCAAAAAAAAACCTTCCATCTGCATATATTTTCAACAAAAACAAAATAAATTGACATATTTCCATGGAAAATGACAGATGTTAAATGAACCCAACTCCTTTATGAAAATGTCAGCCCATTTCATTCTAACACTTTGATCATAAAAACACTCATTTATGATTTATTGACAAAGTCACTCCAAATTGGACTTGCCCTTATTTGATGTATTTTACAACGAAGGTCTTCAATCCGGAGCCCATTTTCTTCATCTTGCAGACAGTGCGCAGTGTGCGTTAGACCCCCACCATTCCTGATGTTCTGTTCACCTTAATAGGACACAAGGGCCTGTTCTCTGAGAAGGCAGAGCAGTGCGGAGTGGCAGACAGGAACCTACACTGGGTGAGGATCTAACCCAATTTGGTGTGAAAGCACAGATGTGCCATCTCTGATGATGAGTGCTGCCCCGGGTGGTTCACGCAAACAAGAAAGAATAGATGCTGAGAGGAACCAGAACCAACAGACACCAAATGGGGATGTGTGTGCACAGGGTGTGTGCTGGGACTGGTGTAGGCATATACATGTGTGCATAGTGTGTATATATATTTATATATAGATGTGTTTTATGTATGTGGGTGCAATGTGATCTCACCTCTGCACCATCAGTATTTATCTCTAGTAAATTTCCTCCCAGAGTTAAATTTTCCTCCTTGCCATCCAGATCTTAGCAGGAGAGAGGAGTGTGATGATTCATTCTCATATCTGGCGGAAATGATTAAAAAATAAATACATGGCTTTAGTGCTCCTTGACTCAGGGGACTGAAACTTGTGAGGTTGAAAAAAAAGAGAACTTGGAGTGGAAGGTTTTTAGCTCAGCTCCTGCTCACACCAACATCTCGCCATCATCTGCTGCCTCTGTTTCATTTCCATGACATGGACCATGGCATGGACCATCAATACAATGTGGTGATATGTTCCATTTATGTCGTTTGATAATTTTCAGTATTTTTTCCGTTATCACTATAGTGAAATGATGTGAGAGAGGAAACAAGAGCGCTCAAGTGTTCTGGTTTTATTTAAAGTGCTCACCTCTAATGCTCGGCTACAACAGCAGACTAACAATATATCTGCCAAACTGAATTATGTTCATTTTCATGCATTATGGATTCGATAAATATAATGAAGACTACATGTGACTTCACTTTATGGGAAGATACTCATGCTCACACGGACAGACATCAACACACGGTTTCATTTCCTTAGGCTCCAACTCTCAATAGAAATGCATAGAACAAACACTGATGCAGGCAAACTAGCTAGCCAGTGTTACATAACTGATCTGTGGTTAAGACAACTAGCGTTGGTTTGGAAAAGAGTAATTTTGCATTTAATTATAAACCTGTTTAAAGTAAAGCAACCACTGATGTTTGTATTTGACAGATCAGATCACCTACATTAATGACCCGATGGGATTCAGGGTGTGTTCAAAGGCCTGCGGCTCTGTGGTGCGTTCAGAGTGTTTCAATCCACGGACAAGAGAAGCTCTTATACTATCAACTTGGCCATTCTAAGACCAGACAGCCCAACACAATAGTTTTCAAAAACTGGTCTAATGGTTTCCAGGTTTTCCAGGATACGTGGGAAGCTCTGTCCAGACTTTCAGTTCCACATTGTCTTTCTAATTAGACCGATAATATTTTCGAGATACACAATAAGCACTACGTAATTTGCATCTTTCACGAGTTGATAATTATTTGTGGTGTTTGGCCAGACAGTCGTAGGAGCTCTGAATGTGAATGAAAATGAATGCAGGCACAAAAGAAAAACCTGGTGTAGAGTTAGTGATCTTCTAGGCCCAGGTGAACATTTGAACACATGTAATCATCTATTTGCAGTATTTGTACAGTAAACTTGGATGTGGAACATTAAATATACTGACAGTTGGGCTGTAAGTCTTTCTCCCAGGGTGCACGTGAAGACACCACAGAGGAAGCAGTGCGTGAAATATATGCAGCTGGATTCCCCCATGAGCCTCCTCCATATAGTCTCTGCCAATGGACGTGAACACGTTTGGTTCTTTGTGCCAGCATGTTGCTCATAGGCTTCCTGTGAGGATGCAGAGCAGTACGTGTGTGTGTGTGTGTGTGTGTGTGTGTGTGTGTGTGTGTGTCCGTGTATGTGTGTGTGTGTGTGTGTGTGTGTGTGTGTGTGTGTGTGGTAGCTGGATTTAGCCCAGCTAATCAGATCAACTTGGCATGAAAGACAAATAGGCCTCAGGCATTAGTGTGCTCAGCCTATTTAATTGCAGCATTCTCACTCTAAGAGGTCATGCACAGTGAAGAACCTGCACACGTCTTTGGACGCTGAACCGACAACAGCCACATCCCTCTGTACTCATCGGTTTAGTACAGATGTTATTGCTTCAGGATGAGCCGTAAAGCTTTGTACGTTTCCACACTGCACGGCCACTCCTTTACTCCTATAACAGTTATGACAGAGTTGTGGTTGCGAAGTGCCGCAGGAATCACTGAAGTGCCTCTAATCAAACACACCCCTAGCTACACTAGCTTCTGACGACAGATGAAAACCATATTTCTTCACCTCCGCTTTTATTTTTATGTGTCCAGCTTTGAGATACCAGCCTCTGAAACTGCCACCTCGACAACAGTACAATGGAGACAAATGAATTTTGATTTGTGGTGTCGACAGAATTGAGACTTTTCATTGCACCACATCTCACAGTCAGCACTTTTTATTTGAACAGCTCTCTACTGGAGACATACATCTCGAGACCTAGGAAAATGAAACCAAAACTAGCACCACAGGAAAGCCATTGAATCATTTTGGCTGAAGCGACTCTTATTCGGCTCTACGCCAGTATCTCCACTGGATAATGTTGGCAGCAGACACCACACTGATTCTCAGTCAAATTGTGCAGAGAAAGTTCAGCTAATTGGGATTATTTTTTTTACTCTGTTCTCCGTTCGTACCATGAATTGAGTAAATAATTTTGAGGTTGGAAGAAAATACCAGGTTATCAAGGTAATATGCTGACTGCTGGCTGTGTGGCTGAAGAGATCACTGGAAGAGATCCATGTTGCCTGACGCATCTTTGTCCTGGGAAAATAGGTCTTCAACAAATATATCTTGTCACAGTTTTCATTAACATTGGTCTCTAAACCCCAAAACCCACAGCTGCATGTGTGTTTTGTTATTTTCCACGTTAATGCACTCAGTTCGGACACTGTGTGCTGCCCTGTTTTCCTGCATCATCGCCCTAGAAACTCACCCTTTTCTCAGAGAAGCTCGGAACGTCCAGCTCCAGCTCCTTGACTCATCATTGGACAATAGCACTTAGTTTTCTGTGGTCTCGTATTCGTCACAGTGAACAAAGAGAACCTTATTGTGCTCGGTAGAATGGGATCTTGACACTCCCTCTGTTCTAATGATAAAGTTGAGCTCAGGTGGTACGATCGACTGTTCACGTAAAACAAAAACAAGCAAACAGACCAAAGCGAAATCAGGACTTCTCTCCAACCTCACTTTACATACTGCATGTTTTATTGCTAATATATTGCGCAGGTCTTTTGACTAGATGCATCTCATTCTAAGGTGCCGATGTCAGGTTTTGTGTGTTGGGTCTAAGATTTGTAAATCTAGGTTCTCTGCAGACCTCAGTGCGCATGCATCAAAAAACGGGACACGGCAGGTAAAGTTCCCAGCAGGTGCATGTCTAGCTTGTACAAGTTAGTATGCAAAGAGTCAGAGCTTGAACCTCAACCGTGACTTCATAATGTTGTTTGGGGTGGATCCAGGAGGGTCACATCACCAGTCTCTCCCCCACAAACACAATAAGCTCCATTTCAGGAGATGACTTAATACATTTGTGTGTGTTATAAATACACTTCTTGTAATTATCTTCTTTGTCTGCAAATTTTACTGTACACAAAGAGTGTCCCAAAACGGAAACACCACCAAGAACATTAGTTGTTATTAAATCATAATAAAATGACTCTATGCTTTTGAATAAATCAGAGAGCTCATTATTCAAATATAACTAGTTCAACAGATATCAATTTACATGAAGTTTATCACTACCAGATTTGTATTACTTTTTCTTTTTAACTGCTTTCACTTTTTATGAAATGCTGCTCAAGGGTTGGTGCAGTCAAATTAGTGAGTTCTGTCATGGAATTATATTTTTAAAACGTCTTGGTCCTGAACGTGAACTAGATTTTCCTCCACAATGCCGTAAACTCAAATTCTGTGAGCTCACAATGCAAGTAAACTAAACAAGCCTGTGTTTTCTGTCAGAATAACTAGATTGTTCTTCTGTGTTAAAGCACAGTGTGGATGTTGCTGCAGAGGTTTTAACAGGGTTAGACTCTGCAGAGTAACCAGACTGTCTCTCTCCTCATCGAACACTGGCTGTGATGCATAGTTTTCTTGTTTTTTTTTTAAACCTTCAAGTGGAAACAGACATGGTTTTCACATGTAAATGGCCTTTTAGAAAGTGATGATATTAATGTGGACATAATGTCAGTCCTCGAACTGGTCAAACGCCAAAGTGCTAGTTCCTGCATGTCCCAAAAAGCATTTAATATTACTACTACTACTGTTGTTAGATCCTTCCTGCCAGTTTGGGACACAAGCTTCTGTTAGAAATTCATAGTCCCCACATGAACGACATCACTCTAACTTTATCAGTATGATTTTCTCAGACCTGAAAAAGGTGCTGAGGATAAGTAGTACTCATCATCCAAATGGTTTCAGGCACGAGGACTAAACTGACCTTTATGTGTAAAAACAACTTTTTCTAATCATCTTGCAACCCCTTGCAAAATTAGTCCTAGAGCTAAGGCTCCAAGGGATTACAGCAACCATTTAGCACATAGGTCAGTATGAACATATGTCATATCATTAATGCTCCATACATTTCTACTTAGCTTCCTATGTACCTGCTTAGCTACATTCTGCAGGATTTCTTTTCTTTGCTTTAGCTTATTACTGTTTACAGCCACAGTGACCTAATTTTCTGGGGGGGGGTGTCAAACTTTCATCTCATCTTATCTCCGAAGACCATATGTTAAAGAATGAATATTACATGCAATGGACATTGGCAGATGAAAAACATGTAGACACCAGTTTGTTGGCTGTAAAAATGGGAAAGACATTTGTGTGTACATTCAAATGGGTGCTTCCTTTTTTTCATTGTCAATGCATTAAGAGCAGAATTGCATAGTTCATCAGTCCACGCTGATTCCATATTAATACATAATTTCAGTTTCATTGTCCTCAGTGTTATTTCTGAAAATCATTCATTGAAGAATTGGGCATTTAATGTGCTTTTATGCAGGGAGATCATTAAATTTTGTTTGTGTGTCTGATAGCACTGTTCCTGTCCCCTCTCCCAATGTAATTATAGCTATTAGGTCTCCATCAGGGTGTAGCATTGCCAATAGTAGTTGACAGCTTCTACACACTTACACAAGTTGTTAACCCCCCCCCCCCCTTTTCTTCATAGTGTCTATTTCTAGTCAGACATGGAGCCAAGTGCTCACATAGACTGTAGCCTTAAAGGCAAAGTCTCTGCTGAGATTAATGTCCGATTCTAGCCAACAATATCATTCACAACTGTTGGTAAAAAGTATAAAGTTTCATTTTTTTTAACTCTTTCAAATACGTCTAGTTGTCATACAGCACAAGGATCATATGTGTCAAATCTGCAGTCTCTAATTCATCATTTAGCACTGCACACACCATAAGCAGATGAGCGTGGGTTGCTTTGATAATTATTTAAATCTTCTCAAGCAACACCAGAATCTCATGGTAGTTGACCTGTTTCTCACACTCATGAGCTGTTGCAGTGAATCACGTAATGGCAGCTCCACAAAACTCTCTTGCTCCATGAATCTCAAGCTGCAGGAAGTCATTTTCTCGTGCAGACAGAATCATTTAACAGACAAAGACAAAAAAGGTTTCAATTCTTTGTCAGTGCTGGAGGGCAAAGGATAAAACAGGAAGAGGCCAGATCCCTCAGTGACTACAGCCACATGCCAAACTTCTCCCAGGCTAACGCTAACAACCATGGTGAACTAACATCAGAATGTTCTGGACAGGTTCCACGTTGTCAAAACCACATCATTTGGAGTATACCTGATTGATTTTTTTTTTCGTTGCAACCAGCTGTGAATACAAAACTTGAAATATTATCACTTCAAAAGTCAAGATGAACATGTTGGAGAACAGTTTCCTCTTTACACATCCGGCAGACAACATTCTTTTCAAGCAATCTTTCAGGGTGAATGAGTTACGTAAGTCCATCACTCCCTCTCTTTTAGCTCTGGTTCGGTCTCCACCAGCTCCTGAGGGAAACCACTGGCTCTTTGGCTGCTAGATGCTCTACTATGTTCACCAGCTGGAGCGCTGGGACTGAACCGAAGTTTGAACTGAACCAGAGTGGCCGATATTTCTTTGTGGGTTCATCAGAACAACTGACTGATTTGATCCATAGCTTTTCGTGTAAGACTATTAATTTGCTCTAATCAATCAAAAACATTTATTTTCATATTACAGTGGGTAATTCTAGGTTTATGCATTATGTGAGTGGACAAGCAAGCTTTTTGACAGTCTGAATGTCAGTCTGAATACAATCTACTACTTAAAATACAGCATATATATACATTCATTATAGAAAGACACTTTGAGATGTACAGTTAACTTGTACATCTTGATATACACCCTGACTGGAGTTCCATGGTCTCTGAAATGGAGGGCATCATTTGCCCTTCAAAGCATATTTGGGATGCTGAATAATAAATGCTGTATAGTAATATTTTTGGGGAATTCTTTTTTTTTTTTAAATTGTACCTCTAGCCTCAGGCGCCACCTTGGCTCTGATCCGAACTGAGAATGTAAATGAGAGTGAGGCCTTGTAAGAGCACACTGTACATGTTCACACAGCCTTAAAATAAACTGCACCACTCCTCTCTTGTTTTTGATTTGTTTCACTCAGTGGCCGCCAGTGACAAAAGTTCATTTGGGCCTGTCAGGAATGATAAGCATGCATCGTGCTCAGATTAAAACTTAATGTTCCCTTGCTGGATGGCTGCTCGTCAGCTGAATGGCCAAAGCAATAGGAGGCAGTGCAGCAGAAAGCCAAGTGGATCTGCTCCCCCCAGCCTGAAGCCCAGAAAAAAGGCTTGGAGCTTTTTTCTTAAAGTCAACCACAGACACTTGTTTTCCCTGCAGCCAGTAATATATCACAAGTGCAAACAACCTATCAGCTACTTCAACCAGTTACCAAATCGTTGCTCTTAGTCTTGGCGTCTTCTGCAAGTTGCGCTCTTGTGTGTATGTAGATTTCCTCCGGTTAAATTCCCAGTTGCAAATGGATTCATTAATCACAAACAACTGTATCAGTCCCTTTCAGTGTGAGAATCTGCAAGTGAGTACAGAGGTATTTGTCTTAGTGACACTGCTGCATAGAAAGTTAGGCTGTTACTCCATCATCGGCCTTAACGGCGTCTGCTGCTTGATCCTCTACAGAGTCAGTGGGTAAATTCACACAACATTTGTTGTAAAATCATTGCTATGTTTTTGACTTGGGACTGGGCAGACATGACCCCCCTCACTTTTCAACATCACCCCCCAACACACCCACACACACAGACACACACACACACACACACACACACACACTCACACAGAGCAGCATGTGCTTAAGCTGTCACGCCCTGGGTTTTACCTGTCAGGGTTCCTGCAGGCTGCCCTAACCCTCTGATGGTTGAGGTGTTGGGGCAGTACGTAGGCTGACATGAAGCAGACTTATTGTATAACTGCAGATTTGAGGCTTGAGTCAAACTTAAGTCACTAAAATGAGAACTTGACGTTTGACGTGGACTCGATTGCTCAGCTTAGTTAAGACCTGACAGCAAAAATATTCAATGGCCAAGTTTTAAAAGTCCTGGAATGATTAAAAAAACAGCTTTGTAAGCAAAACATATAAATGCCATGTCACTTTAATGGTTGACATTTAATTGGTCGCAAGCCTCAATTTACTTTGAGTACTCGGTGGTCCAGGGATAATCACATTATCAAAGTTCAGTTTGTGTATTTACATGATTAGAGTGACACATTTGAAGGAGTTTACTTCAAAGACATGGGAACAGAATACGATATTTTTTCTGTTAGACTACGGTTAAGGATTCAGCAGAGCAGTAAATGAAACGAGCTTAAGTGATTCACATGACAGTCACATGTTTGACTGATCTGATGGTTTGTTCATTCATGTGCATTGCAAACGTACAGTATTTAATCATCAGCAGGACGCAAACTATTTAACTGACAGAGCAGAAAGCTGGTCAATCAGAACTCACTGTCATACTTTATTTTTCTCTGCCTGTGATTCACATAGAAAAGAAAAAGATGCTGCCTTTCATTTTCCCCACATAAACATGCCTGAGCCACACTGGCTCCAGAGCTTGACGGGCGGAGTAGAGATGTCGTCGCCGTGGCGGCGGTGTCAGCCCACCTGAGTGACTGAGGACGGCCTCGTCAGCAGGCAGCCTCCCCGCTCATGCTGATGTTTATTCATGTCCCAGCTGAAGGCCTGTGTATATATAAGCCCTGACAGGGAAAGATGCAACACAGACACAGCAGCATTTTAGGGAGGAAGGGAAGCGATTTCCAGGATCAGCTGTCAGCCGTCGCTTGTAGATCTTCTATATTTCAGAATCCACTGGCTGGAAGAGAACCAGCCGACTCTCATGTCATGGTGTATGTTATGTGCATATTTAATTTGTTACAACAAAATGCATCTGTTTTAAAGCGCTGGGAAGCCTCTCAGGTTTACGAACACTTCAATAAGAAAACAAGCAGAGTGTTGTACTTGCAGCACGAACAAGCCACACTGACGACCGATCACTATTTTTTTTGAGCATACGTGGCCTTTACTGTGCACGTGGCTTCACATTCACACAGTGAGGTACTGCTTAGTCACTGTATAATTATCTTCTCTGTTTTCCCAGACAGTCCAGGGATTCAAAGCCACTTCATTACCATGAATCAGATTTGTAGCCTCAATCAAGTGGAACATCTAACAGCTAAAGAGCTGGAGATTTCCCTCAGGAGCTGGTGGAGACCAAAAATAAAGCTGAAAGAAGAGGGAATATTGGACTTACATAACTCAAGTGCTGTGAAAGATGACTGGAAATGAAGACTAATGCTGCAACTGTTCACCAACATGTTCACCATGACTTTATAAAGTAATAATATGTCAGTGTTGTATTCACAGTTTGTTGTACTGCCCCTTGGTAACAGAAACTGAAAAAAAAAACCAAAAACATCAAACCGTGAGGAACCCACTAGCTGCAGCTCCACAGAGCCTCACAACAAGAGCTAAAACAATAAGCTAATTAATTGTACATTTGCAGTAATATTTTGATTGTTTAAGAGCTTGTTTGTTTTCTTTTTATAAGAAAAATTGACAAAATTCAGTGGTCTTGACTTGTCAAATGTAGATATTTGCCGATTTTCTCCTGGTCCAATGTGATTAATAATTGAATATATTGAAGTTTTTAACCATTGGCCAGGCAAAAACAAGCAGTCTGAAGATATGAACTGGAGTTGTGGAAATGAACCTTTTTTGAAAAAAAAAAAAAGGATTAATCGAGAAAATTGGCAGATTCATTGATAACGAATCTGATTGTTAGTCGCAGCACTAATCACAGCCTCAGGCTTTCAGAGGAGGTTCAAACCATCTAGTTTATCTCAATTACTTAAAACAACTTAAAGATTTTGGTGCAAATAGATTTTGCAGAGTTGCTTGTTGGCTCAGCTTTAATCTGCTGGGGCTACTGTAGCAGAGTTTACATGTCAGCTTCTTTTTTCCTGTAAAACTCGTGCTCATTAACTGAAATTTCATGTTTTAAACTCACGTTCTTTAATTTAAATTTTGCTTTTTGTTGTTTAAGTTCAAGTCTTTTCACACTTCAGCTGAAATTTCAACTCATTGTGTTGTAATTAACTTTCAATGGCTTTTACTGTCTACAGGTCAACTGACAACTCAACTGACTGCAATGCTCACATTTTGGTACTTCAGCTGCAAATGACTCCACAAGTTATCATGTTCAACCATAACTAAAACTACAATTTTCAGCACAAAAGGCACAAGAGAAGTGTATGTATCCTTTTGTATTTGGATGAAACTGGACTTATTTAAAAAGAAATAATGTTCATGTTTGGTGCATTGTCTTACAGGGATGGCTGTGAACTCCATTGTCAAACTGTGTCCCTACACCCAGATCTCAGCAATTAAAACGTGAGTAAAAAGTGACCTCAGTGTTTCAACAGCAACCTGTTTATCATTGTGTTAACTTAGACCAAAAGGGCATTAGTAGGAGTTTGAACATTTTAAGTAGATCATTCCCGTCCTGGATGACATTTGGTTGCATGGTGTTATGCAAAACTTCAAAGCAAACTCTTACTTTTAATTCTGTGAACACTTCCGGACAAGAGTTTGTTCATCTAGGAATTATAAACTACACCCTGACGCGATAATGCTCAGCAGAGTGCTGGATCTGAAGGCTTATGTTTGAAGGAGGATGAGTTCTACCAGAACTATCCAAAACTCTTGACTGAAAGTGTTTTCAGCTGATGTTTGGGTCTGGGAAGTGCCGCTGCAGCCGCTCATGACTCAGCGGGAGCAGACAGCTCCAGTGGCGTGCTAGCAGTGGTTCTCTAATCCACGCCAGTGACAGGCAGTGTGTGCGAGGCTTTAGCCGGACCCAATGAAGGAGAGGCTCTTACAGGCTGAGACGAGCGTGATCGGAGCAGGCGGTCAGCGATGCAGTGGATTGAGGTCACGTCAGCCAGTCCAGAGCCAACAAAACTCAGAGCGGATGTCTGGTTTGTTTTTTTTTAGACTTGTGGTGACGGGACGGGACGGGAACTGATTGTCATGCCTAAGTCTGAGAGCAGAAAGGGAAATCAGCCTTAGAGCTTCCGTTACTGGAAACCTGAAAATATTTGACGAGGTGTGATTTCTGCCTCGTGAACTTTATGAAATTATACGTAGGTATCTTTAGTAGAACGTGATTCCGAGCGGTGGATTTGTATTTGTGCTATTAAATTTGCTCCCTTGGTTGACAGCATGAAGCCCATCAGGACTCATTGAGCCACTTTGTGTTATTGTTGTTTATCCCTGCCATAGAGCCGCCATGCCGGCTCCCTGATCATCTGACAGCTTTCAGAGACAAGAGGAGGTGGATCTGTTGAGATTACTCCCTGTGTTTCAGCAGAGCCCCAAGAACTCAGCCCATAACGCACCACAAGTCACCAATCCATTATTCATACACTCTACAAACATCAAAAGGGTTTTCTTGGCCAAGTGGCATGGAGTGTTGATTGTATTCACGAGTGCAACAGCATGGGATGCTTCATAATCAACGGGCCATACAGTCTCTGGAGGTCCCTCTACCCTTTTACCCCCTACAGCACTGACAGCCATTGGAGGTCCGATTTGTGAGGCAGCTGGAGAGATGAAAAATTAACTAACTGATGTGTCCTTGTATGCCTGATGTGAGAGCTCACATTCCTATGACTCAATAGCTTCTTCAGTGAGTCCACGTTCTAAAGTGCTTTCCCAGGAGTCAGAGTCAGTCTCTTCAGCATCGCTTTAGCTTTGCTATTGGGGGGTCCCGGGGATTAGATATGTAGAAGATACGGCTGCTTTTGACGCTTTTTGCTGTTGGATTCAGCGATATCATTGGGCGACTACAGCAGTCAAGAACGTTTTGTTTTCTGCTTGTAGACCCAGCCTTTGGTACACAGCATGCCCACCTCCCACAGGGATGACCTGGATTTTGGTCATCTTTTCTGTTGGTTATACCAGAACTTTTTTTTTTTCCTAACTATATAAAGCCATTTATTTGGAAATGATAACACTGTCACAGAGTAACAAACCCCGGATTGACGACATAATCCTTGGACAAACAAAGCGTCTGTGGCCTTTATTTATTAATTTATTTCAAACGAAACCTATGTTAGACACAAATTTCTAATTTCTCCAGTTCCATAAGTTTATTTCACCACATTTTAGTAAGAAACCTCTCTATTTGAAGATTCTTCCTTTTTCATGAGCTTTTAATGTAAAGTCAACATTTCCTCAGTGTTTACCAGCTGTGATGATAAATTCAGCACGTTGTCATTTCCACAGCTCTAATTCCACTCGGCTTGTTCTCAGCTTCTCTTTTTAAGAGAAAATGTTCTCACTCAATAATTAAGCCGCTGTCATTTAAACTCAACATATCCTCCGGCCATTTCACATTAAAAGCCTTTCAGCAGCTCTAATGGCACAACCTCCCTCTTTCCATGTTGGCATTTAAAGTGAAATTTCTGCAGGTGGTGATGAGTTTCATTTACAGTTCATGACTGTTGATCTAAAAAGATCAAAGTCGAAGCAAGTGGAATTAATCAGTGAAAGTAATCAGCATCCCTGTTACATTTATGTGACTCTGTTCTTGCGCTGACAGAATCAGTGCTGTGGAAACTGGAAAATCTTCTTGGCCTTCATCCGAAACTTTTTTCTTTTTTTTGAAATTTGCCAGGCTATTATTGGAGCCATCTCTTGGATTGAGGATAGGGTGAGCGCAAAGTGCATGTCGTTATCCAAAAAATCTGATCACGAATTGGCAAATATATATCATGCCCTTTAGGGTGAAGGAGCCAAGCTTCTCCCTTGGCCTCTTCGGATTGTATCTGGTGTCTGTGGCTCTGTGGCAGCTCTGCTGAAGGTCAGTCAGACTCGGATCGGGCCGGCAGCGCAGCAAATGGCCCCTCCAGCCTGTGGCAGCAGAGGTGTCACTGTAACTGAGGGCCTCATTAGAAACACCTTCCCCGTAGACCAGTCTCCTCCACGGGGAGAGAACAATCACCTGTCTACTGTGTCTTTAAGTGGAATCGATTTCTATTGCAGCCAATCCACAATCCCACGGCACAGCACACTGACTTCTCCCGGTTAAGGTGTGCAGGGTCCTGCATGAGGTGAACAGAGCAGATCCCCTGTTACACTGTACTCCCACAGTTGAATTTTATTGCCTTGTACTACAGAACGACCATAATATATCAAGAAAGGGGGAGAGAGGGTGGTAATAGGATTAGGGATCAATACTAATAATTCAGTTACTTTGTGTTGTGGGTTTTCTGGCTTTAAAACTTGCTTTCTAGCACAGTGGCAAGGACAAAAGGCCAAAAGGACTCATGAGTGAGACAAACGACCACTTGGTTTTACTTTTAGAGCATTGTTACTGATGATATACGTGCTTATTAAACCCTCCAGTTTCTACTATTTGCCTCTGTTGAGAAAATTTGACATTATTCACATTAATCAGAGAAGGTGACTTGGTGGGATCTGTGCCACAGGATGATATGGGCTGAGAAAAATAGTCGTAATGTTGCGGTTCCTGCTGGTTGTTGTTTGAGGTCAGTATCAGTATCCTTATCTCTTCTTAAAGTTTTTTTGTTTTGTTTTGAAGCAAAAAAGTGAGACTGTTTTTTGCTGTACAGCAGCTGTAGTCACAAGCTAACTAGAAGAGTAGTGCGACCACAGGCAGGAAAAGACAGTTGTGTTCAATGCCTCTGACTGAGATGGTTCATTTTAAACACCAGTATAAATGAATACACGGCAGAAATGTTCACGTCGATTTCGCCTGTTGACATCATGATTATAAAATAATGGTTTTATCACCACAGTGCAGCAACTTGGGAATGACTGCTGGTTGACATGTGGTAATTATACCCAGCACACTCATTCAGCTGTGTGACAACAAAAACAGCAAACTTGTAAATGACTGTGAACTGAACAGAGGTGGAGGGGGTGTCAGTTGCCAGGGTAACCAGCTGTGTGTGGACTGGGAAAGGGGCTGTGTGGCAGCAAAGCTAAGAGGACAACTTTCTGTCAGGTCTTTCCTTTTCCTCCTCTTTTTTTATCGTGTGTTTTAAATGTGGCTGTGGCCGATCATAGAGCACAGCTGTTGTCATTAACCTGTGTTGATCCCGTCAGTTGACGAGCCGAACAAGAAATAATTTGGTCAGCTGGGCTGTCGGCCTCCCTCCTTACCAGATTTTTGCTGTGAGACAGGTTGTAGGTTTAGCTGCTTTCTTGTCATTCGGGTGTCTCTTTGTGGACAGGGGATCCTTCTAATTGCCACTTAAAAACATTTAAGTGGACACAAATCATTTTCACATGAAAACATTTAAGACTTAGACGGATCAATGGAGACTTAGTCTTCCACCACAAGTTAAGGCTAAAACCTAGTATCTGCGTTCAAGATCTCTGTTCCCTTAAAAAGATATTTTGGCTGTGATAGAGCAGCGGGGTCGGGGGGGGGGGGGGTCAGCTTATCACACCCATTCATGGTGGTCCGAGTGCATGATTACTGTGCATCGACACAGCATTGGAAGAACGAGAAGAACAGAAAAACATCCATTGTCCCGACATGTTTAACCCAAACGCCGGGAGTGTTCTTGCACCATACTTTACTTAGCTACTTTAGTTGTGTATTTCTAGCAGCTTATTCACAAGTGACTTTGGATACAAACATAGTTCCTTTTTAATTAGTTTTATAAACTGAAGAATTTTATTTAGATGTAACACTAAGTCATGGTGAGCGTGTGGCCATGTTTCCAGCAGTTTGTTGACTCTTGTATAGCTGCTTTCACCAAGTGGAACATATTGCAGTTCTGTTGAAGTAGTAAAGCCTAGTTAAACATTAGTTACAAAAACCTGGAGTGGACATCACAAATGCTGCACACATCTACATTTTCCGAATAACAACACATGATACATCAAAGTGCAAAATTAGCCCGATAAGCAGACCGAGCTGCTCTTTGTTTTCACTTCGTTATTCAGTCTGACAACGTGTTCAAGTCAGCCGCTTCCTGTTGGGGAGCGTGGACAACACAGCTGTCAGTGAGCACAACACCAGATTTGTTTGAATGAGGTGTAGGTGGCGACATGAAACCAGGCAAGGTGGGAACCGCCTGTCAGAAAAAGAAAAGCTTTGTGCCTTTCTTGGCTTTCTTTTGTGCTTCCTGTTGCTGCTCCTGTGCAGATAATGTATACCCGTTCTGGCTCCACACAGTGATTAGGACTGGCAGTAATACAGTGTTCACAGACTGTGAAGGGGGGGGGGGGCTGTTCAGGAGCCGCTAATGCATTTGTTTGCAGTGTGTATTCCTGAGAGGGCAAGTAATGTGTTTAGCATAAGAACACAACGGGGAACATAGGGCGTCCAGCCTGATGATGCTACAGAGAGATGTGAAGGTTCTCCATGCGGCCCTGTGAGCGTCTGCTCCTCAGATTGCAGCTTTGTGCTGATATATGACCACTTTTGCTGGGCTGTATACTGTAACTCGGGTGCCTCCAGTCACAGCACCCATATAAAAGAGATGTGAAGTATGAACAGTGTATAGGTCAGCACCTTTCACTTTACCGCCAACTCCCCTTGCCTCCCGTCTATCAGCAAACGTTTCTAATTACCAAGCCTCTCTTTGACCACACAAATGGATTAATAATTCAGGGGATATTCGCCTACACTCACTAATAGTCAGCCCCATCCTGTGCCTCTGCTGCATCTGCTGTGACCCGTTAGTGGCGAAGTAGCTGCAGTCTGTTTTTGGCCGTATGTAAAAAACCTTTTCCCTTCCTCTTTTGACTGGCTTTTACATTACAGCAAACAAACAACCTCCCTTCGACCATATTTAAAAATGCAGCATAAGTATAGGAGGTGGGGGAGGGCAGATGTCTGTGTGAAGTGTGACCTTGTGGGTACATATGGATTGGAATGCTGAGGGTGGGGGCAATAATGACAGAGCAGGCACAGGAACTGACCATAAGGGATTATATAATGTCTCTTGTGGCAACCAGTAAAGGTGCATTAGGCATACATTGCAAAATTAAATAGGATACCAACGACGGTCATGGGAAATGGGAAATTTGTGATGTGAAAACACCACAAATTACTTAACCTGTAGACTACAACTCCCTCATCAATCGTCCTGCTCAAACTCTGATCCTGTGTAGTGCGACATCTAATGTGTTAATCATTGGCCACACCACCAATCAGCTTTCAAGGCCTGGTCAGAAAGCGGCAAAGCAAACCTCAGCACGCCCTTGGCGAATATGTATTGATAACTTGGTAACATAATAAATACTCACAGGCCTGGATGATGAACTACTTTAGTTGGTAAGCTAGCGGTTAGCGCTAGAATGGCAGCCATCCAGGACCATGCCAGTACTATCTTTCCCGATAGCTCGCTTGCTAACTCTCAGTGACCTATTATTGGTCACTAAAAGGATGCTAAGCTGGTGGTTCATTCAAACAATGCGTTGTACATCGTCTGTCTGCCAATGAAGGAGACCCTGTCTCTTCCTCGACGGGGGAGGTTTAATGAAAGCTATGCTCTTTTCTCCACCTGGTTCTGGTTCGACGCCCCATCAAAGGTCACCTCTGTCAGGATGACTGGTCACCGGTCGATGGCACAAATTTGGCATCAAAGTCCACCAAAGTCGGACTGGACTGGAACCTTTCCCGAATTTACTGCCAAAGGGATAAAAAACACTTATCACAGGGAGTCTATTGAAATAAATAAATTTAGCTTTGAGTTTCTGCTGTTTTAAATGCTGGTTATTCTGACTATATCAGTCCTTTTTCTCTCAGTTCATCTCAGAGTTCTGAAGTGAACACTTCACTGCGTAATGACTAATACACTGTAGAAATCACCCTCTCATCAAGTTGTTTATGTCTGTGGGTTGAGTCCTTTTTTTCTTCAATAAAATGAAAAATTTGCTAATGCAGAATATTTCAGCTTTGAGGTCATTTTTAAAGGTTTTTTTTTCCTTATTCTAGAACATTGGACTGAATTATTATGTCTTGATTTGAAGCAGGATCATTTCTATTGGCAGCTGGTGAAATGTCACCTATTTTCTTGAAAAACGGCATTTTAGTCCCCAGATAGGCACTTTTCAGGAGAGACCTGCTAGGGTTGGGCTTTTTTGCGGAGTATTTTTGCATTCTACCTGTAATAGGCAATAACGAGAACTTTCCTATTGAAAAATACTATTTAGGTGTGGTTTATCTTTAAAACATGGCTGTGAGAAATATTTATTTCTTTCCCACTCAATCATGATCAATTAATCATATTTCATAATTACTGTAATCATTTTGTTTGCAATTATACATTAGTTGTTTAGGAAGATAGATGTGTTTTAAAGCATAATGGTGACTGGGATAGTTTGTGAAGGTGGCTGGAGTGTGTGCATGAGGCTGACTCTTATGCCAGAAGGATGAAGTATGGAGAGTATATTATTTCTGGGGAAAGAAATAATGATGTAAGTAATTGGAAAATAAGGAAAAGTTGGCGTATATGAAGATAGCAAGTAAAGCTGAGGGAGTGGTCAGAGATTAAGCTCCACATCAGAAGGAGCTGCAAATACAGCGTAAAGTAACGTGCACTGAGAAGGACCAGCTCGGCTTATTGTATGCTGTTTTGATTCTGCACAATAAAGCAGCCACATCAGACACGACTGAGAGAGTTTGCTGACGGATGATTGAACGGTGGAAGGAGACCTGAGCTCATCTGGCCCTAGCGAGGTTCTTCTCTCCCACACGGCTGAGACGTTAAGGTTTTGAACGCTGCTTGCTAAGCTCGGCTGCTCAGAACCTCTCTGAACATCACATAGCTTCACTGGTGATGTTAGCGATGGATATGAATGAAAACATATATATATATATATATATAAGAGCAGTTAACTTGGTCAAAAGACATGAGAGGCAGTGCTGGTAGTTCAACTCCTATGGCCCTGGCTCTTATCTAAGACACAGGCTATTGTGTCCTGCTCTCTGCAAGGTGATCAAAAGAACCACTGTACAATAGGCCTGTGCAAAATGCATGTGGTTAACATTGTTTTCTTGCAAGACCATCAGAATGTTTTAGCTGTTGGCCTGTATTTCAGTGACAGTGATTAAGATTCAGGAGCAGATAGAGAGAGAAAAAAAGGCTCCTACAAGAGTCATTGCCAAGAAGAGACTGTGGAGCCTGAGCAGGTGAATCGCATGGGAAACTTACCCATACATCTTAATAAGCAGCAGTGCACCAGGGCCCCCAATCTCAATGTGCTGCTGCAAACTTAACTGAATAAACAACACTGTCACGGTTATTCATTGCAGACCAAACCCTGGTTTTTTCCTACTACAGCAGGGACTTGACAAAAAAATGGTTTTGTTTTACTTGTACTCACCGAAGCCGATGAGCGTCCCCCTAACAAACCTTTATCGAAGCGTTAGTACAGTCAGAGGTTGCTCATTTGTGACAATCTGCAGAATTTGAGTTGATAAATGTCATGGATCCGCAGTTTTATTGGAATTTGCTATGAACAGCAGTTTGTGGTGTTTCATGGATTCGATTTGTGTTTATGATTTCTCCATCAGTTGACCAGCATTTATCAGCACATTATCCAGTTTCTCCTTTATTACAGGTCCAGATATTATACAGTTTCTACAGGTGACTTTAACAGATGTATTCTGTCTACATCACAACTTATTAAAAAAAAAAAAAAAGAGTCAAGTGGACACATAAAAAGATCTTGTGTTATGTTTCATATGCCAGTGTACAAATTGATTGATTGATGACACTGACAGCCGAAGGACAGGCTCAGTTTGTCTCAGACTTAAATGTGATGGGACACACGAATATACTTTAGATTCTGTCTGTCAAATAATGTTGTGTTGATTTTGACCACGCTTAAAGGTTTATTAAAATTATACCAGCATGTGTCACTTTGTGCAAACAAATTATTTATATATGAATTTGCATCTGCATCAAATTCAGTTACCAGTTAACACGAGATAAATGTGATCAATTAGCCTGAGCTACTGATGTTTGACTTTGTTGCTAACTAATGACACCAGCCTTTTGGCTGGATGTGGTCATATGGTCCTGTTTTTTGTGCCCTGCTCTCTGCTCTGTGATCAGTTCTGGCCTTTACATTGATGGACTGCATGGAGCCTCGTGACCAGACAGATCTGACAAACATTACTCAGACTTTAACTACCAATGACTCGGCTGTATGTTAACTATGAACAAATAATATGGTCCTCGTGTTCTGCTGAACAGACAGCCAGGTATTTTTAGCCTCCACAGGGTGATGATGATGTAGCAGTTATGGATACTGTACTTATATAGATCTTTTCTAGTCTTTTTGACCACTCAAAGCGCTTTTACACTACTATCACATTCACCCATTCATACACATTCAAAGAGACGCATTTCTACAATTTCAGTGCGTTTACAAGTACACACATTCACACATTCACACACCAATGACACACATCTGGGGTGATTTGGGTTCAGTATCTTGCCCAAGGACACTTGGACGTGCGGACTGGAGGAGGATCGAACAGCGGAAGCTCTACCACGTTATAACTTCCCAGGTACAAGAGCAGAGGAATTAGCAAATTCTGTTGAGACTGCAAAGTTAAACATCTCAAAACACTACCAGTTGCTCACACCTGCTGTTCCACAAAACCTGTATGACCTATCTGAGAACATCCCATATGGCATGGTACTGTAAATAATCATAAAACTGTCTAGACCGAGACAATAGTTCTTATTCTCCCCCCATGAAAGCTTTGTCTACCACAGCATGGTGCAACAGGTTTTTCTCATCTATCATGGTCACAGTGTCTATTAAATTACCTAATCAGGAAGTGAGTGGAATGTCCAAAGGGGGTTGATGGGTTATATCGGCACTTCTTCCTTGGCACTTGGTAACTCAGCTGTAGCTCTGGAACTGCAGAGTCACTGGCATCACTTCACACATCCATATCCCAGTACATGAGCTTGATTACTTGACTATATTTAAAGAATTTTAAAACTTAAGTTCATGTCTTTATCCCTCATACCCTGTAGAGGTTTGCACAATGCACTGTCTGTCTGTAAACGTGCAAAAAAAAAAAAAAACTCCCACACTCTGTCTCAGTATGTTTGTTTATATTTCAGTCTGAATTAGTGTTTTACAGGTTCCCAAGGTGAATCTAAAGGTTTGAGACCTGCTTCAAACTGCTCACAGCTCCCATTCACACTGAGGTCATATCATGACTTCTGATGTGCTGTAGGACTACAAATGGACACTCCTTAATTGTAAGGGTCACAAGCAAAAGAAAAATCCATTCAATTGACTTTTGACCACTTAAATTAGGTCAGCTGGTCGACATGTCTTCAGACAAATAAAAATACTCTGATTAAAATCCACAAATAATTTAACAACTGAAAAATTCCCCTTCTACCTCATTGGAAATCTGGAATCTTTGAATATGCAGGTATTTGATTATTTGAAAATTTTAAGTGAGATGTCTCGTAATTTACTTAAAAATCCATTTTCCACATAGAGACCTGGAGGCTTCATGTTTCCACCTCAGACTCGTAATAGTTTCATAATGGACCGTGACTGGCTTCCAAACTAATCATGATATCTCAAAATCCTGCTCCAGTGTCGAGGTGTTAAACTGAGATTTACCATGAGCACAAAGGATCTTCCCTGTTCTAACAAAGTCTGCGTGTACATCATACAGCAATAGAAGGGATGTGAGCAGAACACGTTCCTGCGGGAGGGGGCTTTAAGAGAACACACAGCTTGCCCTTCATGTAATCTGGTAAAGGAAGCATCTTTTCTTTAAAAAAAAAAAAAAAAAAAATCTGTCAAAAGAAACAGACTAAAGGTAATACTGGTAAAAATGCCAATATTCATGATAAATACATGAAAACATACATGAAACTAGTGCTTCAGCTACACTGAGTTAACAGTCCCCGACTGTGCAAATATCAAAGAAATCAAAAACAAGCAATGAAGATCCATTATTTATCCAATACATATTTTTCTTACATCCATCAAATAGCCACAAACATTCTTAAGAATGAGAAGTTGTCTTATAAAAAAAAAAATTATAAAAATCATATACTGATATTACATTTAAAAAAAAATGTGCATTTCTGGTCCAAAGTTTCTTGAATATCAGATTGTAAAATGCCAAAGTCAGTAATGATCTGACCGACATACACACCTCAAACTTGAATCTGCCCTGAAACCCTGAATGTTAGACCCAGGCTAAAATAACTAACATCACACTGAGCCGGAGCTCATCATTCAGTCCCTCCACTGACAAACACCCCGGAGTTATGTCCTTAGGCTTCCGACATTTAGATATTTACCTTGGTGCCTGCACGGCAGTTGACCCAGTAGCGTTAAGGTTCTCCAGTTGGATAATTTAAAAAAGGTAATGCCTTGTGAAGCACCAAGCTGATATGGATCAGTCTGATATACGCATTGATATCAACTTATTGTAGATATGGAATCAGTGTATTTGTTAATTGACAAGTAATAAGGAATTGTTTCACAGAAATCTAGAGATTAGATCTAGAAGGCACTGATGAGTCAACTAAACAACGGTACACTGTCCCCATGGGGTGCTCTGGAATGATGAATAAAATAAAAAAAATTCTACATCAGTAACAGCCTGTAAAATCCACTGTCAGGCTATAGCCTCAGTCAAATTATTCAGTAGATATTATGAGGACAGTGGACTGAATACGAGAAAGCAAATGGGGCCAGATGGCAGCATTGGCTTAAACACCAGAAAGTTCCACATAAAGTCCACATGAAAGCATTAGCCTTGGTGGAGGTCCAGATAGGATGGGCAGCTACGACGCTGGTGTAAGAGGAGCTTATGAGTGAGGGGAGCAGGCATGTGAAAGACCGGTAGCTCTCCTTGAGTTTCACCGGTTGTGATATCAGCAGTGGGAAGCAGATAAAGGGTGTGCAGGGTAATAGTGTTGGCTTTGTCCCAAGGGAAGGATTGCGTATCCCCATAATGAATTGCAAAGGAGACAGCCCCGTGGGGTCCACTGTCTGATGTGAACACACGTAGCGGATATATATTGTGTTTCCTTTAGGCACGTGGAGCGGCTAATTGGCAGATGGATGGCTAAATTCGAGCTCTTCACCGAGCAAACAAAACTGCACGCTGTTCTAGACTAGTCTGTTGAGTCTGGTTCCTCCTGGCCTCATTTTGTCTTTAACTGTTTTGCCAGTGTCACATGAGTTTATTGTATCTGTTTGTTTTCCCCACTGGGGACAGCATGACCCTAAAAAGTATAATGCTCTTATGTAAAAGAAAGCAAAGTTACAAAGTTTTTTCACCAGGCTGCATGGGAGAAGATAACACGTGACCTAAATCATGTGTCAAAGAAATGCAGATACATCTCTCCTGGAGGTGTTTTGCTCTAAACAAAGAAAGCTTCTGCAGCACTTTCGCTCTAATGATTGTGGCTAGTTTCAATGGGTTTCATGTGAGAACCAGTCTTCAAATTTGAAGATTTTGTTTTTCTGCAGGGAAAAAACACTTGTTTGACGTAATTAAAATGCCTTTACCCATTGTGACTCGGTTCAATGGAAGAGTTGATCCATCGGTGCAGCTCGACCTCCTCCCACTACAAACTTCAGGTTCTCTAGCCTGAAGAAAGTGGTTGTTCTTAACCCAACCCACCCAAGTAGTTAATTTAACCCAAACCATGATGTTACCAGAACCCTGACAGGTGCTAACTCCGCCTAAACTTAACCAAGCCTCAACTGTATCAGGGGAATGTCGGGAAATATTTCATATGAATCATTTTTCAAACAGGAATGAGGAACAGTTTTGACCTCAATGACAGAAAAGCTGGCTTCTTTAATCCGTGACTGTTTCAGAACTTTGACTGTGTGATTACTATTGTAACCACGACGACAAAAATCCTCAAACCGTAAGGAGGTGCTTATGTAAACCCAAACCATAAATAATTCCTGGAACTAACCAAGTAATATTTGTCACAAAACCAACCCGTGACCGTTTAACAGCCTTAACCACACATTTATTAGCGTTACCGTGGCGACGAAGGTCCGTCCATCTGCCACTGGTGCTCCTGAGGGTCGTATCAGCAGCCAGGGACCGGTGACCTATACGGGTGTTTAGGTTGGAGGAGGGCTTGTTGTCATTCATGGTAGCCAGGAAATGACTCATAATGTTTTTGGCCATAGCCCCGACCACTCATCACACGTAGGCAGCGTTTCCAATGAAGAGCTGTAATGTATAGTACAAACTAGAGATGTGTGACTCAGCGCTGACACCAGCTAGTACAGCCACAACTGCCCCAGCGTAATTACTCCATCCTGTGTGGAGATCCTCTCCATCACTGCTCAGTCAGTGGACTATGGCACACACCAAGGCTCAGTGGCCTGATACGGGCACCGGAGAGTCCAATACTGTTTCCTGCTGGAAAACTGTAAGTTGGCAGCTGCATCTTTTGATTCATGTAATGTGTGTTTTAAGGAGTTAATTTGTAGGAATTCTGATGTGGAAGAAAATAGAAACTTACATAAATGATCTCTGACATCTTTATACCATAGCAGACGGACTGACTTTTTTTTTTGTCGTTGCCTTTTTTGTCCTTCAGGATTTTCTTGTAGATGCTGATCTCCAGTTATTTTACCTTGTCTACACTGTTTGTTTGTTTGTTTTTTTAATCTTTATTGAACTCCCTGCGCATTTAGATTTTTATCTAAAATCAGCCTTGGTTTGCAACTCAATACTAAACTGAATCTCAGTTTTAAGGCCTATTTTTGTACTTCAGTCATTTGGGCTTGATATTATTTAAAAATTTTGGGGCCCAGCCAGTGTAATCACTTTTAAAACTATTTCCCTGACTTTAAGTCTAGTTAGGGAGAATTCATACAACACCAGGCTCATCAGACCAAGGAACCAGCAAAAGCTGCATCTTCCAGAAGCTCAGCCTCCCTATGAGAGCCCCTCTCACCCTGAACAGCTGCTCATCAGCTGGAGCCACTACGGTTCCAGCTACAAGGGATTCAGCCCTGACTCAATGCCACAGAGTCGACTAA
This sequence comes from Istiophorus platypterus, assembly GCA_016859345.1. Taxonomy (NCBI): domain Eukaryota; kingdom Metazoa; phylum Chordata; class Actinopteri; order Istiophoriformes; family Istiophoridae; genus Istiophorus; species Istiophorus platypterus. The sequence continues at coordinate 968,518 of CM029133.1, read as the reverse complement.
ACTCTACTTCTGCTGCCAGTGATGAGAGTTGATGTTGGATAGTGCTCTGTATGTTACATTTCATGCCCTAGAGAGAAGATTCATTCACCTACTGTTCCTCCATCTAATAATCACAATTATTCACACACTTGAGTTTCATGTAACCAAACTAAGTGACCAGTTCATTTTATCCTTTGAAAATAAATGTTATTGAGCTGTTGGATTCTGACATCATTATTCCATGTTCATTACCGACCCTTCTTTTAGTTCAGCTGGCAGCATTATTACGTTCTAATTGTTCTTCTGATGGAGCCCTCATCCTGCTGGAGTCCACAGGGAACGATTGCATTTCAAAAATATGTTTATTACCTTCTTCCAACGATATTTCCAGCTCACACTTTTTACACTGTGCTGATCTCTAGACCTGTGCAAGATGTGTCTCCAAGCATCAGGCAGCAGTGCATTCAGATGAACTCGGCTGCAGCTGTGCTCCTCTGCATCATGAGTTAGCCGGTGCTTCACTGAATTTAAAACACAAGGACTTGCAAACTTGGCAACCATGTTCAGTTGTACAGTACATCAGCAGCTGTGGCAGCTTGTACGTTAGCTCTGTACACATATGGACAGTAAACTTCCCTCACAGTTGGCGTGGTAACAGGGCTTTAGCAATCCATCAATACATTTTCATTTCGTATAAGACAATGTATTTGAATTCGATCCGGTGTCTCCGAGCTGTCAGTTGACCTCACATTTTTATTACACAACCAGAATAAGCCTCAAGGCCAAAGGATCACAGGTTAAACCGCATACCCCCATTAAAAAGGTCAGAAGCGGTGAAAATCCCTGACAGGGGGCAAGGAGCAAACATACCCCCTAGGTCTCAGGTGTATTTTGTTATGTACAGTACGTTACTGCACAGTTGGGATCAGTTAAAGGTGCAGTTCAAACCTTTTCTCGGTATTTAGCCTTTGTGATGAGCTGACGTGCCCCAGTGACCCCAAGAGACACACTACAGTGTTCCCCAGCTGGGCATCTCTGACACCACCTGCAGGAGACAAATACACGAACCAAGCCACTTAATACCCGCTCAGTATAGTCAACAGCTCGTGACCATGTAGACTCCTCTTTTACCACTTTAATACAATATCATTCAGTCCTGCATCATTACATAATCATGTGACTTTTCTTGTACAGTACCAGGCCCTGTGTGATCTGTGTCACTCTATTTTGACTCTTGACCTTTATTATTTTGGATTATGTCCGGCACACATGATGCATATTCCTGTATAAAGTTGTGTCTCAGCAAAATGAAGAAAACCAGGGACCATATTCCTACTAATTACTCAGTCAGTCACAATCAATCATCAAAGACTAGTATGGAGAGGAAGTCACACAGTTGTGACCCTGAATGGAAAAGACGTTCCAATCTTCATGTCATCTTCAGATGAAAAATAAGATTTACAAATATATACAATGGCTTCTGTGAAATTAACAAACGCACACATGACAGACTGAATATGTATCAATAGCTTATCAGAATTTTAACCTTAACATCAAAGAAATGATGGTTTGACATTTGAAAAGCTTCCTGTGAAAACACATGTCAAAAAATATTAGTGACATTATTTAGTGGTTATTAACAGACTTTTAAATAATTATTGGCTATCTGTAGATTATAACTATGAAGAGTCTGATGTAGACCTGCTCTATATGAAAAGTGCCCCGAGATAATGTCTGTTATGATATGAAGCTATAGAAATAAAGCTGAATTGAATTGAATTGAAAATTGAATTAAATGTGGGTGCAGCGATTGGCTGATACGTTGGGATCAGGTTAAGTTTGCCTGAGGGGTTTTGAGATTCTCTTCACGGCCTCCAGCTCCACACTGATCTGAAAAATGCAAACTGGGACTTTTGGGATCATGTGTGATTTCAAAGTGGGAAAAATGTTTTTCTGAATAGACAGAATAGCTCTTAACCCATCAAAGAGAACATTTACATTTATCAACTATAGACTCCACACAGCAGCCTGTTAATGTAAATATATGTCTTTAATAAGCTACTGCAGGTTGTGGACTTGTTCTTGTGGGGTTGTGGTGGGTGGTGAATATATACATATACATACATACATACATACACTTCCCCACTGTGAATCTGAAGTGACGCTCCGGCTAGCTGATTACTTAAGACACAGATCAGATGTTTTCTGTATGTGAATCCCCTCCTAGGTTTTAACCAAAGCAACCAAAACTGTTAAAAAGAAGAAGATTGTGAGGAGTGAGTTGTTCAAGTGTTCTGCATCACGGTGTTCAAACACTTTAAAGCCAATTACTGCAAAGCGTTTCCTTAGGCCACACTCAGCTGTGAGTCAGCATGGACCCTCAAATCAAATTTAAAACTGCATCTTATGAAGAAACAGCACACTAAACTTGAAGAAACAGCCAGGTCAAAGTCATATCTATCACATCCCACAGCACAAGTCATATTTGCATTTTTGTGAAGCCGTTGAGCTAAAGCACCTTGTGATGTTAAGAGAGAGCTCGCGTTTTTACCTCGGCTGCGTCCAAGGAAGACAAAGATACTGTATGAACGTCAGTCCCAGTCCAAAAGGATTTAACTGTTTACCATCAGCGGTAACAGGCAGAGACAGATGATCTATTTATTTAATTTCTTCATCTTACAGTACACGAGGGGCTTTTAATGCCAGAGTGATGTGGAAGCAGCAGTTTAAGGCTGATAAGTTTAACCTAACATACTGGGTGACCTAGAACCAGGAACACAGCTGGGTGGTCAGTCGTTTGCTCAGCAGCATCAGCAGCATTTGACCAAATGTATATGGATGAGGATATTCTACATGTTACATACGCCTCTCTCTATATTATACAATTCAGTCCCTTCAACTTTACTTCTACTCCACGGCTGGTCAGAGGGAATATTTTATATTCCAACACATGTATTTTATAAGTGAGATTACTGCTTACTTTGCCAATACAATTTTCACATACAAAATGGTAAATGAAATGCACATATATAGCACTTTTCTAGTCTTATCAACCACTCAAAACAAAACATTAGCTAAGCTGATAAAATCGATACATGGGTATAGATTTAACTACCTGGCTTCATCTACAGCAGATGCATGTTTCCACCCAAACCAGCTGCAATATTAAAATAATACTTGCATGTACACATGCCTAATGCATAAATAATAATAATATAAAAACATTAAACAATATATAATACCACACTCATACAGACCATTTTCCTGTATAACAAGCACTTTTACTAAAAAAAAGAAACAAGGTGATGTCATAGTCCTGATGATGCCATCAGCTAGAGCCAGTGTTATACTTGGGGCGTGGGTTTAACAGACATGGTCCTGTACCAGGCACGGAGAGGCTCATAATTTAATGCGGTTGAGTTGCATTTCGGGAAATGTAGGTTCCGGTGTTGTCGAAGGGGATTCGAATTAGATTAGAAGTCTGGAGTTGTCGCACACTGCTGCTTCCGTTGCTGACGTGGTTACTGAAGTGAGGTATGATAATATTTCCTCCAGCTTTGCAGATTTCAGAGCTGAACTCTGTGTAGTCCAACTGCCAACCTGGTGTCTGTCAGTTGGGGTTTGTTTTTTTTGTTTGTTTTTTTTTTTTGGGCTGCACCCAAATCAGAATTTTCAGAGTTGTTTCTGAGTTGCAGTTTCTGCCAAAGCTTTGAATAATGGGTGTGTGAAACCTGGAGCAGCCTCTTCTCCCATCACTGCTCTCTGTTCCCATTATGGCGGCTCTGCTGTTAAGTAACATTGAGACAAGACTGCATTTGTGTGACTATGTTAAAGCTGTTTAAGCTGTTTGCTCTGTAAAGACCAAAATTGGTACAGACAATGCTGATGTATGCTGATGTTGTTTAATCCGTAAGTTGTAAAATCCCTAGTCTCTCTATATTGAACATGTTGGTGTCCAGCTGCTGTCCAGTCTGCTGCATGTGGTTAGATTTTTGAGGGGGGGGGGGCAGTGTCAGCCAGTAATCCTTTTTTTCCCTGGCTTTGGTGGAAGAAGCTGTCATAACTTAGTCTAAATACAGAAACTCTTTGGAAGGGAAACCTCTTGATTCTGAAACTCAAATGTTGTGTATGTACTGTATGTTGTGTTTATTACTGACTTTTCCAGTTTGTACATTTGATACAGTAAATTCTCCAATTCTTTCATGCTGTTAAAGCTACTGTCAGTGAAACACAATGCCTCCTCCATTGTTTCAAATTAAAACCAGGAAAGAGGAAGATTATGCCATTTGCACCATCAGATGACAGGAAATGATAAGTTTCACTGAGAGTAGCTTAAGTTTTCAAAAAGCACAAGTGACTCGAAAATATTAGTGAGTAAAAACTGTTAACATGATGAGTATGACATGATTGATGATTGTTCATCAAACGGCATCAATGACAAATTCAAACAGGAGCCAATCAGGAAACAGGAGGATTTTTTTTTTTAAATATGACCAGATTCACTGGAAAATGGAAATAAAGGCCTGTCACCAGAATAAAACTAAGTGCCTTAAAAGTAACTCCTCGAGGCACTTTTAGGGTAAGGTTACTCATCTTGAGGGACAAGTAAACATAAAATGGAGTATACAACTCTGATCCAAGCAGCTCAGAGGGATATACTGGTCCATTTTACCACTCTGGTGTCATTCTTGTAGTTCTGTCCTTCCTTTCTGTCGGCTATAATAACACTGTGGTCAAAAAGGGTAATTGCTGAGATCTGGAAAAACTGTGACATCGCAACGTCTGGATAATATTCTTACCCTGCACCTTCGTTTACTCAGCTTTGACAAAGCCGGAGCTTTGTCTACAAGCTGTCTGCTCCTGTTTCCTTCCCAATCCGGCTTTATAACATTGTCAACGTCTGCCCAGATCTCAGCAATTAACTTGTTGATTGCATTTGACGGATGGCCAAAACTAGCCGTTTCCAGGCTGAACAGCGTCCGATCATGATTAAAGCAGTAATACAAAGCCAGCATCTTGGGCGCTGTTTTCCATTCGGTCATAAATGCAACCCTGTGTGACGATCCCTCAGAAAAGCCTGACAGCTCAAGATCAAGCGGAAGAGGAGAGCCAGCGGGTATGTGCTCATCAGAGCTGTGAGGATCAAGGCGAGCAGCGCTGACCGAATATTTCCCCTGCAGCGCTGTCACTCATTACGGCTCCACACCTGTCCTGAGGCTGAGAGAATCCCATTAGCAGGAACACGGAGTGGATGGGGTCGGCCAAAGACATAGTCTCATCTATGTTTTAATCAGCAGACTGAGTGTGTGATTGCTTTCCACCCGCGTAGACGTGCCCGACATGCTGAACGGATGCAGCCGGACGCGCTCTCCGGTTTGTGTTACCACAAAGCAAACGGGCCACTTTGCCCTTGCCTTTGCTTTATTCCTGTTCCCAAGGTTCTTGGAGTCCCCGTGGTGTGATCTCGGTCACTGCAGACATACAGATTTATTTTTTAAAATAGCTAAGGTGTTGCTGTTGACATCTGCAGTGAATAACAATTGCTGAATTGCATATGCTCTGTGCTACTCGTGCGTGTGTGAGTGTGTGCGTGCGCATGTGTGCGTGCGTGTGCAGGCTAATAGGTCTGTCAGACAGAGCTCGGGGGCGTCGGCTCCTGTACCGACCACAGCTGTTACATGCTGCGTTTAAGTGCTGTACTCAGCCTCCCAGAGACGAAGAGGTGGGCCTGGTTACAAAGCAGACACATGCTCCCCGGAACCCTGCCATCCTCTGCACCGCATCTTTCCCTCCGTCATCTACAGCCTGTGGCTTCACCCTCAATCCTTATCTGTGTTTAACCTCCCCTCCATCTTCTCATCCTTTTCATTAGGAAAATTAAAAGGAAGGGCCAGAGCGGCGGAAGGTGCAGATGTGAGTGTAATGTAGACAGGGAGATAGTGGCTTGGGAATACCGGGCCTGCTGATAGTTTGTACTTCATCAAGGAGCTTTATCGCACTCCAAATCTTTAACCCTCCATTGGTTGCTCTTATTGATGTTAACACTGTCTGCAGTTCGCAGCCCCACAGCAGAACACGGTAGCTGGTCGGAGTGTGCAATATGACGGCATTAACTGGATGAGCCGAAAACAGCCATGCCCATCGGTCTTCCTTATCAAGTGCTTGTCAATGTGAGTCTTGAAATTTTGCTATATATCAACACCAGAATATTAAATTTCATTAGTGAGATAAAATATTTTATTATACAAGCCCTCTAGTCGGTGCTTGAAAATGTCAGTTGACATCCAAGTGGTGGTTAAGTGAGGAAATCTTATCCACTAACATTCAAAGAGTTGACTCTCAAACCTTTTCACCTCAGGAGATTTTATTTTATTACTTTTCAAACAATGCCAAGCGCTGCATGCATCAACATGAGAATATGGAATGATGAGAGATGCTCAGCTCACATTCTCTGGAGTCCAAAAACCTGTATTCGTTTTAAGTATAAATAGAAATAGACTAATCACCTGGAGAACAAAAATATGTGTGTGGTTGTCCATGCAATGAAGGATATATTCATAAATTGGTGTGGTTAATTAAAGGACAGGATCATAGAACACAGAGACCCCGGTTAAAAGTAAAAACTAATTAATTCATTTATACGGAACCAGATGACCAGACAGTTTTGACTCCAAACGAATGATTCTCCTTTTATTTACATTGGTATCATCAATCCAGGACTGAAGGGGTGAACTCTCAGAGGAAACAGACATTTTCACTGTGTTATCACTAAAAGTAAGTCTTATAGGTTGTGCTAAGGGGTTCCCATAAATGTTCATGCAGATGTGTAATAATTTCATAATTAAGTTCAGTTGGTACCAACAGTGCGGTTTAAGTTTTCTTTTTTTACAGTGGCCCCGTCCAGGACAATGCATAAATGAGTTCCCACAGCCTCTGCTCATTTCCAGTCCGCGGCCGACGCCTTCGGTTGACGCCGTCGCAAAAGGGAGAAGCACGTGTGATCGTTACTTCAGATTCAATGAACAGTTTCTGTCCAGGAACTGCAATAGTACTGAGCCTTGTCCAGTCCAGTCTCTTGGATTTGTCCGATCCTGGAATACAAATACTGGAAAAAGCTGCGACGAAATATTAGATCGACATTAACATTCATCCCAGAGCTGGAAGCATTACACCCTATCCAGAGATGAGAGGTGATGATGGTGGAGGTTTGCTGGGTGAGGGGCTTGCGGCACGGCTGGCAAAGACCACTGCAGCAATCACTTGATCGGTACTGAACAGAGGAAAGCCACATCTGCAGTCACACCCATGATTTTTACCGACCTTCATACCAATTTTTAATCTAAGTTTCACACCAAAGTGTCATTTGGTCATAAGAAGGCACTCAGACATGATGGTGTTCTGTGTCCAACAGTTGGTTGACTCCTTGTGGATGATCTGTCAATAGTGAGACAAAACAGGGTCTTTTCAGGAAGGTTTACATTTAATAAGGCCAAACTGTGGCAGCCAGACAAAAGTCTCTTTTTAGTTCATATTCAAAAGAATATGCATAAATAAATAATGACTTTTTCAGGTTGGTGCATAATATTACCACATTAAGTGAAGTGCTGAGGTGTCCCACCTGCTCCGTGGCACATTTTGAAACAGGGAAGCCGTGGTTTCTCCTGAGGGGGGGCTGTCTGGGACACACATGGCAGCGCAAACTCTCACATGCGTGAGGATGCAAATGAATATAAGCTTTGCATTTTGTGATTTGTTTGTTTGTCTCCTGTTATGTCTCTAATTACGCTGTAAAGCTCCTTATGATGGATTTGTTGTGTTAAATCTGCTTCATAAATAAATTTGCCTCGACGTGCCTTTTGTTCTAAGAAGTTGCAGTTGTCAGAATCGCTGAAATAAAATGTATCTTTATCTTTGGTCCCACTTAGCAGAGTGAGGGTTTTTCTGCGACTCGTATGAGAACAGGGTGTCATGCTGCAGGAGCAGGGCCAATGCATAGATGCCATGTAATGGTATGGCTTTATAAAAGAGGAGCTTATGTAACAGATTAGAAAGCTGGAGAACATACAGTTCTTTGTCATTCGAGCTTATACATCCATTTTATGTGGAAGCCTGATAATGCCACAGCAGGAAAAAACGAAATGTTAGCAATGATATAGATTCTTGGATACCAAAGTCAGGAAATACAGCAGAGTCAGAATGATTGTGAGATCGTAAATCAGACATTCGTCACAAGAGCAAACATTTATATGTAAGAAATCACACTTATTATAAGGTTCTCCATTATGACTTTCAAAGTAAAACCATCAGTTATGAATCATACTATGAGTTTTCCTTCAAGTTTGTTAAATACTGAGTCAAAACCGTGATTCTTTGTGCAACAGTTATTATATGAGTTCATTACGACTCACTTTGTCATCAATTTGAATAAAAAAATCAGCATCAGCATTATATCATTAAAATGTTGATATAGTATTTCCTTGCTATGTTTTATACCGTGGTGAGTTTCACTAAACATATTATCTCAGAATTTTGACTTAATATCATAAATCTTATTATCTACATGCTGTATCTTACTATTGTTGTCTTGTACTTTCGTATGGTTTGTAGATAACACTGCACCTTTTGTTCTCAGTTACCTGGCTCATAAAATTTCAGGTAATAGTGAAAAATTCCAATCAATACTTTGAATTGCTGAATTTGATGAGCTAATAAAAGTGTTGCTGACTTATTTTTTGGTTGACCGATAAATCCACAAATTCTCTCAGCTCAAACTTTGACTGAGTGGGTCCAAACTGTGACTTAACATCTCAAATTCTTAACATAAAAGGTCAAAATCTCAATTCGTATTTAATCATTTTGGGTTGCCCACAAGTACATTTATATCATATACCACATTAATATTTAGTGGTACATTACAGGGTTGTACAGCTGTAGAGTAGCAGTGATGATGTTGTCCAAGCACCTCTCTTTTACTCCACTTTGTTGCGTACTCATGTTGGTGCGAGGATTAAAGTGCCTCATTGTACCTCTCTCATTCATTTATCTATAAAACATTCTCGATCTGTCCTCAAATCCCATAAGCTGCTTTGCATGCAGCAGAGCGTGCCCACGTCTCCTGCCAAGGCCCTAATTGTTTGTTTTCCATCTTTATAACCTGTCCTCATGAGGTTTGTCCATGCAGTTAATTGGAAGAGTTTGGCCCCGGGCCCCCGCGATGGCACGCCAGGGCCCCGATCATGTAACCGCGTCCTTCCCATCTCCGGCTCTGCGGACAACCCCAACCTCTGACCTCAGCCCGGAAGAGGAAGCACAGAAACAGAACACTGGAGATCTGACATCGCGTTTTCCGCCAGAGCCGCTTGGTTCAGTGGTTTCACGTCCTTCCACCTCATTTGCATTTGAGAAGTCTGGACTCATGCTGCTTTCCGTTTCTATCGGAGGAAATGAGACCCGCTCCAAAAAAGGGCTTTGTTGCTCTGCATCTGGGGATTGGAATAGAAACAGAGCCTGGTGAGTTCGCTAAAAATAACTGCTCTGTCTTGAGGTCACTCAGCCTGCTCTGCAGACACGTTCCTCTCTGAGGAAACACCAGTAAGGAAAGGGCGGAGGGGAGCAGCGAGGTAGATCGGGGGCGAACCTTGCCTTGCATGGGTGATGGTGAGCTGACATTTACCTGGGTGACGTTTCCGCAGACAGCTTCTTCCAGTCAAGGACGGGAGAGGGCTAATGTTCGGAGGGTTGGGGACAGCCGTCTACAGGCTGACACTGTGCAGCTGTGTGGGTTTAAGTACTTACTGTGTGTGCTCAGGGCTTATATAAAAGTTAAGCCCCTGACTCAGGAGCCACACTCCCCCTACTGGTTTAGGATTAGGTCCTAGGAAGCAGCCGCTGCGTCTGCACTGGAGTCAGACACCTCCGACCACTGCCTCTTCTAGCAGTACTAGTAGTAGGAGTACTACTAGTAGTAGTAGTAGTAACTCTACTAGCAGTAGTAGTTGTACTGGTAGTAATAGTAGTAGTAGTACTAGTAGTAGTACTACTACTACTACTGTTAGTAGTACTAGTAGTACTACTACTAATGCTACTACTAATGTTAGTAGTAATACTACCACTAGTATACGTAGTAACAGTACTAGTTCTACTACTACTGTTACTACTAATACTAGTACTATGACTCCTACTACTACTGTTAATCAAAAATAGTACTGTTACTACTACTACTACTAAAACTACTACTACTACTACTACTACTAGTAATACTACTACTACTATAACTACTGCTACTACCATTACTACTACCACTACTACTGCTATTACTACTACTACCACTACTACTATTACTACTGCTACTACTGTTACTACTGATACTACTATTACTCCGAGTACTACTTTTGTTTCTACTACTACTACTACTACTACTACTACTACTACTGGAACTACTGCTTCTATTAATACCACTACTATTACTACTACTACTACTAATGCTACTACCACTACTACTACTACTACCACTACTACTACTAATACCGCTACTACTACTGCTGCCACTACTACTACTACTAATGCAACTACTACTGCTCTCTTACTGCTGCCATTACTATCAGTGGTACCACACCTAAGAGTACTACTCCTACACCTGCTGTGGTTACTGATGTTAGTACTTGTACAAATACCATTACCCTCCTCCCACCTTGATTACTATCACAGTCTCCACCAGTACCACTACTTTTATTACTTCTATCAATACCAACACTTAGTGCTGTTGATGTGCACAGTGCTAGAAACACAGATGGTATTTTTTCCTTCTACTACTTTTAATAGTACTGTTCTGCTATTACCAGTAATTAATCTGACAGTTGACAGGATTTCTTTTTTCGGGGAGCAAGTGATTGATTATTAATGAATGAATTTTTACAGACGAGTGTTAACGTAGCTAGTGCTAGCTGCTGTTGCTGGCACCGTGCCTCTAATTACTAGAGACAGACACGCTGACATCTGCCTGGTCCTACCACAGCCTCCCCGGAGCAGCTGGAGGGTAAGTGCGCTCCTGGAGGTGCGTGTCGACAGTTAAACACTCTGAGCGCTTCTTGTACAAAAGGTGCTATACAAAGAAGCTTATTATCATTATTATTATTAACATCGTTTGATGGGAAGGGGGGGGCTTTGGCTGCCTTCCAAGTACCATCACAAAGCTCTGACCTTAAACCTACTGTTAGTGTGGAGCAAAGAAAAGAAAAAAGACCCGCCCGACCACACACGTGCTCCACCGAAGTCATTTCCTGTTGTTGTTTTCACTTTGCATTTTCTTGCCGAATGTTTTATTCATGTCCCGGCATGTTGATTAAGTTAATGAAAAGAGAGACGGGAATTGAACTCGTCATGTTTTATAGATCAAAGACACAATGAGGTCTGTGCTTCTTCACCCGTGTGTTTTTCCCCCAATTAGCTGAGTGGCTGACACTGCCAGGCGGATGCTGGGACCCCGCGGCTGATGGAGATCAATACGAGGCATGAGAAAGACACCTGGGGGGGTTTGTTCATTGGGTTATCAAAGCTGTCTCTCTACACTGATACCTCACAGCCAACTTAATGTATTTATTATCATCTTCATCATCTTTTCGCATGTTACCCCATTTTTCCCATGGTTCAATCAAAACGTTCTTTCACTTACATCGTTTCCCACTGAGGCTTTGGATTACATCAAAGTTGCTGTGTTGTTTTTAGAGTACAAGCTTCTAACAAATTAATGAGTGGATGTTGTCAGCTAATTAACGTCAGCTGATACGGTTTTTGTCTGCATGCAAAAAATAGTCGTTTCATATCTCCTTTTTAGTCCAGTCCCAAAATAGCTTGGAGTTTATTCTTGGAGGGCAGGATCCCAGATTGTGTTATGTGCGACTGCAGTTTAAAGCATTTATTTCATTCAGCGAGTTGGATTTGAATATGCCTTGTCTGAGGTAATAGGGAAGTTGCACTGCTCGTGAACCTCCTCGTCGTAGAGAAGGTTAGATGCTACAAGACGGAGCCGTCAGGGACCTGTGTTGAGAAGGTGGGCTCTGTGAAGTCCTGCAGGTCTCCCATGAAGCAAAGGGCAAGCACCACGCTGTTGCCAGGCCGCCTTGCACACAACATTTTCACATTATTCCGAGGGCAGAAATGCAGCTAGAGCACTGTATGTCTGCAGTGATCAGCTACTGCCCACAGCTTATCTTGTACACGTTGAGAGCTTGTATCATTACACTGGGATGCACTGCTAAGCCGCTGCTGCATTCATCATGTGCTCTGCAGGTGCTGTGTACAGGAATGAACAAGGCTTTGGTGCCAGGATCAGACTAGGTCATGGTCTGCCGAGAGACAAACCTCGGCCTGATATCCACAGAAATCAAATCCATGTTGGTCCGTCTCTGGACCTCATAATTTAATACCAACATTAAGCACTATTGCAGGGGTTTGTGTGCCCTTCACGCAGCAAGGCAGAAGATAAGGACATGGTGGTCAGGGTGGGGGATTAGCACATCTTACACTCCTGCAACGAATTTACCACAATCATTCCCAAACCATTTCAGAGTTAACAAACAAATATTGAAAGTCAGGTTTTTGAAAATGTTACTACTTGGACACATAATAAAGGTGTCCCTGAACTTAATCAGGGCTTTTGCATAAACCTCTAACCCTGAAATGTTTTTATCTATCAGTTAACTTCATCCAAAATGCAGAAAAACTCAGCACTGATTCTCTTCAGTTCACGTGCACACAGTTTTCCAGGTTCTTGGAGAACCTGCCACAGTTCTACTATGGATCTAGTCCGTCTCAGTGTCTTCTGTCTCATGTGATCTCAGACAGACTCTGTGATGTTGAGACCAGGACTCTGTGGGGACCAGACCATCCGGTGCAGGACTCCTTGGTCTCCTGGTCTCCTGGTTGTGTGTTCGGATTCACTTACCTGCTGCAGGATTAATCTGGGACAATCAGCTAATTGTTTGAAAAGGACAAGACAGAACTATGTTCCCAGTCCTAAAGGTGTAAAGGAAACAGCCACACAAACATCTCCATGTGACACCTGTGCTGATATTCAGCCCAGGGAGGTGGGTTCAAGCCTTCGGCCAGGTCTATGGTTTGTCAGTTTCTGGTTACAGCATATTAAAGGACAGCAAAATCCCAACACTCTCTCCAAGCAAAAAAATAGATATTGGATGATTCTGCAAAACCCAGCAATAGGTTTGACAGCAATTCCTGTGATTAAACCCAACCCTGGTTTTGTGCATGAAGGTCAGACATTAATCACACCCATCCACCACCCTTACCACCCCGCACCCTTAACTTCTGCCTTGCTACTATCTCGCTTTGCCATTCTCTGTGCTGTGCTAGATAATATGATTTGAACTGGTTCATCTTCTACTGTCATCAACAACAATTCCAAAACCTGGTGTGCAATAAGATTAAACTCTGGTCCAAATCTGTCCTGGTGACAGTGTTTTTAGTTTTTGCTTGCTTGGCACCAGACTGGTCCGAATCTTATCTGAAATGCCCCATTGGATGTGTCGCAGTCAGCCAGTGTTTGCATGCAGTCACAGAGTACAAGGCACAACAGCGCTGGGCACCATCCTATGTTATATTGGCCACCATTACCAACATAGTTCCTGGGGCGTGGGTGCACTGTCAGCTGGAAGCAGCCTGCTGAAACTGGCTCTATCACTGCAGCTCTCAGCTGGGTCACGGAGAGAGAAAGCTGGAGGTGAAATGGCATCTTTTAATAAAGGAATAACTAAAAGAGCAAAGCATGCAGTTGTTCAAGGATATTTTTTACTGCCTTGTGCTGTTTGTACACAAGTGCCTGTGCCAGCAAGTTTTCTCTTTCAGCACAGGGGGGATTATTACATAACGGGCCGTGTACTGTTTGCTGTCACACAGGGTCCCTATACCGCGATTTTCGAGGCAGACCTGTGTCATATTTGTGCGGCATTTTTAAGTTGTTTGTGAAAAAACAGAAGGGCATTGGATGGAAGTCTGATTAGGAATTTCATGAACAAAATTGCCTGTGGAGCGTGATTCACTGGTGAGGTTGCATGTGACACGTATGAGGCTGAAAGCAGTCGTAGGATTTTGGCAGTAGGTGCTGACACTGTTGCCTTTAATTCCTCTTATCTTATTCCTATTTTTTCACTTGAAAAATTCCAAATCCACTGCATGAACTTCACCAGGACAGATTTGGACCAGAAGTGTTCGCCAACTCTCACAGACAACAGACTAATTTATCTTTTAGCAGCCAGTGGGTGCTGGCTCAATGGTGCTTTAATAGCATCACTAGATGCCAATTACACGGTTATCACATTCTAGTAAGAAGCCTCAACACTTTCTGCATGTTCACCTGTTGTCTTGATAAAATCATTACAAATGCACATTTCTGCAGGGCTTATTCAATCTATACAACAACACCTCTATCATACTCGGCACATTGCTGCTTTCAGTTCCTCTTTTTTACAGAAAAATTGTTTGTTATCATTTTTTTTCAATTAGTGTTAAACTAACTTTAGTAAAACTCAACACTTCCTGTTAATGTTTCACATTAAAAGTCATTCAGTAGTCCATAGGGTGTAACCCCCCCCCTTTCTTGGTAGGATCTTAATGTGAAATGTGTGCAGAAAGTGTTGTGTTTTACTAACAGAAGCTCAACACTAAAATTCAAAATAAACAAAATAACAAAGTGGAAGCAACTTGATTAAATTACAAGTCAAACTGCATGTATACTACACAGATGAACAACTGCTTCCTTACAGTCAGTCAAACCATTTAATCCAAATTTGCATTTGTTCAACTGTTCTTTTAAAACGCATTCCCTGTGAGCTTTTTGTTCGAGAATTTCAAGATGCCTAATTAGTCTGTCAAGATGCCCTTTGGCATAACTTCACATGGGGGTAAAGGTGGTCGAAATCCCAGTCCGTGAGTCCTGTGACTTTGTTCTATTGCCACTTGTCCCTGAATCATTATGCACTGCTGGCGTGAATGACAGGCAATTTAACAGGAACAAAACTTGTGTGGTGATTCCAGTTAGCTGGCAGTGGGGCATGAGGTGACGACCTCGCCAGCTCCTCAGCAGAGAAGCTGCCCGCTGCTTTTCTGGGGGGACTCGCAGGGTGGCCGTGTCACTTTGATTAGGAGCCCAGTTGTTCTGTATTTACAGAGAACCCCACATACACACACACACACACACACAGTGAGATTGCAAAAGTAGCGTGCCCTTTTTGAAGCAAGATAGAAAGCAAGATTGTGGGGGCTGGGGCAGTGGAGAAGCCCTAACCCCCACCCCCTCTAACACTTAACCCAGTGCATCTGGTGGCCTAATCTTAACCATAGCCCTAACACTTTATTTGAATCAATGCTATCTTTTTCTGACCTCAATCACGCCTCTTTCCAAATACTGTGGAAAACAAAGATTTTTTTAAAAGTTGGCACTGACATTAAAAGCACAATTTATTGAGCATTATCTGGGCTTTCAATATATCAACATTGTTGTCTGGTGGCAGGGTTGGATTCAGGCACACAGCGAGTGTCTTTGTTTGAATGGGGGCTGGATGTGAGAGGAAAGAAGAAAACACAATGAGAGGGAGAAATATTCATTATTAATAGAGATTAGAGCGAGGAGAGATAGAGTATAATATTAATAGACAGAGAAAGCAAGAGAAAACTGAGAGAGAGCGAGAGAGAGCAAGAAAGGTATGTGGAGAGAGAAAAGTGGAGCATCAGACATGAGTGTTCATGCAGTCCCATGGCAGAAGCTGCTGCTAAAGTCAGTTTAACCACTCTGCACAAAAGGCCTCATTCTGATTGTCAGTATTAAGTGGGTTTGAAATGAAAGTGCACTAAATGTCTCGCTGACCGATTAATTGCATTGAGCTGGTTTGAATGCGTGGTAAGGATGAACATGGCCTTTGCGCTCAGAGCAGTAATTAGCGAGTTGACTGCTCCCTGGAACAGAGAGAGTAATATGATCAGAAATCATAGTCTATTCTGAGCAACGGCTGCTGCGGGCGTTAGACTGGTGGAAACAGACTGTAAAGAGAAGGGCCCACTTCCCTGGGACTGGTGGCTCCATGGCTGCTGACGCCGGTAAGAGGAAATCTGGTGGAGCTGCTGTTGTGGACAGTGACAGGAGCCACCTCCTGGGAGGACCCTCTGTCCACAAACTAGGGATCGCACCGTTCTGTTCTGTTTCGACCCTCATTCTAGTCCAGTTACCAAGGTCAAGATCAGTCTGGATCTCGGTAACAGCAGTCAACAAAACAACCAGCAACATTTGGATGGGCTCTTTCCTTTATTTACACCTCCAAATGAAGTGGGAGCTAACTTGGCTAAACTGCCACAACTACAATTATAGGATTGTGTGACTGCTTGAATAAACCCTAGTATATAGCATTTCTGTAACCTTAGGGTTTAGGAGAGCCCACGGATAGTCTATGAAATGCAAGCATGGAAACCTTGAATAGCCACTCAGGCTGTAGTGTTCTCTGAAAAAGGTTACCCAAGTAAAGCACAATGTGAGCCGAGGTTCTTTTCTCCTATGCCGATATCAGTGATTTTAAAGCTAGTAAAGAGACCATATGGATCAAAGCTCACATTGTCAGACTTATTGCATCGTACTGGATGAGAGGCTGTTAGAAGCAGAAGGGTACAGCTGAAGTAATGCTGCCCTTGTGATATTACAGCAAATACCACACACTAGTGGCAGCAGGTGTGTACTGGAGAATCACCTGCAAATATATGCTATAATTGTAAAATATGGAAAAAAAAAAAAAAAGGGAAGAAATGCAGCAACTCAAAATAGAGGGTCAGAAGCTACCAGGTATAATTCTTCCCGATGGATAGAACTGCCCTTTAGAAGAATAACCCGTCACCATGTGTGTGATAAGCTCTCGGCTTTGTTTCCACACCGTTTACAACCACCTGTAGGAGTAGCTGCTCTTCTTTTTATATGTATTGCACATCATAAATTTATGGGCGAGCATTGTTTCTAGAGAGGCGTAGGTGAATGATTAATGCTTCTATTCTATAAATAGTATGTAAATCATATGACATACAAATCAAACATTCAGACACTGCAGATCTGGTCTTCTCACAAACCTGATCTGTTGTATTTTAAGTGCAGATCATAAGATCCACAGGTAGATCTTGTGATCTGCACTTAAACAAGACAAGACAATCATGTCTAAAGACACACAACAGCTTCCTGCCAGCATGTCAGAGGATGGGGTTCGATTTTTTCTGGTCCACTTTAATTCTGTTCTACACCCAATATTTACTTTCAGGTGGTTATGGGTTGCTGCAGTCATTCCCCCAGTCCCCCCTCCTCTGTGGCCATGAGGATTTTGCTTGGCACGTCTCCAACAGAGGGGATTGGGGAGAAGATACCTGGGCCTTGGTCCCTGCACTCTGAGTTGGACAAATTGAGTTGGTATATTTGTCCTGTTTGCATGTAGGTTTGTTCCTGGTGTTTTCTCTCTGCAGTGCGACTAACAGAGTGCAGCCCTCTGCCATGGTCCAGCAAGGACACACTGTCTGGACTGCAAAGAAAAAAACTTTTGCATAGTATCATTTTGGTCTTTGGTCAAGTGACATTAAGAAGTAGCATTAATTAACTACAGCCGATGTGATGATTGAGTGATTTGAACCGGTTAAAGTGATGTTCAGTGCCGGCTAGAGATAAAAGGCTTGCTAATGTTTCCTATATGTTTTGTACATTGTTCTAATGCTTATAGAAAACAGGGTTGAGATAAAGGTTTGATAAGAGTTTTGTTATTGTAGAAGCTTATTATTTTTGCCAAACAGACTCAAAATGGAACCAGCAACCAGTATCCAACCGAACTCATAACTTCATCAGCTTCTGGGATAAAAGCAGTAAAACTGTCACGATGCAGTTTGAAGAATATGGACACAGCCAGAGTCTCTGATCAAAGCGGATGTGTTACGTTAGTTATGGGTCAACATTTGGCCCTAGTGTGCCTTTGGTCACTTCAGTGGCTGCAGCCTCCAGAGTGGAATAGTCAATGCTAAAAGCAGAACAGAGGAGATTTGCTTCCAGATCGATGCAGCATGTACAGTGCCTTGAACAATTAGCTTCATTGTATGCGGACAAGTTAGTGGAATGTTCTAAAAAGTGATGCGACTGTGGCTTCAGTAGAGTTTCTTTGAGTTTCTTTGAGTGTGTAGACAGTGATCAATTGCTTAAGTGTACTCTGTCTGTCCTCTCACAGCAGGCTGTGACAGCGAGGATGTGTTCTGAGCCGCAGGCGCTGCCAAGGTGTGAAGATGGAGCCTTGACCTCAGGAGGTTCTTTCACCTTGTAATCCTCACCCGATCCACAGTGAGTATCTCGTCTATGTGACTCTAAAGACCATGTAAAGTCATAAAGACTTCACAAAATGTCAGAGCTGAAGATAAAGGCAGGGGAAGTTGTTAGGGTCTTAAAACAAAGATTGGCAGATGAATTAAGCCTTTGTGACTAAAAGTTCATTTTATTGAAAAGTTGGAAAAAAGAACTCTCAGGTATGACTGTGTACATGTAACCCCATCAAAATACTTATGGATAATAGCAAGTTAATGTAGGAGAGGTTTGCAGAGTGCACAGTGTATCAGACGGTTCACCACACAGAGACTGATGTTCTTTTTTCACAATTCATGATTTCTTTTTTTTTTATGGTTCATTACACATCTTTCAAATTGTTTCTTTGTATATTTATGTCTGGCAGCTAGAGTAAGGTTCAGATTTTCGCAAAGATGAAAGAGCCAGCTTCAATTCTGAGCTTCAGTTCTGAGCTTCAAGTCTCCTGCATGAGAATCAGACAGAGAATCAGAGAATCAGAACTTCCAGTCTCCAGTCTTCATTTGGGAAAAAATTTGGCTTAACACAATACACTGTCACCTTCTAAGGTGAAAACCATATTTTATCATAATCCTTGCAATGAAAGATAAAGCAACTGCTTTGTGATAATGTTCCATGTTTAAATTTCTATCTCAGAGTATTTGATAAACCATCAAATTTGTGAATCTTTTTCTTAAACTGGACTTCCCAGAATCTCTTATTTTCTTAGTACCTGAAACTACATGCCAATGCAGCCCTTTGCTTTTTTTTTTAATACAGAGCCACTCCGCTACCCACAGGTGGTCTGAAAATTCAACCCTTTAATCCTAAACTGCTTTCCAAACATTCATGCGTCTGCGCTCAGCACATACAAAGGATTCTACCACTACCACTACCACTCTAATTGCAGAACAGCTGGCAGCGCTGATAGTACAGTGATAATGGTAATGAGGCTCCCAGCTCTTCCAATGAGGCTGGGGAAGGTTGGGACATGTCAGAGCAGAGGGCTGGTGTAAATGGCATCAGCAACCAAGGATGTGGATCTCAACAATATGCAGGTTTTAATTTAGCTTCTATTTCGGCTATTTACACTGGCTTTCCAGGAGGAGTGTATGTAATGTGGTTGCTTGGGAACAGATCACCAGGGATTGGTTTTTATTCAGGATTAATATTTTAACAATGGGCAGACCAGAGCAAGCACACTTTGTGCCTTGAATATTGCCTTTTGAGGGCTCTTTTCACAGGAAACTTGCACACTGACCCCAAAATGTCAGCTCCGAATTGTCTCCACAGGCTGACATGTTGGGGACGAGCAGCACCAAACAAAAAACGAATGGCCCCTTACCATGACAATACGTACAGAGGCAGAGAACACATATCAGAAGTCATTGTTAGAAATGCCTTGAATTGCAAGGAAAACATCTTATCTACAGTATTGTGTTTAATGAAATATGATTATATTGTGAGATAGTTCCTCATTACACAAAAAAATGAGGAAAAGACATACTGGGTTTTTGTTTCAACTGTGTAAAACATTTCGTTAAAAGATATCCTTCTCTCCAGTACGGAGCCGTATCTCTAAGATGGCATGTGTGGTACAACAATATACTCAAATATACAGCTTGTTTCAAGAATGGTTTAAACCTAAATTTCTGACATTTCCAATTCCCCATACCTAAATGGCAAAACAGGTCATAATGTTATATCCCCATGAATCATTTCCTTATTGGAGCATTATGCACCCCTGGAGTTGGGTTCAGTACCAATTTAAGAAGTAGTTCTCCCAATACTAAGTGAGCCAGAAAGTAATGTTCTGATTTTATCCATACAGCCCAATATCCTGAGTCACAGATTTGGCTTAACAATCCATACACCCTCCTTGGAGAAAATCCCCAGAAAACCCTTTAACAGGAAAAAAGAGGAAACCTCAGAGGGAGCAACAGAGGACGAATCCCTCAATGGATGGACAAAAGATGTGTGTCCAGAATAGGCCGACATAGTAGATTTACAGTACGGACACAACAATGACAAAATTATAGCTTCTAAACAGTAACGTGGGAAATGACCTGAGAGGACATCAAGCACCTTCCAGGAGCTGAGCCACAAGACCTCCAGTCCACCACGAAGACCTGGAGCGAGGATAGAGAACATGCACACACACAAGAGACAAAACCAAACACATCATCCAGACAGCCTGAACCCTCATGTCCATCCACCCATTAACTATACAGCTTATCCTGTGAAGGTTGTGGGGGGCTGGAGCCAATCCCAGCTGATGTCTCTGACAGTAACTACACATTTCAGTGTTAAGGAACATTACCTGCTTGGATTATGTGACTTTGCCCTTTGCTCCTGAGACAGGACTGTAGTTAATCACATGACCACGAGTGGTCAAGTAAATGACACAGTCCAAACACAGTCTCTGTCATCACCATTAGTGTTGGCAACAGACTGTCTTCTTGTGAAAAAGAATGGATGGATGAATGGATGGATGGTCAGATGATGGATGGATGGATGGTTGGAATGCTGGATAGATGAATGAATGTTTGGATGGATGAATGAATGAATGAATTTTTGGATGGACGAATGAATGAATGAATGTTTGGATGGATGAATTGATTTATTGATGGGTCAACAAAACAGGACTTTCAAAAAGGAAACTACTACTACTGTTAGTAGAACACTGTGTAACCTTTAGTGGTTGTTTCTTTTATCCATAACCTTTCTATATCTTTAACTGCATGTTGTTATTGTTACTATGAAAACAAGGGTCGTGTGTTTTTGCCACTGGTACTGGCAACGGTTCTACAGATCACATTATTTTTACCATTACAACATATGACTGGTAGACTCTTATGGGTCATATCTGGGGTAGGGACAAGCAACCAGTGTGGTAGTTTAAGTTGGAGGACGTGGTAATTTGCAAAGTTGGTTGCACTGAGAGAAACGGCTTTAAACTGAAATATCTTACTTCTAAGTTTGGTAGGGATTTCATCCTGTTACTTTATTTTCAGACATGAAAGGTTTTTAATTTCTGTTGGTGGATAGAAACTAAAAAGTCAAACTTAAAATCATTTATTGGATTTTAGACTCAGTAGATTATTTTAAAAGTTATACAATAATTTTAATATTAAATATTTGCTGTCCCTGTTAAATCAGACTATGTGAGATGACTGATGAACTGTTTGGTTTATTTTTTAAAGAGTACAAGGACACAGACTGGAATCCAAATGAAACTCTGGGCCATGCTCCATCAAAAGAAGAAAACACCTTCCAACAAGTACACAGCTGTCTGACTTACATATTGCAGGGTTTGCAACAGGCTGAGAAATTACTTTGTAGTGGTGAGTGGCGTTTCCTATGACTGATGTGGATGCAGAGTCTCATGCAGTTTACTGATGTCCCCTAAACGCCTCACATGTAGAGTTAGTTAGACCCCTGTGCACAGAGAAGCCTCCCGTCCCAGCTCAGTTACTGCAGCACATGCACCTCGGGTTGGTGTGTGACCAAAAATTAGTCGGTTTGAAAAGAGTGAAAAAAGGTGTAAAGTTTGAAACTGGGAGATTTTATCTACTTGGCTGGGTCTTAATTGACCTGGCCGGGTCTTAATTGACCTGGTTGGGCCGCCCAAGTAGAGCTTATGTATGTGGAAGACTGTGTTGTATAATATTCATTGACAGAGTAAATTGTGAAAAATGAAGACTACTTAGCTCTATTTATGCTGGCCCCTGCTGACCCACTGAGAATAGGCAGTACATAAGGGCCACTGGCCATTTAATAGAAAACATGTCTTGCTTTATTAAGAGTAATGCTTCCATTATTTTCCCTTTAGCTGAAATATTATGCAATGAAAATGAGTGTATACCGTTTATCCAGACTATAAATGTGAGGCATGGGTGTCGAATGTGTATCAGACCAGGCAATAATTAGAGTGAGGAGAAAAACAAGAGCCTCTACCAACTGCTGAATTTTTCATTGTTATCTGCTGCATTCAAGGACCAAATGTGGGGAGAGGAAAGTAGATTGAAACAGGGGAAGTTTTTCATTTATGTGCTTCTCAGCATGGGATGAATATGAGGTGAAAAAATAGAGACAGTAATTAATCACTGATTTCATATTATTCATAATGTATATTAAAGTGGAACTACATCCAAAATTGTATTTTTGAGAATTAAAGTTCTCATTATTGCTAAACACAAATAAAGTAAAACAATACAAGCGAGGGGCATCAGAATTTTGCTGGAGAGATGACTCATCCAGCCTCCTGCAGCTTTAATAATTAGTGATGTTTTCCATTCATTTGTTTCCCAAAGCACAGCTCCAAACCATAGGTTGGGAAACCTTGATTTAAGCGTAGCTTGTAGGTGGTAACAGATCTCAAAGCAATGGTACAACAGTCAAGAAACATCAACATTATGGGCTCCTGAAATACAAGTCATAGAAGTCCAACTGTAATTTTTTTCAGTGTCATGGATCCAGGAAGGTTGGATATAGCATGTCATGCCTAAGTTATAAAACCTCTGTGTACACAAAACATATTTCTGTTTTCATGGGAGAAGCAACACCTCGACCTTTTCAGTGTATTCACACATGAAAATGCTGATCCACTGCCCAGTCTTGTTGTTCACCTGTTATTATGATTATTCTGCTGGTAACTTGATATGACAGTTTCAGCTGGTTCAGTTTTTGGGTCTTAACTGTGGAACCAGAAAGTGAATGTTTGGTGTTGTACTAGCAGTTTACAGCTGTTTCATTTAAACATCAGACACACTGGTCTCCTGCCTCATAAAGAATCAGAGGGAATAGGTATTGCTACTTAGACTTAACTGCACAATTTTGCTGACAACCTCTTTTTTGTTCTTTGCATAGAGAGTTTTGAACCTGACATTTCACTTCTCACCTGGAGAAGCAGAAACGTACGAGTACTTTTGCCTCCACATCCAACTTTATGTACGGAACCAAACTCTTTATTAAGTTTTAATATTTTTCAGGCAGACAATAACAATCATGTCGCCACGTTGCTGAAAACACCTGAGCAAATGTCCAAACACACATTATTTAGATAAAGTGACCACATATATGCAATCTGAATGGCTATTTTCTCACCCAAACCCCAACCTATTGGCTTTAAGATGGCGCCGTGGATGGCCGTGCTGTGCTGCCGCTAACTGTTAGTTTTTGTTCATTAATGTCAACTATGGTGCATCTACTGACATTCACTGACTGAGTGGCCTACCTGGCATTATTCTGGAGCTTTTTCATAATTTGGTTTTCATGGAGTAGTCAACACAGCCAATACACAACCAATACAAATCACAGGGATAAATGAGAAAAACATGAATAGCAATCAGACCATAAGACCTTTGTTAAAGTGTGTGTGCAATAGCAGCAAGGCCGGATCAATCAATCCAGATCTGCCTAAATTCAATCAGTTGATCAGTAAAATCGTGGGAATCAACTGTCAAGAAAACTGGTTTAATTCCTTCACAAGGACCAAGTCAGACTTATCAGGGTCAAACAGCTTGTGTCCTGATTTCTCACCATACATCTGATTCCCCCGAGGCAGAGTGAGAATATCCACTCTTAAGTTTATCACTGTCCTCGTCTTTAAACTGCATTCTGGCCAGTTTTATTTCTTTTTTTCCCACTTACTACTAATAATACAGCCATTCAGTTCATGAATAGCACCTTCCATGCATACGGCAACCTCTTTGCCCCCGGCTTTCCCTCTGTTGAGGGCTGGTTGATAGACCAGGGCTAGAAAGATGCAGCCGTGGTCAGAGGAGCCTGTTGGCTCCACTGCATAAGAATAATAGGCTGCACATGACCACATCTTGCTTGACAGCTCACATACTGGTA
Organism: Istiophorus platypterus; assembly: GCA_016859345.1. Taxonomy (NCBI): domain Eukaryota; kingdom Metazoa; phylum Chordata; class Actinopteri; order Istiophoriformes; family Istiophoridae; genus Istiophorus; species Istiophorus platypterus. The sequence goes on along the minus strand of CM029133.1, from coordinate 944,325 downwards.
GAAATGACCGAGGGGCTTCTTAAGACTACACGTGTTAAAATCAGCAAGTATGATATGTAGTGCATCTGGGGAAGTGCCATTTAAATGGTGGATGTTGCATCTACCATATTAGCTCTGGGGTGAATATATGCCGCCGTCGTATACACTTTATCCCTCAGGGCCTGCTCGTTTCTGAGGATAAGAGTGGGAAGTGGGGGGTAGCGCAGCCTGAATCTGCCACGCTTCCTAACTCATACCACTGTTTGTCGAGCTGCTAGAACAGATGAGAAAGTCTCCACTGTACTGGAGTGTGCTGCTCTGTTGGAAGTTCGTTTCAGCTGTGCTCAGAAACAATGCCCATGTTACATCCATGATATAAACGAGTAAAAACACCATTCTCACAACAGACAAGTTGGAAATACACCTTAAAAGACCAAACAATCAAACAACCACATACATCTACTGCTGCTGGTTGCAACGGGCGCAACACCATTTTAATTTGTTTGCAACTGAACATAATCTAGCCATAGATCAAATTTTCTACAGTATTTGCTGTAGCAGATGTGTTTGTATAGAAATAGAATTTATAGGAGAGAGGGAAGATGGAAGATGGAAATCAATCTGATCTCTGTGCATTACGTATGGAGCAAGAGCTGGAATCTATAATCTGTTGCCTGACCTTCACTTGGCTTTTTCTATCACTACCGTCTGTCAAACCATTTCCATGTTTTTTAGGGTAATTTCAGCTTTTGAATTCGGCAACAACCCTCCCCTCTAACATAGTTAAAATAATACAAACTAGGAGTGAGCAGAATGGGGACTGGGTGGGGGCAAATGTGTGGCCTTGGGGATTCATAGAGCATAATGATGCAGGGAAGGATGGAGGGGAGGGGAACTGACAGTAAACCACTGCCTGTGTTAAAAGAAAATTCCTGTATATTTCAACCTGAGGTTGCACAAAACAGCGTATATCAAGGCAGGCAGTGCGAGCCTCCTGCAGCTCTCTGAAAATTATTTTTACATGAATGTAAAAGGATTGGTGTTTACATGAATCTGAACGACTGCAGAGGGATCTACAAATCTGAGCTCAAAACCAAACCAAACAAAACCTTTAAGGCAGTGTTTTTTTCAGATAAAAATCAGGGGGGAAAAAAACCAAAACAAAACAATAATCCCTCATTGGAAAAAGAGAATGTGCCTAACTCCACCCTTGCATTGGGAGCGGAGCCCTTTGAAAATGAGTTCCCCTATTTAACAAGATATATAACGGGAAATCTATTAAAGCTTTCCATCAAACTTATTGTCTTTCATCTCTTTTAATTGACTTATAAAAAGCCTTTGAATCTTTCATCTCAATAACCTAAAGCTAATGAGCTTTGCAGGTGTACCATGGTGTAATCATGGAAAGTAGGTTATTAAACATTTTGGTGCAGCAGTGATTTTCTGTCAGGACGGATTAGCTTCATTTCAGGAAGAAGCTTCTGCACACAAAGACCTCCCACAGTGCAGGATGTATTAACACACACAAAGACGCACAAACACACACACACATATACTTACGCCTGCACTTGCTTCTGATCACACACTTACTTATTGTAGGATATGAATCCCTGTCTCCGCACTATAACTCCACACAGGGACCAGTGGGATTAAGGGCCTTCTTTACTCTGAAATGGACTCTTTAATACCACAGGTGACAGCTGAACATCAGCGTGGTATGATAATGAAAAGGTTGTTTATGGTGATTTTTTTCTAGAAAAAAAAAAAACTAAAAAACTGTTCTAGTGTCAAGATTTACAGGGTCGGTCAACTCATCTTAACGACCTCAGTGGGTTTCATCCAACACTTTAGGCTCATATCTAAGTAAGATTCCCAATACAAGCCATGGAAGGTGACTTTTTTTTTTATTTAAAAAATATATTTAATATATTTAAATAATGTGCTCTAAGATCACATATCTCAGAGGAAAACAAATGTGTTTTTTCTCACACTGTGATGCACCAGCATTAACAATCTAATAAAGTCACACATTCTCATACGTCAGTCAGAGGAGATATTTTTCCGCTGCACCAAGACTTTGAAAAGCTGGAGCTGTGAGGTTCACGTAAACTGTAGCTTTCAGTATGTGATTATCACGCCTCAGTGTAGACAACACCAGACTCGTATCATATCCCTCACAGCGACTGATCCCATTTTGTGCTCAGTTGCTCAGTTGCTCTCCTCCATGTTTAACACAGGTGTGCTTGGAAAACATCGTTTGTGCACGCTGCTTTACGTGACTGTGATCCTTAGTATGAGCCACTTTAGTTTTTCGTTCCTCCGTCACTGAGTTACAGATTTATTTAAGTGCCTTTTTTCAGCACTACTATCCCAAAACCATAAAATTACCCGGGTTACACTTGGAAGCTGTTTACCAAGCTTTTCCGTCTTTAACTGGGGTCTCGCGTCAGCACATCTTGATCTTTCTATTTTGGAAATGACAAAAAATAATACTGCATAGAATGAAGAAGGTTGTGATCACTCAGCCGTTACGAGTCGGTTGAATATGCAGATGCAGGTGTCATGAGGCTGGTCTCTGATGGGCTGACTAGCTGCTCGCATCCTATTTACATTCTGTAAATGATTGTGGGATCCGGCCGCCGTGTCACTGCATCTCATCAGCTTATTCCCCCCGACAGGATTTGCAGATATTGACACGAGGTCTGCCTGTGGTACTGCTCTGTTCTTCACTGTGTGAATTCCCCACAGACACAAAGCTGTTAAAAGAAAAAAAAATCCCACCCCACCCAAGTACACTGCTGTCTTCCATTTCCCAGGCTAGAGTGCTGCCAGAGGAAAAATGATGAGTGGCAAAGCCCATCCAGAGGCATCCATTCGTCAAATTCACATTGTGTGAGCTCAGACAGTATAAGGGGCTGGGTTGCTGGAAACACATCAGATATCACAACTAACAACCACAGGAAATAAATGCAGTCCTTCTGGTGGGGCCGAACCCTTTTCTAGCATTGTAACTGACTCTGAACAGGAACGTTCACTAAATGGCTGAAATGTAGGATGTTTAAATTAGCTGTAAATGTCAGAGCAGCGAGAACCGGAGGACATGTATCTCCGTCCCGGCAGCGCTCCCACAGACACTAGTTACAGTGGCACTGGTCTTACAGGACCTGAGCTCAGGTGGGTTTTCCTGCACTGGAGCTGGCTGTTAAACTATTAATCATAGCTGGACAGGAAGCTGCTCTATTTGAGCAGAACATCTAATTCAACTCCCCTTCAGCCCTCAAGTGTGTAGAGTCTGTGGTGGAGGCAGAGTGATATGGACGCTGCATACAGGCTGTCCTACCTTAGCTATGGAAATATGGAACTCCTGCAATGTTTCTTTTTGTTTGTTTGTTTGGTTTTCGTTCATGCATGGGCCTGTTGTCCATCCATTTCACAAATTGTACCAGACCATGAAAGCTGTTTTAGTGCTTTTAGAAACTAATCTTGTGATTGGGTTGCATAGTTTGCTATGACATATTCATTTAAAACTCTTAATCAGTTTCTAATACTATTAAAAGAAATGACAAATTAAGTGCTGTGAAATAAATGAGCCAAGCCATCAATAGAAAGACGCTGGCATGGTTCTTCAGGTAAGTGTTTGTGTAGGGTGCTTGTCAGAGCCCAGCAGGCCGAGTGTGGCTCTAGTTGTTGTGGGACAGAGCATGTCTGAGCTGAGGCTGCGCTGTCGTCCTGTCTCCTCCAGGTTGTCTGGTCCCGGTGGGGTGGGCCTGAGACGTGGAGGCTGTGATCAGCGGGCTGAGCCCGTGAGTGACCCTATGGCAGAGAGACAGCACACTGCAGGTAAGAACCGAGGATTGGTCAGACGATCTATAACCAACTGAAATGTGACACACAGGACAAACTGGGGAGGGGGCTTTCTGGGGCGGATCACAGAGAATGATGACTAACAATCTAAAGGCTGCCTGGCAGCTGTCCGTGGCAGTAATCCATTACATTGAGCAACAGAAGACTGGTGGGTAGTAACAACACAGATGATTACACTGTTGATGAGTCGGGCTGGTACTGATATCATTATTTGACAGATGAGAGTCTACAACCACCTGACGGCTCTGGAGGGCTGTACTTCGACACAGTGAGGCTTTTAGCCACATGCTAATGTCAGCCCACTAACATGAATGAATTTTCCAACCATGACCAGCATCTCTGTCTCTACACCCCAGACTGAATGACGATGCTGATGTTGTGCCGATGTCATAGCCTGATGTGGATAAGACCAGGATGAGACTGTCACATGGTCTGGCGGGTTGAAGATGTTCCCTCCAGATGTTTGTATTATGTGAGGAACAAATTTAACCTGTCTGAACCCAAATCAGCTGCAGCTCCCCGCGTCTCTGAAACTGCTCATTCTGCAGACGGATTGGTCATGAAAGTGCAACATACAAAAGCACCCGGTTTTAAAAGCACTTAAACCACTCGCTCCACAGCCCAAACAAAAATCCTCAATGCAGTGACAGTGTTCAGTACCTGAGAGTTTGCTTTTCACCACATTTTATAACTGAAGCTCAGAGAAGATTTTTGCCATTTAATCAACAGTACTGGACACACTCTGGATACCTCAGATCAATGGGAACACTAAATAAGTGGTGTCACCGAGGATAAGAGACACAACTAATGAATATCGTCCTTTTACGTGGCTCTTTATATGTAGGTCTCTACATTGGGAGCCAATTTCAAACTCTTAAAAAAAGCTTGCCCTTACTGTGTGTACCCATAACTAACAGGAAAGTGGCCTCAGACTTCTGTTAAGTTGATGATCTGCTGATCTATTTTGGCCACATATTTAGGTTGCTCTTTACCTCAAACAACTTCAGCAAATATTGTTATAGATGATTGTTTGTGATAAAATCAGCATATTCGTGTTTCTGCCACATCTGTAAGTCTCTGTACAAAACTCTTGCAACCCCAGGAATATTTCTCTAGATCCACCCCCAACTTGTTGCCATATTATAGCTGAATGAGCCAAATGGGCACAGAAGCAGCACTTTTTTTTTTTTTGTCCAACTTGGGATTCCAAATAATACAAATAAATAGGACCTATATAAGATTGTTGCTGCTGGTGATTGAAAAGATGTTTGATAGAGAAGACACAATATTTTTCTTGGTTGCAAAATTTTGGATAAATTAGATATAGAAGGGATTTGGTGGAGGGTGCTGGCCAGGGGCTTTGCCCCGTCGCATCATCAGATACAGGTAATTTGTGCGCACACACATCATACATCAAATTAAATATTTTGTAAAAAAAAAAAAAAAAAAAAATCTCTACCCATTCTGGGTTTGTTGCCCAGATGTGGGGCTTCCCTGTGTGTTAATCTGTCAGCAGCTGTGGCTCTGACGGGACTCCCCACCCCAGGTTCCAATAGAACAACTTCATACCAATTAGATCTGACGGGGTTGACTGAGATTAGGCGTCTGACTGTCTGGCACAATTTAACCAATTAGGCTAAATGATTATGGGTCATATTAGCGGGCACGTTAGCCAGGTTTGGTTTGGAGCAGAAGTTATGGACTCAGAGGGGACTTTTACGCCCGGATAGAGGAAACAATGCACCACCGCCAAGCTCTTGTTTTACACGCAGCTGTTTCAGAGCTGATACAGATCTGATAAGAGAAGATGAAATGCATGTTCAGATCAGACGAAATCCATTACCTGTATAAACTGCGGTCACTGCTGATGTGTTTAAATTTCTAAAATAGCCCATGTGCCGGTAAGAGTGGAAGCAATAGAGATGGAGAACAGTTTTATAAAAGTGCATTAAAGCAGTGGAGCAGGAAAAGGTTCAAAGAGGTGCAGATACATGTGAGAGGAACCTGGATCATTCAGTGCTGGGGGAGCTGTGGGGTTCACCGGTCCTCGAGCCGATCCCAAGATGTCCTAAGGACTGACAGGTGCTTGACTTTTAGGCACTGACAGTAGACGCCTCTGTCATCAACAGAAGGCGCACGCACATCACCCCCAAGTCCTAAAACAGTAAATCGATCCGTGGCAACGAGGTACGACAGGAGGCCATCGAGAGCAGCACAGTCAGACAAGACGTCCCAGAGGAATGTTGAACACATTAAAGTGTCTTTATAAGAAAATCACAAAGTATAAATGACTCGATTTGTTGATATGACGTAATTTTGTGACAGCTGTAGACGTGGTCAAAGTTCGTGATGAACAAAAGCATCTAAGTGTGATTTTATTGAACAACATTCTAATTGCAATTTACATTGTGTCTATTTTTTAAAAATAAATCTTCAAACCCACGACGAGGCCGAAACACTGCCAAGACTACACCGAAGTCTTTTGGCAATAACTGTTGCTAAATCTCCATACAATATTGTTAATGAAAAAGAGGTGACTTAAATGGAGGTTAAAGTAAAAACTAAAGTGAAATCTCACCATAGAGTCAGAGGCATAATCCAGATGTCTGTCTTTCAGTGGCCGCACTGCCCATCTCTCTTCCTGTGCACCCAAATCATTTTCCTGGTGACTTTACACAGCCGTGCAGCCATGAACGCGCTGCTAACGGCCAAGCGCCGGGCCGAACCAACATTACCTGCTGGATGTGCTTCACATGAACACATGCAGGAGCGCAGACATACGTTGACAGGAGAAGAACATGATGGCAACGAGACATTAATTTGGATCCGGTTCAGATGTAACGCTGCAGAGAGAAAGAGAAAGTGAGAGTGAGTTAACTCAAGTCAGGAGAGAAGCCCTGCAGCTACAAAATCACTGGGAAGAAAAGCACATACCTGGACAGGCATCTAAAGGTGAAACACACAGAAACCGAGGTGACGTTAAGATCTTCAGTCACTTTTAAAGCCATATTAAGTCAGCTACTTAAGGCAGTGGTGTAGCAGGGTCTATTGGCACCTCACAACAAGGGGACGGGGTATTTGGACTGACTGAGTTGGTGGGTTTACTGAGGGTATGGCTGCCGTACGGGTTCCGACGGACCGTGGAGGGTGATATCAAACAGAAAAGCTAAGATCGTGAGAACGATTGACTTATTCTGTAAGAGTTTGATCACACTGGATTTGCTGATGTTGTTGCATCTTTCCAGACATCCCTCATATTTGGATGCATTGCTTGAATTAATAACTTGGGAGCAGACCCCCTCCCTGCAAGGCTGCGTCATGCGGCTGAGGTCACGCAATGAGCGTGACCTCTCACTTTATGGCTTTTGCTCATTTTAATTTTCTCTCAGTGTAAAATCAGTTGGAAGAAAAATCCCATTTGTGAGCTGTTTGCTGAAGTTCGACCAGAGTGCTCATTCTTGGTCTTTACTAGAACTGGACTAAAATGTTTATTTGTGTCAACTAGCAAAATTGTTCATAGCCTAAGATTAAAAGATTAAGATCATTTCTGTCAAAAATGAACTTTTAAGTCTAGTTTGATTCAAGTGTTTTTGTTGACTAAAACTAGACTAAAATGTTTGTTTTTCTTTGACTAAGACTAAAATGTCCAGAGGTTTAATCGCCTTAAAATGGACAATAAATAACAGGATATTTTTGAGCAAATAGGACTTAAACCCACAAGTCAGTCAAAATACTAATTAAGTCATCGTACTTGTTGTCTTATCTGTGTGCCAGTGTGTGTGAGCGTGGACTGTAGTGTTAATGTAGTCAGCTATTTTTAGGTTTAGTCTTAGTCCTGAGTGTAAAAGTCCATGTTAGTTTAACATTACCTAGTTACACTTGCTGGTTAGGCCCTGACCTACAGGGACAAGTGAAAACTGTGATGTTTTATAGGAGGTTTAAGTGGAGCTGGAGATGTTTGTTTAGGATAATCCTCTGAGTATTTGTATGATTTACTTCATAAGTGAAATCATCTCAGTTTCCTCAGTGTAAAGCTTGTCTCCTGAAAATTACATATTATACAAATATTTCTTTATTGCAAATACCTTTTTGGGAGAAAGATATATACCGAACACATTTTTACATTCTTTACTATCAACATATACAATCAACAAAATACAAGAGTGGGTTAAAGTATGCAAGGCAGAGGGAGTGGGGGGTAGAATTGTGATGCTTGAGACGGAGGTCCACATCCTGCCGGGCCACTAAAAGACTCTAAGTAAGGTTAATGAAAGCTGACCGTCGTGGTTGGATAAAAAACACTGGAGACTGCCAGTAAGAACGAGAAATGAGCGATGGTCTCCAGTGTCAGAGTCACGTGCTTTGTTGGCCCGTCCCCTCACCTGGACCCCCACCATGTATAGAGGTGGAGCTTGAAAACAACATCACACCCTCGCACCTTTTCTCCTGACTGACGTTTCTCTTTGTAGGACTGATCCTATCAAATCTTTCTTTATCAAAGTCCTTTTCTAAAAGATTTTCCTGGGATTTCTGGATGTTGTCAAATCTAAACGTAATCTGAAAGGGTGTGACTGTGTAAACACGTGACTTCAGTCGCATCGGCTTTAACAGGATTGCAGAGGGAACAACAGTATCAGCCTGTACAGGAACTCGTACTGTGCAGGTGCAGAGCATCATTTACCAAACAGTATCATTAAGGTTAAAGCTCTTAATTGCGCTGGTCTTTCAGCTCTGCCGTCCGTGTGTCGCTGTTTCCTTAAAGCGTCATATTTCTTTAAATGCCACTGAGGAGGCTCAGTGAAGAGTTACACATTTTCTGTCTCAGGGAAATTAAATTTTCTACAGACAGGATTTCATGTATTTTCATATATATATATATATATATATATATATATATATATATATATATATATATATTCATATTCTCTCAGTCAGGCCCTCTTATCCATGAAGAGCTGAGCAGCAATAGCAGCTGAGTGGATCAATCTGAGAATTGCCTGTGAAATTCATGGCGTTCCCAGACCTTAATCCTCCTGATAATGTTTCACGGATACTGTGAGGATTTTACGCATCGGGCCAAGTCTACGTGACCTCAGCCGCACCTTCCAAAGTATTGAGTCGCATCCCCCCATGAAGAGTTCGGCTGACTGGAGGCTCCAAAAGTCTTTTCAAATCACCTTTCACTTGATCTGCATCTCCCACTCGGGACTGATGCAGATGGGAGACGGAAGTCGATGGAGGATCAGAGTTTTCCCCCCCTCAGTCAATTTCATTCGCAGCCCAACCTCTCTCAACATTGTGCTACTCTCTTCTTTGCCAGTGGGTAATTTTTAACGTTAACTAAACGTTAAGCCTCTTATTTGATTAATAGAACTGTTAAAAACACTGCAGCTGCTCATGAAAACCTCCCTCGAAATCTGGGACCACTCCAGAGGCAATTTGCAGGTATTGTTTACTGGCAGATAGAAAATGGTGGCTGTCAGGATTCACCAGTGGCTTTCTCTTACACACTGCAGATGAATTTGTCTGGGGTTTATCTGAGAGATGCCTCCTAATGAGACAGTCAGAAGGGAAATCTGACACATCACATTTGCAGATTAAAGTGGTCTTGAGTTTAAAGTCAAAGGCAGTGCAATGATTTCTGACATTTTTCACTTTCTTTTCTAAGGGATGTTTGTCTGCCAGTGACTGGGTATTTGTTTACCATCTGTTGCAACACTTTTTGAACACTTTTTATCATTAAGTGCATGACTTCATTGAAGCTCTGAACCATTTTATGTCAAACAGTCAAAGTAGTTTTCCCTTAGACTGTTTTTTTCCCCTTTTTTTGCTCCAGAGTTTCTGTCGTGATGCAATACATCGTAAATGCATGACAGCTTCTATAGAGTCATATTGATTATGCTATCAGCCTTCAAGAACCCAGGTAGTGTTGAGCACCACTGCTTTCTATGACCTGTTTTATATTAAGTTGGCTTGTCACCCTTCATACCTATTCGAGAGTAGGACAAGTGACAAGCAAATCTCAGCAACATGGACTCCTACTGCTTAGTCTGATGCAGTGTTTGGCCCACTGATAAGCTGATTCAGTTTGTCAGGTGGTATTAAGGCTGTCGGCCTTCATCATCTCTCAGAATCAGTGGAGCTGTGACAATCTCAGCCCTCACAGATCAAAGCCCCCCCGCGGGCACAGCAACCCATCTCTCAGGTAGAGCACCGCAGCTGGTGCGGGGGTCAGAGGTCAGGGAGATAACCCTCTTACTCATCAGGCAACTCCAGTCACACTCAGCCCACTGAGGGATGGGGGCAACAGCTGAGCTATGTGAGTTCCCAGACAGGAAATGTAGTGTTGTAGCAAATAGGTGGATTTAGTAGTAGAATGGAAAGTCTTACTGCAATTGAATACTGTACTTTTTTAGGGCATATTAAATGGCACTATTTAAATCTGGTAATTTTATCAAAATTGCAAAGCATGAGTTAATTAAAGGAACTTAATGTCTCTTCAGTGGGCTGATAGAGGGCTTCCTCACCTCCCCTCCAAAAATATCAGCTCAACATCCCACGATATGACTGTGAACCATGTCTAATAGCCTCAGCTCCTACTCCCCCCACTGATACATCCTGTGCTCTTCCTTCTCTACTCCCTCTAATTTCCCTTCATCAGAAAAATTCCCCTCTACCTCAGTTCTTACCTTGATTTTACCTTGAGTATTTCTGTTACGTGTCCTTTTGGGGCCAAAGAGATTTGTTGCATCTATTCTCAGGCTTGTACATAATAATGAATACTTTTCTTTTTGCTTTTAATGTTGCTGCTGTTAGGGTAGATATGGTTACAGGAAAGCATCATGGCAAACCAGAAAATGGGGGGCAAACAGCTGACAGTGTCATAAGCAAAAGCGGATCTGAAAACACAATCTGCTCCTGGATGAGCAACACCAGAGCTCTGGCGTAGCACTCAGTGTGAAGGTGGAAGAAAAGAGTGTCAGGTTGAGGTGCTCTGTCATGGTTTGCCTGAGTTTGCATGAGTCAGGAAGAAGCAGCAACCACTTTGGACTTACCGCTGACTTTATGTCATCACACCAGCTCATATATATGCATCTACATCCATGACACTGGCACAGTGTGAGCAAAGTGTGTCTAAGGAGCTGAATTATCTGTCATTTCTCAGTGATCAGTCAGACAATGTTTGTCCATCCATCTGCCCTAACAAGATGTCTCCATCTTCACCGTGACATGTGGACACTCAAGTCTCAGAGGATGAGTCTAGGATTTTGGTCACGCTCAGATCTTTTGTCTAAAAACAACTATTGGGTCAAATTTTCACAATAACCAACAAAATCAAAATGAATTATTTCCATTCAGTTTCCTGTGGATTTTCCCAAATGGACAAATCCTATGACCCCCTATATGTTTCCACTACCATAATCAATGTTTTTAGTATTTACTTTCACATAATTGCATGTGGCAACAACAACATTGTGGTTAAGATATAGTTGTTGCTATAAAAAGGTCATGATTAATGACCAGTGAGATAATATTAGGTTTTGTTGAGGTTTGGCCTCTCCTCTTCCTCCTATATTTTGCTTTCTACACCAAAAAAACACTACCTCCTGGGTTGAAATATGAGTGTAGTTTCAAAATGATCCACATGAAATTTACTGAGCCCATAAAGGCAAATCAGAGGGTAACCCCTTTTCAATTTTGGACACACCACTAACTTTCCTTAGCGCCACCCTAAGGACAAAATCTTAACACATTGGGGCCACTGGTGACAACCAATTTATAGTCGCTGTATTTTGAAGTAGTCTTATAGGTCCCTGCAGTCAGGGGAGAAACAGCAATGAGTTCGTTGTGTATTCCTGACCAGCAGCAGAAGACACTAAAGATAGCTCACTGAAATGTCAGCTGCATCTGGTTTCCTCCTGTCTTGGCTCTAACTAGATTATAAGTCATCTGTACTTTTTTTGTCATTTAAATGTCTGACACCGAGCCACATTTTAAGTTACCCCACAAAAGGCAAAAAAATCTGGATTTTCACCTAATTGCTGATTTTCCAAAAAACTTGTCTCAGTTTTACCCGAAAGCTTCCGGTGTCAACGTTTAATCTCAGTAGAGTCTAACATACTGTGAAATAACAGGTGTTTGAATAATAGCTGAGTTTTAACCCATAGCTCAGCTCTAGTGTCAGTAAAGAGAGGCTGGTTGCTTAGCTCAAAGATCAGATCACTCTAGAACAGATGGATGTGGCACCTAGTATAGTGTCCATTCCCACAGCAGTACATGAACAGAGCCAATGCTCATAACTCTATGACTTTGCTGCTCTGAGTTTCTCTCACACTATTTCCATTCACTCATTAATTCCAATCACATCTACTGTTTGGTTTTGCTATGTTTTGTTTTTCATTCAACATTACGCTCACGTCACTGAAACTAAACATGTCCTGCATGTTAAAAACCTTTGAGCGACCCAGACAATGGTCGGATTTACAGCGTCCAAATGCGTCGAGATAACCAGTAAACCTAAAAGAAGTCTTGAGTTTGTATTAACAGCGAGGAGGGTTCTAACTATAATATGACATAACTAGTATAAGTACCTAAGCTTAATAGATAAAGAATAAATAAAGACATTGTTTACTCTGCAGTGGTAAATAAAAAGCACAGTTTGAGATTTTACTGTGTGTCTGCCTGGCGAGATACCAACCTCCTCACTTATGCTGCCATGAGTACACACAGGGCATCCGGGCACTGTCAGAGGACAACTAAATCACTAACCCGGCTCTCTGCATGCCTGTTATCTCTGAAAAGTTATTAAGTCGCGCCATTTAACACTCTGCTGACTACCAGGGCAGTGAGATTTAGACTTTAGCATGGTTAGAACAACGGTTACAAAATGACGGATGAGGGCGTTGCTCTGTGTGTGTGTGTGTTTGTGTGTGTGTGTATGGTTGAGTGTGCAATCCAAAATTAATAGATTCACTTAATTGTGTTTTAAATGGAGATATTTGGAGTCAGAACTGAAATGTCGCAACATGAAATTAAATCGTCTGTATGATTTAATGGATCATTCTTACTAGTCAGGCTGATATGTCAATTTGAAGTCACTTCTTTGGTTTTGAGTCGGGAATTAGGACCAGCCAGAAGAGCCCTCCCCAAAGATCTTAGGCTCTGCTCAGGTTCATAGGGCTGCAGCAATTCAGCAATATTACCAGGAGCCAAGTCATTAAATCCTTTAAAAGTGATCACTAAAGTCTTAAGATCAACTCTGAAGAGAGGCTAGAAAGGAGTTATGTGACCTTGTCAGTTTGAATTAAGGTAAAAACAAAGCTTGATGCATTGAACTAGCTCTAGGCATTACATTGTTTTTGGCTTACATCTGAATACAGAAAATTTTCATAATCACAACATGATGATATAAAAGCATATATAAACTACTCAAGATGAGACAAAAAAAAAGACCAGAATTTTGAGACGCTCCTCAGACAGAGGACACATGACTGTACAAATCTCAGGACCTGATTGTCAAAAGGTCACTGTCAAAAATCTGCCCTTTTTTTTCTAGAAATTGGTTTGACATTTTCCTGACAGGAGGCCAGGATGCAGGACGGGGACAGTCTTAGAAGGACCAAATATAGCAATTTCAGTTTTGTTTTTTCAAAATTCTCTGATACATCTCTGTATCATCTACATAACAATGACAGTGAATGTTATTTTGTTGTGACCTAGTGAGAGCATGTAAAAAGAGAAGGCCCAAGGATGGAGCCTAGGGGAACACCACAGATCACATGGTTGAAATTTTTTAAACGTCCTCAAAAATTTCATTCAATCACCAAAGTTGTTTTTCCAAAACCTTTTTTAAATAAAAGGATGATTTGATTGGCTTGAAGGTTTTGGTTTAATTTTTGAGAGGGTCAAGTTTGGAATTTTTGAGAAATGGACCAACTATTGTATGTTCAAGGCATTGCAAGGCTGAAGGGAGAACTGCCAGTAAGAAGAGAGCTATTTACAATGGATAAAATAGTTGGGCCCACACTGTTTATGAATTTGAAGTATATCTAAAAGACTTGAAGAGGATTTTAGACTGTTAGTTGGGTTCAATTCTTATCCTAGTGTGTCTCAACTGTGCAATTTTGTGAAGTGAAACAGCATTGAACTGACTGAAAAAGGCTGGTGGGTCATGTTGTACAGAATGTTCTTTAGCTATTAAATAGATCTGGAATCTAATATCACTGATTTTGTTGGTGATAAAGGGATAAAAACTCATTGTAAATAATGGGAGAGGTTTCAGTGTAATAGCTAGGTGAGTTAATCAGGGAACTGATGGTATCAAAAAGAACTTTGTTGTTAAGACAGCTACTTTGGAATGAAGCAGGAGAAATAGAAAGATCTGGCTTCCTTCACGGCTTTTTGATAGGTGGACATCAATTTTATTAGTGCTTCAGATAAAAGATTCAGCTTGTCCTTCTTCCATTTCCTTTCAGTTTATCTACATTTTCTCATCTTTTCTTTTGGTATGTTCATTTAACCAGAGCAGCTTAGAAGATAATTTAATATTTCTGATTTTGGAAGGAGCTCCAGAATCCAGCACTGCTTTCCAAGTGGTAATAAGATTGTATAGTAAGTTTTTCAGTGGAATCACTAGATATTTGAGAGTATGAAGTATGAAAGGACGTAACTAAGAAGGGTTAATCAAAGTCGATGGCAGAGCCAGTATTGAGGATGCGAGCACAATAGGAGTGGACACTATTCAAACAGGGAGATGAAGCAGGACCTTAGAATAGAACACAATTTTAAGAGTTTTGCGGTTGCACACACACAAACTAGCCTCAGAGTTCAGTGCTTAGAGGGATAAAACCTGAGAACAGAACATGTCAAGTGTGTGTGACCCCTTTTTGAGACTGGAAGCCTCTACTAACTGAACAACACTTAGAGATGAACAACACGTCCATAAATTCCTGAGTGAAAAAGGAACCAGAATGGAAGTGATGTATATTATATCCTAAAAGAAGCACTCTGGTATAATGAGACCTAAAAGGCCTGAGGACTCCTCAGTAAACCAGAAATAGAGTTCAGGTATGTAGGAAAGAGGCCTTGGCAATTAAGACAAACCCAAGTGATTCAAAGGATGAAAAGTTCCTAGAGGAATATTGGAACCATTTAAAGTTATTTCTATCAATCACAGCCAGGCCACTTCCACCTCCACCTCCGCCTCCGCCTCAACCCCCAACTCCCCCCTGATAGCCTGGAAACCAGGGGGACGGGTGCGATTTAGAGGGTCACAAGCACCTTGACTTAGCCAGGTGTTAGTTATCATGAAAAATGGGGCCAGTTTGACATAATAAAATCCAAGATCTAATATTTAACATGCCAAACCCGGCTGTGTCATGATCAAAGATTAAGCAGAACTGTCTAAGGAGTGAGGAGGAGAGGCCACACACTTCACATTGATAAGATTATTAAGGCTGGCTCTGTGGCTTTTGTTTAAAACACAGGGGTTTGTTACTATTAGAAACAGGTGGCACAAGATGCCACCATAACTGAAGACATCACTTCAGCCCCTAATCTACTTGGGTGCAGATCATTAGAACCATAGGATTCATCATGAAGCCAGGCGCAGTTTAATGACGGCTTCACGTCTGTACATGTTTTGGTTTTTATACTTGGTTTCGAAAAGGTTTTATTGAGCTCACACACACACACACACACACACACACACACACACACACACACACACACACACACACACACACACACACACACACGCGCGCACACACAAACACGCACGCGCGTACATCCTCCTTCCTCTGTCTTTTAATCATCCAAGTGAATCAGCAAATATCGTGGCTGCAGTTGTTTTCACCCTGGGCAATTTCACATTTTGGCTGTAATTTTCCGAAGGGAGCGATATATAAATCAGAGTTGTTTTAATCAGCGTTATCATTGCTGTCCAAAACACATACATCATGAGGAAGGTATCCTTGGGATATTCTCATCTTTTCTCCCAAACCAAAACCACAACAACAGAGGGTTTTATCAGGATAACAAATCTCAGTCTCCCTGCTCACTGTCTCCCGGGCTGGACCAAACTGTGAGTTTAAACTGTTTGTTTACTAGGCCGGAGGTTGAATATGGCATTCAAGGCGCTGCTTGAATATTTGTTCTACAGTAAAATTTAATGAACTACAATGGAATAAGTACATCCTTGTGAGCATTATTATTGCAGCTGAATTGGTTTTATGAAATTATGAAGGTCTCATATGTTAAATTCATTGGCTTATTAAAACAGTACAGACAAAAGCTCATAAAAAGTGACTGAAAGGGCTTTGTCTTCTTTTTTTAGCCTCTCTGAAGTACGACACCTTGCCTCAGTTTGTTTGTTTTTTTTTTTTGTTTTCAACAGCTGTACTGAAAACATTATCCCACCTGACTGATAATATCTTTCAGCACCTTCATATTGAACCGGTGCCAAAAATTAAAAGGCCTCATTGAGGTGGAGGCAGAGATGTCATCTCTCCATCCTAAAGCAAGCAGAGACAGAGGAGAAGTGGGAGAGCGGTGGGATGAGCGTTGCCTGTACTGGTAGAGGCATTCAGACAGAACAATGGACAGACACACCAGTTCTCGCACTGCATCTCTATCTCTGCCTTTTTCCTCTATCTCTTTCATACATGTACACAGACTAATACACAGGGGAATGCCAGAGTGGTGACTCCTGGACCCGTCTGTGCTGCATTCATGTAGGCATGAAAAGAAAATGCAGTTGTATAGGTGCTAAAGGGACATTCCCATTGGTGATATCCTATGAGAATTCAGATGCAGATGAAAGAAAACGACTAAAAGCAAGAACCGGAAAAGTTGACATGGACAGCGACTCATGTAAATAATTCCCATCAGCAACAACAACAGCATTAGTCGGGGTACAGTAGCTGGGATGTGCTAATGTGGGAAGTGAAAGTGATAAAATTGCCACTTTTCTAGGGAGTTGGCAAATATCCTCGCTGGACCATAGGACAGCAGCGTTTTCCATCATTGCAAATCGTTGCCAATGACACAGCGGGACAGCGATGGTGTGTTTGTGGGCATACTAGCAGCTCTTTGAGGCTGGGGGGTCATGCTAACTTTGCATTCGCCACCATCATAATAAGTGTCCAAAAAAACACAAAACAGACGCTTGTCCATGAGACAAACCAGAAGTAAACACAGACGGTAGCCCCCACTATGGCTGACTGCATGCAGATCATAGCCAGGCCAACTCACCAGCAGTGGCTCAGGGTGGCTTGAGGACAATATAAAGCCAAGTGCTAGTCTTTATGACTACTGGGTCACATATATTCCACTCCCTCCCATATAATTGCTTATTATGTGTTTTGTATGAATCCTTTTTTCCCTGAATCTCTACAATGGAGGTTGCGAGTGCAAAGCTAGAAGAACCAGTAGGAGTCAAAATGGCCACATTTATGGGAAATACACTGGGTGAGAATACAGTAGAATTTTCCTTTAAACAGGTACATTGTTTACCATGTTCACAGTCTTAGTTCAGCATATCGACATTCACCAATGAATAGTAAGGACAGCTGACACTGATGGGAATGTCATTACTTCTGTAAACATTTGTATTGTACAAATTAAAAATGTCTGAGATCATCAAGTTCACACAACCCATTCTGAGGGGAGTGTGGATGTGTAGACCGTGTAGTAATAGGCCATCCAAGAGTTGACGTGTTGCTTGAGCAGATTCCTCCAGGGGATGAAACAATACGTCCCCTCTCTATCAATGATAAATGGATTAGAGTTCTTGAATATATGGGACTGAATCACACAATCAGTATCCCTGTTATTTCCTCCTTCATTTTAACATATAATCCTAGTGTGTCTCAGCACTGCTGTTGTGCACTCCCCATCGCTGGTTGAGATAATGTTGTCGAACTAAGAATTTAAGCTGCTTCTGCATGTCTGCCAGTCAGGGAGTCAAGCCGGATGAAGGCGTCAGCAAAATCGCCCCGATGTAAATGAAGGTGTAACTAATGAAGATGCTGAAAGCTACGCTATCACAGCAGCACAGGAGATAATAACGCCAGGTGCAGTCTGTGGAGATGAAGCTACGTCCAAGGAGCTGACGCTGAGAGAAGTGGGTGAGGAGGAGGCAAAAAGGAAAGAGGAGGTAAAAGGAGCATCAAGACACAAATACTTCACATTGGAGGAAAACCACACCGCACTGTCAGTTGAGTGTCCGGGGTTTGGTTTAGTTTGACTTCAGCTGGTTGGTGTGGGGCTATTTACATTGTTCCATATTAAATTCCCTCATTATATTATCACTGATTTAAGTATTGTATTCTTCCTCTGTGGCACAGCTATGAACCATGAGTGATAAACCAGTGTACTTCCTGCTTTATTGCAGGATAAGACAGGACTGCTCCCTGCCTTCCCTCCTCTTTGCCATAACCACTGAACCTCATGGAATGAAATTCTCTTCTGAGACTCTTTTTAACAGAGCATAAATTGTCTGTATATGCAGTCTCCAGCGATATAATCCAATACTCCGGACTCTGTTATGTTCACATCAACTCAAAGGTTTCAGGGAAATTTCAGGCTAATATATCAGTTCTCATAAAAGTGAGGAGCTTCATGTAAATTTAAAGACTTTTTTCATTTCAAACATTTCATGTTGGACCAGCATCAGAGTATGTCACTTATTTGAGAGTCTGGGTTCGGCTACCGCATAACAAACGTTTAGACCAAAATTTCACTGATCTTTCACTGTCACTTTGGTAGTTTTCTCAATCAAATTCTGAAGCCACTGATGCAAATATAAGACTGAAACAGTTCTACATGGAGGGCTCCACGTAGGGAGGAGGTCGGGTAGATGGGCGGGTCAACAAAACGTCGGACCGAGGGGGGGTGACTGCTGTTCGTTTCCCATTTCGAACTGACCATGTCGTTCCGTATCATTACCGTGCTCATTACTGGAGCTACAACAAAGGTCCTCTAACATTAACAATGTACTTGTCTTAACCCAGAACATGATCTTCCTGTGAACAGAACAGTTCTCTGCAGGTTGTCTCTGTGCCTAAACTTAACCAGACCTTTGGCATTGCATTGTCACAACATTAAAGGCTTAGTCATTTATTCTCCAACAGTAATCTTTAGCCATTTATCTGAGCATATCTCCTGCCACCATGGGGGCACTAATTCAGGAAATACCAACCATAAGGAGGGAAGGACATTTTTGCCAGTTCATCAGCCACAGTCTGAATAAAAATGTCCTCTGAATGTTCTCTTTTGGTTCTAAATTCATTGGATTAAATGCTCATATGAAAACCAGTGTTCAGATATTGACTGATTCTAAAACAGTAGCCAGCATGAACTAAAAAAGGTTGGATGAAAAAGAAGGAGGTGTGGAATTACCTGTTCTCTAAAAGCTGACATGATGAATTAAGCATAATGTACATTTCCACACAAAAAAATGTAAAGTACATCAACAAACATGTTGACAGGCGCTACTCTGCTGCTCTGAGTTACTCTTTGAAGTCACGGCAGCTGTGTAGCTCTAGGGATGGATGTGCTGGTCCACCACTTAGGTCCAGACTGAAGTAGCTCAACAACTATTGGATGGATTATATTGAATTTTGTACAGGTATTCATGTGCCCCTCCGGATGGGTAGTAATAACGTTGGCTGTCCCTTGATTTTTTTTATAATTTCATCTTGAGATCAATGTTTAAATTTGTCTAATATGTTGGTTTTGATTAAATACCTGTAAAACTAACAACATTCCCATCAGCTTCAACTGTAATTTGTGTTTAGTGCTAAAGACATAGTGCAGCTAATAGTGTCAACACAATAAAGCAAAGACAGAGACTACTGTAATCATTCTTCCTGCTAAACATTAGCATGAGCATGTTAGCATGCTGAAATTGGTGCTTTTCTCAAAGCACTGGCACTCCTAAACCAAGAAATACAAAAGAGCTATTTGAATTGTTGTTCAGCATTGAAAATCAACACTTCCTGATGATGTTTCAAATTAAAAGCCTAACAGGAACAGGAGGGATTATACCCATCGTTGCAGGAGGTGTTATTACTTTTAATAGAAATGTTGGCCACTCCTATGGAAAAAACAAAATGTGAAGAACCATTCCGATCCTTTAAAACGGTTCCTAAGCAGATGTGTCCTATGCTTCACTGAATATGTGAGGGCCTTTTGTGTTAGTCCTGCACCATGTAGCTGTCTTGTAATGTGTCACCACCAATTAACTAGGTCACACTCCTTGTGGAGCTGTCCCACAGTACTCAGTCAGTTAAAGTCTCTCGGATTTTCACTTTCCATCCATCTTACAGCTCAAATCTTTGCAAGTACCCCACTGCAGGCTGAGCAGCAGAGACCTGACTTATCCCAGTGGCAGCTGTCTCCACCATGCACACAAGCTGAAGATAATTGTTGATAATTGCTGAGGGAGCCATTATTTTCTAGCATTTGGGTCTGTAGCATTGCTGCCTGAGTCAATATTGCCCAGGGAGGGGGACCGGTGACACCTGGAGAGCACGAACAGGGATTTGGAGACTGCACGCAGGCTGCCACAGCTTGACGGCACCAGAGATCTGTTGGTTTCAGGATAAATGGATGGATCTGCCCAGGAAGGGCGCAGTGATGCCCGGCAGCTGCTTGAGGATCAGCCAGTGGTTGATCTTTTAATGTCTGTTGCAATTTACAACAGCATTTCTTCATTTTGTTGTATTTGCCAAACATTGATCATTTTTGATTCAGGCCACATATTTATGTCCTTGAATGAACCTAAACCTGTGTTATGTATTCACTCTAATATTTCTGCGAGTTTATTATACATTTAAGGGCAGAAGTAAAGAGTTATATATCAGTATCATTGCTCAGCTGTTGCTCCTTTTAAATATGTGCAAGAGATCAAAGTGCCTTTGGCTGATGTCTCTTTACTGGATTTTAATGGATTTTAACAAGTTAGAGGGTCCCGTGGTGGTGTTGGGGAAAGAGAGTGCTTGAAGTCTGGATGGCATGAAAATGGTCATACTTTAAGGGCCACTTGACCCAACCCATAAAAAGATGCAGTGGTATCTCTCCATGCCGTTAGCTGAGGTTATTTTGTCCAGGGTTGTCTCCAAAGTCACCAACCGTGACATCGGTAGTAGCTCTAATAGATAAACTAACTGCCTCAGACTGCTCATCAGATCTTAAAATGCAACATATTTGAACGATACTGACAATACTGTGGGCCCAAACTCATGCATGCATTTGTCCATTTGTCAGTAACATGCAAGAGGTGTAGGTTTTCTCTGGGTGAAAGTATCCTGATGTGGCTCTATTATCAATATTCTGTTCATACTGTTCATCTTTTAACTGGTGAACCAGCACCTGCGGGAGTGAACCCACTCCTGTTTCCTGGGAAGACTTTGGATTGTGTGAGAAATATCATTAACTGAGTGTGGCGGTTTACCAATGTGATGACATGGTATGATATTAAAACTGACATAAAGTTGGTAAAATTCACAAAACTGACAACAGAAAATAAGTCACTCAACATTAATGTTGACTCATAGTCCACTTACTAGTTTTCTAAAAAAATCTCTAGGTTGAAACGACACTGGTTGCAGTGTCATGAAGATGCATGACAAATGAACCAACTCCATCCTATGCTGAAGACTGTGAGTTTCAGGTGAAAGCTCCAGAAAGAGGGAGTGACTGGACTTTCAATTGAGATTTTTTTTGGTCAAACATTCATCCCCATTATCAAGAATGAACTTTCATACTATTTTAGGATTGTTTCTAGTGATGTTACATACAACAATATAAAGTGTGTTAAGCGCACTGTAACTAAACTGACCAGATATGCTCTAAATCCCTACAGGGATATCATTATTTTGGGAATGAAGTGATTATCTTTATTTTCATTAAATCGCATGTTCCCTCCACTTTTTCAGAGCATAGTGGACACGTCCTTATTCTCAGCTATTCGAGTGAGTGTCTTCAGACCTGCGTCAGGAGCAGGAAGTGAATATTCATTTGTCTGGAGGCTGGCGGATCTCAAGGGTTAGGCCGAAGTGTTACCGTGGTTGAGATGGCTGGGAACAGACACCACACACACCACTGTGAAATGGCCTAGATGTGTTCGCTGCATTACCTTAAAAGCTCTGCACTTTGCAGATCCAGAACAAAGCCTGTCATTTAAAATGTCATTTTAACCCCTCATCAGTCCCTCAGGCTTCACTGATTTCAGATCACTACGTGTAATCAAAGGGTCAGCAAGTCGAGCTCAGTCAGAGCCTTGGTCTCAGTGTGTTAGAGAACGGTAGTTTCATGAAAACTGTCACTGATTATAACCCTGTCTCCCACTCATCCACACATCGCTGTATATTAGTCTTTCACTCATGTCATTCTGTCGAGCCTCCTTGCTTTGTGTGTGTGTGTGTCTCTATAGCACGTTCCTCCTATGAGTACACACAATGCTCATATGATCATGATTCAGCAGACACTTCCAAATTTCATAAAGATCTAATACCTCCATTTAATGTTCTGCAGGCTGAAAGCAAAAGGTAAAAAATGAGGAGTCAGACACACACAGTCAGAGCTGCAGAGCCTGGACGCTGGGCTGCAGAATGACGTCCTGCGGCTGAGAAAATGGCAACAACATCAAAGAGTCCGCACGGCACCGGATTCCCATCCACCTCAACTGTCTGACACAACTGGTGCCGGGAGTGAAAGACTCAGCAGACGCAGCTGATAAAGACTGGCAGGCGGCCAGCAGCTCATCGGCTGTGTGTTAACAGGCTGTCCAAGCACATCTCAGTCTCCTCACACATCACCGCTCCTTCATATTTTCTTTGAAAAATGATCTTTCAGTGAAAGAGAAAACAAACAATCGGAAAGCTATTTTCAAAAATCTTCATCCAACATGGAAATGTTTTTTTCTCTCCTCAAGAAACAAGACTGAGAGGATACAGCCAAGGTAACGAAATGCTAACGTTCCCACAGTAACAGCCGTAACACACTGATGGTTAGTGGGTAATGTTTACTGTGTAGGTAAGATTAGTTTAGAAAAGTCCAAAGTCAATATGGTTCATCCTCTGGAGACCAGGAACCGCATTTTCCCCCCAGTTCATCTAGTGTATGTTGATATGTTTCAGCCCTGAGCAGCGTCTTTTGGAGGTCTTTTGGTTTTATGACTGCGGCCTCTGTGCATATCAGTTAGACTGCTGTTACCAGGACAATGTGATGAAAATATGACCTTCGAGCTTTTTTCAAAGTATTCATGTGAGGAAGGTTACAACATCCTCTTTAATCCACATCTGATGTTTTCATCTGCCGCCATTTTTCGTCTCTCCAGTGGAGCGGAAGTTTGAGGGATATTTTAAGTCACATGTCATCGTGATTTATTCACAGAGTCTCTCTTCCTGGTTTTGTTGCATTTGTTTTTATCCATTAACCAACTTTTCCTCATCAGGCAAGCATAACAAAATTTTTTACGACTGTCACAGTAGAGACCAGGTCCCACATCCAGAGACCAGGTTCACATACAGAGACCTGGTTCACATCCAAAGACCAGGTCTGCATCCAGAGACCAGGTCCATATAAGAGACCAGGTCCCACATCCAGAGACCAGGTCCACATACAGAGACCAGGTTCACATCCAGAGACCTGGTTCACATACAGAGACCGAGTCCACATTAAAGACCAGGTCCCACATCCAGAGACCAGGTCCCGCATACAGAGACCAGGTTCGCATCTAGAGACCTGGTTCACATCCAAAGACCAGGTCTACATCCAGAGACCAGGTCCATATCAGAGACCAGGTCCATATCAGAGACCAGGTCCACATCCAGAGACCAGGTCCCACATCCAGAGACCAGGTCCATATCACATCCATATCAAATTAACATTTTACTGATATATTCAGTATCAACATATTCGTGACTTGGGAAATGTGTAAATGAACATTTCCTCGTCATGTTGTTCGTGTCTTGCCATCACTTTTTCTGTTAAGGCCAACAGATATGCAAAATTAATGCTGAATTTTCCTTCACTGCTGATTTAAAATAAAGGCGTTGGATGGGAATCTGAGCAAGCGAAGCCAGTAAACACTGCCAGTGTGTGTTTTCCAGCCTCAGTGTGTGGATCTGCGGCTCCTCACTTTCTGTCTCCGTTTTGTACTGCTAAGCTTGGCCTAGAACGTGTCTTCATCATTATGACTGGAGGTTGGAAATGAGCAGCGTAATGGCATTTCATCCCTGTGCAGCTGACGGTTCCACGGCAAACTATACCCACTGGTCACACACATGCACAGCTTTTCATTACGCCAATAACTTATTTGACAGTAGAGAGCAGCACATAAATTATCTACAGAGTGTTTATGAACAGCGTGCGCGCCAGACAGTTAATGCCTCTCTGAATTTCTCTCATAGGCTTGTGTTTGTCACAGATGCAAACTGAATTCAGAGAGGGCATAGTTCCCCTAAGGAGACAGAGAGCACTTTACAGGAGTTGTATTGGCTGGGCAGAGTACAGGGAAGAAATATCCACCCTTATTAATATTTCATTGTGCTTTAATTGCTCTCATTACCTTAAGATTACCCTCATCCCTCGATGTGTTTTTCGGAGGTAATTAATCCCTTTCTTTTACAGTGAGCAGCCACAGCCCAGGACGTGAGCACTGCCTTTGAACGATCCAAGAAGCATCTTAACAAAAGCAAACTCAACGAGCAGTAAACAGTGTAAAGTGGGTCAGCTGCTCTCTACGTTTCATGGTCGACAAAAGACAGGGTCCCTGTGGAGGGCTGCGTTCATCTCAGAATCATCTGGAAAAACATCGCTGTTGGTTCACTGACAGGATTGAGAGGGCTGCAGGAAACCAGCTAGCAACAGTTTATGAGTTGCCTCATCGCGGTTTAATGTTCTGCGGAGTGGTGGCTGTTCTGCATTAAGCTCAGGCTGGGATGTGTATGAAATAAGTTGGACATGTGTTAAAACTGGAATGCTAAAAATAACCGAGTCCTCTTTTGGTTCATCGAGAGGTTTCGTCGTGCACAGACAACAGAAAAGGCCACCATTGATTTACCCACTCAGCTGTTGAACTTTGTCATTCCTGAACTAATGACTACATTATCTGCCAGTAACGGTAAAATAATAAATCCGATGGGAGACTTCCCCCATAATGTTTCAAGCCCCCATATCAACACTTTGATCAAAGCTGCAGGCGTTATCCTGTTTCCATGCTCAAACTGTACAATCTGGGCCCTAAAATAGCACAGCAGTGAGTGGGAGCTGCGTAGGATGAATGGGTTTGTTAGCAGCAGTAAGACCGCAGTCATCATCATCATCATCATCTTCATCATCATCGTGGTGAGAGGCTCATGCTGAGAAGAGTGAGAATGGAGGGTTGCTGGTTCTAATCCCATCTGGGAAGCCTGTGCAGAGCTAACATGTGATCTGCTGCTCTTTGTCTTTAAATCAGACTCAGATGTTAAACAAAAAATATCTTTTATTTTCAAGATGCATTGCACATGATCAAAACCTTTTGACCGCACCCCACCTCACACAGCTGATCTACTAGAGAACAACTAATTTTGAACCTGTGGCTCTTGGTTCCACTGGCGGTGTGGGGCCTTGAAACCCATCATCATGTCTGTTTTGGCCTGTTGGACTGTTTTTCTTAGAGAGGTAAAACTAGACAATATTGTAATATCAACTCCATCGAAATTATGTTTTTTTTCTGTTGTTGATCCACTGGAGGAGGATAAAGTAGAGAATGAGGGTAAAACATTTCTTACTAAGAGTAAAGGTCAAATCATCTGCTGCTGCAGTCAAACCTTCCTTCAAATGCTAATTTACCTTGTCCGGCAGGTTTTGTTTTTTTTAAATCTGGCCAGAGAGAAATGTTCTTTTATATCCTCCTTGATGTGGGCTGGAGTTGTGTCCCGCCATCTGACACGAAGCCAGAAAAACATGGATCAAAGAAAAACTTAATTCACAGGCCTTGAAACTGTCACATGATAACGTCTGAGCTATTGCCATGACAACTGAGAAAAATCCATCTGCAAATGAAGACAGTGAGATGCAGTGCTCTGGATAAAGCTAATAAGTGGATCTTGATGGATTTTTGTCAGATGACCATTTTTCAAGATTAAGAATTACAAGACGACTTCATCGATTCATAATGGCAGTCGCACTCACTATTTTCTATCAAAGGATCACAGTCAATTTTTTTTCATCCCACGCATTCTAGTTCCTATCAAAGCCTGGCACAGACACTTCCCATAATGCACCTCAGCCGCTGACAGATTGGAAAGACTTTGGGATTTGTTTCCTAGGAGCTGATGTAGCCTGCAGCCTGCAGGTGATTTTTCCTTTAGTCCTCAGACACGACTAATACAGACTGAAGGGGACATTTCCCCTTTAACTTTAACCCCCAGGACACATTTCAGGTGGCTGGAGCAAATGACCAGTTGCTGCCATATTTTCCTGGTTAAGTCCGACAACCCCCTGATACTGACCACGGTGGTGATTATACGATGTAAAACCTTGGTTTTCTCTCCCAACTCAGAATCACTAGATCACTGGCTAAGATCACACGCAGGTCACTGGCATGTCTAAATTTTGCATCCAACCCAACAGTGGATTATGGGCATGATAGTCATTTGATTGACCACTCAGGTAATGTGAGCACTTGAATATCTGCAGCTGAAAATGCGTGAACCAAGGTGTTGTAATGTACGCTCAGCAAATCACACTGCATTTTAAAAAAAATTAAAAATAGGAATGTGATCCTGTTTGACTGTACGTAAGTGTAAGCAAGAATACTCCACGAGCACGCCTGCCTGCCAGGCTTTTGTGTGGGAGGATGTGGGACGCGTCTGACACACACCGATAAGAGGGAAGTTGGCCATCCAGCAACGTTCTCTGAGATGGAACGAGCACAGCCAGGAAGACATTTTTAAGCGCTCCCTGTCCTGTGAAAGTGCAGAAGGCAACGGTAGTGGGGCAAGCAAACGGGGAACAATGGGCTGACCCATAAACTAGTAACAGAGTATGTGGGCGGATCCGAGCGTGAAGTGTGTTGTTCGGTGTTCCTATATTCAACGTCAGGGTGGAGTGGAAGCGATTGTGGAATATTGGTTTCAAGAGAAAAGCCGGATTTGCTGGGTCCTCACATTTGTGAAGTTCACATAGCTCAACACTGTGTGCTCCAAGGCCCATCGCCTTTAAAATGTTGTTACAAATATCATTTTACTTGACGTTCACACACAGTTAACAGTTTCAGAGTTTACATGGACATCATTTACGTGACATTGACTCATGTATATTTTGGTCTGTAATTAGATCGGGTTCAACGTCATTGTCATCGTGCAGAGTACATTGTTTTTCATGCAGCCCCCTTTAGAACTGCTTAAATAAACCACTTCATGGGATGAGACGCACAGACAGCTGAGCGGATACATGTCTTTGTGCTGAGATAAATGGAGCGAGTGTTTCTCCTCTGATTTGTATCAGCAGAAGGAGGTGGATAGTTTGTCGGCTGCAAAATTTAAGATATGATGAAGTTGGCTGTGCTGATACCTGAAGGTGATAAATTATGTCCAAAGGAATGTTGTTACGTTGAAAATTGAAACACGGGGTCTCACCCGGCCGAAACTTCTCAATCCTGCATCGTGTGACCGTGTGCGTGCGTGATGGAGTAAAATAGCGCCTTGGATAGACGAAGAAAGCACCGAGAGACGGACGCTGGCGGGCAAATGGGTTAACTAAAGCTTACTGCCTCGTGTTTGGAAGATAATTCCTCATACCGGGCCCTCCGTGCTCTCTCAGCGCCTCATGCGATTGGCTTCGGAGTCCAGGGGCTGAGACGTACGAGCTGAGCCTCATGCATAATGTACGTGCGCTCTGCTTGTTCCTGCTCCTCAAGCTTCCAGCTCCAGCCCCGTCCTGACAGCAGAGCGACGCAGGGCACATCATAAACAATGAGACGCACGTGAGAGTAAAGATTATTAAAGTGCCACGATGTGCGATGTAGAGCTGAAGTTTGTGTTGTTGTGTGTACAGGGGAGTGTATGAGTGTGTGTTTGTGGCTTAAACACAGCATTTGCGTTCGCAGGCTCAGAGAAACCGGAGATTTGGGTTTGTGAGTGCAGTAATACGCATTCGGACCGTGTCGCGGACACAACACTTGTTCTGTCCTTGAACATCCTGCAGCCTTATTGGACTTGTAACTGACATTCCTTTTTTTTTTTTTACCTTTAGCTGATGCTCTTATTCAAAGTTACTCGCAATGAATAATCAGTAGATTTGATTGTGTTGCCCAAGGACAACTTTCAGAGGTCAACTTGGTGTTTGAGCTGATTTAGGAATCAAACTTTCAGACTTTCTAGTATTTTTGTGTTCTACTGTACATGGATAATGATGCTAACAGTCGCATTTGATGTTAAATGGTGAAGCATGTGAGCATGTGAAAAAAGTTTAGTGCTGTTCAGGTGTATATGTTATGTCAACAAAGATATTTGCCATCATTCTCCCTCAATTAGCCAATGTGGGCAAGGTTGCATACTTTTACTGATGCACTCTGCTTCCTAGAAAATGCAAAATTTTCAGATATAAGGGAGAACGTAAGTCTTTTCAGTCAGCTTTGTAACAGTGTTAACGTTGGGTCCTATGGAATCGACTTTAGATCCAATTTGGTCTCTTTAGTTAGGATTCTGCGAACATTTGTTCCACTCCGTTCAGGGCAGATCAGCGAGGAGGGCGACTGGCAAGAAATACATGCACTGGCTTTAATTCACCTGCATGAGAGAAAGAAGAAAAAGGGGGCAGTTGTGACACCACTCTGAAAATTAAGATCTGAATCAACCATAATGCCAGTATTTCAGGTGAAATTTTAATATTTCTCACCTTCCAGGAAGAGTTTCAGCACCAATAACAATAATTTTACTTTTGTTTTTGTTGGACAGCAGCAGGTTGTGGTACATATTTATCTTCAGGGTACAAAGACAGGTACAAATGTGTGTCATGAGCATGATAACGTAGTAATAATAGGAAGCAACATTTGCAAACTGAACAGCAGTGGACCCAGCACTGACCCCTGAGGTAGGAAGTATAATTTTCAACATTAAAAGTAAATTTTGAGACCTGTATTGACTGAGCCGTGCCTGAATTGTGGGCAGTACTCACAGCAAAAGAATAATCACAATTCAAACTTTTACCCCCCTGCCGCCTTACCTCCGACCACCATCAACCACTGAACTTAGCAGTTCAGTTTACTGTGGGTGGTGACAGGAGCTTTACTGTCAGTGAAACTCAATGCTTAGTGCACAAATACTTCACATTAAAAGCCTTCAAGCATCTCAAAGACCATTTCCTGGTATCTTTTCAAAATACCTGCAAGACGTGATGCATTTGAGGAGACTCTTCCCATTGTAGTCAGTTATCTCTCTTGGTATTGTCCCTGTAGGGACTTGTCCATGAAGGTCAGTGGTCTGTGGCATTGCCTTCTATAGCTATAGTGTAGACAGGGAGGTTAGAGGCTGCTGCTGCCAGATAGGAGCAGGAGAGGCTCTTTCACATTCTCAGATATGAGCAGAGTGCAAAGGGCTGCACTCTAAGAATGTTTTTTTGACTTTTGTCCTGTTCTGTCAGTGTTGGAACCACATTTGCACAAGTGATAAATCAGTGGGTGCTTTTTGTGAAGAGCAAACTCACAAAAATCCAGTACCTCCAACCCAAACCTCCAGTCTGGGTTCACTAACTGGACTCCAGGTTTGATTAATCCTTATTCCAGTTGGCTTCTGTTGACATCATTAGCCGATGACTTTGCCAAGCAGCCCTCGTCGTTTCCTGGTCCTAGCTGGATAGAACTTCCATCCTTCCAGCCAGACAATAGAAAAGCAATTGTATAATGTCACTTTTGCTTCCAGCTCAAATTTTTAATCTTTTTACCAGAGCCTCCTAAAAACAGGGTTAAGGCCTGTCTAATGGAGTCAGCGAGAGAGACAGAGACAGAGAGAGACAGGGAAAGAGAGACAGAGAGAGAGGGACAAGATGGAGAGACAGACAGAGAGAGACAGAGGCAGACAGAGAGAGAAAAAGAGAGACAGATAGAGAGAGAGAAAGAGAGAGACAGAGACAGATAGAGAGAGAGGGAAAGAGAGACAGAGACAAAGAGAGACGGAGAGAAAGAGACAGACAGAAAAAGGAAGAAAGACAAAGAGAGAGAGACAGACAAAGACAGACAGACAGAGAGAGACAGAGAAAGAGACAGACAGACAGACAAAGACAGAGAGGGAGACAGACACAGAAAGAAACAGAGAGACAGACAGAGAGATAGACAGAGAGATAGAGAGACAGACAGAGAGAAAGAGAGACATACACAGAGACAGAGAGACAGACAGACAGAGAAAGAGACAGATAGACAGACAGAGGCAGACAAAGACAGAGAGAGAGACAGACACAGAAAGAAAGAGAGAGACAGACAGAGAGAGACAAGCGTGGAGCTGTGCAGATGTTGAAACAGCTGTGGTTGGGGCGTGTTATTAACAATATAGCTACGGGGCTCAGGAGTGTCTGCCAGGGTGTTTCTCTCTGTTCTCTCTGTTAGTTAGCTGGATAAGCTGATCTCTGAGTGGCTCTGACCAAAGCCCCTCCCTGTCACTCCTGAGGAATACCGCAGGTGTAGCTAGAGAAACACCCGCAGCCATACGGGGGAACGTGAAACCTCAGAGGTTCAGTCCCAGTACATGATCCAGAAACAGCCACGATCTATACTCGTGTGTGTGTGTGTGTGTGTGTGTGTGTGTGTGTGTGTGTGTGTGTGTGTGTGTGTGTGTGCAATTGTCAACATCACTGTATGTGTACAAACACTGATGTCAGCATCCACACATATCAATATATGTATATTTTTAAAAAATACATCATATGTAGTCAACCTGCCCCTCAACCAGGCCAGGTCCATGAGCCTTTAGTATTATTATTTCGTCATTCTTTCATGGAACATTGCTCTACATCCGGTCAGACCTGTTACTGTTACTGGCCTCAGCTGCTGCTGCTTTTGCAGAGAAGAAGCCAGTCAGTGGCAGAAAGGTAGAAAAGTCAGAAAACCTTGTCGTAACTCTGGGAAGAAAACTCAGCACACTCTGAATTCATCCAACACTGGAGACATAGTATAAAGAACAACATCAGTGCCAGAGAAGGATCAGTCGTCATCGGGGTCACCCTGCATGTTGGTACCACAACAGAGTTGTGAGTTGGAGGAGTTTTGACCTCTCTAGACTCTTTGCCTCGTCCGTGCACCTTTGACACTGGTGTCAGAAATCTCCACCATGCTTCACCTAGTCTTGCCCCAGAATGTGAAAGTGAATTGATTCAAACTGCTGAATATTTTATCAGGTTTCTTCAGAACTGATGAAAGCTCTCTAATTATATGTTTCTTATTGAAACACTCCTTCAGGGTCAGGGTTTTATGTCCACAGTCTTGTATCTGTGGCACCAGGGATTTTCTAACATAGTTATTCAGACTGATGACTCAGCCAGGAGAGCTTCTCAGTGCCTCAGCTCTCAGTATTTTAACTTTGTGTATGCAGAGAATGACCAGGACTGGGTTCACCTCAGCCTCCCAGAGACTCTACTGCTAATGTTACATAAACTTGGATTTCAGAAGTAAGTATATATGGTTCTACAGGCAACAACCTCAAAATATGCATTTCTGTCTATTTTTGTAGTTTCAATTATGTGATTTTGTGGATGCTCACTGGATTATCCCATTTTTTGTCATAACTGGACTTGCTATAGACACTGCGTTGTTTCCAGTGCATTACTTCACTGTTTCTCTGCTCTGTATACAGTGGTGATCCTATTTCTCCACCCATTTATGCAGGCTCCCTTTAATGAGTCACCCAATGCCCTGTGTTTATCATCAGAATACCCAGACCCGGCAGAGCCATCGTTCTCTCCTCTCAACCTGTAGCCATATAAACCACGGCTCCTCTCCACACGTCGCATGCTCTCAGTATAACGCTTAAACGGTCCCTATTAGGCTCCGCATTCATCCACTAAAGTGCAGAGACAGTTTAACATCTTGCAGACTCAGCAGTCTTCTGAAGACGATGGGCAGATTTCTGCCCAAAAGCTACTTAGAGCTGTTCACAAAACCCAGCAGCGACAGAATGCTAATTGGAGCTAGTCTGCCATGTCTCGGAGATTAGATTAAGTATCAGGGCCTCATCCTGCCTCTGCAGCTGCTTTTCTGTAGACAAGCATTTCAACATGCAGACTTAGACCCAAATCTGTCTGTGGATTTGATAAGTCTGACTGTCACATCTAAGCTGAATTCTCTTCAGATCAAATCCATACTGCTGCAGAATGTACAGAAAACACACACACACATATAGAATATTAAAATGTCATAGACCCTCTTCAGTGCAGTAGCTTTTATATTCTTTCACAGCCATATTTAAGCAGACAACGATTATTTAAGTTTAACGATTGTTTTAATGCCATAAATTGAGGAAAAGCATTCATCATGTGACACCTAAAACCCTCCACCATTCAGGCTGATTGGAAACTGATAGATACATTTGACCATCAGGGTAGAGCAGGGTAAGATAGCAGCTGGGTCAGGCACCACCATGGCCAAAGCAAACCAACCCATTACCTCAACAGGAATTTAGCAGATACAGGGAGAGATGATAAGAATAAGTAAAGGACCACATCAAAACCTTTAAGAGCCCAAAAATCTGCTCGGTTAGGTCAAATATAATTAAAACAATGTGTTTTTGTTGGTGTTAGACCTTCATCATAAAAACCGAGTGAAAGGAAATGAGATATTCCTTTTTATAAAATCTGAATCCAGTAACGAATCCATTTATCAGATCTGAATCCCCCTGGTTCACCTCTGGTACAAATTAGGTTTAGATTTAATGTTTGTAAGGAAACAGCTTTGTTTGCTAAGCAGGTAGAAATGCTTCAGTTTTATGTTAACAACTTGTAGCTAATATGCAGGAGGAGCAGAATATACGAATGAAGTGTGTAAACATGTCTGACACATTCAGCCATCAGCTTTTAACCTTTAAACACCCGCAATGCACATGATAAGTAGAAAGCTGATGAGCTTAAATTGATAGTATATCCGCGTATTAATAATATCCACATAAGGTGACCTTGTCTACACTACATTAGTTGTTATTGGATCTTTTTTTTCAGCTCTATAACTTATATTCAGCTATATTACCCTTAGTCTCTTTCACTCACTATCATAGTGTCGTTACAGAGTGATGTTTGCTCTCTGACCCACAACCTTTGGCCCACATGGCAGCATGTCAAACAGCTGTTAAGGTATTTGGCTCCAAACCACAATCGGTACTCCTGTGGTGGCGCTAGAGGAGAAGTCATGGGATCACAATCATTTGGATCCATCCTCTCAGGACCATGAATGTCTGGTCCAAATAGCATGGCCATCCATCCAGTAGTTGTTGAGATATTTTGCCTGGACCCGTTGGTGGGCCGACAGCCGCTAGCACGGCCAGACATACGCTGCTTTGGGAGCTTCCTTTGGCTGCAGTTGCCGCACAATTGTTTTGCAGTGACTGGCTTGTCTGTTTATGAATATGGGAATAGGCTCCAATAAAGTAGTGTAATAACAGTGTCGCAGCGCAGGTAGTGCTGGTAAAAGGATTTGTTGTGCAGTCTGTAGGATTTATTTAGCACCGAGCCTTTCAGCTGTACCGCTACTAACGGGCCAAAACATAAACCTGATGCTCTGGTTGCCACTCAGTGAGAAGTGACTTACTGCGAGCGTCCACCATCACTCACTCCTTCCGAGCAGCATTGTCTGCTCTGATCTCTGCTGATCTCTGTTGGTTTGAAGTCATTCAGGTTAACAAACAGACGCCGATGCAGACTAAACCATAATCCTTACTAAGGTTATCATTTATAGTCTATTACGATCTTTGTCTATTGTGTCTGTTACGATCTTAACACATTCTCCACAGCATGCCACTCTCTCTCTTCCTCCTTTACTCTCCCTCCCTGCTGTCTGCCCTCTGACAGGCTGGGGAATGGGGGGGGGGGTTGCCCCCCTCACTTTTACTGTTTCACATTGACAATCTCACTAAAACCCTCTGTAAAAACTGTTCTCTTACTATCCTGTTACCATCATCCAAATGCCAGAAGATCCTTGTCAGTAAAATGTTGATACGTTCATTTCTATGGAAATAATGGAGGCTTAATTTTTATCTTTACTAATGGTAAATAATCTCCTTAAAACTCACCAGTCAATGATAACACTGCAAAGCACAAAGGTCTCTGTGGTAGAGATACAAATACATAATAATACATCAAAAATTATATGGTGTCTATTGAGGAAGTTATTACTGTATTAACCACGCAGGTGTTTATCTAGTTTTTTTTGTTCAGTTATAATAGAATTGTAATTGAAACCATGGTAACCGATTAAATTATAATCTGTTATCTGCTTGGTTGATTTAGATATATGTGAAGGCAGAAAGTGAACGTATTGGACAGGCTTGGAGAGGCTCATATTATGTAAGACTCAAAGTCTGCAGGACACTGGCAGCCAGTCAGAGATGACAAGTGACAATCTGGTCACGACCAACGACCAACATGAAGACATATAACTCGGGTATTGCCCTTAGCTTGCTCTTGTTACCTCATCTTGTAACAGATCACATTTTACTTTTTGACTGAAACTTTATGTTGAAACTTTACACCAAAGCAATTTAAATAATAAACAATGGAAATGAACGGTGTTTTACTTGATTTTAGCTTGAGACCTGAATTGTTACAGCAGATCTGCTACCAGATCCCACAAGGCTCTTAAGCACTATTGGTGATGAAGTATTTTCAGACCTTCCCTGTCACCATCTTGCCTTTTCACACTGTCCTATCCCTTATATGCAAATTAAAAGTGAGCAGCTGGTTTTTGTACTGGTGTCGTTACCAGTGTGCATCACCTCACAATTTCATTCTTTCATCTTTGGAGCTTATTTAAAGATAGATGATTCCAGGAGAGACACAAATTGCAAACGGGTGAATGGGTTAAAGGCGCCGTGCTATATGTGGTATGGAAGAGAAATAATAAACCAGCAGGAAACTTCCCCCCCATCAGCTGTGTACTAATGAGAAGCATTCTTCTTCTACCATAGCAATGTAGGAACATGGAGACAAATTATTCATATACAGTCTGAGCGGTCACTGGCTCTGTCATATGGACAAAAAGAGAAACAGTCACGTGGCTAAACCTAGAAGTCTGAAGGGCTTTTATCTTCACTAGGCTTAAGATGAACAGACAAGTGCAAGTCGAAAAAGAAAGAAAACTCTGACCTCTGTGCCGATTCATGTTGGAGCTCAGTACTCATTGGTTTTACAGAGGTACGGACAGTAAATGCAGCCTCCCCCACCCACTCACAGCTTCTCTACAAGCTAACTACACTCTGTCAGGGTTCAAAATGAATGATGAATGGTAATAATAATAATAAACCATTCAGTCTGTAGCTTTATCTATATGAGTTGCCAGGACAGAGTCTACTTTTAGCATTGTGCGTGTTGACAGTTTTTTGCATGCTTGTGGCCACGATACTGCAGACAATGACTCATTTGAGACTGTCTGCACATTTATATAATAATATCTCAAAGAAGTAAAGGTTCGAAAGAGGCTTTTGACATTGTTAAACCACAACAGAACCACTGTTGCCCCCGTGGTCAACCCCTTTTTTTAACCATGACTACAAGGCACTGGGTTTAGACTTTGTGAGTGACCGTCCTCCGTGATCTTCTCTCTGGTCTTCTTCCGTGAACCAGCAGACATCTGCAGCTGTGAAACAGCTTGCGGTAAGTGCTGTTTCCCTGTGACTTGAAGACTCAGGCTAAATATTCTGACAGTCTAGACATGTTAGGGAATCTTACCTGGGTGCTTCTAGCAGCCTCTTTAGATTTAGCTGTGTCTTACCTGGTTTTACAGTAAATCCGTTGAAAAAACTCATCATCCACTCCTGGAACCTGCTGGATCGAAGCGCCTCCAAGTCCATCTATCTCTCTGTCGTCCCTCTCGCTGATAAGCTGTTGTACTGTGTTGGAGGGATGGTGTAAGTGGTGGGGATTTTCAACTCCAACCACCATCCCTCTAACATTAGCTGCATAGTTTTAGTTGCCTGAACCAAACATTGACCCTAATGTTAAAGTAGTAGATAAGTAAACAGTCATATGAATTCTTTTCTCCTTTGCATTGTTTCAGGAGGCAATGATCACGACCTCTTTTGTTGCTGAGGTACGAGGTCTTGAAGGCCTGGTAAAGTGCAGCATGGAGACATTCATTAGCACTGAGCCTGTTCGGTGAAAACGTAGGTACCTCGTTACGTTTTTGATTACATCTAGTAATTTGGCACCAGGTTTCATTAATGGATCCACATGTCATTTGTGCACATGCATGCGCACATGGGTGACGCAATACACTTTCCTGCCAATGGTACATTATTTTACTAATCTATAGATGGTAATAATGCACCAAGAATCCCAGCAAAGTCAGGGTTGAAGACGACTGCTAGCAAGTAAACATGTATGATAATAATTCAGGGTTGAAAAATCAGCTTTGCAGATGTTTTATGGGACAGGAAATAAATTCAACATGTTTATTAGACTTCAGGTAAACAAATAATGTGTTTTAGTTAGAATCACTGAGCTCCACAGTGAACCTTCAAAAAATACTTACCGGCTCCTTAAAGTTTTCTTTTTCCTGCGGTGATGCTCAGGTGTACTCTAGGGTCCGGTGACGTCACTGCCTGATGTGGTTGGTGCTGATGTTGTACTGAGTGCTGCAACTCACTGTCAGATGACAGGCTGCCATTCTATAGCTCTCAGTAACACCATGTTTTCGTCTTTTCTTTGCTATTCAAACTCAAGTGCTGCCTGTGCAGACTCTGTACTCTCTGGAGCTCACACTGAAATGAAATTTCAGCTTGCACAACACTGTGAATGAAAGCTGTGCATGTTCATGAAATTCAATATTTACTTTAATCTTTCACAGTGGTATAGAAGTGGTGTTGAACTTGCAGTTATCATGACATCACTGTGAGCCACATTTCCAGGTCTATCTACAGTAACAGCGTGGGCCTGCCTGTGTTCAGACAAGTGCTGCTGTGGAATGACTCTGCAGCCAGGTTCACCTCCTCACCGGTCAGGCCATGAAAGCTGGAGCCTGGAAGCCCCAGAGTCGGCCAAGCGGCATCTGTCGAGAGCTGTGATGAGTGTTCACATCAAGGCCTTCCACTGATTACTGCCGTACAAGCCACACTCAACATATGAGAGAGAGCCCCCTGCGTGGCTGCCATCCTGGACTCATCAGGAGAGATCCCGCTTGGCTAACTCCCTGACCTCCACGCCGTCCATCATCCACAGAGTGCCCTTGACTTTGACCGGATGATTTACTAAACACTTCTCAGCAGGCTGCTCTGCTCTGTGTGATGGAAAGAATCCATTTGTGTCCCCAGGCCTTTGAGCACATAGGACTTTGTGGAACATTTGCTATGTACCGTGTTCTACAGTGAAGTTAAGTTTGAGGCACATGAGGTAAATTAATAACAGTTCTGTGCGTTTGGTGTCGTCAGGTACAGATATAATTGTTTTGGTTATATTATCACTCTGCTGAAACACACTGTGTATCTCCTTGTCCCAAAATACATAGAGACTCGCGTTCAAATGAAATCATTTTAGTGAGTATTAGCTCACCCAGTCAGCAACGGGCCTAGCCTCCCCCTTATCACTCCCTCAAGCTGTTACACTGAACCATTCAGCATCGTCATTACATCATTAGCATCTCCATCATATCAAACAGGTGTTGCTTTGTGTGGCAGAAAACTTTGTGTTCACTTGAAGCTGATGGGGATAAAGATAGTTCAACTCAATGCAAACATGTGATTCATCCTAGACAATATCCCATAATGCAGTGATGTTTGGGTGTTTTTACATGTTAGGGTGGGTGCAGCCATCTGTGAGTCTACAGTATATGTGCACTGCACAGATGTCGATGTGCGCACGCATGTGTGGGTGTGAGCCAGCCAGTCAAAAGGGGATAATCTGAGTTCATGTTGGAAAGCATGCTGTTTTTTGCTTCATGCTGTTTATCTGCATGTTTGTTGTTATCTGAATACTAATGTTGTATGAAAAGACTAAGCACCAAATGATGTGTAACTTCTCACAGCATTCTCCTGAATTCATTGGGAACCTTGGCTGTCTTTATCTGAGTTATTGCAGTGAAGACCTGCAGGTGTGTCTACAGTAATGGTGGTGTAACGAGGGAGGAGGCCACATCACGCAAAGTAGGCTGGAATGAGTGGGGAGGCATGGGCGTCCCATAAAAACACAGGTTATCATCACTGTTGCCCCGGGGGCCCCCTGCTGTCTAATGCTCTGCACTTGAGTTATTGCACTGTATTCGCTGATGACAGGACTACATTATGATCACAGCATTATCTACACCTGAGTGCTTCATCCACGCAGTGAAATAGACCTGGGTCACATGACTTCCCAGATGGAGACCATTCCACCGACCCCTGAGAAGTTACAATTACAACTTGGAAATTATCTCATAGTTCTGGCCATCGGTCCACATGGCAAGATTGTTCTCAGTAGTGCATAGCATTAGCTCAGGCAGATCCCAGAAGGGGCACTTGCATTAGCTGATTGGCTTCAGCTGCTACAGTCGTGCTTACCATCAGCTATTTGGCTGCAAGGTGGCTAATTACGTCCAAATAATTTGGACAGAGTAGAACAGAACAACATTTATATAACCTGACCTACAACCTACAACCTCCCCCACCACCCTCCCTCCTCCTTAATGCTAAGTTTTGGTGATTTAACCAAGATTTCATGTTCATTAATGGTTATATTAAAGAATGTCCCTCAGCGATACAGAGATTTCGTGAGCTCTGACAAAGAGCAGAGCCTTTCCCCCAGATCCATCCAAGTTCACTCTCCTTTCTTATTAATGGTCACTTTCTCTGGCTGAACCACATTAATTTCTAAGATTTTCCAATGTGTTGAAATCACAAAAAAATTTGATGGATCAAGGAAAGCAAGCAGTTAATCAGACAGGTCGGAAACAAACCTAGGTTAGAAAAATTTATTTGGTAGAAAAAATTTAGGGAAACGTAAAATTACAACCAAAACTGCACTGACCTTTCAGGTGCATTTAGTTTTAGGGTTTAACTTCAGATACAATGATCAGACTAAACTTTCCTTTACAACCAACTTGTTCATATGACTGCTCATATTTCTTGCACTATCAGCCTTTTGTTGTTACGATTTCATGACATTCCCAAATCTCAGTACTTTGGTGAGAAACATTATCATAATGATCGAAATGATGGCCCAGACTGCGAAAATGAGACCTGAGATTACACAAACCAGACCTATCCTTAAACGTTTAGTTAAAAATGGACTGAGGGTCATTTTTTTATTGCCCTTTTCTACCTTTTTGTTCCTAAAACAAATGTAAAAGTCAAAGATCAAAACTCAGTTCTAATGTCTGTGGCTGTGATGACAGCTGTTGAGCTGGGCCAAATATTTCATATCCATAAACCTAAAGATGGTCCTGGTTGAATCATTAACATAAACAGTAAAAATTCAGTCCTCTGAGCCAAATCCAACAGAGGAAAAACTGAGGCAGAGTCACAGGATGCATTACCCTGCGAGACTGCCTTGGGAACCTCTAAGATAAGATAAGATACAAGTTGAATGATTCCTATGGGCTTCAGATAATGATTTCAGTTGAGGCAGACAGATGTTTAAAGTAACCCCAAATAACAGATGTTTCTGGGAAGGTATTTTAAGATTTTGATCCTTTCAGCTGGGCATAGTTGGCCCTGTGGCTCCATCTCAGATCTTGTAGTCCTTTTTGCACCTGAGTGCATTCTGAGGTCGTTCAGAGGTTCGCTGTTGAATTGTTGATAAAGCTTATGAACGTTACCTTCAACTCACCTTTTTCATCTTTATTTTTTTTGTTTCTCACACAGGTTTTTATGTATGACACTACCATGGACCACATTATCTGCTGCCTGCTGGTCCTCGGAGCCACAGTGATGATCACCCATGCATGCCCCAAGTACTGTGTATGCCAGAATCTGTCCGAGTCCCTGGGAACATTGTGTCCTTCCAAAGGCCTTCTATTTGTGCCTCCAGATATTGATCGCAGCACGGTGGAGCTCCGGCTGGGAGGCAACTACATCCTTCGCATCACGCAGCAAGACTTTGCCAATATGACCGACCTGGTGGACCTGACCCTCTCCAGGAACACCATCAGCTACATTCAGCCCTTCTCCTTTGGTGACCTTGAAACGTTGCGCTCACTTCACCTTGACAATAACCGCTTAATGGAACTGGGCCCCGATGATTTACGAGGCCTGGTCAACCTGCAGCACCTCATTGTTAACAACAACCAACTGGGGCGGATCAATGATAAGGCCTTTGAGGACCTGGCACCCGCTTTGGAGGACCTGGATCTCTCCTACAACAACCTGATATCTCTGCCTTGGGACTCAGTGCGCCAGATGATTAACCTGCACCAGCTTAGTCTGGACCACAACCTATTGGACTTTATTCCAGAGGGTACCTTCACTGACCTGGAAAGGCTTGCCAGACTGGACCTGACCTCAAACCGCTTGCAGAAACTACCCCCAGATCCCATCTTTGCCCGTGCCCAAGACTCATTGATCCTGACTACACCCTATGCTCCTCAGCTCTCCCTAAGTCTGGGCGGGAACCCTCTGCACTGCAACTGTGAGATGCTGTGGCTTCGGAGGCTTGAGAGAGATGACGACCTGGAGACGTGTGCCTCCCCTCCTACCCTAAAGGGTCGTTATTTTTGGAATGTAAAAGAGGAGGAGTTTGTGTGTCAGCCACCTCTCATTACCCAGCACACCCACAGGATGCTGGTGCTAGAGGGCCAGACAGCCAGCCTAAGGTGTGAAGCTACTGGAGACCCTTCCCCTACTATCCATTGGATCTCCCCCAATGATCGGCTGCTTGGCAACTCTTCTCGAACCTCAGTGTACAGCAACGGAACCTT
The DNA here is from genome assembly GCA_016859345.1 of Istiophorus platypterus. NCBI lineage: Eukaryota > Metazoa > Chordata > Actinopteri > Istiophoriformes > Istiophoridae > Istiophorus > Istiophorus platypterus. Next base: position 903,410 of record CM029133.1, on the reverse strand, counting down.
GAGCATCACCATCACCACCTCCAAGGATTACGGCACCTTCACTTGTATTGCCGCCAATGTGGCAGGGGAGTCCACTGCGTCCGTGGAGGTATCCATTGTCCAGCTTCCCCACCTCAGCAATGGGACTGGGCAGCCAGCACAGCCTAAGTCACGCCTCTCTGACATCACAGGCACCACCAGGATCAGCAAGGGGGCTCCCAAGATCCAACCAGAGAGGGCTGTGTCCGTCTCTGAGGTGACAGCTGTATCAGCGCTGGTCAAGTGGACAGTGAGCAAGTCGGCTCCCAAGGTGAAGATGTACCAGCTCCAGTACAACTGCTCTGATGATGAAGTACTGATCTACAGGTAAACACTTGCATATTTCATTAGGAATGAACTCACAGGCTTTGGGAATTGTTAATTTGTCCAAAAAATAAAGAAGGCAAATGGTTGATAGATGAATGGGTTTATTTAAAGCTACACAAATCGATATTGTTGTTTCAAATGACCATGTGTAATGTGAACAGTGTGACTGCTATTGAGGAACCCACAGAAAATGATCACCAACTCCACAGCTCCCCGCAGCTCTACGGAATGTTTTAGCGTCTAGTTTTTTAGTGCATTGGTTTGAGGGGCACAATTTTCACTCTCATCATCCTATTTTTGGCAACAGCAGATTTCTGTTTTTGTGAAAATGCCCTGGTAAACCCACTGTGATAAATCTCATAGTTGCTGGGGTGACCCAAAAGAAAGACTGAGGTGCAGAGCAAGTAAAGTAAACAGACAGTTTAACTGTTTCTTTGTTCGGAAACAAGGCCAACAACAGGTAGGCAGCCAGCAAAAGGAACAGCAGCTGGCAATCAAGCATGAATAAATATAAGCAGATAGAAATGAGCAGACAGGTAGTAAGCAAGAATAAGGGCAGGGATACAAAGGATGTTAAAAACGATAGGCTTTTCACAGCAAATAATTGGACTTGCCGTAGTAGGAGAAGCACATGAGTTACAGAGAGGAGCAAAAAGTGTTCAGATGAAGCTGTGACCATGAAACAGCCACCCAACGTAGTAGCCTGGCTAAAGAGTCTGATCATTTTCTCAGCGGTTGTTGGAGAACAAATCAGCCATACAAGGACAAGGACGGAGATAATTGGATTTACATTAATAAGTGGCCAGGAACATGACTCCAAGTGAATTCCAGTAACTTGTCCACTGAAATGTTTGCCGTAACAACTTTATAGGATGATAATATCTCATATAATCTGTTTACAGATTTTTCCGCCTAAAAAATTCAGTTTATTCAGCTTTAATGCTGATCATTTGTTCTGTTTGTTTTAAATAGAAAAACATTTTGTGGTTGTGATTTTGTCTTTATGGCAGAGTCAATATTTTTTTGTATTTGTGCAGCGCTAAGTGCATCTTCATTGTTGAAAGATGTGGAGAGAATGGCATAGAAGGAAAAAGTCATTTCATCTGAAGGAGAAGCTGAGCACAAAACTAAATATGTTGTGAATGTTGTGCTCTGCAGAAACAGAAAGAAACAGATCTTGAAAAAAGATAGATGCATTTTGCCTAAACTCTGAATGCTGTCTATTTGCAGGGTGCAGTGTTTACAGAGTCGCACTGCAAAACTTGTCAGTGCTATCAGTGTATTGCAGAGTTTACAACAATATTTTACACTGATGTTCGCATACCCAAGAGATCCATCCATCAAGCCATGTCTGTTCTGTCCATCAAAATGTTTAAGAGCAGCCAAAGCAACTCTTGTTCCCCTCTTCAGCACCGTTTCATCATCCGATGCCTCCCTCTCTCAGCACAGTGCTGTGCCATGCTGGGCTCGATTAAGCTTGGCAGTCCAGAACCAGGGGAATTTCTATGCTCAGGAGGCCGGGGTTACTGTCAATCCAGCAGCATTTGATGGGGATGAAACTGTATTAGATGAGACGTGTGTTCTACCACTGCAGCCACCACAGATAAATGTGAAACCATCCAGAAAAAAAATCCAATTACTTAATACCATTTAATTCAGTTACACCCCTCAAAACTAAGGAAAGCATAGATATTTCAAGCTCTGGCCTCGGGACTTTAGCCACGTTTTTGTAGCAATATTTCCCTTCATTATGAAGAATATCTTCTTTCTTGTTTCACCCTGATAAAAATGTAGGAAGAATGTTTCTCAGTCCTCTGTGTAATTATACAGTACAACCCTAGCAAATACTAATGTAGTGAAATTAATTATATTCAGCATTAATTTTTTTGTTTATTTGCATAAAAGTTTCATTTGAAAACATTTTTAATATAATCATGCAGAAGAATTATGTCAATAATCACTATTCATTTTATGTAAATATTCAAAAATAGCATATGCACCATGCTACACAGTGCTTACTTGGAAATGACAGCTGTCATAAAGTCAGTTCCTAAGAGCCTCATTTCTAAACACTTAATACATGCAAACTAGCATTTGCAAAGTTTGCTATTCTGTATATACAATGTATAAAAACCAAATGAATTGAAAGTGTGTGCGGCACACTGTCACAGTTTGTTTACTGAGAAAAGGATACTGAGGTGGCAAAAATTTGTGAAATAGATAAAATGTTCCATAGGCACTTTGAATCAGTTCTTTATGCTCCATGTCAAATGACATTGCCCTGCAATAATAAGTTCCCAAAGGAACATTTAGTCTCTTCATTTGTGTGTAGCGTTTTATGTCCACTGGCCCACCGGATCACGCTGATGACTGGCTTCTTCATCATGGCAGCGGCGCCTGAGGCTCCCAGGTATCGCCGTATTTCGAGGCATTTGCCAGACTGACAGACCTGATTCCTCAGAAACAAAGCTGAAACTATTTAACACTGGTGAGCATAACATGAGACTATATGATGATAACATTATCCAGGAGACCCCCCCATCCCGACCCTTTCCGTGCTGAGTGCCAATGAGGGGATCATTAGAAGAAATTTTTGAGATGGGAACACAGAATGGAGAAACCACTTCTGGAGCTGGTGGCTCTGAGGCTTTGAATTACAAGTTTAGTTGCAGCTGCATGTGATCAGTGATCTGTGGCTAACTGGGAGCTGTAAAGGCAAAAGAAAGGACGTCAAACTGACCTTTGCTAAAACTGACCGACAACATCAGCTGAAGATGTCTTGAATTTGAATATGAGACAGACAGTAGCTGAACCAACAACTCCCTGATCCTTAACCAGGGAGTTTACCTGATCAATTAATATTAGCAAAAGCTGCAGCAGTTCCACGAGGATTGAAGCAGAGTCTTCTCGCTGCCATGAGAATATGATTTTCTGTCTTAATAAGGACAGTCTCTGCTATGCGCTGTTCTGAGAGCAGCCTGAAATGCTTCAGAGTTGGATTTATGAAAGTTGTGCAGAGACAACTCTTTGTAAAAGTTTAGATAAGAATGAAAGTTTGGAGATAGGCCGGCAGCTCATGGGATTCGAGGGATCCAGACGACTTAATCATTTCTGCCGTGCCCCGCTGTTGTGCACAGGAGGTAAGACTTGTCAGCTGTTTCCTCTTCAAACACTGGAGCTAGAGGACAATGTGATCGCTGCTTCAGTTTCCATGATTGGCACATTGTTACGTGAACTAAAGGGTTTTTGTGTTTGATGGCTGAATATGAAGGCCTGAGGGCCAAGAGAACTCATTCACAACCAGAACGGGCTTTTGAAAATGTTCCATTGTCTGCCTGAATAAAAGCTTCTTTAAATTCCTGAAAAGTGTACTATTCTGAGATGTTCCGAAGTCTGTCACAGTGGAATGATCAGAGGTGGGTAGACTGGCAAATATGTGATCAAGTAGAAGTTAAACTTGCGGTAGTAGGGGAAGATTTTGAACTGAGGTGAAGCAGCAGCCATGGGGGCTGTGGAGAGGCTTTTTTTTCAGTTTCCTGGCGTCCAGAGAAGCACAACGTATATTCAACCTGTCTGGTTCTCTGCTTTCTGTACCACTCTCCTCTGTCTCTACATTGTCTTTTCTGTCTCCCGGTCTCAGATGACTCTAGGACACAGATGGTCTTTGGGAAGAGGTGTTTTGGTCTTTTTCTCTGCTTCCTTAGATGTTTCAACATAATAAAAAATGATGACAAATAAACTAAATTTATCTCAGTAAATTGCATGGATTAGCCACAAATTTAAAATCCGTTATATATATGTGTCATGGTCCAAAATCTGAGACCACTTTCCCATTGACTTGAGTGGTACTGGTACACATACAAATGTAAACCGGCTGTGAACTGTGAGCAGCAACAACCAATGCAATTATAGATATGATATATGATATAATATGATCGTATAAAGGGAAGAATGTCTTCAGTAAACTTCTGCTATGATTCTGAGCTTTATAAAGAAAATTTAACTCAATCTAAAATTAATTAAGTATAATATGCTAAAACACTGTGAAAGGAGACAGCCAAAATTTTACTTAGATACTTAAATTTTGAATCCAGGACTTTTCCTTGTGATTGCTCATTTTTAAAATGTGATATTTATTCTTTTCCCACATTTAAGTATCTTGCTATTTGCTCTACCTCAACATTTTTTATATTATCAGTGTTCCACTCAGCAATACAGAGAGTTACAGCCTCTTTTCGCTTATTGTTTTGGTTTTCCAGTCATTACCTGTAATTATTCCTATTTCTGGTAAAACCACTGTAAGACATATGTATTTTGGGAGTCGTTGAAGATCGAAATAGAGAGAACTGAGACAGTGTAACTTTGGAAACATAGAGAAACACATTCTTCCGAAAAAAATTGAATACCTTAGCATTAAAACGTCTCCTTGCTCAAATCAGGTCAATCAGAGGTTTTGTGTCTACTGTGTAACCAGCATTAGTTTACTGACTTTAAGACTATTCTCTACATGCACTACTGTGACCACAGACGTGAGTACCCATCATTTTGCATCATGGTGTGTTTTCCAAAAACATCAACAAATGCAGCTTTAGCTTTTAAATTCATCTCAGTTTTCTAAAGTTTGAACTACTTTTGAATTATCAAGTTGTTTAACATTTCCTTCATGGTAGCAGTTGTGTGCTTCTAATGACCCTCTGTATTGAGAGCCTGTTGTCAGATATATGAAGGCTCATTGCAGCACTGACTACAGGTTTACACGGTCTATGCTGTGTTATCAGTTATATCAAGCAGCAACCATAACACAAACCACAGGCATATGGGGCACCATTTTTTAACACAATGTCCTCTTCTTAATGCATTCATCCATTACAGTTTGATGGGGGGCATGCTTTATTGCAAACTGGAGATTTTCAAGGGTACAGACACAGGCACAGAAAAATGCCATGGCCCATTTAATCCTCTACAATACAGCTGCAAACTCTTTGAGGAGCAGGCACTGAGAAGCCATTAGGGATTTTTCTTATATAAGCATAATCAAATTTCCCGGCAGCGCCCCAGTGTTCCAGCTGAATCAATAGGGTAGGAGACCATTTGGCATGACCTTGTCTGTATTTGTCCAGAGAAAAAAGCCTTAAGAAATCAATAAAGATAATGAATAATGCTTCGGCCATTTTGTGCAGCTAGAGAAAGAGAATCTAGGGCCATGAAACAGTCCTACGCTTGTGGACGGGAAGGATGCAGCCTGGAGTAATGATTTGTTTGTTTTGTCAGCGCTTTCTTTCAACTGATTCGTAAAATATTCAAACTGTAAATGACAAATCTCTCACAAAGCTTAAAGAAGCCTAAGCCGAGAGCCTGCCTCCTCACCCACTCCTCTTTTCTCTCGCCCCGGTTTACATACACTCCCATTAATGCTATGGCTTCATGCCATCGTGGGGAACTATGCAGGCCACTCGATAAATTGCTTTTCGCAGCCTGAAGGGGCAGGAAAAAACTTTTATCTCCCCATGATAAGCATGGGCATAGGTTTCTCTGGAATCGGGCTTTGTTCCTATGAATTAAAATGAATTAACCAGTCTATGCTGACAACCTGAAATCAATTAAACCCAGATACTGGAGCAAGCAGTGCACAGCAAAAGCATCACCAGGCTAAAGAATTTCATTCCCAATCTCAGGCGGCCAATTATAATGGTGTAATGAACTGAAGCACAAGTTGTCGGCGAGGTAGAACTTTTGTATTGGATTACAGCTTCATTTGTTTGGGCTCTGGTGACTAATTGGGATGAAGAAAACACCGAGGTTATCGTGTTTTGGGTTGTGGACTCATCTATGAACTTTGTTGCATGTCAGATCAACGTCCTGTCGATGTTCAGTGTGACAGAAATTGGCCAGTAAAAATGAGCAGACAAATGCAAAATTCATACATCTAGCTCACACTTGAAGCTCAAGTGAAGGATGTTGTGTGACAAATTTCTTCCCGTCAGCCTTTAGCTCAGTGACAGATTAGTTTTCTGTTTTAACGGCCCTGTAAACGGAGGCCCTGCGACTCAGTGGCACGTCACCATTACCCCTGCTGCCACTTTAAGGCTTAGTTTGGCTTAGGCCCACAATCTGCTTGGTTCAGGGTTGGGGAAAGATTATGGTTTGAGTTAAAAACTACTTCGTTAAGGGGCGGGGGTCAAGTTCATCCATTGTCACGGTCTCTCATTGTAGTCATGGCTTCGTGGGACAAGTTAGCTCGACTGTGTCTCTCCGTCTGAGGTCTTGTGGCTCTGAAACCACCCCACCCTACATCCAGCTTTACATCTGACAGACATAAGTAATCATGCACACGGTCCCTACAGGCTCTACAGGTTCCCAATCGTTTGCTGCAGACACAACGAGTTGCACGGAGGCACTTGGGCTGACTTCGTTCTGGGCAGGACACTCTCCCTCAATTTTGCATCGCCCGAAGCGCAGAGTTTCCGCGCTCATGTCAGTGCGATGTGAAACTTAGTCTGATGTCATAACCTATCACTCACTGTCAGTCTGAACAGGCAGCTGGCATCGCAAATCAAGAGAAGTGGGTTAGTCAGTTAAGTAGGCTTAGAGAGGGCAGATAAACCTAAGAGAGCTACTTTGTCCCAGATAACAAAGCTGATACTAATCTAAAAATACAGCTCTTGGTTCTCTGCCATATAACCTGTAGTTTGTAGGTAGTGACAACTGAGGTGGCGGTTGAGGACATTTCATTAAATCCAAATCATTTTGAATGGAATTGAATTTTGTTTTGCTTTTAACATAAATAACTATGCAAATAACTATCTCAACAAACTAAACCTCAAAGTTTCTGGTTTAAATTGAGCCAATTTGTCAGCGTTAATGTAGTGAACTATGAAACGTTTATTGTAGGTGTGTCCCTGAATATGCACCTTTTAGCTTCCTACTAACGTTTTAGGCATTTGAGATGGCATTTAAAAATGGATACTGCATTATAAATAGCTTATAATCAAGTGCTTTACAAGGTAGATTTTAACCTTGGGAGCTGAAACAATGACAAATCTGGCAGATTTCCCACAGAGAGACAAAAGCATTGATCATTATTGACTAAACCTACCATAACTATACATTCCTATCATCAAAAATACTTTGACACAACATACATATGACATTTGTGGCATGTCACTCTCGTATAAGCACTACGGTAGTTTTGCCCAGAGTTTGCCAGGAGGTTGAACGGCCAGGTTTGTGACTGATGGGGAATCGCTGCAGGGGGAAACTGTGGGTCTGGAAATGAATAAGTGACATCATTTAATCAGCAAGTGTGAGAGTAACTGTAGCAGCACCAGCTCCATACCCCCCACCCCCCCCACACCACCACACCCCAGGCAGCTGGAGGCTCATTGTCTCTCTCAGGGGCATGAAAATATTTTGATGGTATTTGTGAAACAGGATGGAACATTTCTTTCTCAGGACACACACACACACACACACAAACACACACTCACACACACACACACACACACACACACACACATACACACACATCTGTGCAAACAGCTCATAAAGCATTGCAGTTCTCCAGAGCTTAATACCCCAACACATGATGCTCTCCCCTGTGTTGTCGTTCCTACCACTGGGACATCTGAACGTTCTCACAGGTCCAGATCCATCTTGGACCGTCCCGAAGAAAACGTGGTTCACTCTCCAGTCTTTCTTGCCTTTCCTGGGCTTTCTGCTTATTTATTTATCACCACTCCAAAGCTCTGATATCAAATGGACCCTCTGTTCATTGCAGCAAGACAGATGGCTCTGAGAGATAAAGCCAATTACCGTTGGCTGTCTGCTAAAGCAGCAACCACAGACACTTAGGAGTGGGGAGAAACTCGAGGGAATGCAAATGGAATTCTGGCTCTCCTCTGATGAAAAACTGCAGGGTGAATAGAGCTTCCATTACCTACCGCACCAGTTAGTTAAGCCTCCATGTGCTGAAATGGCAAGTGTACCCTGTTTAGATGCTGATATCTCAATCATTCAGAGCTTAAACTCTATCACTCCTCCAGGTTCCTACAGCTGCCTCTGTGTCTTTAACAGAGATATCAGCCCTGGCTTTACAGAGGCAGACCTCTTTATCTTCCACAGTAATTAACCTGCAGGTCTAAACTGTTTCTCCTCTCTTTGCTAAGGATGATCCCAGCCTCCAGCAAAGCTTTCTTGGTGACGAATCTGGTGTCGGGGACTCGCTACGACCTGTGTGTGCTGGCCGCCTGGGACGACACCGCCACCACACTCACAGCCACCAACGTCGTGGGCTGCACGCATTTCTTCACGCAGGACGACTACCCTCAGTGCCAGTCTCTGCCCAGCCAGCTGCTGGGGGGGACCATGATCCTGGTGGTCGGGGGCATCATCGTGGCCACCCTGCTCGTGTTCATCGTCATCCTCATGGTGCGCTACAAAGCTGCAGATACCGAACCCCCAGTGGGGAAGCTGACCAGTGTCAGCGACACACACTCCCAGACCAACGGGGGTCGACTCGGGCAAAACGGACTTCTCATGTCCCAGTCTCAGCCTCAGCCTGAACTGAAGGTCAAGGCCAAAGTGACGCTGCAGGACGACGTGGTGGAATTCAAGTGTGGCTCCCTCCAGAGCAGCCTCACCTCCTCTTCCTCCTCTTCGGGCTCCATGGCGGGGGACTCGTACAGCCCCAACAGCACACTCGCCAACGTTTGGAGGTCGGCTCCCTCCAAGCCTCGGTCCAACCTGGACCACCTCCTCGGGGCCTTCACCTCGCTTGAGCTGCGGGGAGCACAGGGCCGTGACCCGGGGGCCTCCGGTGGCACTTCGACAGCGATGGCGAAGCCACACACAGACAGGGAGCCACTGCTGGGCCGGACGCTGGACTCCAGCCTCAGCCGGCTCCTCATGCTACCTCTGGACTCCAAGCTGAAAAGGAGCCAGTCCTTCGACATGGGAGACGTGACAGGGCCTGGCGCCGCCCAGCTGTGCAGCAAACCACGCAGGATCAGCAGCATCTGGACTAAAAGGAGCCTGTCCGTGAATGGCATGCTGCTGCAGTGCGAGGAGGAGGGGGACACGGGAGGGAGCAAAGGGACGATAGATAGCGCTGACTGGGTGATGGAGAGTACTGTCTAGACAGGCGGAGGAGCCTCCAACTGTCAAACACTGCCCAAACGGACAGCCGACCGCCATGCCAACACGGACCTGCTGGTCTAAGAGCCTTGGTCCTGCATGAAGCACACTCATTTTCCTCTCCACCGCTCAGACTCACGTGAGACAGGACTAGCGGTTTCACCATCATAGCCATAGGAATGAGACCTTTGGATTGTCTTGCCTGACTCTCTGTACAGAGATGGATTGAAATGGCTGATCAGCCACTGAGAGCTGATGGCAAAGGAGAGCAACGCTGTCTGTTGGTCATCACCATGGACTGCTGTTATACTGTAAAAATCTAAAGTATGTAATGAAATTAAAGTTTTATATTTTTTATTTTGCTGGTCAAACACAAATTATCCATTACTGGTCTCCAGTCGTTTCACCATAAAATCTTCTGTAAATTCCTCCTCATTTCACTGACCTGCCGATGCAGTTTAACCTTTTCTGACTGAATGGTGCAGTATATATACGTAGATGTGATGCTTTGATTCACTAAGATTTATGAAAAAAGAAGAGATGTATTCACAAAGTTTTGTGTGAATATATTTACTTTCTATACAGAGTATATATTTGAGCGGTCGCTCAGTAATTCTGTATGCTAATCATATAAAAATTTATGTGACTGCATAGATTATAAAACCCATAATCTCCTAAACTATGGCTGTACTGTATGTGAAGACTCAGTTAATAGTTTTAAAAAATGCCAAATTATTGAAGAGGAAACTGATGCAGACATTTAAGCCTGTTGAGTTTGTGTACATGAGATTAGTTAGGTCTCGTGGTTGAAGGTTGTTTTTTTTCATAGATATATTGTGTTGACCTTTAAAGTCATTTTTTTTTAAGGTTAACTCCCTGTTTTGTTACAGCAGATAAATATTGCCCCCAGAACCATTTTCCCTTGAAATGAACTACACATTAACTATGATAAAATCGGGATGTGTATTTTAGGAGGAATATTGTGGATTATTACAGGACAAGAGGCCTGAGCAGTCAGACCATCAGACTGATTGGACACAAACCAACAGTTAATCCAGATTATTTAAATCAACCGATACTGGGCCGTGGAACAATTGCCGTCAGGCTGCAAGGAAACAATATGACTTAGCAAAAAAGCTGAGCGATCATGGCCAACCATGTTTTTTCTAATTACCTAGAACTTGGGTCATTCTGTACTGTACTTTTTCTCATCACTCCATGTCACACCACCAGCAACAATAACCTAATCCTGAACCAGACTCTGTACATGCAGTAACCAGTCCCTCGTCGCCACCTCTCAGCCCTCAGCAGCACATCCTGTTTGCGCTGCTGAGAGGTTTATCCGTGTTGTTTATATTTCAAAATGGAGCATCCTTGTGAATCATTGTAAAGATGCATACCAGAGAACTGCAGTGCCCCCAACCATTTCCCCCTGTTGCCATGTTCCCCTCAGACCTGAGTTGTATAAAACCAGAATTTCCGTTCAAACATTTTTCATTTTACCATTTTGTGAGGAAAAAAGCTAAAGTTTATTGTTCAGTATCATTCAAAAATAAAGGTCAGGTTACTATATCTCCATTTTGTCTACAGATTTGTAAGATAACTACATCTTTCAAAAAGTCCAGAATGTTTTAAGATTGTGCTTTGAGTCATTTTGTACAAGACTATTCTCAATGTCACTTTTTTTTCAAAAGGGTTGAATTCGCACTTTTGAGGCTAAATTCCTCCATGTTCTCCTCATGCACAGTTCGGTGTTCATAGATATGGGTTTAATAATTGTTTAATAAGTAAAACTAATAATGAAATATTTAATGAAAGTTCATTGTCCAGAGAGTTTCTATTAAACATGAAGCTGTTCGCTTTTATTGTCAGGTGTTGCATGTTTCTGCCGAACTGACCCATGAGACAGTTTAGTCCAGTGTATACACTCATGACTTTTTGTGATATTTCGGATCTGACTGCGTGTGTACAGTGTCTCTGTATATCAGATTCTTTTGTACCATACTCAAGCTGAAATGTTGGTGGCAGTTGAACTTCACAGGAGGAGCAGAGCTGAGGAGCAGCTGCCTGCACATCCTTTACCTGGAGCTGTAAAAGATATTTGTGTGGTCAAATTTGTTGTTTTTGCTACTAAGAAAAAACTAAAAATCATCTAAGCTATGTGATGTCAGAGCCTTTCTTCTATGACTCCAGAGAAAAATCACACAAACTGCATCATAAAATAAACACTGTTAATCCCAAGTGATTATCATAGTTAGACTCAGATGGGGGCAGGTGCAAAGGTAAAAAGGGTGATGATGGTAAACGGGAATGAAAAAAATGCCAACGTAACAATGTAAATTAAAAGATAATGGTAAACCGTCAGGTTCTTTGATGCATCTACAGGGGATTGGATATAATTAGGTTTGCGTTTCGTGGTTTAACAAAAAAACCTATAAGCTCACCACAGTTTACATGCTTATCCGAGCATCATCAGCGTGTTCGCTGTCTGCGAAACTTAAAGTTTGCCTTCTCAGCCATGTAGGACTTGCCGTTGCGAGAGCCACCTGGAGGGTCGACATAAAGCCATGGACCAGACACCTGACACCTGACACAGAGCGCTTGGTGTAAACTGAACAGCAAAAAACTAAAGTGTCCTTGAAAACTAGGCTTCATGAATCCTGACAGCAGGACTCTGGTACCACAGTTTACCCAGCATGCAACTTGATGTCCTGATGTTCAGATGTCTGACAGTGGAACCTTAAATTGTCACCTAGTGAGAAGCCAACAAACAGCAAGACACCCCCCCCCCTTACAAAAGAGTATTGTTCTTTGTGACCACTAGGAGCCAATCATCCAAATAAGGGCAGGCAGGATGACACAGTGTGAGGCGGATCCTAATGTTTCAGATTCAGAGAGGCCCACCCTGGACCTGCACACCAGCTGCAATAGTCCTAAATGACATTAAGTCTGGTCTTGCTATGGGCCCCTAGGATCTGCATCATAGTACAGAATACAGAGGCACCAGACAGAAGGAGCCCTGGTGATTCATAGAGCCTTAGACTTGATTTATAGTTCTGCACTGAGGGGGGTTAGACCTAGCTGTGGATCCAGCAGCTAAATCACATTTCATCAAAATAATATTAGATATCAGAGACATCACATGAGCCTCTAGGAATTGTAATTGGTCAGCTTGGGCTGCATTCTATTTTTTTTCTCCTTTAAGTCCATGATGCCGGTGGAGAACGATGAGCGTGAGGACAACATGTCGAAGCTGAAGAAAGACTCGTTCATCTTCTCATGTTGGTGACACGTCCAGCGAGCCGAAGCCACCTCAGTCATACTGCTCAGTGAGATCCCCCCTTTCCGTGGCCATCAGCAGACAAGCAGAGATGCAGTCACTGTAAAAGTCTCATTAAGTAATGAGTCAGGAGGAACCTCACACTAATGCTCTCATCATTGATTGAGTCCAAGTGTGTAAACACAGCTGCTGGATTATATAAACCCATGACAACGTGTATCACATTGTCAAGGGTTTATATATTCCAGCAGCCTGAACACTTTCGACACACTGATCTGATGAAATCCGACCCTAAACCCTAAAGTATAAAAAATCAAAACAATGTAGAGTGAGTATCTATAGCTGAACTGCGTTTAACGCGTGGCTTCAATTGAACTATAAACCTTGGTTTATACCTTGGGGCGGAGAGGTTCGTCTGAAGCAGTAGTTGTTGAAATAAAGCACCCATCAGCCACAATATTAAAAGCAGCTGCCAGTTTTAATGTCCTGTGAGTGTCAGACAGAGAGATACAACCTTCCTCTCATATCTCTTAATGTCACTTTTTAACTGCACTTGTATTTTAAGTGTTTTAATGTTTCCCGTTCATTATCAGTTTATGTTACATTAAGCTTTTGCAGAATTCAGCTGAACTGATCCCTGGGCTTTGGCTGATGAATGGCATTGAATGACAAAAGGAGGTGTTAGAGCAAGACATTAGATTTTATTTGATGGTTTATTTTAATAAAACCACCACTGCTCTAATCCAATCTTCCAGACATTTAATTTACCTTCAAATATGTCAGCTCACATTTAAACAGTCTGATTTTAAGGCAAAGTTTTTGACACATATGATCTTTAGATGTCTCCACAACTCAGAGCTGCTCAGCACGACCAGAGTCAGTGTTGTTAGCTTCCACTCCAAAGAATGGCGTTAAAGCCCCCAACTGCAGCTAAGGCCCTGAGGCTATTAATGTACTGCTCATCCCTCTCACTCTGGTGGTCAAGTTTGTGCCCTGGCACCTGTCACTTATCTTGATGAGCCATTACCTGGTCTGAGGCTGAGCTAGCTTGCATCTGTGAAGCTTCCAGAGGTGCACTGGAAAATAACCATGCTGCAATTTAAAAGATCCTGCAGAGGATTGTTACTGGCTCATTTTCAGCTTCGTCAATCTTTCCTCTATCCTCAGCATCACTGAAAAACCACACGTTTCAGACAGAACAATTATCTATAAAATATCCTGTTTATTTCTTATTGTTATAATGTTTTTTAATTCACCCTCTCTTGAAACATTTGCTGTAGCATCAGAGCTGTTTGAACAACAAAACGACAAAAAACATCTGACAGAGACAGTTTGAAAAATAACCTAAAAAGAAAACTGACAGTAAAAGTGTGAAGAAACACACAAAACTGAACTTCTGATCTCTCATGAGAAAAGTCAGTCCCAAGCTGAAAAAGCAAAGCTCTCACTTCAAGTGACATATGAGTCAAAACAAAATAAAAACTCAATGGAAATATGTGTGTGTGTGTGTGTGTGTGTGTGTGTGTGTGTGTGTGTGTGTGTGTGTGTGTGTGTGTGTGTGCGTGTGTGTGTTTTGTGTAAGTGCATGCTTTTGTCAGATTTCTACAAGACTTTCTGAACATCACGAGCTCAAATCCAAAGGTGAAATGGACGAGCGCCATCTTCTTCTTTATTCCAAAGGAGGAAGGACCAGGAATAAACACAGCAGGTCAAAGCTGAGGCAGGTGGCGGCTGTCAGATGTTTGGTTGATCATTTTACTGTTCACCTTAATTTTTTCTTCCAAATAAATGTGATCATCATGGAGTTTGAGTTTGAAATTTAACCTAAAAATACAACTACCAAAACTGCTACAGTTCACTAATTAACATGATTAGCATGTCATATCTCATTGGTTCTTGATAAGGGGGAGATGATATGTGCTGGAACTATCTCTTGTCGAACAAGAGCTGGGTGCAGTGACTGTTTGCAGAGTCCTCTGGTCACAGGGAGCTTACAGGTTTGGTACCATTGTGTCTGTACAGAGACCAGAACCACATCTGGCAAGAGATGAAGCGCAGAAGTGCTGGACAGACTGTTATGCTGTTATAGTTTCAGCATCACTAGCAGCGTCACTTTTAGATTGCTGTTTTTGTAACGATTAAAAAAACAAGACACACCATGCTAAGGTATGGTCACATTCTGTCCGTTTCCACTCAGTGAAACTTGTCTGCTCTTTCCCCTGCAAAGGGACCTGATGGATGCCACAGTTCTGATGTGGGTAATAAATAAACATTGAGCAGATTCATCGCACCCTGGCAGTGTGGTGAGGGGGGTAGGGTAAGCTAAGCTAACCACATCCTGACTCCAGCCATGTTCACGGATGATTCAACACAAGCAGTGTTTCATGTGCAACAGAAAACTGGATTAGGGGTCATGGGAGGGCTCGGCCAGGCAACCCAACTTAATCCCGGTTGTGATACTGGACTCAGAAGTTCATAGCAGGCCATCACAGGATTTCGCTCGCACCTTTCCAGGAACTGCGCGTAAACGTGGGGTCTTGCCTGTGGAATGGTGTGATGAGTGGATCAGATGAACCAGGGAACCTAGAGAACCCCAGGCTGACAGCATCTCCTCTTCAGTGTAAGACACAAGGAGAAGGGTTTTACTTGGCCAGTTTGTGACCCTGCATCCTGTCTCTGCCTGATACAGCTTTTAAGCAAGGCCATAATGAGTCTGGTGATATTATGCCTTTTTCTTACTTACAGCAAATCCCATGTGCAGACCCAAACCAACACTGGATGTGTCCTACTAATAAATATTATATGCGTATCCAAAGAAAATAGTCTCCATCAAATGCACTGTTTTATCTTGGTACTGGTCCCAGCCATTTAGCTTCTATAAATATTGCAGCCTATTTTGACCTATTATTTACAGTATATTATTTGCATTATAACCGAAGTGTTTCCAAGCAGACCTCGGGTTTGAATGTGTTTTCCAACCGTTGAGTCAGCCATTTGTCGTCAGCCATTTCACTGGGGTTTGGAAATCAACCTTAAACTTGCTTCAGTCGGATAATCCTCCACTGTGAACATCATGTGTGAATCAATGTTTTAATTTGAGGTTAAGTTATAAAGCATGATTCTGCAGTTATGAATGTTGGCTGCATCACCATATGAGTGTTACCCAAGGAAAGAGCTGACGAGCGGTAGATGTTTCCATGGTGTCTGTTGAACATCTCAGTCATCTGGGTTATGGAGGATACAGACATTCTTGGTCAAGGCCATTTTTAGATATGAATCATATTATGTGTTCTGCTCCTCAACAGTGTTTCGGTTCCCATGAAAACAGCCATTCTTTCTGTAATATGCTAATATTAGTGGTACTCAGACATCCTGTCTCACTTTCCCAAGAGGACAGGGAAGTAGATCCTGCTCTTTTTTTACATCCTCTACCTCACTGACCCAAGGTCAGTCAGTACAAATTCATTCTGTGCAGCCAAACATTGTTCACAGCTGCAAAATCCACAGAACGTGATTTGAAATTCTAGTGGAGTTCCCAAAGTTTCCAAAGATACCAAATCTTTCATGCTGGGAGTAAAATAATGCACAAGACATCTAGAATATTCCTGCTGGAACGGTGCAGTCGTGAAGAACACAGAGTCTCGGGTTTGAATGATTTGACTTAGTTTAAACGTCATATAGCTTCACACAAATTATGAATGACACTGTCAGGCAATGTGTAATGTAAGTTCTGAGAGGAATAAAGTCACTGACTGAGACAGACGAGGCAAAAACCATTTTTTTTTTATGGGCGTTGAGAGCAGATCAAAAGCAGAGTGGTACCTCTTGTTCTGATTCCTCTGTCTTGTTAACCACCAACTTGATTTACCAGGATCCAGTCAGCAAATCCCACTGTGGCAGTTCAAAGATCTAAAGGTGTGTCTCTGTGGGAATTTGCCGGAGGTTGTGAGAGGGAGATATGCCGGAGCCTTAGGGCTTCTTTCAAAAGAAAACTAAAGCGTAAGGCAGAACAAACAACACACCGAGGATTTCACTGCTCTAAGAGTCTGACCGACCAGTAGAGAAGCTGAAATCTGAGGTTTCACCTCAGGATAGAACTATAGGTCGCTGTACTGGTAATGGGGTCACCCGATATAAAATGTCTTTCCTCGGGAAAGAATAACGGCTAATTTCATGACAGTCTAATTGCTGTGTATTTTAACTGGACATCATCTCACAATTAACAAGGATTTTTTGTGTATCATGAGAAAACAGGTCATGTGAGGACCAAATGAGCATCAGATTTTCAAGGCAATTTGCCTGTTGGACATTGAATCATTTTGAAAGTGGAAATGTTACTTACTCCTCTTAAATAAATGGAAAAATGATGTGAAACTTTGCCATAATATCATGTTTCCAGAGTTTCCAGAGATTTCTCAAATGTCTTCTCCTTCTTTGAAGAAAGTAAAAACTGATCTATCTGCAATTTGACTTAACTAGAAAAACCAGAAGTAAACAGAAGTACATGTGGATGTGATCAGTAAATAACACCCGTTATTTTCACCTTGTGTAAAGCTTTGTGAGGATATATAACAGACAGTATGTATACAAACCTACAGGTTTTTGTCCAGAGGCACCTGCCAGGGACAGCTCAGTGCAGTGGGGGCCGATGGGGCTGATTAGCAGAACAAAACTTAAATGCACTTTCATGGTTATTGATGAAAAAAAAGAAGGAAAATAACAAAGTGGTAAAATAGCTTTCTCAAATCCCAAAGAATCAACATTGTCCCTATGGCTGAGTCTGTGAATGATGATGATGGTGATGATGATGATGAGATTGTTGATGATGTTGATGATGATGATGATGCTGATGATGGTGATGATGTTGATGTTGATGATGATGATGATGACGATGGTGATGATGGTGATGATGATGATGGTGATGATGATGGTGATGTAATGATGATGATGGTGATGATGGTGATGATGATGATGGTGATGGCAGTGGCAGCACTTTTATTGTGAAGACAGTGTGCAGTAAATACACTAGTTAGTTCCTGACTGGGCTTTGTCAGGGGTCTCAAGACAGAGGGTCTTGTGTGCTGTACTGATGTCAAAAGCCGTATAAATAAAACTGATATGATTTGACTTTAGTTACCTTTAAGATAACAGAGCCAGAGAGTGATATCAGCTGTGTTTCACTATCAGATTTGATACTGTACCCTGAGCAAAGCTAGCAAGCTCTCCAGCTTATTGAGGCAGTCTGGTGCCGGGATGCTACAAACTTGCCCACCACTGCATCCTAACAACCAGATTTACCAGTAGTCGTTGCATCACGGCAACCTCGGCACAAAGAGCAACAAAGCTGCATCTGCATCTGATGAAGATTTTCAGTTCAGTCACAGTTATCCAGTGGATGTCCTGAGGCACAGTCTGCACACACAGCCAGCGTACGTCGTTTGGTAGATGAGCCAGAATCTGCTGGTCGTTTTTTTTTCTCATGCCTCAGAGACATAATCACAAAAACCACAAAAATAAGAGGAAAGATTTAATAATCTGGAATTATCTTTTAATAATTATCACTTCAGAAACATGTCCAACTGAAACCAAATAACCTTATCAAACTCCCTCCTACCTGTTCAGAGCTTTGTGTCTTACAACGACCAGCCTCAGCCACAACATTAAAACTGGTAACTGGTTTAATGTTGTGGCTGATCACAATGTCTTTCTCTGTTTGGGGACTATTCTATTCGTGTTATGTCTGCCTGCGGTGATGGTTTTCAAGTTAACCAACAACAACAACAACAATAAAATGTTCGTTATTAGAGGCTGGAGGAAGAAAAGTGTCATGGTTAGAAGGAAGCGATGTTTAGTGTTGGTAGGAAACAAGCAGTGGTCCGACCTCGACATCGTGCTCATTTCCCATTGCTCCTGACGTACAACCAACAAAAGTCCCGCAGCCACGAGACACCTCAATCAGACACATGAAGATTTAGGCAGCTGTACCAAAACAACCCCCCCCCCAAAAAAAGCAATGCTGTAGTGTTGTATGGGTGTGTGTATGTGTGTGTGTGTGTGTGTGTGTGGGGGGGGGGGGTCTGTAGCTAACACTGCATCCTACAAGGACAGGAAATTTTGTCCCTGAGCTCAGCCTCTCATGCAGCACAGGGTTTCTGTAAATAGCAGGAGGATACATTTTTAATATGTCTAGTCTTTTTTTAACCAAATAAAATGGCCCTTCAAAGCTCCTGTGGTAAATGTTGGCTTTAAAGACAAATGTCATGCTGTAATATTTATTGAGTGATATAGAGGTCTGACCCTAATAAACAGACTTACATGGAGCCTGTGTCATCACACGCACTGCTCCCAGATGAGTGTCCAGGGACAGACCTTCACACCCGGTGACAACTTCTGGCATCTCTAAACAGTGGGAGTCACCAAGCGCCACAGCAATCAACAGGAGAATTGAACCAGAAATCAGGACCCATTCGGATCTGCAGCGCTCACATCGAGTGTGTTTCAAAGCGGACTTAAGTGCTGCTCGAGCCAGCTCATCCTGACATTTAATTCAGCCGGCTGGAACGGAGGAGCATAATTACCGGGGATAAAAGGGAGATGGTCGCAGCTGAAACGTGTTACCGACCACCCACCAAATGCAAATTCAATCAAAGGCTCAGCCAGTGGTGATCAGAGGCTCCAGCTCTAATCAAAGGGGTCTTAATAGTCGTGGGAATTTAATCAGTCACATCGAAATATGAACTATTCACAGCCATGTTCTGCTTTAGTGTGAATTCCAAAACAAACAAAACAATCACTGAGAACTGAAGACAATGAGATGGATGTCCTGTGTGCATTCATGACTCAGTGAGGCTGCTGTGTAATAGATTACATATGATCAGATCACAGGATTATATACAAAACAGACATAACATAATCTACAGGTACAGTTGTTCTTGTAACCGTGCTGTGTTTAATTACTCATCAATCAGACTTGTTTAAACTGAAAATAGCATTAGACTAGTGCAACTGTAGAAATGAATTCCGTCCTGAACATTTAAATAATGACCTGCAGTCCTCAAAGTGTCAAAGTGTCCAGGAATTCAGGTCAAATTAACAAAAAACTTGACACCCTGAGGAGCATCTTTCTAACATAACCCTGGTGAGTGTTTCCCAAAGCTTCCCACCAGGTCTGATGGCTTCCCTCAGCAGATGGAGTTTTGACTTAGCTGTTATCTTATAAGCTACATATGGAATCTCAGTCATGTGACGTGTGTGGTGGGGGGTGGGGGGGTAACTCCTGTCTGGGGCTCAGAGTTGATCTCTGGTGTCACATGCAACTTTCCTCCACGATCTCTCTCTGGTTGATGAAACCTATGAGATGCTGTTAAAAGCTTCTAATACAACTACAAGTTGGACCATGCAGAGCAAATTTTTACTTTTAAATAGTTCATTCAACAAACTGCTGTTTTCAAGGTCAAGAATAAACCTTTGAACTTTTAAAGTCGCACTGTTTGTCTGTGTCTCACGTCTGTCCTCAGTGAATTCTGTTGCTATAACTTTATACCTCATGTCGTGAGTGTCGCAACCACTTTATGTTCCATATTGAGGAACAGTAATGTTCCTAACTACAACAATAGAACCAGAGCTTCTCATTCACCATCTTTTCCAGGTGTAAGATCTGAATCAAATGTAACTGTATCAGTACTAGTTTTCACTTTCATGGTCTTGATTGGTCTTAATGTTAAACATGTAACCTGTGATCAATCGACTTTATATTTCAATTATCCCCTTAACCCGATACAAAGTGGTATAAAGGTATTTGTGTGGGGATAACACACATACTTTAAATGTTTTTTTTATTCGACTCACCCAGGTTCAAAGAATAAATTCTCAGACAATTCAAATCTGGGCAAAAAACAAGTATGAGAGATTTTTCTTGCCAGTATTTACCGAACAGTGGTAGCAGGCTACTAGATGATAATAATTAAAAGTCAGGAATCAGCGTGAGAGACTGTAAAACCAACCATGCCTACATGAACCAGAATCAGACACTACAGGGAACAAGCTGCAAACCATGGTCCTTTTATGCTGCACAAGAAAAACTGACATCAGAGCTACTGACAACATATTGGTTCCAGTTCAGGAAAGATCCTGGTTCACAGTGACTTCAGACACAAACAGTTTATCAATGTTTAACCAATCTTTAACTAACCGTAACAAAATTGTTTTTGTTGTCTAAAGCTAACTACAGATGAGGGTCTGGATCTGAACCCTGATCTCTGGGCTGGTTGCGCCCACCAAGTACCTCAACGACCTCCGAGCGACCCCCTGCTGTCAGCTGAGGCCAGTCAGCTCAGAGACTGGTTTCGTAGATACTCAGAGTCCTTTAGCTGCTGTCTTACCAACTCTCACAGAGGTGATTCCTCCATCCGGCCTCTCTGCCACTGATCCTAGAATGGTGGAATGCTGCAGCAATGGTCCTGGTTGTTCCAGATTTCTTCCATTGAAGAACCATGGAGGCCACTGTTCTCTTTGGAACCTTCCGTGCAGCAGAAACATTTTCAACCTCATGGTTCCTGCTCTGATATGCACTGTCAGCTCTGAGACCTTATATTGACAAAGGTGTGTGTGTTTCTTTCCACATCATGTCTAATGAATTGAATGTACCACAGGTGGACTCCAGTCAGAGTGTAGAAACATCTCAGAGATGGTCAAGAGAAATAGGAGGTAACTAAACTACATTTCAAGTGGCAGAGTGTCTGAACACTTATGTCAATGTAATATACCAATTTTTACTTTTTAATATACTTACAAAAATGTCTGAATTTCTATTTTGTTTTTTGTTTTTTTCATTATAGGGTATTGAATGTAGAATTGGGAATTTTTAATGTACAGGATTTTAGCAAGAGTGCAAAGGTCTGAAAACTTTCTGGATGAAGATTGGTTGTATAGAAATATTATTTGTAGTAGACAGTGTTGATTTCCCAGAATGTTAAACAGTTATGTTAGGATGAGGTCAAATTGTATAGATGTCATGTCTGAGATCTGAACACAGTGCTACTCAGACCAGCTCCAGATAGGCATTATCTTGTGATTTCCCTCAGTCAGATGCTGAATGACTCGGATTCCATATATATATATCGGGTGGAAACTGGATCATTATACCAAATTTGACTTATTGGCTCATGTTTGGACTTTATGTTTCCAGTGTACTCATCGCCTTTATTTTATGTTTTACTTTCCCCTAATTATCTGAAGGTTCTACCCCAGTTTTTCTTATTTTCTGTGATGATGCTATGGTGAGAGCTTGGGATGATTAAAGTTAGGTGGAAAGGTTATTTACAGCAAAGTTTAAATCTTTGTTAAAGTGTCTTCACTAAATTGAAATATGCAGTAAATCACCCCAAAACAGGCAGACTTGCTGTGATGTGTAAAACTGCAGCAAACTGAAGAAGCTGTTACACTGTTGAATTCAGTGTACCACCACTGCCCCAGTGTGACCAAAGACGATCACAGCACAACGAGCTACAAAACACCCCCCTGCATAGAGAGCACACTCTAAACTCACCTGGCACAGGTAAAAATGAATCAGGGCCACTGCGGAAGGGAGTAAATTCAGTTCTTACTACATATTCAGGCGTTGCTCAGGTGTACCTACAGGGAGTGTTAAATGCTATTAACATTTAAGTAGCAACATTACAACTGCTATTCATGCAAGTGTCCCTAGGTTTTTATCTGCAAACCCTGTAACTCTGTAGACGTATGCAGTTGGGATTCATGTGCGTGTCTGCATGATGTAAATAGAAATGTAACAGCTGAGGCTGAGTAGCCCCCCCCCCCCCCACCACCACCACCACCACCACCACCACCCACATCAATACTGTCATATACAGCAAGAATAAGTGTGTTGCATTGTTCAATCAAAAAACGACTCATTTCTGGAAGGGACCATTGGGCACAGACCCAGGTCAGAGTCCGGGCCTGCCCTGACCCAAAGCCTCAGCTATGGTCACAATCATGTGATATTGACATAAAGAATCTTTTGGAAAGTCACAGAGCCCAGTCAGCAGTAGGAGAGTCCAGACCAGAGGAGATCCGGTCTGGATCCAATCTGGATCTGGTCTGGAAGAAGACAACCTGCACCACAAGTTTCCATTAATGTGCAGTTCCCTGGACTTGTACTGGTGAGAAGAGTGTGTGTAGCTGTTTAATCTGCAACATGTTGCTTACAGCAAGGGAGGGGAGCCAGTGAAGGGGTGGGGCCTCCTATCAGTCTGCGCACAGGGGCCCGTTCCCTCATTAATTTGCCCCGGGGTGCAGCTCTGACTTCCCCCGACAGTTTAGTGAATGAATCTTGCTTTAAGTGTGTCTTACAACAGGCTGATGTCTTGTTACTTTGAGGTGCTTCACGTTGAACAATGCTAGTCCTTGCTGTCACTGAAATAATTGGGAACCTCCCACACGGTCACAGCATGTTGTGTGATAATACAAAATGGATGCCACCACCTCCACCGTCTAGGACAAGCTGGAACGGCTGACGGATGCATGGAGGGATGTGTTGCTATCTTACTTTACCAGGAGCGGAGCCGGGCAGTCTGCCACTCTGCCCCTAGAGGGCACCTGATCCTGAGCAGCAGGTCTGCTCTGTCAGCATTAAAGGATGACTTATACCTGATTCAGTCTAAGTTTAGTTGTTTCACTGACGGTAATTAGTACATAATTGTTATGTATGTTGTTACAGTTCATTGTAGAGTTTTGTTTTGGGTTTTTTTGCACTGTATTGTTCATTTGCAAATATCAAATCCGTGGACAGCAAAGCCAAGACTGCAAAGATACAGTCACACAGAGCTAAATGATATTTAACTGGTAAATTAACACGTCAGTTCGTCACATTTTATGTCTTTAAAGGTGGCTTCTTGCTCGGCCTTTGACGACAGGTCGTGATGGGAGGAGACCTCGGCTCAGGGCAGTGATGAACAGATAACTGCAGCATTGAACTAATCACTGGATGCTTTATCAGCCGATCCATTAGAGATGGTACATATACCCAGAATCACAGATTTCTACTGTACATTGGTGTTTTTTTACTGAAGGCTAATCATGCCTGTGTGTGTGTGTGTGTGTTGACTTTTTTGGTGAAACTTCTCTCTGTTTTTCAGTACCATAACAGGTTTTAAAGACTGTTGAATTTTCTTGATTTTCAGTTACAAAAGTTGCCGTGAACTTTGTCCGTTTACAGGCAGGGCGTAACCCGCATCAATGTTTTCATCCAAATTGGTGTTTTATCACAGGCTCCCAACCTTATTTGGCTTGTTTGGGTTTCTACATGTGACCCCTGGCCAAAGGTCACGACCTTCGGGTTGGACGTTTCTTGGATTTCCGCGGAGTCTGTAACCAGGAAGTGCTTGTATCATCACCGTTTACAGGCTTGTGCGGGCACCACACGCGTCAGTTCACTGAGCCCAGTCTTTGGGAAGATCCCCAAACACCTGCGGAGATTTTTACGGACTCACGACCCACGCTGGTGGATCATGGATTCCCTTGGCTGCTTCTAAGCGACAGTCGGACCCGCGGTTCCGCTTCCCGTTCTGACCTGGTTGTCAATAAAGTTTCCCAGCCGCTCCGGGCGGTGTGCCGCTGTGCGCATGCGCGCTGGCTCAGCACTGCGGAGCGGATCCCGCAGCGGTCGGATCCTGCTGGAATGTGGATCTGTGTTCCCGATCCGCAGCCTCGTCCTTCCCCATTGTTCTGCCGGTCCGCACAATGTCCCCGTCCTCGGTCTGTTTGGCTCTGCGGCCCCTGAGCTAACGGCTAGGCGGCGATGACGGACGCGGTCTGAGCCGCGAAGGTCGCACGTTTCTCGGCGCGCCATGGCCTCTCTCACCGTCTCCTCGGCGGCTCGGGGAATCGAGAAGCATCGGAAGTCCTTCTCGCTGCTCTTCTACCGAGCCGTGCGGGACCTGAAGCCGGTCTGGATGCTGGAGGACATGCGGACGATGGAGACGTTCTACCAGGAAGAGGACGCCAGCCAGAGGATCTACAGCCCGTCCGAGGCGCTGCTCTACGCGATAGTCCACGATCACCAGCCCTACGCTCAGTACCTGCTCAGCCGGTACGCCGGCGAGGCGCTGGCCAGGCCCGGGGAACGCTTCTGCTGCTGCCCGTCCTCCGCCCCACACCTGGCCATGGCTGTCCGCTACGACCGGCGCTACATCCTCGGCCTCATCCTGCAGGAGACCCACCGGACGCCCAGCACGCCCCCCTACGCGGACCGAGCCGGCTGTTTCCACATGGAGGACGGCAGAACCCCCCTACATCTGGCCTGCGAGCTCCAGCGGCCCGAGGCGGTCGTCATGTTGCTGGGGAGCGGGGCGTCCCCGCACGCCCAGGACCGCGGCGGCCTGACTCCGTTGGATGTCATCCTGGAGAAACTCGGGGACTCAGAGGAGGTGAACCGAGGGGAGAGGAGGCAGTGCCTGGACAACCTGCTGCTGTTCATGCCCAAGCTCCGCTATAAAATGAAAGGGGCCCTGGGCAGGGAGCCGGAGCGCTGGGGCGAGATCCTCGGCGAGGCGACGTACGAGTACCTGGCGGGACGGAGCCCGGCGCCGCTGGTCCTCACGGCGATGCAGACTGTCCTGCGGCAGCTGAGCCCGGCGACCTTCTCGGACAGCCTGCATGAGCTGCCCATCCCCTCCTCGCTGAAACCGGCGGGTCTGCCTGTGAGCCCGCGGGACCGGCAGCGGGTGGCGTAGCGTCGTCCGACATGATGCATGCTCCAGTGTATGACAGCTGTATAGCTCAGCATGGTGTGCGTGCCTGTGCGTGTGAAGAGCCTGTTTGGCCACAAAGCAGTAACACTTCATTATAGGGCTGCACAAATAAACACTAAGAGTCAGGGAACAAATTAGGATGGACCTTGAGTTAGACTGACCAGAGCCGACTGGAGGCCGCGGGTGGGCGACTGGAGACCACAGGGGTCGGCGACTCGAGACCGGTGGTCGGTGAGCCCAGGGGTGGGCGACTGGAGGCCGGAAGCAGCGGATGAGGGAATCAACAGCCATATTGTTCAACTTTTTACTCTAATTCGGGCATTAACACCCCGTTTATTTGTCTAACCTCATTCTAAAGTGTTACCCACTAATCCTACTGCTATTGAAGCTGCTGTGTCGTGTCGGAGAAGAGTCTATGTGAGGTCTGTTACTGCTGATTTTAATTTATTTGGGTTGTATTTAACCATGATGTTGAGGAGAGTGATCTTATAGATCATTTGAAAACTCTTAGGATTCTGATTATTTTTAAATAAATGGGAATCCAAGTGATGAACTCGTTCTGTCTTTCTTGACTCCGTGAATCAAACACGTTTGTATACATCTGCTGGCTCTCATCACCCAATACCAAAAAAAAAAAAAAATCCGTGCTGGGGACACACTGGGGTTCAGGGTGGAAGAATATTCTCGACTTTGATAAAAATGTCAACTCATCGCAGCCCAACAACTGAGCAAACTCCCTCCACTCAAAAAGACAGTGACGTGTGGCTGAAAGCTCTGGAAAATCTCAATTAAAACTGAGCTTTTCACCCAAAGTTATAGTAATAATTAGGATTTGTTGATTAATAACTTGATTAATTAAAATTAATTTGCCCCATGTGAAATCAACATAGAGTAATAGTCAGTAGGGGCCTTGCAGTCAGATACAAGATGAGGTGCGAGACTGGGTAACAACACCAGGCATCACCCCTATCACTGTTGGTTTATAATGCCCCATAGTGGAACATGAAGGTTTGACAAACCTGACATTTCCCTATAAAAAAAATCACCAAAAATCAACTGCCATACTATGAACATAAAGCCCTCATGCTCCCAAGGGCCCTGGGCAGTGGGCCAGTTTCTCACTTTGCTCTGTTATTAATCCAGACCTGCATTAGATAAATGTGCATGTTTTGTTGACCTGTCCTGCACTGACCAAATGACTCTTATCTCGGTTTTTACGTAAAAATGAATGGATTAACTGGAGGTGAACTAATCATCTTCTGTATCTTCTATAAATGCTAACTTCTGCTAATTAGTAGATATATAACAACCTGATAAACCTAAAAATGCACACTTTGTTCCCATGTTCATTTGGGTGAAATGAGCCTTTAACGTACCATATCAACTCACAGATGGAGGCTTGTTAACTGACACTTTCTCTAATCTGCTTCAGGCCTGAAGTGGGAGGAGCTGCTGAGTAAGTGAACCTGCACCCGAACTGTGACAAACAGGATATGAACAACTGTGGTTTGTTCAGGACAGAAATCTTCCCTCTACCATCAACATAAGCGTCCATACTCTTGACATGCTGCCTTTTTTCTTGCTTTGTTGTTATTGTTCGGTAATCTGTATCATGAATCACAATCAATATATTTAATTTCCTTTAGCAACAGTTGATACATCTGCTGGAAAAACAATCATTTCAAAAAGTAATTGGCCTTTTAGTAACAATACAGAGATGCTGCTACTCCTCTTTCTCCAGCTTAAGTTTATTTATGTAGCTACTGTCAAAGGAACACAGATGGATTCGCATGATCCTTTTAATTTTTGTCACATGAACAGTGATGAAATGATGAAATCGGGTGAACAGGAGACTGGTGGAGCATGACTACCTCAAGGTAAAGAAGTAAAGAATGTATTTACAGGAGCAAAAGAAAGAAAGCAGCTTCAGGCATCACAATCGGCCCTGTGATGATCAGATAAGACAGATCCTTAGATCCCTGTGGGACATACAATCTGATGGAGCCTGTGGTGAAACACGATGATCCCACACGCACTCTTTATTCAATAAACACAAACTATTACAGTCTATTTACAAGAACATCCTGAGGTGCAATGACACTTCAGAGTCAAACCTCGTGGGACAGCTGCAGTTCCTCCGGCAGATTTCGCAGATTTTACCTGGATGCAGTGATATAGGCAGGAAAACAGAATATGACACATGCAGACTAGGTTCTTCGTCCCGTCTTTGGCCAATGATTTGCTGGGAGTCTCCTTGTTCATTTTCCCTCGTGGTCTCATCCTCTGATGTGTTTTGTCACATCTGTAACACATCTGCAGCGATGGAGAGAAGGCTCTGCACCTCCCCGTCACAGTGGTGCATCATCCCTATTTTCATTTTTCTCAGCTTATATTGGTCTTTAACACCAAAAGTGCAGCCTGCCTCAGTACAAGTTTAATACTGGGAACTGCTAAAGGATCTTTCTTCATGATTTAGTGAATTTTAGGGGTGAGCTAGATCTTTTTAAAAGAATGATAAAAAAAGTCCCATATAGACGTGAGGCCAATAATGAAGGAGAACATATGAAATATGGTGCAAAACATATACAAACCTCTCCCCTCTTTTTTCCCCTGAACTTCTCCTGAATGTTTTCTTATCTTAAACAAACACACACAAAATGGCCCATTTGCTGGCTTTTTTCAGGGGATGAAAGCTCCAAGGAGGCCAGAAAGTAAGCCAGTAAGCAGAAAAGGTTTTCTTTAGAAACCGTGTCTTCCAAGGTCAGACGTGATCTCTCATTCAAAACAGACGCATTCTCCACACTGTTGAGACACATGCTTGTATGATAACAACTGTAGAAAGAACATCAAGGAAGGGTTAAACCACACACAAAGATTACTGTGTAAGGTCAAATATTAGACAAAATGCTTTGTGCAGAGACACTGCAGGGGATCCAATTTTTTTTTTTTTTAATTTCCAAACCATCCCTTATTTACACGTATTCATCTATTCAATCTGATAGGTGAATAGGTAAAGGAGAAAATCTGTGAACAGACTGTTAAAACTTAATCTGACCTTTGCCCGACGTACATTTGATAAAGGAGCATTTCGCTCTGTGAAGAAAACATTAAGGAAGTCATTTTCTTCTGACACAAGTTAAATGTCCTGGGTGAGTAACAGCCTCAGTATAAAATGTTGTGGTGGCTGATCAGTGTTATGACAACCACCACAGTGCCTCAGAAAATATAAAAACCAAGCATATGCTCCCTCTGACGACCTGATTACTGTAACACTTAGAGATGAGCAGAAAAAAAAGTGAATCCAAACAGCACCCTGCAGTCGTGCTCCCCGATGAGTGATGCTGGTCTGTTTCCAGCAACACATTTTGCTGTAACTTGCCAGCAGAGGGAAGCATTGTCCAACGTTCATGACAACCATCCCACAGGCTCATCATGATCATCCTGAAATGAAAAGCTTCTCATTGTAACTTCAGATTCAGAACTGCTACACACAACACAAACCCACCCCTGGCTCTGGTATTAGCTTTTTATTGAGTGGTTGACTTATTATTATTGAAATCGGTGTGTGTAACCTGATTAATGATGTCTGATAAGTACTAGAATACAAACTGCACATTATCTCATAAAGTTCTCAATATCCCTTAGACATATTGCTGTCATTATTCTCATCCGTTTTCTGACCTGGAACATCACCATGCAGTAAAGTACGATGTCAGTGTTGAACTCACAAGTCTGTCATTGAGATCCAGCTTGCGTTAAAGTGGAAAAACTTGTGTCAACAAAATGCACAGCAAAAGTACAAATATTATGTTCACTTCAAGGTAGCGTGTTAAGTTCTGGCCCAGGGGGTTTTCCAGATGACTAATACTAAACAAACAGGTTAGGTGTGAGTATGACAGCTAAAGTATGCATGGTATTGTCCTGGTATGAGGACAGGATGGTTAGATCACTTGTGATTAAATCCACATCTTTGATGGGGTTTATTACCTTATTATTAAGTCAAGTCAAGTCAAATCAAGTCATTTTTATTTACAAAGCTCAATATCACAAATCACTAATTTGCGTGACAATCTGTACAGAATGCACATGCTCTGATAAGGAAGAGCCTCCAAAAAACCTTTAACAGGAAACAAAATGAAAGAAACCTCAGGAAGAGCAACATAGGAGGATGCCTCTTCAGGCTGGACAGAAACACGCCAGCAACGAGTCCTCCGACCTGAGCAACCTCGGGTCCTTTGTCCTGACCCTCAGATACAACCCACAGGAGCGTACCATGTCTTCATCCTCATGGTAAATGACGTCCCCTGTTCGAAAGTCCTGTGTTTTGTAGACCCACCTAAGCCCCTGACTAACACAGACCTTGTTGCTCTTTATACCACATTGAGACAAACTGTGTTGTGTGCAGGTCACTGCAGAACAGGAGTGTGATGTTTCAGCTTGTCTCCAAAATGTCGTAGCCTCAGTGTCTCCAATCATCATCTCCAATCGTCGTCTCCAACTGGCCAGCCTCTTCTAATGGCCCCTCGCCAGCCTTTGAGACCACCTGACAACCAGGGTCTGCATCCACTTTTGACTGAACTCTGATGATATGAGTTTCCTTTTTTCTTTGTCTTTTTTTAGCTAATGAAAATAGTATCACTTCACTTCCTTCAGAGACTACGTTGGTCTGAGATGCGAGGAAACCCCATGACACTTGCTACCACCGCCACTTCTTCTGTTATTATTTCATCCGGCAGTCTGGACAGGAACACAGAGCAGGATAAGCTACATAGTTAGAGTGGACAGTAAGATCACTGGTGCCATACGGTCTGATCTGTTTCAGGTTTTCACATGACAGTTGTCTAAGAGGCTCGAGCCATTTCAGCTGGAGTTTCTCCCTCCTGAATGAAGACTCGGATAAACAAAGGCCGAGTCAAACGGGATCAAATACCCTTTTTACTCTCATAGGTGGGTAATAACCGTGATTTTGATTTAACCACCGGAGGCTGGGTAGGACAATGGCAGCTGGATGACAGCAGATATACGGTATATTGTCACTGGTGCTGTATAAAGATTATTTTCAGCCTTCGAGATATCAGCCTTTTCTTTCTTTACTTATTTCTGCACTAAGTTTTATGTATTTTTATTATGTTTATTTCTCTGCATGATCTGTTTTGGACCTTGCTGCAAAACAAATGTCTTCTTGGGGACAGTAAAATCAGTGTGAAGCCTTGAGGGGCTAGTGTTAAAACAACTCAAACAAAACATGGGGGCCTTAAAGGAGAGGTTACAGGCATTTTTAACGCTATCTTAAAACAACACTCACATGCCCATACAGTGTGTGCTGTACACCGAGACAGTTTGTGCTTGCTGTAATTGTTCCTCCTTTTCATTCTGACCCTTAAAACAGTCTTTCCTATTTTTTTTTCCAATATATTTGATGAGGGATAAAATCAACACTTCTTCATGTCCTGTGCAAAAATAAATCACAAAGTTGAACCCAAACTGGGAGGAGACATCTCCCAGTTATACAAAAAAATTGCACTGAAATGGAACTTTTAATTGGCCAGTATTGACAGGTGAAATGATCCAAGCAAGAGTTTTCATACTAGCATCTGATTGTTGTGTTGACACAGAACAGATGTGATTCCATCCTTTAAAGCCCCCACGTGTCTGATTTTAACATTTCAGACCCTGACACCCCTCAGTGAAACAATGAAGAAAGACATGGTGGCTGACAGCAATTCACACCTTTTCAGCGACTCACACCAAATTGCACCTACATTTATGTGCAAATGATGTCCACAATGCCTTTGTAACATGGTAAGTCCGGGCTCGACAGCAAAACAATACGACCATATGAACACGCCAGAGTTAAGAAGAAATCAAGATCACTTCACTGACAGAACAGACTTGTCAGTCATGACAAAACCACTCTCTTTTTTTGCTGTTGTTTCTTGAAAGTGTGGATTACAATTCATTTCTGCTGTCTGAATCCAGTCCATTCCTTCCTGCAACAGAAAAATGGACAGATTACTATAGGACACTGCACGAAATATTGAAGGACAGCAGCCAGTGCTGCCCGTATTAATCAAAACAAGCAATCTTGTGATAGACCTGATCCAAAATGTGCTTGGCACTTGACAGACCTTCTTGCCACTGACCAAAGACATGTTGTAGAGTTCCTCACTGGACCAAAAGTTTGAACCCGATCTAAAGCTCCCATGCCTCACAGAAAAAAGTCCCACCTGAAACCTGTAGGACAGTTAAACTGCATCAGCCTCAGTAGACTGAAACATTTTTCCACGCTCTGCGTGGAATGTCATCTTTAGCCTGCTGGCCATGGGCCTTGTGCCTGCTGCCTTACACACACTTCCTTGTCCTGCCTGTTTTCTGCATTGACAATTCTGGTCCGACCACACATTAAGAAGTCCTTCGAGGAAAGCCTGCTCATGTTGTGTCGCATCACTGACGGGCTTTCAGCTCCACCCTCAGACTTCTCGGAAAAGGAAAAGCAAAAAAAAAAAAAGAGGCAGATAACACAAACAACAGCACAGTACAGGCTGAGCTGCAAAGAAAAGAGTTCCAATCGCAGCTCAAATCACACAGCTAGGAGCGTTCTATTGTCTCTATGAGAACAGATGTCCAAGAAATAACCTGAATTTTAGTCTATTTTATTTTATTTCTTTACTGATTTATTGATGCATTATTTTATTTGTGCTTTGGGACACTCAGTCTCAAGGTCCCTGAACTCACTTCAGGAACCAAAGAAATAATAGGTTTTATTACTCTGCCCACCAAATGTGTCACTTTAAACTCTTGTGCTAGCACCTGTCAGACTGGGAAATGCATGGAGGATGACATTTGATCTGTAAAACATTTGTTCCAGTTCTGCTCTTAAAACAGGTTTCTTGCATGCAGTGTGTCAGGCACCTCCCAAAATTCCTCATGAAAGATTTAAAGTTCTCCTGTACATCCCAGAGGTGCTTTTTTTCCCCTGCTCCTCTCAAGATGCAGATGTGTCATGTGCTGTGCGGCCTCCTCTTGGCCCTGATGAATCTGGGCAACGTCCTGGCTTCTGAGGACAGATGTGATGCTGCTCAGCCTGTTTGCGGGGCTTATTCCCCTGGGGATGTCATTCTCGGTATAATGATGCCGTTTCATCGCAAAGTGAAGGCAGTTCAAGAACGGATTAGACCTGAGAGCTACTCCTGCTCAGAGTGAGTAGGAGACCGGATGAGTTTACTACATCAGATGGTATTCATGTGCAGGTTGTCGGGAAGGTACTGGTGTTTTGGTAGAGAGTAGTTCCAGTGAACTCTTTTGACGTGTAGGTCAGTGGATAGTGCAGAGGATTCACTGCTTTGAGAAGAGATGTTGCTGTTGAAATTTTTTTAAAGGTATTTTTGAGTCATGTCTCAGAAATCTCAGAGACAGACATCACACCTTTACAGAAATTGTATTTTACTAAAAAAAAAAAAAAATTGGCATTCTTCTGACAACTTGGAGAGAGGGAATGGTCTTTGGTATTTTTATTGATTTGAATTTTCAATCAATTGTGTTCCAGCTCTTTTAAAAAATGATCTCAGTGTTTTGTCTGAGCTTTGTCTGCGTTCTGAATTTTTCTATTAATTCTACATTCCAAATTGTATTTTTTCTGGATAAATAGATCAGTGTGTGTGCGTATTTTCCCCTCTTTTCTCTGTGCTGTGATCCTGAAGATTCTAAATAAATAATTCTCATCTATTTGTCTATGAATTGAAAAACCTATTACATACTACATTTATAATAGGTGTTTCAATATATATATATATATATATATATATATATATATATATATATATATAGTGTTTAATAACTCGATTCAAGCCAAGTAAGACTTAATTGCTTGTTTCTTCACTGTCTGTTTTCAGTTTTACTCTGCGATCATTTGTGTTATCCTTGGCTGTAATCCATGAAATCGAGCGGGTAAATGCAGCTGGTTTCCTCCCAGGAGTGCGTCTTGGATATCTGGCGTGTGACACATGCTCATATGCAAGCAAAGCACTGCAGAATGTGGGTCACATGCTCGCGGTCAATGGCTCTCTGGACATAGAGTGCAACTACACCGACTTCAGGCCCACGACCAAGATTATTTTAGGCGCACAATACTCCGAGGAGTCAGTTGCTTTGGCCAAACTGCTTAATGTGTATATGGTCCCTCTAGTAAGTCACAAATACTTTCTGTTCAGAAAATATGTTTTACTGCAAAGGTGATTTATGTTCTCTTTTATGATTACTGATATGGTCAGATTTTCTGGCGGTGTCCCATGCCCTGATTGTTTGGAGTTAATTGTGGGCATCTAGTCATGTTGTAGTCTTCAGTGATTAAGCTACATTTGGTTAAGAAATGCTACGATATATTGCAAAATATGTTTGCTTTCTTGAAGGGAGTTGAATGATGATTTCCAGTTTATAACACATGTAAGTCGTTTTACACTAGTACAGTGTGTGTGTGTGTGTGTGTGTGTGTGTGTGTGTGTGTGTGTGTGTGTGTGTGTGTGTGTTAGTGTCAGTTTGCGTGCGTGTGTGTGTGTGTGCACTTTTGCATGCATGTGTGTGTGTGTGTGTGTGTGTGTGTTTAATATTTTTTGTATATTTAAAATTCCTCTTGTCTAATTTCATTTCATCAGCTAAGCAGCACATCATCTTCACCAGAATTGAGTGACAAGACGCGCTACCCAGTTTTTTTGCGTACAATTCCCAGTGATACGCATCAGACCCAGGCACTGGCAAAAATTATGAACCACTATCGCTGGAACTGGGTCGGTGTCGTGTATGGGGATGATGCCTACGGCAAAGCTGCTTTCCAGAGCTTCCTCAGGGATGCTGAGGCAAACAATGTGTGCTTGGCCTACCAGGCGGTGTTGCCTCATTACCTCGACCATTCGCACAGCGATCAACAAATCAAGCAGGTCGTTCAGCAGATCCAATCCTCCAGTGCACAGGTGGTACTGCTAATCCTCAAGGCAGAGCTGGTGGAGGTCCTCTTTAAGGAAATGATCAGGACTAACACATCAAGGACCTGGATTGCCAGTGATGCTTGGTCCAGGAGCTGGTCTCTTGCCCAAATGGATGGCATTAACAAGGTTGGGGACATCTTGGGCTTCACCTTTGCTGCAGGGAAGAGTGAATCATTTGATAATTACCTAAAGAACCTCACAGTAACCCCAGGAGGCTACAACCACTTCATTGAAGAATACAAGCACCTGAGATTCAACTGTTCCACTGAATGTTTCTCAAATAAACCTCCATCCTATTGTCCCTCACCTGATCTCCTGAAAATCAAATCTGGCAATGTGTGCAACTTCAAAGATGCCCGAGAGCAAAATGATGACTATCTGGTGACGGCCGTGGACACAAGTGAAACCTTCCTCCATAGAGTCGCAGTGTGGGCTGTGGCAAATGCTCTCAAAAAACTATTAGAGTGCAACACCTCCTCATGCTCAGGAGAAAGGAACTTCCCTCCATGGAAGGTGAGAATTGATATTCTCTTCTGATGAGAACAGAGTCGCATTTGAAAGCGTAGCTCTCCTATATTTAAGTTGTTACATTGCAATAAATGTTTCCTTAGAATTCTCATGAATAATAGTTTGGGAAATTATCCGTTTCACTCATCAGTGATACATTTCTGCAAAGGCTCATTTGTAAATGAAATTCTGCCCTTTGTTTTGCAGCTTCTTAAAGAACTGAAGGAGGTTAACTTCAAGTATAAAAACCAGAATTTCTACTTTGACAAAAATGGTGATTTTGTAAATGGATATGATCTGATCATATGGGAAAAGTATAACCACCAGAGAAGATTTCATAGAATTGGGAGATACCATGTCTTTGATAGCCAAATAAAACTTGAGGAAGAAGTCGTCTGGCTTTCAACAGGCAATATCTCGGTAAGACAACACCACACCTAAAGCCTCTATTCACGGGTCAGATCGCTGCAGTAGTCGGTGTCGTCAGTTTTCTATGTATCCTTGGGCAAGACAGCAGACAGTCAGGAGAAAGGGTTAGATGGTCACCACAGACATTCAGGGCCCTCAAGTGTGGCATTTGAACCTTGGCTTGTAGATGTGGTTGGACAACAAAGGTATAACCTACTATAGTGTGTTTCAAGCAAACCAAACCATTAATGAACTGTCCTGGAGCATCCTTACCGGCAGGGATATGAAGATCTGGCCACTAACTGGTGAGATTTGTTAAACTGGCTCAAAAAGTTCATCATTTTAACTACAATGAAACAAGAGCTATTTTTTTGTTTATGTCAACAACTATACCAACCAGGAGGCCTGACTAAGACAAACAGACAGTGAAGATGTTGAATGCAAACCACATGATCACTATTTTACAGAGGTAGATCCTCATATCTTTGAATGTGAACATAAAGTCCCAGTATGTTTGAGCCTCCAAAGACCAAGTTCAAGTGTAACAAATCAGTTGATGAGTTAGAGGTTGTTCTCTGGTTTCACTCTTGCAGACCCCTCAGTCTAGGTGCTCAGAGAGCTGCCCCCGTGGCTGGGTGAAGAAGATCTTGAACGTATCCTGCTGTTACAACTGTACCAAATGTGTGGAGGGGACCTACTCGGATGGCATGGGTATGTCTGATCAACATTGTTTATATATGCAGTTTTAGCTTTGAAACATTAACCAACTTGACACACTGGGGTCCCTACAAATGGCATATTTTTTTGTGCCCATAGGGC
This sequence comes from Istiophorus platypterus, assembly GCA_016859345.1. NCBI lineage: Eukaryota > Metazoa > Chordata > Actinopteri > Istiophoriformes > Istiophoridae > Istiophorus > Istiophorus platypterus. The sequence goes on along the minus strand of CM029133.1, from coordinate 867,186 downwards.
AGGCATACATCTGAACAGTGCTGTCGCTTGAGTTCTGTTTTCAGAGTAAATTACTGTGAAGAGGGTTTTTAAAGGAAAACCTCTGTTTCTGTGAACTGCAGATTTTGTGTCCTGCTGCAGACCACAGTAAACCAGAACCAGCTTAATATGCATTTTTACCATCTTCTTTAACAGATTTTGCTGTCTGTAAGAAGTGCCCGAACGGAACTTGGTCTCTGAGGGGGTGGGATCACTGCCGGCCAAGAAACGAATCCTTCCTGCGATGGAGCGATCCTCATCCTATCACCATGATGACAGCTGCAGCGTTTGGCATTTTGCTTTTGCTTGTTATCCTAATTATCTTTTTGGTGTACAGAAATTCCAGGCCTATGAAATGTGCTGAGGTGAGATTGTCCTGTGTGATGATGGCTGGTCTGGCAGTGAGCTTTGGAAGTGTGATATGCTTCATGGGCAAGCCTAATGTACACCTCTGCCGTGCGCGCCAGGTCATGTATGCCATGGGCTTCACCTTGTGCGTGTCCTGCATTCTAGTAAAGGCCTATCGTACCTTCCTGGTTTTCCTTCCATTTGGTCAGATAACATGCAGGCATCTACACCGACTTTACAAGCCCCCCATTATTGTCGTTGTAATAACAACTCTCCAGGGGATCATCTGTCTTCTCTGGCTGATCTTAGATTCTCCTGATATCGATGACACGCCACCATCCCCACAAAGCATGAAAATCATACTCCAGTGTAGTGAAGGTAAGACATACATAGGTTTTGGAATTATGTTGAGTTACATAGCTCTACTAGCACTGATTGGCTTCCTTTTGGCCTTCAAAGGCAGAAAGGTCCCTCAGGAGTTCAGCGAAACAGGCTACATCATTTTTAGCATGCTGATGTACTTGTTCGTATGGGTATGTTTTATCCCAGTCTACATCACCACCAATGAAGAGGGTACTCCTGTGCAGGCATCAGCCATTCTAGTTTCCAGCTATGGCATTATCTTCTGCCATTTTTTACCCAAGTGCTATGAAGCACTTTGGGGGTCAAATACTGATACACTGGAGAGGATTCTGAGGAGATGGCGAGTCATCTCAAGTCGAAATCTTGATTCTGAGACAAGCACAGATACACACATAGACATCCACGGAGGGAACAAACCCTCACAAATGATTGACAGGTCTTCCACATCAAGTTCCTCAACTATACTGGGGAGCAAGATCAGCCCTACACCAAGCGAGGTGTTCAGCCCTACACCAAGCGAGGTCAAGCCTTCTGATTCAGAGGTGGTCATAATGCCTATACCCAATGAGAAGAGCCACCCCCATCGACTGTCTAACAGGCCAGGGACAAAAGTGATGAGGAGACGTAGGAGTATCTCTTTCTAAAAAATGTTATCATACCATTTTCCCTTTTTAAAGCCAGACTTTTGTAAAATCTTTTGTAATGTAAATTATGCAAAGTTAAAATGTGTTTTCTACTGAAAACTGTTGTATTCTTCAATATACAGAAGACTTAACTCATTTGTATTGTTATAAAACTACAAGAACTGCATACTTTTCATCCATAATTGACCAAAATCAGCAGCTTAAGAGGTCAACATTGTGACTACTGTAACTAAGCTGGATAATTTACTACTTAATCTGGCTGTGAAGTTACACAGAATGTAACAAGACAAAACCCAGTAAAAGGCTGGACAACCTGTTTGCTCTGTTTGCTCCTCTCCTACTGTCTGTGCTCACATATATAATATTTTAATTCATCTGAGTTCCTAATAAAGTTGTTCTCATTTACATGTTTTTCTGTTTCTGTTGTCAGACAATGGAACACGTATGAAAAACGCTGCCCATTAGGTAAACACGTTAACCAGCAGTCACGTCAAGCTATTTCCAAGCCGCTGCTCTGCTGCTAAAATCCCGATTTTATAACCGTGACATTGTCTGACAGAATCACCAGACACATGAGTTAAAGACGACGGCTGTGCTGTAATTTCAGGTTTGTTTACCTGCAACATAATAACACAGAGAGAAAGTTATGAGGCTAATTCACATATGCATAAGCTGCTGATTTGTCACTAAGTGTTGTCAAGAAGAGTCGCTAAAGGGGTGTAAAAGGTGGTAAATCAGTCAACAAAACCACTGAGGTGGCAACACTAACTGCAAATGCCCCATGATGACACAATAGATAGTGATAGTGATAAACTAACCTAACCTAAAATAACAACTAAGAATAACTAAAATAAACTAACAAAAATTCTGTTTACATTAAGTGATTCTCACCAAAACACACGGTTTGAATTCTTGAGGTCTAAGAACAGTGATGAATTTATTTCCACATTCTCCTTTCTACTCTTTCTCTAGTACATGTCTTATTATTTTTCTATCATATTTTTCATACACATCAACATACATACTATAACCTCCCTTACTATAACCTATAATCTCCCCTAAAACACCAATTTAATTTGCAGCTATTGGATGATGTCACTATCATTGTTAGACTTATCATGACTACTTCATTCTTTCTTGTTTTGTTTTAAAACATACTATGTCAAACATCACCATTGTTTTTCTATGTGTACCTTTCTATCTATGTGTACCTTGTTCCAATTAAATTACTCTGTGTTACTGCTGCCTCAATGCAGAAATAGAAATCCCGCTTCCATCACTGTGGAAGTCTGAGGGGGGTCACACCCATGCTTTTGCTGAGGTTTGAGGATGCATTTTGGGGGCAGTGTACCCACCAACGATATGTTTTGGAAAAATTAGGATTTTTATTCTTAATATAACGCTGCTTCTTGGCCATAAACACAATCAGAGTGACTTTTACACTGCAAAGTCAATTAAAGCTCAGTCGTCACTCAAAGAGAAAAGAACTTCACTGTAACAACACTGAGAGGAAGATGTACTGTCCCTGGAACCTGCTAAGTTCCTCTCAGAGGTGAATTTTACCTAAACCCATCCCCATCCGAAGTGCCATCATTACCTCAGAGACTCGGTCGAGGAAAAAAGAGTTCAAGAAGCAAGTTCAACTTCCTGGTTGACAATATGCACATGAAATGTCAACAGATAGCTCACACTCGCCTGCGAGACCAAAAAATCAAACACTGGGTGGATCATTGGCAAAAGGGAGGAGAAATTTTAGACACAGGAGACCACTGTTCATTTCCTGTTCCTTTCACGGAGCATGACCACGATCCGTGACATCCCTGATTCACGTATGTGTTGTTCAAGATGTTAGGAGGTGAAAAAATATGGAAAACAATAGCTTTAAAGCCACTTCTTTGGGACTCATACAAACGTGTATCAAACAGTCCATATACATAAAAAAAATTTGGTTATGCAATAATATATTTATACAGTCATGATATATTATGACACCATAATTATTATAATCATGTGCTGTTAAATTGAGCCTATAGGTTCCACTGTAATTAACAAAGAACATATCTCTCTCTATAATGAGTTCTACCTTGTTTGAATGTCATTGGGTCAGTCAGTTTCTGTTTGTGCTGAGCAGCCCAGGGTCATAACGTTGATTCTGTCCTGACCAGTACCCGCTCTTCCTCTTCAACTCCATCACATTCTCTTTTTCTTTTTCTCTCAGTTTACTCACCCTATCCCGATCTCTTCCCTCCCCAAGGCTGAGCTGTGAGTCATGAACTTTTTGGGTTTTTTTTTCATTTTTGTCTCCATCAGTTAAAAAAAAGTGAACAAAAGGTCATTAATATTTTTATGTAATGTACCAGGCTCCGCTAGAATGATCTTATAGTGAAAATGAAAAGATAGAGGAATTTTATTTCAACATGCATTTTAAGCCTTTACACAAACAGAATGGGAAGTGGATGGAATTAACGTTAGCCAGTGAGCTAGTTACATCGCTCAAGGGAAAGTAAGTATCCATGATTGCCGGCCACTGTTTAGCTTCTGGTTAGATGATGTCTGAGAAAGATTGGCACTGAAAGTTCTCCAATTACCTTTATCAGTGTTCAGAGGATTCTGCCAACTGTCTGGTTTCTTGACACAATCTCATGCTGCATTGCATTAAAGTCGCAGGTTGGAATTTCCAAGTTGAAATATCTGATTTCCCCCTTTCAAGCCTTCCCGACACCAAACATAAACAAAAACAAAAAACAAGGGCTGACTGCACCAGACTGGCAGGAGGGGGGTTTTGTAGTTTTTGTTTGGTTGAATTTTTTTGTTGGTAGTGGTGCAGCCTTGATGCATACATAAAAGAAACAGAGGAGGAAAGTCAATGAATTAGGTTACAGATAAGAGGATAACCTTTGTGCCGAGAAGATCACTTTTGGAGATAGTTTATCATGACCAGCAACATCATATGTTAACATCAGTTTACATACAGAACATGTTGAATCACATTATAGTACGTATTTTTTAAATAATATAAAGATAAATGTACTTTATGTCCCCTCTTAGTTGATGCTAGTTACATTGTACACCTCCACGAAGTCAGTGTAGATGATCTGATTCAAACCCCAACCCCTGTGTTGTCATGTTATGAAACATCCTGCTGACAGTGGCATGGACGAGTCTGTGGGTCTGCAGGGCAGTTACACTCATTTACAAAGCACCCTGTATGTGTTTGTCCTGATTCTTGAGGTTAAATTTCGGCTACACAAGGAGTCAGTGACAAGCTTGAAATGGATTGGAATTATTATTCATTTTGTGATATAAATTACTTTTTGTGACTCTTTATGTCGCTCGGGAAACCACAACAGTGGTGTCCGGTTCCCAAGGTGGCATATTGCACATACAGTCTGATACTGTAGCACGAGCCTCGTTAGCCACACCCGCTTGAGGCTTTAATTTTAATTATTTTAATTGTAATTAAAATGCCCTTTCAGCCTCTAAGATTCTGTCAGGATAACGTCTAATGCTGAGAGGAGTCTGCAGGGTCAATATCTATTGTAGTGCTCACTGTTATATCCTTAGATGAGTGTGCCGGGTGACAACTTTTCTAAAGTTCACTTGCTCATCATGTTACATACAAATCAAAAAAACATATTATGTATGTATAACCTTGTAAACATCAAAATATGGTCAAAACAGGATAATACTCATGATACTCATAAGAGCCTGTAGATATACTCGGGTAAACATTCTATTGAGATTGCATAGTAGCCAAGTTAGTTTAACAAAAGATACAGTATTAACTGGTTTACTGCACCTTGACTTAAAATAAAAGTAAAGATCTCTTAGGCTGATCTCTGAGCTGACTGAGTTCAGGACCGCGTAACAAGTATGGAGTCAGAAGTTTGCAGATGCAGCGGCAGCAGCTGTCACAAATGATATGACAATGAAAGCGAGTTGTGCAAAGAGAGCTGCCTTGGGCAATGGGGCAACCAAGGGTTGGCAAGAGCATGTAGGGTGGTGGGCAACAAAACAGAAAATAGGCCTGGAAGAAAAAGCTGGAAGGGAAACAGCTGAGAATAGCACAGTAATAGCAAAAGACTGTTACACAAGTGTCAGCCAATCACTACTGATCCCACTCAAGGGTTTTAAAGCTTGTCCTGTCAACACACAGACATACTTGCCAAGTTCAACCACAACCATTGGCCTGTCGCCACAGATCAGAAAAGATTAGAAAACCCATTATTTCTCTTCTGTCCCTCTCAGGCCACGATTTTCACCTTCCAAATCAGTGCTTTCTACAACAGAGATGTAGGCCATGATATTTGGGTTTCACAGATATGGTTCAATACTTTCTTGTGACAGCAGTGACTGGAAGCTGGCAATCAGATGTTTCTGACTATCTGAGGTTCATTTTGTACATCCAACCACTTTTATCACACAAAGCACATCTCTGTGTCTGTTCTCATGTGAGATTTAATCAAGTGTTGCTATGCAGGAGTCGTTTTTTCCCCAGATTAGTGGATAGCATTTCTGAACTCAGTCACATCACTTTTTTAACACCTGTACATGTGCCTAAGACTGTAAGATTTGAGTGTCAGTGGCAACACCTGGATTATGTGTTTAATCATATAAAATATGCGGATAAACACTAATCTTCTGTACCTACTATGTTTGTTGGTTCACAACTATACAGCAAACTAAAGACACTGAAAACGGTCGATTGACTTAGTGGTTTTTCAGGGGGGTATTGTGAAACATTGACAGTACTAGTCCAGTGAAGTCAATGATAGTGGTTACACATCAGAAAAATAATCAATCACCATAAACAAGAGTCAGATCACATATATTAACAAATCAGCTAGTGCAGTAACATGGAAACGGAATTCACAAAGGAATGAACTAGCTGTCAAATTAGTCACATTGTGCTTCATGTCAGGAAGTATCACCATTGTAGGGACAACATAGAGTTCTTATGGAAACTACAATACAGTAAATAATCCAGTAAACATTTACATGAAATCCATAGACTAAATGTGTAAAATACACAACACTAATCCCAACAGTACCTTAATTCTACACTTACTTCAAATGCTGCACTGGCAACACATTGACTGACAGCTAGTATTGTGACCAGGTTGGTTAATTTTATCCTGTTTCATCTAATCTAGTTTTTGTTTTATGTTTTTTTTTACCTTTCTGATATGATACCTTTTTCATAATTTATAAGTTGATTATGCACAACAGTAAACCAGAGAAAGATAAATGCAGAAGTGTTAAAAGTACAATATTTCCATCTGAACTGATCAGGAGTAGAAGCATAAAGTAGAAGATACTAAGAATTCAACTGAATAAAGTGCACTACCTCAGAATTGTACTTATATTACTGCTAAGGCAAGCTGACAGACAACAAATTAAGCAGACAACAGACCTCCAGCTGCTTAAGCTCCTTCTGCTGTCGGCCAGCAGCTTGCACAGTTCCCGTCACTGTGATGCACCTGGATGCTGCTGGCTGGATTACAGAGATGCTATGAGGCAGATAGCATGGGGTCAGGCCTCCTGGGCCTCTGCGATGCTCCGATTACCTCCTATCTTAGAGAGCAATTCTTTTATATAAGCCTACTCGGTTAATCCACAGGAGAGCTGATGAGCCTGCAGGTTTTCAGCAAAGACCTGCCTCACATTCACACAGTAACATCCAGTGTCTAGAATTAGCCTGTGGTTTTCCCACTATCTGTGAAAATGAAGTTTATACTACAGTACATGTTCAGTAGTCGACCATATCAAGGCCAAGGCTACATAATTAAGGCCATGTCCTTAGTATCTGTCCGTGTTTTAGTTTATACTACACAACTAATGTAACTGTTTCTTGATTCCAAGTATTTTAATTCAATCACTTTTAAAGGTGCTATACATTCGTTTTTCTGTGCTGCTGAATGTGGTTTCATACCAGGGTGTGAAGGTGGTGGTGTAATCACTTATCAAGAGCTTCTGTCAAAAATAAATAAGACTAAATACTGTAACTGTAGAACTGGAATTTTAAGTGAATCTCTTGTGGGAATTTCAGGGAGTCATTGCTGGGACTTGGACTCACTCATGACCTCAGGCCTATTCAAAATAACCATTTATTAACAATTATTATTTTTAGTGGATCAAAATGCAGGTATGTGTAAAAATCCAGAGGCTTGTCAGGGTGTTACAAATCAAAATAAGCTTCACTGTATATAGGACCTGGAATATGCAGTCATCTTGAATTTGTTGGCCCCTTTCATTTGGCTTATAAAAGACCTGTTCATGCCAAAAACTGAGAACTGTTTTTATTCCTTATCTGCTCTTTTAAATAAAATCCAATACAGTCATGCCTTTGGAAAATTGGTGTTTTGTCAAGTGTGGTCCTCCTCATTTCACTTTGTAAGTGATAGCTGCATCTATTCTTCTTCTTTTTCTTTCGGCTTTTCCCTTTAGGGGTCGCCACAGCGAATCAGTGTCCTCCATCTAACCCTGTCTTCTGCGTCCTCTTCTCTCACACCAACTACCTTCATGTCTACTTTCACTACATCCATAAACCTCCTCTTTGGTCTTCCTCTAGGCCTCCTGCCTGGCAGTTCAAAACTCAGTATCCTTCTACCAATATATTCACTATCTCTTCTCAGGACATGTCCAAACCATCTCAGTCTGGCCTCTCTGACTTTATCTCCAAAACCTCTAACATGTGCTGTCCCTCTGATGTACTCATTCCTGATCCTATCCATCCTGGTCACTCCCAGAGAACCTCAACATCTTCATCTCTGCTACCTCCAGCTCTGCCTCCTGTCTTTTCCTCAGTGGCACTGTCTCTAGACCAAACAGCATCGCTGGTCTCACCACAGTTTTGTACACCTTTCCTTTCATTTTAGCTGAAACTCTTCTATCACACATCACACCTGACACTTTTCTCCACCCGTTCCAGCCTGCCTGCACACGCTTCTTCACCTCTTTCCACACTCTCCATTGCCCTGGACTGTTGACCCTAAGTACTTAAAATCCTCCACCTTCTTTATCTCTTCTCCCTGTAACCTCACTCTTCCACTTGGGTCCCTCTCATTCACACACATGTACTCTGTCTTGCTGCGGCTAACCTTCATTCCTCTCCTTTCCAGGGCAAATCTCCACCTCTCAAGCTTCTCCTCCACCTGTTCCCTGCTCTCACTACATATCACAATGTCATCTGCAAACATCATAGTCCATGGAGATTCCTGTCTAACCTCGTCTGTCAGTCTGTCCATCACCATAGCAAACAAGAAGGGGCTTAGAGCTGATCCCTGATGCAGTCCCACCTCCACCTTGAACTCCTCTGTCACACCTACAGCACACCTAACCACTGTCTTACAGTCCACATACATGTCCTGCACCACTCTAACATACTTCTCTGTCACTCAAGACTTCCTCATACAGTACCACAGTTCCTCTCTGGGCACCCTGTCATACGCTTTCTCCAGATCTACAAAGACACAATGCAGCTCCCTCTGACCTTCCCTGTACTTCTCTATCAACATCCTCAAAGCAAATACTGCATCTGTGGTACTCTTGTTTGGCATGAAGCCATACTGCTGATCACAAATGCTCACTTTTGCCCTTAGTCTAGCTTCAACTACTCTTGCCCATAGCTTCATTGTATGGCTCATCAGCTTTATTCCTCGGTAGTTGCCACAGTTCTGCACATCTCCTTGTTCTTAAAAATGGGCACCAGCACACTTCTCCTCCATTCCTCAGGCATCTTCTCACTATCTAAGATCCTGTTAAACAACCCAGTCAGAAACTCTACTGCCGCCTCTCCTAGACACTTCCATACCTCCACAGGTATATCATCAGGACCAAGTGCCTTTCCACTCTTCATCCTCTTCAGTGCCTTCCTCACTTCATCTTTACTAATCTTTGCTATTTCCTGATCCACAACAGCCACATCTTCTACTCTTCGTTCTCTCTCATTTTCCTCATTCATCAACTCTTCAAAGTACTCTTTCCATCTTCCCATCACACTGCTGGCACCTGTCAATACATTTCCATCTCTATCCTTAATCACCCTAACCTGCTGCACGTCCTTCCCATCTCTGTCTCTCTGCCTTGCCAATCTGTATAGATCAGTCTCTCTCTCCTTACTGTCCAACCTAACATACAAGTCATCATAAGCCCCTTGCTTGGCCTTTGCCACCTCTACTTTCACCTTACGCTGCATCTCCCTGTACTCCTGTCTACTCTCTTCAGTCCTCTCAGTGTCCCACTTCTTCTTAGCTAATCTCTTTTTCTGTATACACTCCTGAACCTCCGCATTCCACCACCAAGTCTCCTTATCTACTTTCCTTCCAGATGACGCACCAAGTACTCTCCTTCCTGTCTCCCTGATCACATTAGCTGTAGTTGTCCAGTCATCTGGAAGCACCTCCTGACCTCCCAGAGCCTGCCTCAACTCCTTCCTAAAAGTCATGCAACACTCTTCCTTTTTTAGCTTCCACCATTTCGTCCTCTGCTCTGCCTTTGTCCTCTTCGTCTTCCTCACCACCAAGGTCATCCTACACACCAGCATTCTATGCTGTCTGGCTACACTCTCACCAACCACTACTTTGCAGTCACTGATCTCCTTCAGATTACACCGTCTACACAAGATGTAGTCTATCTGTGTGCTCCTACCTCCACTCTTATACGTCACCCTGTGCTCCTGCCTCTTCTGGAAGAAAGTATTCACTACAGCCATTTCCATCCTTTTTGCAAAATCAACCACCATCTGTCCTTCTGCGTTCCTCTCCTGGATACCGAATCTGCCCATCGCTTCCTCATCGCCTCTGTTTCCTGCACCAACATGTCCATTGAAGTCTGCACCAATGACAACTCTCTCATCTCTAGGGATGCTCTGTATGGCTTCATCAAGGTCCGACCAGAATTTCTCCTTCTCCTCCAGCTCACAGCCTACCTGTGGAGCATACCCACTAACCTCATTGAACATTACACCTTCGATTTCTAGCTTCAGACTCATCACTCTATCCGACACTCTTTTTACCTCCAGGACATTCCTAACAAGCTCCTCTTTCAAGATAACTCCTACTCTGTTTCTCTTCCTATCTACACCATGGTAGAACAACTTGAACCCTGCTCCCAAACTTCTAGCCTTGCTACCTTTCCACCTGGTCTCCTGGACACACAGTATGTCTACCTCCCTCCTCTGCATCATGTCAACTAACTCTCTACCCTTTCCTGTCATGGTTCCAACATTCAAAGTCCCTACTCTCAGTCCTAGCCTCTTGGCATTCCTCTTCTCTCTCTTCCTACGAACACACCTTCCTCCTCTCCTTCTTCTACCAACAGTAGTCCAATTTCCACCGGCACCCTGTAGGTGAACAGCACCGATGGCGGTCGTTGTTAACCCGGGCCTCGACCGATCCGGTATGGGATTCATAGATCTGACTCGCATGTTTGATTTGGCAAAAGTTTTACGTCGGATGCCCTTCCTGACACAACCCTCTGTATTTATCCGGGCTTGGGACCGGCAGAATAAGACACTGGCTTGTGTCCCCTTGCGGCTACATTTAGCTGCATCTATTACCTTCTGAGTTATTTTACACCATGGTTACATGTGTTTGAACCTGCCACCCCTGCTGACATTTGATTAGTAATTATTCCAAAATTATTCATATTACCTTATCAAGGCAATCTAGCATTTACTGTAAATTCAGTTTTTACCCTTTAGACATTCTGAAAAAAGGCTGTATCTGGAAAGAAAGTTATTTATTAAGAAGCATTTATGTACAAATCTGTCATTAAAGACTTATTAATTACTATGCAGCTAATTAATGAAGTTTGAAACCAAAGACCCCTCACTATTGAATCAACAGCCAGACAGATTTTTCACAACCTGGAATTACCAAAGTTGTTTTGTGGCAGCTTATAACAGATACACAAAACAGTAGTAAATGTTTAGTAACCATTAATTAAGACAAAATGGCACTGTATGTTCCATATCATTCAAATCACTTCTTTTTAGCTACAAGGAATCTCATGTATAAATATGTCATCTACCTATGTTAATCCTGTCATGATCTTCTCATGCAAGCAAATTGTTCAATGTATAGGAGCAGTTTATTTTAGAGGCTGGGGAAATTCCTGGTGTTTTTGTTGACAATAAAGGTTAGGTTAGCTTTTTTGGCTGAGACAAAGACGATGACCAGAAGAATTCCTGGTCCTGCGTTCAAATCAAGGTATGCAAACTGTCATGTGATGTGAAAGTATGCCAGTGGAGCCTGCTCTCGCATGACAGGAGTTTATACAGAGGATGGGGCAGAGCAAAGATCACCATAATAATAAAGTTCCAGTCTTCCTTTTCTAGGTAAAATGTTGAAATATGGCGGAGAGCTGGCACCTTTACCCAGCATTTACAGGAAAGGATTGTTGTGAGTTTCTGTGTGTGTGTGTGTGTGTGTGTGTGTGTGTGTGTGTGTGTGAGTGTGTCCGTGTGTGTGTGTGTTGTGTATGTGTGAATGTGAGCTGGACTAAAAATTTAAGATGGTAAGGAGGCAATAACCACATATAAATACTATATATGTGCATTTATATTAAAGCAAACTGTTATCTGAGCCAAATTTTGGTAATCTTATAATTTCAGAAAACAGAGTTGTTTATCTCTCAAGGTAACCCAACAATTGCATGTAAACTTTTCCAGCACACGGTGGATGAGGCTAAAAACACCACCTGACTAACTTGGCTCTGATTAACCTGATGAGCTTAAAGTCTTACATGTAAATGCATGTGTGTGTGTGTGTGCGTGCGCTACACGTTTGTGTGTGTGTGTGTGTGTGTGTGTGTGTGTGTGTGTTTTTTGTGTGTTGATGCACTCTGCTTGACCATCTGTGTGTGCTAAAGGAGAGAGAGAAAAGAACCCCCCCCCCAATCCGCCTTATCCTCTCAGCTCCTCACCATTGCCAGCCCTGGTAGCCAGTCTTTTCAATTGACAGGTTGCAGGCGTCTTTCTTGCTCTTTCTGATCACACACGTTTTATGAGAAATTATAAAATGTACGGAAACTAAGACATGGAGCCTGAGCAGCCAACAGAGAGCCACCGTTTGAGGATTCTAGTGGACCTTGTCTAACTGACTACAGAGATTACTTATGGACTTACGCTTTGGCTTTCTTTTTTTTCTTACAACATATTTTTCTCCAAAGAGAGACAGTTTTTAACATTTTCTTGTATCGCGTTTAAATGCAAAAATGGGCTGTTCTCCATCCAAAGGAAAGTTATTCTCAAAGCCAGAAAGCCCTGGACTTCAAAAGGCTCTTCTGGCTAAAGCATCACAGGACAGTGTTGATTCCAGACCCACGGAGGAGGTGAACACATGTTTGATGACCAATGAGGAAGACAATGAACCTCCTATACCTACTGAAGAAAATCCTACAAAAGATACTGAATGGTCTCAGGTGGCCTGCGACACAGCTGCTCAAACTGCAGAGGACAATAAGGAAACAGGGGTGAATGATACGCCAAAAGAAACTGTCAGTGAGATTGTGCAAACAAAGAAAATTAAAAACATAGAGAAAAGAAAGAAAAATAAGGGCAAGAAAAGGTCTTCTGAAAAGCAGAGGAAGTCCTCTATCATCCAGAAAAAGGTGGATTTCCCTCCACATATGGTGAGGGCTCATCAGGCAGCCTACGCTTTTCTGAACCCAAATATCTCTAAATACGAGACATTGTTGGGTCTGCTGGACCAGGCTGCCCAGACACAGTTGTCCCTCCAGCCCATGATGTCTGCTTTGGTGTTGCGCTTTGAGGAGATCAACCAGGCACTAGAGGAGATGGCTGAGGAGGGGGAGCTGATATTGAAGGAGCACGGGGAATACATGGCCTTGCCTTCTGGGATGATGGGCCCAGCTGTTATGCCAGCTAAACCTAGTACGGACGCAGTCAACTCCACTGATCCACCTCCTGATCTTTTACAGCAACTGCTCCAGCATTCGGCTGAGAAAATGCGGCTTGTCGGGGGCTCGGTTCAGGCCCTGGGCGACACCACTCTTGAGGAGGCAGTGGAGTATTTTTCATCTCTTTCTAAACTGCTGGTTGAGAAGCTGCAGTCCAAGCAGGCAGCAGAACGGAGGTTAGCTCATGTGTTGGCACGGGTAGAGGGAGCTGCCATGAGGAAGTCTAACCCTGAGGATTCGGCACTGCACAGTGAGGACAGTGGAATTGGAGGAGAGAACGAAAGTCTGACAGGGTCTGAGAGGCACCGCCGCCACCGTGGAAGTGCGGGATCTGGTAGCTGTGGGTCTGGAGTCACCATCCATAGTCTCCCCAATAATTTACCCATCCTCGTTGGCCATAATGAAGATGATGAAGAGGATGAGGAGGAGGACGATGATGATGATGAAGAGTACGAGGATGATGAAGGTGACAGGCCTGTCAGAAAGAGGTCAAACTCCTCCCCACCAGATCCCAGCCGACCTCTTCTCTATATGCATGCAAGTGACATGCAGGATCAACCTTCAGTTAAACGGCCACTGACTGCAGCAACAAAGTCTGAATACTCTTCATCCACCAGATGTGTAAATATAATGATGGATCTACAAAAGAGCCAGAGAGACTTAGATCAGCAAATGAAAAAGATGACTGAAGCCCAAGGAAACAAAGCGGTAGTTGGGCGTCATTATAATCTTTATAGAGCTGGACTAAGAAGGCATTCATTAAATGGCTCAGCTGGTGCACAAAAAGGCCCCTTGAGAACAAATCAGTCACCGTGTTGCTTACCAATGTTAGTACCCCAAGCACCCAGGCGCCAGTCTGTCAGAAGGCTGATTAATACCTTTAGCCAAGGAGTTGATGGAAGACCAGGGCAGAGCCTTGCTAATGTACCACCTCATATCAGGAGACCCAGGAGAAGTGGGGTCCCTCTGTTATCTGACACAGTAAATGGCAGTGAGGGGGATGTAGTCATCAATGGCAACAATAACAACAATAGCTGGCCTGATGGAAGGGAAGACCTGGATGTAGACAACCTACCACCTCCACCCCCAGAAGTACTGATGGACAACTCCTTCCAGAGGACCGAGGGCATACCAGGTAATGAGGAAGGGTTGCAGGAGGATTCGGTTCAGAGTCTCCCAGTGATAAATCAAAAGACTGGACACTCCCAGCGCCTGAAGTCATCTATGCAGAATGTGGAATTGCTGCCAAACCGAGCCTGTGTGAAACCAAAATCAATCAGTATTTTGCCGTCCCGTCCTATCAGACAGGATGCTGTTATGGGGCCGAAAGATGCAGAGCAGCAACCAACTGATCTGGATCCAGAAATGGAGAAGGCTAACTGCCTCTACCAACAGGCACGCAAGATCATTCACCTGCGCAATTCAGCAGAATCTCATGACAAGAGAAATATTACAGAACCCTGTGGTCAAGGGTCTTCACCCCTTCCAGCCAGAGTGGGCCAGAGGTGTGAAAGCACTGAATTTTGTGAGGCTGAGATGTCATCTTGCAGCCCACCTGTGACAGCACCACCTGTCTCTAGAGTTCGCCTACCTCCATCTTGTCCCTCTGTGCGCCACAGATTTCCCAGCCCTCCTGTGTTCAGACCTCAGTCCACCTCTAGACCCTCATCTCGCCCAAGTTCTCCAAGAACTCTGACATGTGCCACAGACAACAACACTGAAGGGATCATTCCCTCTGTGTCCTTTCGCGATGCCCGTTCAGTCTTCTGTCAAAAGGAGTCGGAAAACTCTCAGACCTGTTTCTCATCTGGAAGTTCTGTGCTTCCCAGACCATGGGGAGAGGCGTCCCGAGGCAGGTTTCCCACGAGAGGGACAGACAACTCTACTCGTCGCACCCAATCAGAACAGCGGCCTGGTGTGACTTCCCATGCAGAGTTTTCAAAAGATGGTAGTTCAGCCTCAACTCAGGTCACAGGGAGTGGGCCTGTTTCAACAATATATAGGTAATATCACAAAGCTATTGGTCTATGGGTTGCTACTCTTTGTAGCTGCTTGCTTTAGATTCTATGACTGCATACGGTACCAGTACAGGTCATATTTGTTAAAAACTAATGTGTCAAGTGGTCACTTGAGCGTCATTACAGCTACTAGATGCTACTAGGAAAATCTGATGGACATACAGTATATTTTCTATATAACCCTAAAACAAGATTATTCCTTATGCCTCCATTTAGCTAAATGTCTGTTCGGATATAAAACATTGACAGAATTTTTTAGAATTGTTAAATGGAAACTAAAGTAGGGCTAGGTCCCAGTAAGGTCATTTTGACCTTTGGCGGTTGTTTACTTTGAATTCACACAGATGGCCATTGATTCACTCAGCCTCCTGTCTTAGTCTTTAACTGAATGACATCAACGCATCTGACCATCTGCATTCACAGCAGGCACAAAACAGATCATACCATATAACAGGTTTATCTACATGTTGCCAAACAGTATAGGTCCCACTTTAATTGTAAATTAGAACTCATTTTTTTCAATAACCTACATTGCAGCTTGGCTTTGCTTTAAGATTTTATAACAATTTTATGGGATTTGGGATAAAATGCATCCTTTCATCGTAAATATTTGAAAAAACACTTGTTCAAGCCTGACTCATGGCTTCAATCTGTATTAGGAAAAAATTCAATTGTATTAAACAAGAGCAGCATAAGACGGCAGGTGAAGGACTCTTGTAACAATGTTATGTTGTCACCATCATGGGCACTAAGATTCTCTGAAATTGAGAGTAACATGTAGGAAAACAATAGGAACAAAATGGTGGTGGCTGGGTTAGTGGATCAAATAAACTTCCAGAAACTGCTGGCCAGCTGCACAACCAACCCAAACCCAAACACTGGGCTACAGAATGTGGGGGGCAGAAAACCGTTTCAAGATGGGGTAGAGACAGTGATAGATTATTCACTGCTCAAAGCAGGAAACTTATGTTACCAGTTTACCTCTTGCCACTAGAGAAACCACCTGGCCTAATCCAGAAAGGATTAGCCCTCCTACCCCACTCTCCTCCCCTAAAGTTGGATGAGCCTGCTACCCCACATAATCCACTCATCCACTAAAACTCCTCTTCCCCTCCTTTTGCTCTCCCATAGGCCGGGATGCCCTCTGATGACAGAAGACAACACCCAGTTGGATCCAAGTGCCACTGTGACGACAGCCTAGAAACCAGCTGTGATTGGCCAGGGTTTCTGAAGTAAAAGGATGTGAGAAGAGAATGGAGAAAGGGATTATGGATTAGCTGGATTCTTAAATTTAGCCCCTTTCTCTCTTCTGGTCTTTCCTAATAAAAGAGTTTTGTTCCAAGAGTGGGAATTAGGTACGTTTATGATACTGTGTTAATTCAAGAAGTTGTTAAGGGCCTGAACATTTTGTCTTGGACAGACTTCTGAAAACATTAGCAGAATGTGACTGTGTCCGTTTTTAGAGGTATACTCAATCCATACTCAATATTAGATCTATAAACTACCTTGCATTTGTTTGAAGTTAAAATTACATTGCAATTTTGGTATAGCATCCTTTGGCAGCCTCAAATGTCCACTTAGCTCACTATTTAGCCTCAGAGCTTGGGATTTGGGGATGTTATTGTCTGCTATACCAAATTCAAAGGGTTACGCCTTTAAGTTACATAATTATCAGATGTACTCTTTTGTTTGTATTTTGTGTTTAGACAGTTTGTACTAGTTTCCTATCTGTGTAAACCATTTTTTTTCTACCTCAACTGTGTCCAAATAAAAGAGAGCAATCTTCCCAAAGCCAATCTCTCCAATTTTTTTTTTTTTTAATGTTGTAGTTTCTGGAAAAGTTCCGGGGCTATTACCCCACCTAGTGTGTCATAAAAAATGTGGTAAGAAACTATGGCCAAAACCAGTTCCTAATTTTTTCTTTGTAACTTGCTGAGGATATAAAGGGACTTGATGTGAGAGGAAAGGAATCAAGGAAGTGAGTTTCAGGAGAAATGAGATGTCCTTTCTTCCAACCCATCATTTAAAGAGATGTACATTTCTGATGAAGGGCACACAGTTACCGCCACTGGCACAGCACTCTTGTTTTGTTTTTTTTTAACATCTTTCATTAAGTTTGATTGGGTTCGAGCTGTTTGACAAATATCTGTGTATTTACTAAAAACTAGCATTCAGTATTTATGCTGTACTCAGATCACTTTGTAAATGGGCTTGACTTCTCACTGCACTTAACTAGTTTATTAAATGTAACAATTATTTCCAGGTAATGATAAGACAAGTTTCTATATTTCTATTAGGCACAGGGATTTAATGGTTTACATGTGACTGAATTTAAATGACAATAGACGATAAACATGTTTATCCCTCAAAGACATCAGCCTCTCCTGCTTTCCCTGAATATAATATTCACAATACAAATTCAAAGATGAAACAACAGCTTATGAAGAGAAAAAAATATTTAATGAGAAAGAAAGAAACAAGAAAGGGCAAAACATACCTACTTCTTTTAACCAGATGATGAATCGGGAAACAGATCAAATCTAAAACTTTATAGTCTTTAGTTGGTTCTGTTGCTTATAAGTCCATGTCATCATAAAAGTGCAGTGATCTCGTAATGTGGTTTGCGGCCAGTCCAATCAGCTGCGGTGTCCAATAACATAACAGCGATTCTTCGTCAACGAAGGTTGGTCTTGTGTATCTTCTCTTATGTCTCCTCAAGGATCCATCCTCGCTCCTCGGGCCTCTCACCCCTGAGCAGAAATAAGGGAGGCAGGACGCCTTAATGATGGTGGACCAGAGAGATTTCCAGATAAAGGTAGGTGTGATTTATGTCATGATCTACATGTGGGTCCTTAGTTGCCAGTAGAGCACAAAATAGTTGTTGAAATAAAGCAAATCCTTCCAATTAGTGAACTAGTGTTGCCTAGTTGTTTTCCACATTTTATTCATTGCAACTTGACAGCATAGTTTGCTGGTGAATGGCAACAGCACATTCCTCCTACTTGTGGTAAATTTAATGAATGACAGTGTTTCCTTGGAGGAACATCAGGCAGGTGATTGTACACATTCACTTTAGGATTTACATGTTATCACCAAGTCCCGACACAGAGGTTCTTGTCTGAAATGTCTGGGACAACACTTTACATGCCTGCTGTCTTACACTGTGAATGAATGATATTGTGAAAGCTACACACACTAAAATATATGGAACATTCACAAGATGGAGTTCCCACCGTATGGTCACAAAGGTCAAACACACCTGAACCTGGGTGGTAGCTATCACACAATGATGGTGGTACAGCCTCACGTACCTCACGTCACATGAAAACTGCCTCACAGCCCTGTCTCAGACATCCAGATCATGATGACGGGAAGTGATGAGCGGACATGAATCTGGAGGGGAACTGCACGCCGACTGTTGCTCCATCCACCTCGAATTTATGTAAGAGATACAGCGGTTTCATGCGGTCTTCTGACCCCACCACTTTCTGCACACTTTTTATGTAATAGATTCAATTTTAAATGGATAAAACTGATATTTTTTCCAATCAAACTTCACTTAATAATCCATTATGAGAAAGTGAAAAAAGGTTCTTAGAAATCTTTGCAGATGTTAAAGATTTTGTGTATCTACAAGAACTGTGTACGCAGCAAACAAATTTGTTATTTCATAAAGCTTTTACTTTTTCTTTCAGCTCCACAAAAGAAATTGTAGTTCAGAATAAAGATCCCAGAAGATATTTCTGTGTGCTGTGTGACAGCCTCAGGGTTGGCCCCGCCTCATCCGGGAGTATGATGGGTGGAGATGGGACCTAGGTACACCTGAGTGGGCTGGGCTCCGACATTGCATACATACTGACACAGCCTATTGTATTTATGTACTTTACTTAATTAAAACCTCTGTAATTATTTACAGACACTGTGTTGTCTCCCTCTTTTGTTGCTTCCCTTTGAGCCAGGCTGTGACAACTCCCCGGTTTAGTCTCAACTTGAAGAAAAAATGGGATTACCCCCCGATTACCCCCCAGTCACGACATGACTGTCATATCAGTGGAGTACTTCTTTGAATGTCCCCTGTGGAGTTGACTTGTAAACAAGCAGTTATGTCAACAGAACAGGGATGTAATCTTTGTTTTTACTCCAGTGTAATCTTCCTGCAGTTAATGAGACTGAGTTTGACAGAGCGGTTTACCTGTAATCTTCTACCTGTAAACCTTTTGTACAGACAAGCCTGTTCCTGTGACTCATTTTGTAAACTTGTATATTTAGGTGTATGCCTGTGAAAGGGTTTTCACATTTAGCTCCAGGCTAATAATCATACTTCACCCACCTCTGAGCAGCTTTTTTTTAATGCAGAGCTTCATAGGCGAACCACACAGTCTATAAGAAGTAGAGGGAGGTGCTGTTACATGCCCCCCCTGGAGATGTTGAGCATAACGTGTGTCGTTCGCCTGTTTTCGCTATGTGGGCCTGATCCAGCCTGATTGAGGGAGGACGATGGGGGGGGGGTGGCAGGAACATGGCTCCCTCTGTCTTTTCTGCTTCCTGGCAGCAGCTGGGTTGTTGCAAGTCACCAGAATCTTTTGTTTTTGTCTTTGACTGTCTCTGTTTGTTTGATGGCTCCGGTTATCCTGTTTTTTTTCTGTTTTTTCTGGTTTTTGGCTTTTGGTTTTTGTGGGGGTTCAGGTTAGAGGGTAGAGCCCAGATCCTACGTCCCTTTGTGTGTGTGCGTGTGGGGGGGATGATTGTCTCCCCTTCTTTTTTTTAATTTGGCCCATCAGCATTATTTGTGCTTTGTTTGTTGTTGGTCAAGATTACTCTTGATTTGTCAATAAATCTGAGTATTATTTTTGACGCTTTTGATTATGTTGGACCTTCTTTGCAACAGGCCCTTTGAGAGGGTCATAACAGGGACATTAAACCTCTGACAATCAGCATCTTTGGAACCACTACAGAATTCATGCTAGGGGTCAAATGACCCTTTCAACAAATAATTTATTACTCTGTATAAACCCGTGATGTATAAACCTGAACGTGAATCACATAGATTTAAATGCAACTGTAAATGACCAAGATCTGGGGTCTGTTCCTGGGTCAGACTATGAGGTCACACTCAAAGATCCATAAACTTGTGTCTCTTCTGTTGGATCTGTGTCTTCATCCGCAGCACTTTGTCCCCGTCAGGTTAAATCAGAATGAATATATTTAAACATCTGACACTTTATTTCCACACTTTATCATCCATTAAGGAAACTAGAGTCTGATGAATAACACGGTCTAGTGATAAAAATTAATAGTGGCAATAACTTATTGTCTCTCTCTCCGGCTCAGACTCTTTCACTGCTGCTGCTTCATTATTAAAGATGAAATTATTCATGTCGCTCATTAATATTTCTGGCTCCACTGGATTCAGACGGAGGCTCTGCTCTTTATTTGTCCAATTGCCATGGTGAATCGTAGTATCGCCTCCACCGATGACGGAGGATGATTTTTTCATCCATCAGACACACACGTAATGTGGAGTGAGCACACTCAGGGTCGACTGAACTGACTCCCATCAGCCGATCTGAGTTTGTCAGAGGGGCTCTGCCTCAACCGGCTGGGTTGAGAAAGGAAGAGGGGGAGAGACGAGAGAGACGAGGAAGAACAAGACTACAGAAGAGAGAAGGAGTACAGTTAGTAACCAGCATTGATAGGATATGAATGTGAACAGATGGAGAAGAAGTGGAGGAGAGAGAAGCCTGGTGCATCATGGGAAGTCCCCTGCCAGTCTAGGCCTATAGCAGCATAGTGAGGGGAAGGTTCCAGCAAGTTTTTCTGTTTCATTTTGAGACAGGATGTGACTAATTTTTGCAATTTATGTAGCGTAAAAACATCAGTCCCTGAAGTTTGTGTTACCCACCCAAACACTCTGTGTGAATTGTTGTGGTCCAACAACCGTGATGAATGTGTTTCCATCCTCATAAAAACATTTGCAAAAGCGTATTTTTCTCATTTTTTACATCCGTGTTAAATAGCAGGCCATTTCCTTGTGTCAGTGCCGGCTGTTAAACTGTAGATCAGTGGAACAGTGAGACACCGTTTGCTTGAATGGGTTTGACATTACCAGCACACACATGTGAGTAAATGGGTGTTTTCAGGTGGGGACCCACACATAGAAAAAATGCTCAGTAAACTCCACAGGTTCACTTGTTGTTCATCAGTAGATTCATAATACACCTCTACAAAGAATGAAGAGCATAATTATTAGAATTTAGTCAAAACACCGACATGGGATTTTTCTCTGTCCATCCAGCGGCACGGACAACACCAGAGGTTGAACTAGACCTGAGTTTAACTACTGATAGGAGACTAACCCTGCTGATGATATTTAAGTCACAGAAACATAAAATAAACAGTACAGCCAGAGATGAAGGCAGGTGATTCACTATGGGGAACTGCAGGTACAGATCAATACTCAAGTAAAATGCTAAAATAGAAATATGAACTCATAAAAAAAGTGTACAGAAACCTAATTTATGGCTCTGTTCCTTAAAACAGACTTTGATTTTAAAGCCTGCAAGTTTTACTGGTGTCAACCTCATTTCATCGGCTACAGGCAGCAGTTTTATGCAAAAAAAAAAAATTGGAGTATTTGGCAGCTTGCGACAGGAGTTATACATATTAGGTGACGTCCATGGTTCCAGACCTCAGACAGATATTGAAATAAAGGATTTTATCCAAGTATTTAAAATATTCTTTATATTTATAATGATATTGGTTTGTCCAATCAATTATGGACCCCTGAAAATGTAACACTATGTATAAAGATTATTGTAATTCCCAAATGGTTAATGTGATATTTTTGTTAAACCACTTGAAGTGATTGTGTGTGTGTGTGAGTGTGTGTGTGTGTGTGTATGTGTGTGTGTGTGTGTGTGTGTGTGTGTGTGTACGTGTACGTGTGCGCGCCCGTGTGCGTGTGCGGTTGATGTGCGCGCGTGTG
Organism: Istiophorus platypterus; assembly: GCA_016859345.1. Lineage (NCBI taxonomy): Eukaryota > Metazoa > Chordata > Actinopteri > Istiophoriformes > Istiophoridae > Istiophorus > Istiophorus platypterus. The sequence goes on along the minus strand of CM029133.1, from coordinate 844,888 downwards.
CGGTTTGGGTTGATGTACAAGTCCTTTGATCCTGAAGTCAACAGTCACGAGGAAGCATAGAGGAGGAAGAAAAAAGTGAATAAGAAACACAATGAAGAGATGAGGCCTGAGCATTGACTTAATAATTATAGCAACAATAAGCACATTGGGGTCCCTGACTGATGTAAAGGTGATAAATCAGAGATGAGTGTGTACAGTATGTTTGTTCTGCCAGTGTACTGTATACCAGTCTGTACCCTGTCATATTCATTTTCATTTCATTTTAAATTATGGCTCTCTCACTTCTCTTGGCTTTATGTGCTCATAAAGCATTGGGGGTGAGCCGCTGGTCTAAATAGAACTGTAGCAGTGAGAGGCTTCATTCATTGGAATGAAGGACTTTCTTTTGTCTGTAATGGAGGAAGAACTGATATGAAGAGAACACTGGCTTTTTTCCCAGGTTGAAATAATTAGAAATGAGCTTGAAGCAGCTCTGTCGATGGCAGCGGTGACTCTGAGCCAAATGCTACTGCTGAGGGCCATAAAACCAGTGCAATACTTTTTGTTCTTCTGTGGGTTTATCACTGCAACCAACTGCTTTCACATTATCATAGTCAGTTGATCAGTGGGTAATATAGGAATATATATTAGTGCAGCTTTGAACGGGTGTGAATTGTCTTTATAGGACCTTGAAGAAGGCAGGTGTATGAATCCATTTTACATCTACCGCCTTCCCTCCCATCACCTCTGTTCTATTAATGAGGCCTGTGGTAAAGATCACTGACTAAAACACAACGTCAGGTCAGCATGAAACCAGGCGTGGTGCTGCCCGTCCCTCATCCCATGAGCCGGCGCAGGCCTGTGTTCCTCACATCTCCTTCCTGAAACGACTCCCCCTCCTCTGATCCTTCCCGACCACCCTCTAAATAGTTAATGAGCAACTCTGTTTTTGGTGGCACCGTCAGTCTCCATCACTGATGAGGCCATGAGACGAAGCACAGGGACACACAGCCAGAAACTGCTAGAAGTCCACTCTGAGCTGCTGACTGTGGAGTGAGATGCTAACGGCCAACCTGCATGGACACCGTGTGGTCTGGGGTCACACTCTGTCTCCATGGGTTCCCGAATGCAGGAGGGATGCGGCTGAAGTAGACTCGGTTGATATTTGGAAACAATGTAATAAGTACTCAGGGATTAACTGCTCATTAACATAGTCCAAATGGAATAAGACTCTATTATTTAACCTTTTGAGTTTCTTCAGTGGTCAAAAATGTTTTTGTTCCTGACTATTTAATGTTGAGTGTTTACGATGATTTTGTGCCTCAGTTGATTTTATATTTTTCCATGATTATCGTATTTCTTTCATGTGAGACTCTGCTCCTCTATGAGGCTCCAGGGGAGCCGGGGAATCTCCATCACATATTCATCCTCTTCTCACACTTTCGCTTCTCTTTGATACATCGAGAGGCCTCGTAGTTTCTCTGTAGTAATTTATTCTTGATTTCCAAAAAAAAACAAAAACAAAAAAACAGCAGCTCTTCCAAGGACTTGGAAACAATCTGATGAAATTCACCACAGTTTTATCTTTTGTGATCAGGTGTTCAATTCTCATCGCTGATTACCTCTAAATTTTTTTGACTGCTATTAGTGCTAGGGAGCAGTATTTCTACTAATGGTCCCTGTTCTGTTTGTATGGTGCACATACTCACACACAGCATGCACACAATGCAACGCACACTGATCCTAGTTTCAGACTTCTTCACTGACTGACAACCAGCAGCACAGACGTGTGGACCTGAGCCAACAACCTCATTGAAGAGGAAGATTGTGAACTACAAAACATGGACTTAAAAAAGGTACAATCAAATATCGTCCAAAAAAATTTAAACATTTGATAAGGATGGAAAAACACCACAGAGCAAATTTAAACTCTGAGCCGTTTAGCTTTTTTTTTTTCATCCTTTTGTCTACCACACATTCCATCAACATTACTATAAACTTTGTAGTGTGTGTGTGTGTGTGTGTGTGTGTGTGTGAATGTGTGTGTGTATGATCTATAAATCTACACAGTTGTTCTGTAGATTTTCACTTAAATACTGGGCATCTTAATTTGATCAGTAAATTTCCTCTGTGCTATGGTCTTAAAGAAATGAATAAAATGTTATTCACAAGAAAAGAAGAGATGATCCATCAGTTCAAGGGAACTGCATTTAAATGGAATCCATTTTATAAATTCTGGTGATCAGAGTATTAGACTTTCTTTTGTATCTTTCCTTGTGACTGGCATCAGAATAAGCAGAGTTGAAATGTGAGGAAGCTGCTTTTTGAACATCCTCCTATAATTAATTTTAAAGTTCTCTGTATTTTGTTTTCTCCAACAAACTCTCTCTATCTGCTTTGTGCTTTGTATCTGGCAATGGGGGAACAGCAGGGTATTTAGGATTTATTGGGGTTGGGTCTGGATAAGAAGGTAGCCGCACAAGGTGTGTGATAGATCATTTGGAAGGCATTCAAAATATGGAGGTGGGAGAGTTAATCACTTTAGCCCCTCCACTGACAAGCTGTAATGAGAAAACTCAGCTGGATAAACAATCACAGAGGATTTACACTCAGCATCATGAGCATCTGAGCATCATAAACTAGCATATTCGTCACATCAGGGGGAATCGATTTCACCGCGGGCAGGTGAAAGCCCCTTAACTGTGGTTTGGTGCAGCTGATGTGACCTTTCAAAGCGGCTATCACAAAAATGTTTGCCTCAATGAGGAAATGAACAAATATGCAAGAATTGGTTCTCATTCTGTGGGACAGTGGGTTCCTGCTTTTGGAAACTAAAGTTATTACCTATAGTGTCATTGGTAACCCCCCCGTTTACAGAGCCAGCTCCTGCTTTGCCTTAGACCCCTAGTATGAACTGTGATCGTGTTCTGTTGTTCCAATAGGGATCATTGCTGCTCCGGATACTGATCATGCACCGTTGGGTCTGTTCTTAGGGACCTCAGTGAGGGAACTGCTGGCTACAGATCAACGTCATATTCCACCATAACAAAGTGTTGAAGACTGATGATGATGATGGGACTGTTTTTACAGGTAGATGTGTCAGGAAACAGCTAATAAACATCAGATTGGCCAACTGATTGCTAAGTCTGAACACTAATTTAACACCACTATATCCCTCTAATTCATTCACTGTGCCACCCAGAGGCTGCCAGCAACTTTTAAGGTGGAAAGTTTTCTCGCAAGTTTCTCAACTAAGGGTTAATTTTAATCAGTTGAAACCTTAATTGTTTTAATTGGCTCTCTTCTGTGACATATGCTTTTGTGATGATTCAGTCTTCAGGCGCTAAAAGAAGATGTAGAGCCAGTGAGGGTGAGTATTCTGTTCTGAACAGATTGGGGGAGCATCTCTCTGCCAGCACCAACCAAATGCTGTAGGTCCACTGACAACCAGTGGCATTCGCTGGCCCTGTGGCTAAAGCAGATAAACCGCAAGTATGTGTTTTATCGCATCTGTGATCGCTGAGGGACAAAACATGAGGGCCGTTGCTCATTTACCAGCTTATAGAAGTGGTTTAGTGGTTTAGCTAGTCCACAGGCTGCAGCCTACACCTCTCAGCCTCACTGCTGCAGAGATGCAGGAGGCTGTCAGCCTGATATCAGGCTCACTGAGGCTGCTCAAATGAAGAGGCCAGGTCATGGCTCATTATCGCTCCCGGGACTACGAGCAGCCGGCGTCTGGACTCAGAGCCACAAACGCAGACACCTCTGATGCCTTCGCTGAGCTCACAGGGGTCAGAGACGGCGGAGCTGCGTGGCACCAGTGGACTAACTACACAGGAGCCACAGTAGCATTTCTGTGGTCTAAATGTAAATAACGTATGTATCGATGACTTAAATTACCATCAATTACAGATATGTGCCACGTCTTGCTTAAAAAAAATCATATTAGCATATCAGTACCAGAAGTAGAACAGAATAATGTCAATAGAAAAAAAGAAAAACAAAAGAAAACTGAGAGACACAAAGATTTGCCATCACATCATTACTGTTACAGGGGCCCCTGAGGTCCCTATTTAATGTAGCATGTTATCTCATCTATCCATTCCTCTCTGTAATCAGCCGCACATGCTCTGACCTCGAGCATCTTGTCCCAGAACAAAAAAATGTTGACAACGGGTAACCTTCTGATCCGCAGTCACCTAAATACGCTCATGGGTCAACACCCCCAGTGCCTTCATTTCCTAACAAACAATTTTTGAAATGAGACAGGAGTTGCGATCTCCTCCCTTTTTATTCAAAAATGTCAGCACACCTTTAAAGCAAGTTTTGTCTCTATCTTAGTTAATTTGACCACTTAACAAGTGTCATCTTACAGAGAACTCAGGTATTGTGATCTGAAAAGCAGTAGAATTTATGTTAATCTTCTGATTCTGTCTTTTTTTAAGTGTTAAATGAATATTTCACAGCGATTTAAACCATTTTTTGTTCTGTACAAATACATGTTAATCAAATATGTGAGCGTGCTCCATTTCTAAATGCCAAACTGACAGGCCCTGGCACTCACTGGAGGACTCTCTGCTTTCCTCTCCGCACCGGGCCCCCAAAATGTTTCAATTCAGGAGCTTATTGGCCCCATCCCACACAGGAGAGAGAATCAGCAAGGTTCTGCTTCTCTCTGGGTTCAAGCACTTTTCTAATCGCACTATTTTGGTATTCTTGACCGAAAGGACAGAGAAGTGCTATGTGGAATTCAGCAAAGAATTTAAACCGGTAAATGTAATCTTAACATCCCTCTTAAAAAATTACTAAATTTTGTATAAAAGTTTTGGACCGAATGAAAACATGAATAATTTTGCTAATTTTAGTGCCTTTATTGCAGCTAAAAATGTAAAGTTCGGTCTCTTTCAAAAGGCTTATCTGAACCTCTTTATTTAAGAGGAATGAATGGTCATTTAAAGTGGCACACAGCTTGACTGACAGTGGAAATTTGGTGTAAGGAAGATGATAAAGGAAGGTTAAGGAGTCACCATGATCTGTGAAACTGTTGATTCAGTCGGAAGGAGCTGGCACGTTTGACCCAAGGGTGGTGCTTTGGATGGATCATATAGTGGGAGAAATGACAAGGCACCTGTGACCGGGAAATTTAATCTTGGATCCTCTTGGATTGTGGTGACTATATAGAAGACATTCAGACCCTCGTGGCGATGGACCAAACAGGCACTGTGACAATACCTCCAGTAGAAATATCTTGCGGTGTAGCCAGGAGATAGACAGACGAACCGCATGTCTTGTAGTTTTTCTCGTTACCAACGCACAGACTGATCCAGGCAAAGCGAATATGCAGGCAGAGCGTTTGCAGCATTTAGTCCAGTGACAATCATGAAACAGAAAGTCCATTTACTGCCTTTTCCCGGAGATTTCAGTCACATCGCAGGTCTTCTCCATGATACTGAGGCCAGCTCTGTCTGAGTTAACGTCATTTTGTCAAACTAGTCATCAAGGCCAGGAGGGAACTGTCATGTTCACAAACAGAATAAAAGAGCAGCTTGAAAAAATAATTATCTGCCTCTGAAATGACAGATCACAGTGTCTAACTGATGTGAGTAGAATTTACTAATGAACTGGATGATGGGGGCTCAGATAATTGTTTGTTTGTTTGTTCTCTCCCAAAATATGAAACTGAGTGAAGGCAACAAATTGAACTCAAACATTACTCAAGCTTGAAGCTTAAAGAAAGGTCAATTACACTACATTTTAATGGGTTTATCACCACTCTCAAAATAAGTGCCCCAACCCTAAATGACCACGGGGTGATTTCCCCCTAAACTCTGATACAACCCACAGGGGCATTTATGTGAATTAGAGCCCCTACATGAGGCGATGTGACGGGAGATACTGCTGAAGAACAATAACCAACCCTTCCTGTTGTCAGGATGGTTCGGGTTCAAATGAGTATGCACTTAGAGGAGGGTCGTCACCATGGTTACAGCGATGAACACCATGGGCAGGCTATCGGACAAGGATGGCCGTGGTTAACAGAGGTCAGAGCTACAGTGCAAACCAGGAAACAAACAGCAGTCTCTGTCTCTGTTTTGCTAAAGCACCTTTGCCGACTTCCTCCTCTAGAGGCTCAGTCATGTGAACATTAACATGTCGTTCTGGCCTCTGGCTTTAAAGTCTGACGCCAGGTGCTGCTCAACAATAATACATGACACATGCACAATATTTCTGGGAATTTATGTTTTGCTAAAAACCGGTCTAGCAGGTAAACACAGGCAGGCAGATGATCAGAGAAGCTGTAAACTATGAAAACAACTACAATAAGAACAGTATGTCAACAATGGAGCAGGACTGTCAAACTGCAGGATTCGTAAACATGCCCTACTCATAACTCCATATGAAAGCATTTATTTCACAAAGTAGTCAGTGAAATTTTGGGCATTTGTAATTAAACATTCAAAGATTTCTTTTGTAGAAACAATTTTTTAATATCATCATTTATTTTTGCAGGGTATTTAAAGACACAAATCCAATTTTGCTCTTTTCCAATTTAACTTTCTTCAAAGGGAATTTCCCACATTTGTCCTCAGTGATCCAGGTAGTTTCGCAACAAAAGTTAGTAAACAAAATCATTTTTAGTCAATAGCTAACATAATCCTCTGTTGATTTAGAAGCTGTATAACTATATTCATTCATATTACTGTTCTTAAGGCTCGTGGTGTTTCATCACAGCAGAAGTTAAATTTCAGTGAGAATGAGATAGAAGCTCAGATATTAAGCTAATAAGGTCTCCAGTGAGGATGGGAGCCCTGCTAGAGGGAGTCGGGCCCCTTGAAGCATCACTACACTGTTAAACACCTTCACCTAACACCTTCAGGAATGTTGCTGCGGTCGCCGAGCTGCTGTCAGATGTAGTTATGTTTATTCTTACATTAGCAGCTCTGTCTGCAGCATGAGGCCAGAATATGACAGCCATTTACTAAACACTCAGGAAGCGGCGGGCTGCCTGTCGGTGAAGTCATACTGTAGAATGATAAGAGACAACAGTGCGAAAAGGTCGTTCGGTCCAAGGTCTCTGCTCTGATCGGTGCTGAGGGAGCTTTCATCTGCATGATGCTAAAAATCAGCTACTTGGGTGGAGAGTGAGGAGGTTGTTGGAGGATGATGGGATGAAAACGTTTCTGTAGGCTCTCCTCCTTTTATCTGAAATGGGAGTCTCTGCTCACAGAACTGGTCAGTTTATGGAAAACCGGTGCTCTGGTAGAGTGGGGGTTTAGTCTGAGAAACACTATCTCTTTATTCTCATCATGACCATAAACAGTTCAGTTCGCAGCAGAGACATTAGTCCTTTGTAGTGTTTTTCTGCTTTTTACCTGTCTATGTTGCACCATATGGCCATAGGAGAACGTCTGACCCTCATACACACATGCATACTCCTTACTACCTCCTATATACAGTCTACTGGAAAGAAAAACACACATAAATCTAGATAAGAGCATATAGATCTAATTATAGTGTTAAGATATAAATTCAGAGTAATGCTATGGATAAAGTGTAGATAGTTTGAAGGGTGTGTGAACTGTGTGTGATGTCTCAGTAAATTATAACAGATGTACATGTAAGTTTGTACTGAAATGGATGAAAAAAATTTGAGCCTGCATCAATAATAATTTCACAATGATACCAATGTGACCAGGGTTGCAGCATTATCAGATTAGGCTGTTTATTTATTTACTGAATGGTGTGACAGTCACGGAGAGATCACATTGTGTCACTGGGTCCGAGCCGTTTAAAAATTCCATCAGATGTTTTCAGATCCACTTAAGCAGCGAGTGTTTTTTTAAAGCCGTGACATTGGCTCGCTGTCACTCTGCAGCAGGTATGAGCCAGTTTTCCTCTCCTCAATTTCTCATGTTCATACCCTTCACTGCAGTTGGTTGTCGTGGCCACTTATTAATACAAACCAAATTAATACACAACCAAAATGCTCTTGGCCAAAGAGGAGGAAGATATATTTTGTAATTAGATACTCAACCCTTGAGTTGTTATAGGAAAACAGGCCACATCCAACCACGTCTGATCTCTGAAATGAATCTGACTTTCATTCCCCATGTTCCACCACACTCTAAGCGGCTTTTCAACAGGACTGACCAGGGACACCAGAGACTAACTGCATATCTCTTTCTAGCTCAGTGGTTTTTTTTCCGGACCAAAATTCCATTGTGACAGTATCAAGCGTTTGCTATTTTTTACTAAACTATGTATATCTTCCAGAAATCTGTTTGAATAAAAATGAAAGATGAAATGAAAAAACACTGTCTCTCTTAGTGCCTCTCTTAGTGCCTCTCTTAGTTTGTTTCTGATTTATGTTGTTTCAGCCTTCCCCAACTTCATCAGGTATATAGATAGGTATCATGACAGTTTCATTTATTCACAGTACACAGATGCTGTCTAATTGATCCAATCAGAGGACCAGGCAAAACTGAACCAACCACAGTTATTTCCCCCAGTTGAAGGAAAGACTATCTACTAGTGAACCCATTGTCCTTGTTTGATAGAATGATGTTTTAGAAAGGGAATAAAATGCCTTTTTACCTAATCACCTGAATGACCATTTGTGTTTGTGTGTGTGTGCGTGTGTGTGTGTGTGTGTGTGTGTGTGTGTGTGTGTGTGTGTGTGTGTGTGTGTGTGTGTGTGTGTGTGTGTGTGTGTGTGTGTGTGCGCACGCGCATGTGTGTGTAAGTGTATGTGAATTCCACATTATCTGTATCGGGGTCGGGGGAGATGATTACTCAAACACCTCAAACACCTCAGCTTTCACTGTAAATGTGCCTTCATGCTAAGCTAGACTAACCACACCAGGTCCCCAGCTCCATACTTAATGAGGCTAACAACGATCTTCTTATCTCACTCTCAGAAAGAATGCAAGAGGGGATATTTCCCAAAATGCTAAAGTATTCCTTTAATAAAAGAGTGGTGTCAATGAGTGCAGTACATTATATAAAGTGTAATTAAATCATGTTTTGCTTTGGTGTTGGAATTTCTGGCAGCTTTATCTCAGTTAACCTTCTGTACTAATACACCTTTTTCCCCTTTCATCTAAATAGTGGAAGAAATGTCTTAATCCTCTTATAATGCGTAAGCTTCAGCGTTGACTTGAAATGACTTTCTTACTTTCTAATGCTCTACCTGCAGAAATGTGGAGCCAGGCATAGTTTAATTAAAATGTCTGTGGACATGTTGCCACCTGTTCCATGACCCAGCAGAGCTCATTAGGCTTGGACAGAAATGAGAGGCAAGAGGCAAGAGTTCAACTTGTGTAGAAAGACAGCGCAAAATGCCATTCACACAGTAATGTAGGTCAATAGGTGCCCTTTATCTAATGGGCTTATGAAGATGAGGTGCTGGGATGTCACGTTAAATTAATGCTTTGATGTTTTCTTCCTATTGAAACTCACATGTGGCTGTATTGCTTGTAGGAGGTCTCACAGCAGCTCGAAACAGTCTCTGAGGCAAAATGGGGCAAGAAGGGTCAAGACCATTCCTTATAAGATTTAAGTTAGTCAGTCCATTAAGAACAGAAAGTGGTAATTGGGGGCAGTAGGTGGTTCTACAGTCCTGGATCCAGACCTTGCAGCAACGGAGGCAGAAAAACCCTTTAGAAAGTGACAAGAGGGATGAGGAAGCACAAAACTGCGGGAAATGGAGAGAAGAAATAAAGTTGGTAACCGGCATTGATAGGATATGAACGTGAGCAGATGGAGAGGAAGAGGAGGAGAGAGGAGCCCAGTGCATCATGGGAAGTCCATCACCGGTCCAGGCCTAATTGTTTATCACAGTGTGTTGTTGCATTTAACTCTCACCATATAATAGGGGTGGCCGGAAGACTAAACCCTCGGATCGATGTGGCCAAGTTGTTGGTCACCGAATGAAGTGCATCAGCCGTGATGCTGAAATACAACGTCCCAGCAGCCTCTATCAACAGCTGAGGCTTCTGTGCTGCCGCTCCTCTCATTACATCTCCCACCTCGATCTGTTTACCTGTCTGGGAGAGCGGAGGATTGAAGGTAATGCCTGCAAGTCAGAGCTGACTGGGGAGCAGCTGTGAGGCCCAGGGGAAGCTGGCAAGGCTAATGAAAGCTTCATCAAAGACACTGGCTGTGAAAGGCCACTGGGGGCTAACTAACCAAAACTTTCTACCAGAGGAAGAGAGCGAAGAGAAAAACGAGCATGACATGAATAAATCGTGAAAGCTGAATGTTCTAAGTAGCTTAAGACTTCAAAAGGAGCTCATTTAAAAAATAATGAACGATGGGTGCTGGGGTCTCTACATCTCGACCTAGAAGGGAGGTCTTCACGTTTCGTTGATGAAAATGATACACCACAAGCTCTTGGTTCTGGGGCGCTCAGAGGTTGATGAAGAGCGGGAGATGGAGGAGCATGTAATCACCGGACAGGTGGACGGGGGCAGGGCTGACCACAGCGTCCATACGGTGAGTGTCGTTCGTGTTACCAGAATCTCTCCCTCACATCGTTGCTATGGCCACTGTTTTCAATCAGCTCCGAGTCCTCGTCCATTTTGGATGAACATGCACGTCCCGACGTCCCTAGCCAGCAGAGTCTCCATTGTGATGAATGTAACTCCTCTGGTACCAGGGAATACACTCCGCGCATTGAAAACAGCACAGAATCTGCTCGACCAGAGCCTCGGCTCTTCTTAGTTGCTTTGGCTTTTTATCTGAATAACAAATTCCTGTCAGTGTCTAACAAGCAGATCTCAGACACCTCCTCTCATGTTATACAGCACAGTGACTGACAGTGACTCAGCAATTTCAGCTTTTGGTCATTTCTACCTCAATGATCTCATGTACATTAATCATAGTTTATTTGCCATAACCACAATCTGCCACTAAACGTGTTGTCTTCTTGTCTTGTGTTGTCTTGAAAATTGTTGCCACTGGATGTAAAAATGTTTTGCGGAATTTAAAATCCTTGTCTGTTGACGGGTTTGCATCCGACGAAACATTTTAATTCACTGACAATCTGTGGTTCTGTCCTGACTGAACTCTTATTTCTGTCAAACATTGAAAACTCATCACACCTCCCACTCTCCTACTTTGCATTTTAATAGTGGAAATCATGAGGTATCTAATGTATCATGCATCTTTCAAAGATTTGCGCACTAATTTTATTTTCATCAGTTTCACTGTTTCAATGACTAATTACTAACTAAAGCTATTTTCTATTCTTTTTTCTTTCCTTCAAATCAGGACTTTGTATTATCACCTTATTTCCTAATTATCCTGTCTCCTGTCATTATGAGATACATGATATCACATACATATGAACAGTTTATGGTACTAGATATGCATCCTGTTAAACACTGTATGTTTAGACTTGGAATAAAGGATAGATTCTAAACTCCCCACAGAGTGGAGTTGGAATGGGGCAATTAAAAGATTAGGCTCTATGACTTCCTGCATTGAAAAACTGAACGTCTTGAGCAAAACCCACCACCTGGTTAATACAATCCCTTCGGTGAAGTATGGTGGTGACAGTAAAATGTGGGGGGGCTTCTCAGCAGCTGGGACACGGGCACTGGTCAGAGCGGAGGGAACCATAAAATGTAGCCAGATGCAGAGAAGAAAACCTGCTCCAGAGTGGACAAGACCTGAAGCCAAGACAAGATTGGACCGGCCTCAGGACCAGTGTCTGACTGTCCCTGAGTGTTCCAGCCAGAGCCCAGACCGAAACCCCATAGAACATCTGTAGAGAGACGGTGATGAAGGTTCACAGACGCTGCCTGTTCAATCTGATGCTGCCTGAGAGGATCTGACAGGAAGACCCAGAAAAACTGTCCAGATCCAGGTGTGTGAATCTTCTAGAGACTTATCCATAAAGACAGGAAGCTGCAACTGCTGCCAGAGGATCTTCTACAGAGAACGGAATCAAGGGTCTGGTTGCTTTTATAAATGAAAGACTTCAGTTTTTCATTTTAATTAATTTAACTTTGTCATTAACCATTTTGTCATTACCATTAATGTGTTGACTGGAGCAAAAAAATGGCAAATTTTATCCATTTAAAATTAAATCTACAACACAGTAAAGTGAGGGGCACTTTCTGAACACTTTCTGACGCCAGTGTAAATGTATTAATTTGTCTATTTATCATTTGCACAAATTAGAGGAGGTGATGCTGGGATCTGCGCCAGCAGCTGCAGTAGATACAGCACAGCTGCCATCTTCTATGGCTCTCACCACCTCTCAACATGCAAACTGTTTCCCTAAAAAATCATTCTGAAGTTTGGATTAAGGGTTCGGAGACTCCCTGAATATATCACACACTACAGACAAGTACAACAAAGCTCTAATGAGATGCTTCTGACATTACAGATCATTGTTTATTTATTCATTTGCTTTTTTTTTCATTTATCCTATGGGAAAGAGTAGTTGAAGCTAGACTAAGGGCAAAAGTGAGCATTTGTGAGCAGCAGTATGGCTTCATGCCAAAAAAGAGTACCACAGATGCAGTATTTTCTTTGAGGATGTTGATAGAGAAGTACAGGGAAGGTCAGAGGGAGCTGCATTGTGTCTTTGTAGATCTGGAGAAAGCGTATGACAGGGTGCCCAGAGAGGAACTGTGGTACTGTATGAGGAAGTCTGGAGTGACAGAGAAGTATGTTAGAGTGGTGCAGGACATGTATGTGGACTGTAAGACAGTGGTTAGGTGTGCTGTAGGTGTGACAGAGGAGTTCAAGGTAGAGGTGGGACTGCATCAGGGATCAGCTCTAAGCCCCTTCTTGTTTGCTATGGTGATGGACAGACTGACAGACGAGGTTAGACAGGAATCTCCATGGACTATGATGTTTGCAGATGACATTGTGATATGTAGTGAGAGCAGGGAACAGGTGGAGGAGAAGCTTGAGAGGTGGAGATTTGCCCTGGAAAGGAGAGGAATGAAGGTTAGCCGCAGCAAGACAGAGTACATGTGTGCGAACGAGAGGGACCCAAGTGGAAGAGTGAGGTTACAGGGAGAAGAGATAAAGAAGGTGGAGGATTTTAAGTACTTAGGGTCAACAGTCCAGGGCAATGGAGAGTGTGGAAAAGAGGTGAAGAAGCGTGTGCAGGCAGGCTGGAACGGGTGGAGAAAAGTGTCAGGTGTGATGTGTGATAGAAGAGTTTCAGCTAAAATGAAAGGAAAGGTGTACAAAACTGTGGTGAGACCAGCAATGCTGTTTGGTCTAGAGACAGTGCCACTGAGGAAAAGACAGGAGGCAGAGCTGGAGGTAGCAGAGATGAAGATGTTGAGGTTCTCTGGGAGTGACCAGGATGGATAGGATCAGGAATGAGTACATCAGAGGGACAGCACATGTTAGAGGTTTAGGAGATAAAGTCAGAGAGGCCAGACTGAGATGGTTTGGACATGTCCTGAGAAGAGATAGTGAATATATTGGTAGAAGGATACTGAGTTTTGAACTGCCAGGCAGGAGGCCTAGAGGAAGACCAAAGAGGAGGTTTATGGATGTAGTGAAAGAGGACATGAAGGTAGTTGGTGTGAGTGAAGAGGACGCAGAAGACAGGGTTAGATGGAGGACACTGATTCGCTGTGGCGACCCCTAAAGGGAAAAGCCGAAAGAAAAAGAAGAATCCTGTCTCCTTTTGTTTTTTCTTTCCATGTGCATTCCTATTTTGGACCTAATGGTTGAATCTGAACATGGACCTTTGTGGGCCAGTTACTTTTCCTTTTTTGTTTTTTTTACTGGGGGGGAAACAAGATCCCTTTGGAGGAGCAAATGGCAGAGAAAGGCTTTTTTCTTGATTGAGAGAGAGAGGGAGAGAAATATGGAGAGAGAGAAAGTCCACTCTGTGTATTTAACTCTCCCTCCATAGAAATATACAGCAATAAAACTAAATGCAAGACAGCCAGCAGTGAACAGGCTTTCAGCTGTTTTAAGTATTAATTAACCAGTGAGCTGTTGAAATGAGATGTACAGTGAACTAAATTCATACTGCACATTCAGCCGCATCATTAGAATCAAGTCATTGTACATATGGAGAAGTTGATTAGTTAACCCAGCTTTTACAGCTCCTACTACTGTTGCTGACAGTGGTATGTAGCTGTTTCTACATGGATGAGAAGTGAGTCGCCATGGAAACAAACTGGACAGTAGCAGTGGCGCAGTGATGATGAATGTCTGGTCACTGGATCCTTTGATTAGTTATCCACAACATATGAAAATATGAAATGGGCTATTTCATAATGCAATGTTTATTATGAAAATATTATATCACTGAGTGCATCATTCATAATTTTAAAATCTAGAGAATATTGTGTTTTAAATTAAGCATTTTCATTTGTTGATTTTCTCTAGAAGAGCTTTTAAATTAGAGCAGCCAGGTGTGTAACAGCCTTGTGCTTTGTGCACTTGCCATCCACACACACCACCTCCCACTCAACTCAGTGCAGTTCACAAACGTAGCATCACATTCATAAAAAACTAAACAGAAAAAGTTTCCTCCACCAGCGATTACATTTGTTACCACAGTGTAACTGGGAAAACAGCTTTGTAATATTAAATCTGAGTTTCTGGGAGAAAGGGTTGGTCTGTACAGAAAAAAGCCAAAATCAACCCTGTGCCAACTCACCATGTCTGGCCCCCAGTGTTAAAGCTAGAGACACTGCTCTATATCTATGTTTGTAAATGGGTTCAACAAATAAGATACAAACTCTTAATTATTCATTAAGATCACACATCCACATCCAAAAAAACACAGACATTAGTCATAACCATTTTTTCATATCACTCTTGGGATAAACAGCAAATAAGAACATTTCCGTGCATAAGTTTACATGTTCAATGTCTGAAATGTGCAAGTGTAATGTGAAAGATGTCGCTCGTAGTGACAAACCCACAGGGGACCCCCCCCCCCCCCCCACACACACACACACACACACACACACACACACACACACACATACACGCACAAACACGCACAAACACACACAGAGCTTTTAATGGACTTACATTCACTGTGAGTGAATAGTCACGTTTCAGATGATGCTAATGTTGCTCCCTGTCTGCTGGATGTGTAAATAAGCAACTGTGTACCAGCAGATTGCTCATATCAGCTTTATTAGGCGATGAAACAGTCAATTTTGTTTTTACAGCATGTGCTACTCCAGGAGGCCAAAGAAAATCACACAACTCTGCTTCTTCGCAGTTTCCTGATTATTAGTACAACTTACCCTAAAGTGCAGTAGAACAGATTCACTGCTGTCAGTTTCAACAGGTATGTGGCAGTGATAGAGGTGAATGGTTGTTTTTCATGCAAATATATCACCTTTGCTGAGACTCAGCTTCCTGTGGCTCCACTTAATAAAATTATGGTAAGCATGTAGGTAAACAGTAGCTTGTGTACACAACCAGAGTAGAGCATTAATATTGATACAGAGTCATGTTTTCTACCATCTGATAAATACAAGGGTACGTTCAGCAGGGCAGTAAATGGACAAACATGAGCCGAAACTCATTGCACAGCTCAGTGAAGCTGAAGGAAGCTGCAGGCTCTTTGGCTGTTTCCCCTGAAAACAGCTTCCTCCTGTGTCTAGAAACAAAGTCGATAAAAGCAGCGAAACTGAATAGAGATGGTGAAATTCTGGCTGAAAAATCCTACCAGGGACCTAGAGGACATTAAACTCCTGAGAGGAGCTGCAGAGTCACTGACAAATCTCTGGTTTCGTCGTGTTTCACGTTTTAACTGCCAATTAGATCCACTGTCAATATAAAGGCAATCATTTACAGAGCACTTGGTTTTCATGAGTTCCACTCTACTTTTCAACACCTTCAGTTCCCTCAGCAATTTAAAACTCACTGGGGCAAAATCTTCCATTCCCTGTAGAAACTGCATTAGTGGGTCCTGATTGCACATTTGAGCATGAGAGGTATGAAGCCATGTGCCAAGCTCAGTCCCGCTTGTAATGATCTGGTTAATACAGCTCATGCTGCCCTGACATTTCACCCACCAGATATTGTTCCACTTTAAAATACAATGGTGGTGCACTGGACAGGTCATTGCAATTTTCTGGTGAGTCACCTGAATGAGTTTACCTTCATAAAAGTTACAATTAGAATGATTTGCCAGTGTTGACTTGACGCAGGGCTAGGATATCATTAGCATTTAAAGAGACTGTGCTGATTTCCCATAATGGCATACAGATGGAAACGATGATGGATTACAAAGACAATGTGCTGTGTTTCACTGTATATGTGGACACAGACTAGTGGTGGTGATAAACTGAGCTCCTTATGTGGCTATGGCATTGTTTGTGATTTGTGAGCTGCCAAACCTACAGTCTCTGATGCAACATCACATTGTGCAATGGTGCAATGACTTGGCTGAGGAAGGACTAGTGGGAGATCTCGAACAAATGGAGAAAATACACTCACTGAGCAATTTATTAGGAACCCCTCACTACCTAATGTTGGAAACTTTACAAGACACTAGATACTGTATTGACACACAGTTACTATTCAACTTTATACAGTTTTTGCAAAATGCAGGTGCAACACCACAACATTTTTTTTTGATTACAGCACATTACATAAAATTGAAACTGCAGGTATTCACATCCGATAATAAGAGATGCCATTAATTGATGTAATCTGGTCTCATTTCAAATCTCTGGAAATTGTTACAGGCTGATGAGACAAGATGGAAAGCACATTCAATGTGACAGAGCAGTGTTATCCCAATTTTCCCCAGAGTCAGTAGGAAGTGCTCATTTTCTCTGTTACATTTTTCAAACTTCTCAGCACAATGCTTCGCTCTTCGTGAGAGAAGATTAGGAACATCTTTTACCCTTATGCTTCCCACCAGCCACAAGTCACTGCTGACTTCATTCATAGTGGTCTGTAAATGTCAGTTCTCCGTTTTTATCATATCAGAGCCAGACTAGACTTTTCTTGACCTACAGTGCAGTCACTCTTCTCTGGCATCAGAAACTCAAACCAGCAGTCAAAGCTGACCAATCCCAGTCCTCATGTGGCAGCTTAAGCGCAAAGCTAGTAGTAGAAGCTACTGAGCACTGCTGTGGCCAAGCAGCCTCTGAGGTCTGTTGGTTTCCACAGCTAAGTTCCGGTCAACTTGTCCGGAAGCACTAATGGTTCTCTGTGTTTCGTGAGAACAGCTGGATGCAGCCAGAGGCTTTAATAATTGTGGTGCTAAGTTGAACAGTGTTGGCTTTTTTTTTTGTATGGGACGGGAGTACATGACATTTGTTAGATGCTGACTCTCTGTGTTTGGAGGGAGACCAACTCGTTTTTGTGCTGCAGAGCGTCTTGCTGGGATTCTACATCGAGGGAGCCGATGAGTTTATTCAGCCTCCTACTGTGTATCATGCCTAGGTTACAGAACCTCGGGAAGTAGCAATGCAGAAGGTTGTCAACTCGAGAGAGTGGAGTAATGCACTGAGAATTGATCGCTCAAACCACATTGTGAGGTGGTCTGGGCCATATATGGCCACATTCTGTTAGCAGTGTGTAAGCTAACGTGTCCTGGGCCTCACCGAAGGACTGTACCTCCTCAACTGACGTCCTGTGTGTAGGTGGCTGTACATAATTGTTCACAAACAAGTACAAGTTGTACAAGTCACATAAACCTGCTTAAACAGACAAATATTGCCAGTGTGTCAAATGTGTTGGGAGTCTTGGTTCATCTGGGACACAACAAGGAACAGACCCAGTCTCCTGCCAGTTAAGAACAACAACACATTTGGTCTCTGCAGATGAAAATGATGTACGTGTTTATCTGCATATAGAGCAGGAGGTGAGATCAGTTGTGTCCTGGGTCACATTGACAGACTGTACATGTTCACAAATGGGGATACAAGATTTACCTCATGCAAAAAAGTCAACAGCTAAGTTGGTGATCTCATTGTATAAACTGATCTTATCTGTGTGGAACAGCTCAGTCCCATTGTGTCTAAAGGCTTAGATCATTAATGCAGGTACCTGCTTTATGAGCTGGGAAGAGAAGTAAAGAACTGTATTCAAGTAAAAGTAGTAAAGTAAAATAACTACTTGAGTAATAGTATGAAAGTATTTATATATAATCGACCTGAGCAGTGAGTAACTTTCTGAGTAAAAGAGAAAACACACACACGATACACTACAGTCTAAATTTTCTTTTTCTCACTAATTTTATATTCAGTGGATATGACTGAGATCAATTCAACCACAGTTGCTCCTCTGAAGGCGAAGAAGTGAACATAGACCTGTATCTCTGGTCAGTGTGTAATGTAATGTTTCATCCTCATCTCCTGATGAATTCATCTGCTACTTATTCACCAGGACTATTCTCTCAGTCTGTGTCTCTGATGTGTGATCACAAAATGCCCCTGTCTGTATTCCATCAATGTTCTACTCCAATAAATACACCAGGAAGTGAAGAAATGACATTTTTTGCTTATTTTCTCTCATATCATGTAAAGATTTGGCAAATCAATCATCAAATCAGAAATGCACAGACTATGTCTTTTATGTCACAGAGCATAGATTAGAAGTGTGAAATGTCCAAGTCCCACTTCCCATCACAGACAACCACCACATCCATGTCTTTCCAGCCACGTGAGGACCATTACATTACACAAATGATCGAATCATGATCTGACCTCACCGAAATTTCAAATGACTCGTCGAGGCTACTACAAGCTACTGATGTGGGGTTAGTCATGAATACCCGATTAAACACGTGTTTAATTTGATTGTACTTTTTTTCTCTCTGTGTCTGTGGAGATTCGCACTCATCCAGGACAAAGTTATCTTAGAGGTTTTAAATCAAGGGCAAATGGACCTGGTTGCAAGTTTTTTGAAGACTGATTAACTGAGTAACCAGTGGAATTACAGTCACAGAGACACAGAGGGCGAGCTGCAATAATGACATGGGGACAGAGGTCAGGGGTGGTCGTAGTGGTAGTAGCAGTCTTAAAGCATGATGTGTACTGTGTGTCTATAGCATGAAACCTATTAGCATTAAAACAACTCTGTAAGCTCCGTGTCAGTACAGTTCTCTGATGGACTGACCCCAGACCAGCACTCTGTGCTGTGGTCTGTTAGTGCTGCTACCAGCACGATGTAGTAGGATGTTTTCTCTCGCCTGAATCTCCTGCTGTAGCTTCACTAATTAGTCTGCTGTGAACAGAGTCATGGCAGGTGTGGGGCTAACAGAGCATCAACAGACCTGGGTTCAGCAGACAACAGCCTCTGAGCACAATATGCATTAAATAATAACTAAATGAAAGTTGCAGGATGATTGAATCCAATTGTAAAGCAATAAAATTCATGATTTACTTATTTTATCTAAAAAAAACTCCTCAGGTAAGTGTAAAACTCCACCTAATAGAGATTACTCAGTATAGTTACCCAGTAGTTTTAATTGCCTGAATTGAACCAACCCTTGAGGGAAACACTGGTCTGAACAGTTTGTGTAGCAGCCCCAGTCCCACAGGTTTGTTTAGAAGTCAACTACAACACATAGAAAACGTGAATAGGAGGGAGCATTATTAAACTCCCCCGTCTTGAAATGTAAATGGGGTACTATTTCATTACAACTGCAGACGAGCTTACAACAGAGAGGTAAAGCTGAAGTTTCATGATAATTTGAGAATTATGAAATGTAGAAATAATATCTTTTCTGTGGTTTAAACACTGAAGTGTAAAGAGAAGATGTGCAGTCTGTTGTGTTCTCATCACATAGGGCTGGTCATTATTTTTGTTCTTTGTGTTAGAGAGCCATGAAACCACTCGGGGACAGATGACAAATGGCCACTGTGAAAAGGAAGTGGAGTGGAACTGTGACATCAAGTGAGATCAAGTAATTATTATACATTCAATACTAACACAATAACAGCACAAAAAGATTAGAGGGGAAAAAACTCCAGGGAAGCAGAGAGTTAAGTAAACACATTAATCCAACAGCAAACCTTGGGTTTCAGTTCACTGACTCAAGCCACAAGTCTGATGCTGTAATTGTGAGGCTACAGCTCCTATGAAATATGATGGAATACCTTCAGGAAGAAGGAGCCAGAAAAAAGAGATGACCTAACTTCACCGTAATGAGACTGACTGGCTAACGGAAATGAATAAATCTCATTCACATACATGTACATACATGGTTAAAAAGTACAGCCATCAGCAGTGTCTGTGTGTGTGTGTATGTGTGTGTGTGTGTGGGGGGGGGGGGGGTAAAATATGGGAATGACATGCAAAACCGGTGCCCTGTGGGATTTAAATGAGCAGCATTACAGTTCTATTGTATTTTATGTTTTATAAGGTCATGGAGGTCCTTTGACTTCCATGCAGTAACTGCAGTAACTTATTACCTATGAAACATGTTGTAACATATTGTAAGATAAACATATTGTAAAAGCAGGAAAGAGCTGACCTTAACACTTGTTTTATTCACGAAAATCTGAGAAAAATAAAATCATGATTCAGAGATCTCAGATATATATAGCATATTGTGAATAGAAATATAGAATACATAAAGTTCATATTTACCTATTAGGAGCTGCAAAGCTTTCTGGAACATCCCGGTGACTTATGGACAAATGCTGGAAGTTTTAGTGTATTATTGCTAAGTTTGTGTTATGTATTTGGAAACGTTTGCAGTCAGTCTAATTGATAATCTGACACATTATTGAGGTCTTGTCCTGTGGAAGGTTCTGTGTCGAAATCTAGTTTGGAGACCCTCGATATTTCCTTTTTTACACACACCACAGATCTCGGCTGGATGTAGTAGTCAAGCATAGAAACGGTTTACACCCATATCTGTCCCAGCTACCCCACAGGCTAACCCAGCCCTAACCCTGGACGCCTCAGTGTGAGTGACAGACAGTGGTAAGAGGATGGAGCCGTGCGTGGGTGTTGAAATATTACAGCCCTGACATGTTATTCAACAGTGGGAGAGCTACCTTGTTAAAGCACAGTCTATCACTGCTAAAAGGTGAAGAGGAAAGAGTGATTTACAAGAGCTCTTTCATAAAGTTGGGCGACTCACATGAAAAAGGTTTTAAATATAAGCCTATTATAATCCTAATGACATAAACCCAGGCTTGAATAGCCTGATTTTTAGTCCCCAGACATCGTAGTCCCAGTTTGGAACACAGGCCTTCTGCTGTGCATCTGTCGTCTCTAAGCCCAGGCTTTGTCGAGCCTGAGAAAGTAAACCCTCACATCCGCACCGTCCTCTCCACTTAGAGAACAATGTGCAGTACACATGGGAACAAAGGGGGATTTCTTCAGTCTTCATTTCATACAACAAGAGCAAATACTCAAAAAAAAAAAAAAAAGAAACAATAAGTACAAAGAGCGTAAAGTTCAGGTAGAATTAAATCATTAAATCATTAATCATTAAATCGTTTGTGTAAGTAATGTTAATAAGTAAAAATGTAAATAAAAGAAATACTTATAATACAAGTTGCAGTAAAAAAAAGATGACATTAGAACAAATGATAACAGGAAAAACGTCAGCAGAGTGTAAGTCACAGTTCAGTAGAGATACTGTGTAAAGCTGGAGGAGTTCATCTTTTACGTTAACGATAGTTTAATTTGCAGCTGATGTATAGCCAGATTTCTATTTTTCTGTGTTCCAGGTATCTATTGATTACTCTCCTTTCTGGAATATATCAAAATAATAAATGCTCAGACAGTTGAAACCTATTTTTAGTCCATTATCTTGAAACATCGAGTCTGCTTTAATTTTTTAAAAGTAACATGTTTATTATGAGACATTTAAAATCATGTTCATTTAAACTGCTTCACCAAATAAATATTATGGAATATTAACAGAAAAAAATCTTTAGACTTGATGATTTAATGTATATTCTTGCTTTTTGGCAATGCATTCACATGATTGTCCAGCTGCTCGTTTTTGGTCCCATTTAGCTTATTGTCCAGTGTTCTCCTAACTAAAAGAACCAACAGATAAAACAACAAAAAATAATCTGCAATAAACCATAGTTTGTTTTATTAAGTGGAAAAAAAACATTCAAAGACTCACCAGCAGGGATTGTGAAAGTGTTCATCTCCTTGAATTACTGAAAAATATTCTTTTCCACTTTCACCTGATAAAACCCTACCATGCCCAGCTCCTCCTGGCTTACTGCAGAGTTTCACACACGGTTGAAGGAGTCTGAAGGTTGGAGGAGTCTGAAAGGTTGGAGGAGTCTGAAAGGTTGGAGGAGTTTGGAGGTTGGTGGAGTCTGAATACTCGAGGAGTCTGAAGGTTGGAGTAGTCTAAAGGCTGGAGAGGTTTTAAGGATGGAGAGTCTTAAAAGCTGGAGGAGTCTGCTGAAGGAGTCCGAAGGCTGGAGGAGTTTGAAAGGTTGGAGGACTTTGAAGGTTGAAGGTACCTGAAGGCAGGAGGAGTCTGAAAGCTTGAAGGAGCCTGAAGGCTAGTGGAGCCTGAAGGCTGGAGGAGTTTGAAGGATGGAGGAGTCTGAAAGGCTGGAGGAGGCTGAAAACTGGTGGAGTCTGAAGGCTGGAGGAGTTTGAAGGTCGAAGGTGCCTAAAGGCTGGAGGAGTCTGAAGGCTGGAGGAGTCTGAAGGCTGGAGGAGTCTGAAGGCTGGAGGAGTTTGTAAGGTTGGAGGAGTCTGAAAGCTTGAAGGAGTCTGAAGGCTAGAGGAGTGTGAAAGGTTGGAGGAGTTTGAAGGTTGGAGGAGTCTGAGGGCTGAAAACTGTTGGAGTCTGAAGGCTGGAGGAGACTGAAAGGATGAAGGAGTCTGAAGACTGAAGGAGTCTGAAGGCAAAAGGAGTCTGAAGGTTGAAGGAGTCTGAAAGCTTGAAGGAGCCTGGAGGCTGGAGGAGTCTGTAAGGCTGAAGGAGTCTAAAAATTTAAGGAGTCTGAAGGCTGGAGGAGTCTGAAAGGTTGGAGGAGTTTGAAGGTTGGAGGAGTCTGAGGGCTGAAGGAGTCTGAATGCTGGAGGAGGCTGAAGGTTGGAGGAGACTGAAAGGATGAAGGAGTCTGAAGACTGAAGGAGTCTGAAGGCTAAAGGAGTCTGAAGGTTGAAGGAGTCTGAAGGGGTGGAGGAGTATGAGGGCTGAAGGAGTCTGAAATTTTTGAGAAGTCTGAAATGTTGGAGGAGCCTGAAGGATGGAGGAGTCTGAAGGATAGAGGAGTCTAAAGGCTGGAGGGGTTTGAAAGGTTGGAGGAGTCTGAAACGTTGAAGGAGCCTGAAGGCTGAAGGAGTTTGAAGGCTGGAGGAGTTTGAAGGTTAGAGGAGTCTGAAGGCTGGAGGAGTCTGAAAGGTTGGAGGAGTCTGACTGCTGAAGGAATCTGAAGGCTGGAGGAGTCTGAAGGCTGGAGGAGTCTGAAAGGTTGGAGGAGTCTGACTGCTGAAGGAATCTGAAGGCTGGAGGAGTCTGAAGGCTGGAGGAGTCTGAAAAGTTAGAGGAGTCTGAAAGGTTGGAGGAGCCTGAAGGCTGGAGGGGTCTGAAGATTTAAGGAGCCTGAAGGCTGAAATAGTCTGATCTAAGGTTTTGTGGTTTGAAATCCCAATAGGGCAAACTGATAAAGTGGAACTGCTTTACTTTTCCTGCACTGATGTGCCCCTTAGACATATAATCTTTGACCTCTCCAGGGCAATACTTGCTCAATCAAAACACTCAAATTACTCTTTCGTGAGAGAAAATGAGTGCAACTTAGTAAAATCAATATCAGTTTCCCTGAGACGTCCTTCTGTCATTGATTCTCCTAGCCTACGTTATTGTAGCCAGAGTAGCCCTCATACGTTATGCAATTAAGAGAGATTAATGTCATCATTATAGGGAACTAGAAGATCTATGATCAGGATTCATTTATTCATTTTAAGACTAATCTCCCCTCATCAATCGAATCATCCTTAAAATTAAAAATCAGGTCAGACGCTGAGATTCAAAAATTCATTTTCTCCAGTCACACCGAGCATGACACAGAACTAGCAATCTGAAATAAACAGTGGTCGACAGTTGCTTCCTCTGCAGTGAGGTTCAGCTACATTATTTTTGCAGGCAAGAGTGGCTGCTGTTCACAGAAACAACTGGAATTTAGGTAGTGAAACGTGCATATGTGGGATGTTCGGGTAAAATCACACCTTTAGCTATAAACTGTATTGACTACTCATCAATTGATTATTTAATATCTTTCATTTATATTCTGTCTGACTGTAAAGTTTTTGTCAGCATTTACTAAATAGCCTTGATGATGAAGAGCCTTTGTTCTACGGACGGTGTGTGTGGGGGGGTGCTGGTTAGATAGCCAAGACTAAGCCAGTTACTGTATAAGAGAGTACTCCATAGAGCACACATAGGGAATTAGCCAGAAAACTTTTAAAGATATGCTGAAACATTGCTCATTATAAGCATCCTTAATAATGGCTGGATCACACCCCGAGGCTCCCTTTGTAATCCCGCTATGGTGACTACACCCCCAGGTAAACGAGTCAAATGTTGCTAGTACTGATGAAACCCTTAATATTTCCTGTGCAGAGATGTATATAACTGAAAACGATATTACCAGTAAAACTTTTTGTTTGTTTCAGGAAAAAAGAGCAACAATCCCCTACATCTATGATCTTGAGGAGTTTCTGAGAAAAACCATGTTAACTCAAGTGGAGAGCTGGCTGCCACAGCTCCTCTGAACCTGCATCAAAGACCAGCATCAGAATCAAAGGTACAGAGTGCTGAAGACCAAGGCAGCGAGGTCCAGGTAGAGGAGACACAAAAAGCCAGCGCCTCATTACAGAGGAAATCTTTGAACACTGAATGTCAGTCCCTAACAGATAAAGTTCACAAATCAGTGACCTGAAATGCTGGCTCCTGACACTTCACAGTTTGATGACAGGAAAATGAAATTTGTCACAGCATGACCCAATCACAGATTTTAATGTCATTGATCAGTTATGTGTCATCAGTTCTTCAAAAATGACACAACAAATGGTCTGGAAACTTTTCTCCTTCATCCTTAGATATGAAATCAGTGTTGGAAAGGAGCCCCTATTAAGAACAACCTCCTAATCAGACATATTCCATGTACATTATAAAGACTAGTACATGGCAAGAAGAATTAAAACCTTGGTTTAGAGCAGCAATGTAAAGCGTTCACAAACTTTGGGTAGGTTGAATCACTAACTGTGTTTTATCCTCTATTAAAAAGATGTTTACTTCCATGAGGTGCTAGGTGACAGTGTCACCATAGTCCCTCCCCCTGTCACACAGGGACTCAATTGTCTGACTTTTTTTGGGCATCTTGGCTTCAAATCTCCTCTGTGAGAACAGTGGAATTCATCTCCCATTTTTAATAAAAACAGTTGTTTTCTTGGTCCTGTTTTCTTTTGTAGGAAACAGCCTCCTCCATAAGATAGCAAACCAGCACTGCATTTTGTTCAATACATTTTTGTAGCAAACCTGGCCACACTCCATACTTGAAAAACTTTGCCTTCTCATTATCTCTTTAAATGTGGAACCTGGGATTATTCTCTCGAAATATAATTCCGTCCACACAAGAATGCCGCACAACGGTGGTTCTGTAACATGAATATGGAACGGTACTCGAAAGTAACAGCTGTGTTGTCTGTTAAGGTCACATCTGAGAATCAGGATACCAGCAAGCAAAAGTCTTTTTCTTCTGACAGTTCCAACACCCTCTTGTCTTTTACCAGGTGGGATATTAACATTACATTACATTACCTTTAATCTTCAAGCTACAACAGTCACAAGACACCTTCTCATCAGGTGACGCATGTCTCAATGTATGTCTTTGCCTTGGTCTCCTGCTTGATGCCCCACCTTGAAATATTTAATGAAACAGTGAACAACAATTTTGAAACTACATTATTGGCCTTTATTCTTAGAAAGAGTAATGCTACTTTGTTCCTGAAGTTATAAACATCGCTGACTGAGTTGTATCATATAAAGTAGCTTTCACAATTGATTTGGGGGCTGATTGCTCCTTATGACCACACTGAACTTGGAAACAGTTTCATCTATTCTTGATGAAGTCTGTCCCTTTGCCTTCTGGTCACAAGCTTACACTGAGCATCTGTGATCAATAAATCGTTGTAGACCTTATCACATCCACCAAAAAGTTCATTGTAGGTCAAACCAACATTCTCAGTTTAATAACGTTGTCCTAACAGTGCGTATATCCATCTTTCTTTGGAGTCTTTGGAGTCCTCTGGAGCTACACAGACAGTGGCTCTTTCTACTCTGTGTCCCTGGACAGGTCATATCTATTGAGGACAGGTGAGAGCAGATTTCATCCTTTTTGTTGGTTGAGGTCACCGTCATTGCAGTGAGGTGCATCCTCGCCCTGGACACAACCGCAAACATCAACACTGCTTCATGCAAACATGTTTCTGCATGTCTTGCCATACATGTTCAGTGAGCTGTCACAATAGCCCCTGTCTTCTCTGCAGCTATCCGAGGTTTCAGGGCTCTCTCAACCTCTGGCTTCGTTTTACCTGAATATCAAACAAATGTATAACATTGTATCTATTATAAACAAATATATAATGTTGGCGAATGGCAGTGTTTTCTATGAACAAAGTAAGAGTAGCTAGCTTACAGTTTTCAAAATAAAAGTTGCACTAAAGTATAACTGTTACAACAGACCTGCCCACATACAACCTGAATATCCATCAGTGCCCTTGTCACTTCAGTTTCAATCCCACATGGGAGGTCAACTACGCATCAAGGCTTTTGTGTGTCTTCGGGCATGGCTTTGTGAATTTCCTCAGCATCAAAGATAACATATAAAAGATAACATATAAAAAGGAGAACCAGTTCATGTCCACATGTCAATGCCATTGACCACTGGTTCTTGGTAAGTTGTAAGGATCGAAGTCAAGTCCAACCGCCTTTAATTTAAACAGATAATCTTTTGCTTTATGTCTGGTTTCACAGCTTCCCTGCTAAAGACAGCCATGTTGCAGCATGTGTTCCCGCTCAGTCCAACTCAGGAGACGTAGTCCGGTGGCAAGGTGACCTGAGCACGTACCCTCCATAGGCCCCCAGAGTATCCCCTCAATTATTGAATTGACACAAGTTGTACAGAAGTGACAAGAAAACTTGCTCATGGTGTCCAGTAACATTCATGTTTCCTTCCAGTGCCATTTTTAAATAGTCATGTCCCTGTTAATCGGCTGTAACAGGACCAGTCAGACTTTAATGCATTTGTAATAACTTATAATAAAACCAATCCTCTAAGGAACCAGCAAAGAAAAAAAATCCATAGATCTCAGTCCACTTATCCTCAACTTGAAAGCATATATGTTTAGCCTGTCATATGATACCCGGGGGGGCTCGCCATCCAAGTCCATCATATAAAACCAAACTTGACCATTAGCTTTTGATGGAATCAGCGGGGGACTTGCTAAGCTACTCTCACTTTGAGTGACCCAATTATTATTGAGTAATTTGGTCAAATCCCCCCTGAAATGAAACCTCATCTACAAATCCACCTCACATATGGTGGGTTTTCAGGCTTATGTGCAATTTTTGAGTCTCGTAATCTTTATACTCAGAGACGTAAATAGGATATTTGGCTGCTCCGGCTATTTGCTGCTCTTGCTAAGCATCTTGCATCTCACATGAAGGGTTATATGAACAAATACCTTGAAAGATTGTAATTTAGAAGAATTAGTAGAGTTCTACTAATTCCAATGAATTACTAATGAGTAAGTGCATTTAGTGCACAGTCAATTAAGTAATTAGTCAATGGACAGAAAATGAATCATCAACAATTCTGATAATGGATTAATTGTCATCATTTTCATTTTAAGAACAAAAATGCAAAAAATTCACTGTTTCCAACTTTTAAAATTTTTTCTCCTCTTTAATATTTCATTTATCAATATTTGTGTCTTTTATTTTTTTGCTGTTGGTTAAAATAAAATAAGCTCTTTGAACATGTCAGCCTTAATTTTTGTGAAGTGGCATCAGGGCCCAAAATAACCTGGCAACAGCAACATTTCATCAACTGGACACAGCACATACAGTGCCTGTACAGGAGTGTAATGGACGTCTACAGCAGAGGGCTTTTTCATTGCGCCATGAAACACTGTACAGTACGTCACGGTGACATATGAACAGTGTCCAGTTACCGTACAGTTATGTCTCAGCTGTCAGTCGGATGAACCCAGACTGAGATCGTCAATGGTGAGAAACTGAGCTCTCTCCAGACTCTCTGGAACAGAACTGACTAGTCATTGGACCATGATGTATCAGTAACAGCCCCCACAGGTGAGCTGTTGATGGGCGCCTCTATGGGTGTGGATTTTTCTTCTTCTGCAGGTGTGTGACTGTGTGCAGGCTGTTTAATGTCAGTTTGATTGTGTTGTGCTTGCAATATCAATTATTTTAACACTGTTAATTTTACATATATGGTAATAAACGGTAGTATTGGGTCATTTTTGTAAAAAGCGTCTCAGAAAGAGAAACCAGATTTTTCCATGCTGCCCTGATGGCGGCTCGGGAACCTTTGACCCACGGCCTGAAAAATATTGGCTGCCGCCCTGGCACAGACCTGTTTGCTCTGACATGGATGTACTTATTAATTTACACATATTGCATTATGACAGGCCACTTATTACACAAAAAGTGTTGGCTGCAGGCTTTTTACTAAAGTGGGAAATGATTTTTGTGCGCAGCAGAATAATGCGTTTTTTTCCGACGTGACGCGAAGGCAGCAGCACCGTGTGACGACAGCCTCGGCAGAGCACGAGCGGACCAGCAGAGACAGAGGGATGTAGGAAACTGGCTCGTGAAGTTCACCTGTCCGCTCTTCACGTGGAGGATGGACGACAGGTGACCCGGATTAACTCGTGCGCATCACAAATTTGTTTTTAATGTTCGTGCATCATGTGAGAAGATCCGGGACCCGAAGACAGACCTCAGACCTCGACCTGGTTCTGGTTCTTACTTAAAACACGAAACGGAGGCTCGTTGACAGAACATGACAGGTAAGTGGACTGAACTTGGAGCTGGGGGTGGGAGTGGGTAGATACGGTGGAGCAGGACTGGTCTGTGCTGCCACAGGTGCCCCCCCAGTCTGCCCGTCTGTTTGTCTGTTTGTCTGTCGGTCTGTCAGTCAGCACGTTCCCCTATGGATCATAAACAGCAACCAGATGTTGTCGGAGCCTCCTGCTGTTCCCTGCTCTGATTCCGGTTCTGTTCTGTGGATGAAACAGCCACAGTCAGGTCAGCTTCTATGTGTTCTAGGAGAACCATGCAGCTGCGCTCCGGAACTTCTGTCATCGCATATCTCATTGTAATGAAACAGGAGATTAAAAAAAACACCGTAAAGAATCATGATGTCATCATTTCATAAGCTAACCTATTATACGTCACTAGTATTTATCTGACCAATCATTTGACTAGCTTTTCATTTTTCTGGATGATAAACTATGATGGGTTCTGCCAGAATAGGCTCAGGGTTCTGGACTGTCAGAAAACATTAGCAGCTTTTTCTAATCAGTAATTAAATCAATCAATACATTAGTCTGTTGCTGAAACAGATAGTTGATGAATCAATTTAATTAATTAGCTGATCAGCAGAAAATGAAACAACAACAGTTTCGATCAATTTTGAACCTTGTAGGTCATTTTTAACCGAGAGCATCTTCTGTGATGTGAGGGTTTCCTGTTTTACATCATAGCAGACAGAGCATTTTAAAGATTTGAGTAACGTGATGACCAGTCCTTACTGGTTTGGTTTCAGTAGGACTTTAGCCGTAAACTAACCCACGCACATAAAGTGTCATCGTTGCAGCTCCAAACCCCCTCCCTCACATCAGACTGGCGCTGGAGGCGTCTACACACTGGAGGAACCATTATATGTACCGAGGCTTTGCAAAGTGTGCAGACCCCCCCACTGTACTGCCTTGATGATTTCATTTTAAATGGACAACACTGCCATCTGTGCCATCAGTGTACTCTCATTAAGCCATGATGACAAAGAGATCGTGGCCACTCCAGAGCAGGTTTTCTTCTCTGTATCTGGCTGTGCTCATCCTTCCCTCAGGTCTGATCAGTCCTCCTGTCCCTTCTCCTCTAACTCAAAGAAGCTTTGTCTCACCACTCTACCAAAAAGGCCTGATTGATGGAGAGCTGCTGAGACGCTCACCCTCCAACTCTGACCAAGGCCCCTCTGGTCTGGTTTCTCAGTCTGATGGGACATCAAACTCCGGGAAGAGTCCTGGTGGTTCCAGACTTCCTCCATCTTTCAGTGATGGAGGCCACTGTTCTCCTTGGAACCCTTAGAGCTTTAGAACTGGTTTATACCCTTAAAACCTGATCTGTCTCTGAGGTCCACAGAGACGTCCTTGAACTTCATGTCTAGGGTTATGTCCTGACCAACAGTGTGAACCTTGTATACTTAGTGTGTGTCTTTCTAAACCCTGTCCAGTCAGTTCAGTTTATAACAGCTGACGTCCAGTTCAGTTCTAGACTCATATCAAGGACATTAAAGCAAACAGGAAGCACCTGGTCACAGCACAGGACCACAGAAAAGCATCTGAACACTTTGATAAATGAGAGATTTCAGGTTTTGATTTTTAACAAACCCACAAACATTTTTAAGAACCTGTTTTCATTTTGTCATTGTGGGTTATTGAGAATGGACTGATGTCTCTATTATCCATTTAAAATTAAATCTACAACACAGTAAAGTGAAGGGGTCACTTAACGAAACCCACTGTGTCCTGGAGTGGCAGATACATGTAGCATTACAGTTAGACAGTTAGACAACAGAAAGCTATCTGCTCCACCCAAGATTCATGAGGTGAATAATACATATCCCATACATATCATATACATATCCCACACTCCTTGAAGTGCGGTGGCTTTAATGCACCAATTCATTATTTGCCTAATAAACCTGTAAAGAAAAAAAAAAAAAATTACATAGCAGAAGTAGGGGTAACTTCTATTGGAACGAAATAGTGTCTGACAGAACAGAACCACTTTGCTTGCTTTGTTACGTTTAAAGTCATTACATTTTCAGTTTGAAGGTTTTGGAAAGTATCTCCCTGCTGCCACCAACGCTGCTGCTCTCAGTCATGATTTCTTTTTGAACAGTTTTATGGAGCCATGGCACTGGCTACGAGTTTTTTTTTTATGCGGAAATATGCAGAACCGGTTCTAGAATAGGTACCGTCACAAGCAACACGTTGTTGGAGAGGTTCTAGCTGTGTAGTCGAGCTCAGCATCGTCAATGCAGATACAGCGCTGATTTCAGAACAACATAAAATACTGTAACACTGCAGTCTTCTTAGGAGCAAGGACTCCTTCATTTAAGAAACATGTCCTTTGCATAATATTTCTACAGTTGGCATTTCTGATTCTCCATCAAAAGAATATCTGTGGGATTAAAACGAACATGCTCCAGCCGAGCAGTGATTAACCAATGACAGAGCAGCGCTGTGCTGGGTCAGGAGTTGCCTGAGGTGTCAGACTCAGTCTGTCTGTGTGATTTGTGGATCATGTCAGACTGAGGTTGGGGAGGTAAGAGGTAAAGCTCAGGGGTCACTCTCACCATGTCGAGCATTCAGTATAGCTGTGTGAATTGGCTCAAGTGGAGAGTGGGTGCAGTGAGTCATTGTGTGTGTGTGTGTGTGTGTGCGTGTGTGTGTGTGTGTGTGTGTGTGTGTGTGTGTGTGTGTGTGTGTGTGTGTGTGTGTGTGTGTGTGTGTGTGTGTGTGTGTGAGACAGAGACAGATAGAGAGACTTGAGTAGGTAGAGGAGGCTTCCACGTGTATATTTCTTTCATTGTTCTGACTTCTACCCTTATTTAAGGGGGGTCATGTGTATTTTAGTTTAAAATGTTCAAAAATTAACTAAGATTGTCAACAGAATTTTTATATATTTGGGGGGGGGGCAAAAAGTGAATTTCTTGTTATTTTATGATAGAATTGGAAACCCCACCTGCCTGCCCCTGTTGTTTCAGATAATGAACTCAACAGTTCTGATTCTTATACGCTGACCCTTCAGCGGCTCAAATCGATGAAACTCTCTTCTAGGCTGTTTTCAGGCGACAGTATGCAAAGAGGGACTCTTCCAGGACAAACCTAAAACAAACATGTGTTTAAGGGGCAAAGCCTTGTTCTGACCGTAGGTCAGTAGGGGAACAAGGAGGTTGCAGGAGTTGCAAAGGCACTGGCTGCAGCCAGTCTTCCCCCAACTCACACACTGCAGAGCAGGATCGTTGGTAGTCGACCTAACCAAATGTCAACGTAGCTTTGTCACATAATGAAACGGGTTTATTTTTAAAACAGCGTGTTGTCCCCTCGATAGCGTTGCCAGATCAGAAAATGCTTGTATGTGTTGCTCTGCAGAGCAGGGACCAGCAACCAAGATTTGTCGTGGGTCTCATCTTAACTCTGTTTTTACAGATGTAGAACTGCTCTGGATGAATAGAATTTTAACAGGTGAGATGAATCTGAATGAGCAGAACCAAAACAACCACAGTGGACCAGCAGTCAAATTAAAATGCCAAAATCTACCAATTGATATGTAATTTTTCATTTGATTAAACCTTAATTGCAGCAGGACAATGTGGACTGATTTAGAATAAACTACACTGTGTGTGTGTGTGTGTGTGTGTGTGTGTGTGTGTGTGTGTGTGTGTGTGTGTGTGTGTGTGTGTTGATGATGATGAAGGAACATGTCTCCCCATGCAACAATGTGAATCACTGCTGTGTTTTTAAAGGTTTCTGGAAACAGTGAAGCTCAGTGGCTCAGAGGGATCACAGCAATTGGCCTGTGGAGACACACACACACACAACACTTGTTAGTGGGAGACAGTCATTGCTGGTTTGATCTGCAGACGGGATTGATGTCAACAAAAAAATTAACTTAGCTTTTAAGTGCATTATCTTTTCTGATATTAGCTGAGGATGTAAAAAAGTCACAGAAAATGATGAACAGTAGTAGAAGGAACAAGTGAAGAAATGGAAAATTTTGCCCCCCCCAAATATGCAAATATCTGTCACATTTGCATATTCGAACCGTTTCACTTCCACGTTCCCAACAAAAACAGTATTCAAGGTCAGAAAGCAACCAGTCATCCTGTGCTGGAATATTAGGTTAACAGGTTGGCAAGTCAACAGTGAAGCACAATATAAAAGAAAGAGCCAAGGTCCAGGAACTAGAGGAAAACCAAACAATATTGTTTTTAAGCAATGTCAGATAGTGGATATCAATATTTGTTTTTAAGTCTGCCCCTCTGTAAATTTCAGTGGAGGAAAGCCAGACACCTAAACCTCAGAGCCCTGGGGCCCCTGCGGGTTTTGGAGTTGGTGCTGCAAGACGTTGTGTTCCAGATGGTCCTGCTGTGCTTAGATGCAGTTTGTCATTCCAGTTTGGTTGTGCAATTAAATTTTGTTTTCCTGATTGCAGACCTTGGGCATATTTAGTTTTTACTGTATGTACAGTATATCTCCATGTCCCCAGCATGAAAGCTGAGTTCTTTTGTTCTTTTTCTAATGCACGAGTTGTATGTGGATTGTGAACCAGGTAGTGGGTGGGCACAGTTGTAGTGGGGATTCATAGGTCCACGCGAAAATGAATGTATGAAGTCACAGTGTCCACAAGCTCATCAGGGCTGTTTGCACTTGCGATGAATACAGCCCTCAGCGCATCTTCTGTGCAGGTCTCCACACTGCTCATTCAAGTTCTGTGTGTGCTGTAAATCCTCTCTATTATGAGGTTGATAACAGACTCTGCTGAGCTGAAGACTTTAATCATTCTAGTTTTTTCTCTTAGCCTGAGGCGCACTCAAAGTAATCATTAATAATTAAATCCAGTTTCTCTTCAATGAAGCTGCACTAAAGCAGTAGTTATTTCTAGATATATTATGAATGTAACAGATATATAACATTTATAGTATTAAATGGGCAACAGGTCAGAGGTTAGTCAGGTAGGTTCCTAAAAATAAAAATAAGCCTATGTTTTACAGCTGTCGTAGGCTGATTTGTGATGGTCAACAGTTCTGAAACTGTGATTGACAATTCTTGGTGCCTATATGAATCACTTATTCAATATCATTACAATTAGTGGATCTCATGTC
Source organism: Istiophorus platypterus (assembly GCA_016859345.1). NCBI lineage: Eukaryota > Metazoa > Chordata > Actinopteri > Istiophoriformes > Istiophoridae > Istiophorus > Istiophorus platypterus. The sequence continues at coordinate 810,806 of CM029133.1, read as the reverse complement.
AGATTTTTAAACATTTTTACAGAAAGCTCTGATGACGAAAACACTAAAACCCTCAACTTGGCTTCCAATTATATTCTTAAATATCTAATCTACAAAATGAAAATGTATTGAAATGAGTGTTATGGGTAGACATAGGTGGCTTGCGGAAGTGTCACCATGCTTGTCTCCTATATCTCAACAACAGGTTGTCGGATTTGAATGTCAGACAAGCTGATTGGTTGATCTAGTTCCTCTTGGGAGGCGAGTTTGAAACAGAAAAATGCTCAAAATTCGCATCATTATAAAAGGAACATCAACGTGATTATCTCCCAACAAACTGTGCCCATTCGCGGGCAGCGAGCAGCAGCAGCTCAGATAAACATTTCAACCCCCCCAGTGAAACAAAAGCAGGGACCGGGACCCTGATGTGTCGACAAGGTGGATGGATGTCCACACCTGAACAGGCCAACAGTGGGAGCTAGCAGTGAGCAGCAACCAGGGCTGTAGTGCATTTAGAAAGGGAGGGACATGAACGTAATTATTAAGGAAGGCTCTTAAAAAGGACTAATCTATCCCGTTATTTTCTGACAGTGTTGTTATAGTGATTGTATAGTGATTGTTTAATCAAATGAAAAATTACATATCAAATGGTAGATTTTGGCATTTTAATTTGACTGCTGGTCCACTGTGGTTGTTTTGGTTCTGCTCATTCAGATTCATCTCACCTGTTAAAATTCTATTCATCCAGAGCAGTTCTACATCTAATGAGGAAAATTTGAAAATAAACTAAAAATAATAAATAATGATCTAATTAGAGGCTGCAGATGTTTCACAGGTACAGTATCTGTGTTGTATCGTGTGCAAATTACCCAGTGACGTTGGTGAGCAGTCAGAAGATGTATACTCAGTTTAGATAAGATAAAAAGTGATGAGGCAGCAATAGCCACATTATAACCAGGCCTTCAGAATATAATCACACAGCATTATTATCACATAGTATGCCTCCCTTGACTGGAGTCTGAGCAACACTTTGATTATCTGTAATTCAAGGGGAGGCGAGGGCTCAACAAAACAAGGATAAATGATAAAAAAAATGAATCTCACTGATTCTGAGAAGAACGAACTGCGAAAGGTAAAATCAAAAAAAAATGAGAGTGATGTGAGGATTTTTTTTTTTTTTTTTTTGACACAACACACAGAGCTTTGAACACGTTGGATCTCATTAAACAGTGAAAGTAAAAAAAAAAATGTGTGTGTGTGTGGTAACCTGAAGGTTAGAGAGAAATCTGATTAATTCACTATGTTTATGAGCATAATTTAGCCAGTATTGTGATCCGAGTGTTAAAACAACAAAGTCTCAAGTCAAAAGAAAATCCAAACATGCATTACATGATAAGGAGTCCAGGCAAAGTTGAACCGTGTCCACGTAAGGATTAGGAAAAAGGATACTTCAGTTTTCTCCTTATTCAGCGGCAGGACGCTTTGTGGGATTCATATCTTGACATTATGGAAGAAGGCATTAGGCAATTATTGGGATCAAAGACGATGTACCAAGGGTAACGTGAACCAAGGGTAACATGAACCAAGGGTTACATGAACCAAGGGTAACGTGAATTAAGGGTAATGAGTAAATAGAAAACAGTGAATGACCAAAGATGGAGCCTTGAGCAACACCACAACCTAATCAGAGAAGTTCCTGGTAGAGAGGTCTGACACAAACCATTTGACTGTCCAATTCAGGGTTAAGAGTGTTGTGCAGTGCAGGAGCGAAATTTGTTATTAGTGATAATTAATAATTACCAAAGATATTATTAACAATTATCTTTGATAATAATTATCAAAGATATTATTAACAATTATCTTTGATAATTATTATTATTAACAATTATCGTTGATAATTGTTAATAATAATTAACGATTATATTAATAATTAATTAATAATTATTAATAATTGTACTTATTAAAATTAATTAATCTTATTAATAATGAACGGGGCACCACCGAGAAGACCCGGTACAATAACCAAATACTGGATGTGGTCTCATAGGGGTGTTCACTTAGAAATGCCAATATTTGGGAAATATTGGTAATTCTAGAGTGAACAGAGAAGGAGTGGAGGTCGGCACTGACTCTGTCAATCAGCTTTGTATCACAATATGCAAACTTCTGCAACAGTTGCAACTTCTGTTTAAGATATGACAGGATTCACTAACATCAGTAACATCAATCTCCAATTATTATCACTTCTGTCTAACAGATCTCATCATGTGCTACAACTACTGGCTACCAACTACAGATCAAAAACAAGTATTGGCGTGTGTGTGTGTGTGTACAGGAGTGGATATGTGTGTGCATGCGCCTGAGGGGAGGCAGAGCAAGATGGTGGACGTGACCCGTTACGGTCACGTCACGTGAGGGTCAACCAGAAGGAAGTCTGTCCACTGTAATGGCGGCTCGTCAGTAACATGTGACTTTAACAAAGGAGAACAGCTGAGCGGGAGGTTCAAACTTCCCTGCACTCAGGTGTTGGTGTAAGAATGTGTGTGTTTTTGTTAGTAAGCAAAGAAAGAGGTAGAAGTGTTCAGCAGCAACGTTCTGGTGATTGTGATCGAGGGGCAGTATTTATCTGCGTTACACAGAAACTCACTTGGCTCAGATGATGAGCGGCGTGAGTCTGGACCTTTAACTAACAACAGCAAGTACTGGTCTCGAATGCGAGTGCAGAGCAAGACATAAGTTGATCCGCTGCAGACGGATCGAATCACAGTTCACTCAAGTATGGTAACATATGTGAACAAAAGGCAGCAACAGCACAAATATCTTCACAGTATTGTAACAGCAGCAGGTGGACGAGACGGTCCATATCACGTCAAATCAACAGTTCAATACACATTAATTACTAACATCTGCCCAGAGCTAAAGCCTCTTACTCTCTTGTTGGTAAAGCGGTGTGTTTAATTCGTCCTCAGTGTCCTTCGTGCAGGCGAGGTGGCTTTCGTTAGCGGCTACCAGCGGCTAACATGTCTTCTTGGCGAGATGGCAAACTAATTCTGGCTCACAGTGGGGAATAAGTGAGTCAGCTTTAAAAGAAGCAAGGTCTGTGTTCCTCCTTCTTGAAATGGGTAAGACTTGTTAACTACCAGGTTTCACATCTGCGGGCATCTGGGCAAGAGTCAATCCGTGGTCTCGAACCCGGCTGTACTGTGTTTTCTCAACACACAAGGGGAAAGTGGACATCAGCTTGACCAGCGAGGGAAATCCACAGGCCTGATAGTTAATCGTGTACACAGGAAACTCCTGACTGTCAATAGAGCATTCACCACGTGGGATGGGGTCTAGTCTTAGGAGCGGCTATTGTTGCTACTTCTATTGGCGAAGAGTTCACTGTTGGTAGCGAAGGACAAAGCCAGAAGCGTGAGTTTCAGGAGTTTCTGTGTTAATATAGCTTTAGGTGACGTCACGGTTTGGGACTGACCGTGGCAGGTTTCACCCAATGGTAGCCGTGGATTTTGGGGGAACCCCGCTGGTCAGCTGATACAGCATGTGTTGGGGGGTCACTCATCTGGTTGGTTACTCAGCTGAGACCATGTGTTAGGGGTTGCTCAGCTGAGTTCTTTGTCTTTCTCAGCTAGCAAGACGTGGTCTTAGCTGAGTTTCAGGTTTAGGTGTGCCCGTAGGCCTTCTTTGTCTGAAGTCTGTTGGTGAGGCACAATACAAGTTATTAAGGCTAGTTAAGAGTAAATAAAGTTATGCCAACAAACCAACTAGTCTCTTGCAAGTTATATTGTCCTGATAGCTTAGACTCTTTAATTTCATCCATTACAAAATGAGTTAATCCTGTTAACTTGTGTTTTTGATCTTTGGAATGTAGGAATACCAGTTTTAGGTTACTACAATTTAAGTAATGTCTCGACTAGTCGAATAACAAAAAACATAATCTGCAACTAACTTGATATACAATCAATCGCTTCAGTATCTTTTAGGCAAATACTCCAAATAGTGCTTGGTTCCAGCTTATCAATAAGATTATTTGTTACTCCCTTAGTCATACATCAGTGTAAACTGAATATCTTTGGGGTCTAACTCTTCCAGTCAGACAAAACAAACCATTTAATGACATCATTTTGGACACTAGGAAATTTTGCTGAACTTTTTTTTTTAACTTTTTTTTACATTTCATAGACTCAGTAATGACATAAATGAAATAGATTGACCCAAATGAAAATAGTAAGTTAGGTAAGTATAATGAATGTTTACTATTTTTATATTTTAAATCAACTCAACTTGAATGAGTGCTCCGTAATTAGATAAGCTTTTATTTTCCTTTTTTTCTATTTTAAAGACAGTTTCCTGTATCTTTGAGTCAGCAGCATTTAATGACCCTCACCCAGAATCCTCTGTGAAAATATAAGGATATGACGTCTGTGCCCATTCCTGAATGCCTTGCCTGAGTGTCTCTCTTCCGCTAACAGTGTGAAAAACAAGCTAACATTAGCTTAGAAATGAGATCCGCTAGCATCAACAAGCAACTGCTGTGACCGATGTCCAGGGAAAACCAGGGTCAACATCAGCAGAGCATTTGATTCACGAAAGGCTGGTAACGATATCACACTGTATGAATCCTATTTCAGTAACACACAACATTAGTCAAACTATAGTTTTGCATAACCAGACCTGTCTCCATACTGTGCCAGTGCTGGAGAGCCAAACATAGTCCACATTCTCAAATACAGTTTAGAGTCAAACTATAATAACAGCGTGACTTTAGTCGCCTCATTTCTCATCAGGGTGCCAGTCAATCACCTTCAGTCTCATGTGGACAAGTAACCGGATACTGACTGCAGTTCACTTAACGGCCACCAGTGTCAGTAATAACAAAGGTTTTCTGAATGTTACACATGGACCCTTTAACTGCCCTGGACAATCATAGAGCATTATTATTTCATACGTTTGCAGGATGTTTAACTATCTGTCAGTGAAAGAAGAGCACCACGGTCTTCCTGAGCAGTTGTCAAAGTAAATGATAACATGTTACCAACAATCAGGGCTTGGCCACTGATTCAGGACTACCTGTTTTCCCTTGTTCACAGCCAAGGACAACAAATCATTGGTATACACTCCTCTGCAATATAAACACAAAGCAATGGCCTTGAATGCTGCCTGTCTTCCTCCACAGCAGCAACATACTGTAATTCTTTCACTCCTTTTCACTTCCCATGAGTCACTCTACTTACTCAACATGCTGCTACTTGCGCATATGTAATTGTGTAGAAAGTCAAGAAGCATCAGTTATGGAGCCATTAGAAAGAGACTCACTACTTAACAAAACAACAATGTAAGTGAAACAGCAGGGACACTGTGTTTTGACATGGATTGACACGATACCGATGAGGATGATCACTCAGTCCAGGAATTAAAGGTACAGTCCACAGCTGAAATATTGTTGCTTGAACTTCATCTTTGCATTAATTCCATGTTGTAAATATAAGCCGAATTGTTTCCAACGTCATGGATTTTTCTGACATGTACCATACATAAACAGGGACGGATGGGCAGGCATATCAGGAGCTGTGTAAATGGAGATGAGCATAGTGTAGGGATGGCCTCTCTTCAATCCCATGACATCACATACATGATTATTAGCTGAACAGAATTTAGAAACTCTTCAGAACAAATGCAGAATCAGAGTATTTTAATAAAATGTCCAAAGTTACTGAAGAACAAAAAACTAAACTTGCATAACAATTTAATTCAATTCAACTTTATTTATATAGCTCCATATCATAACAGACGTAATCTCAGGGCACTTTTCATCAAGAGCAGGTCTAGACCAGACTCGTTATACTTGTTATTTACAGAGACCCAACATTTCCCCCATGAACAAGAAAAACTCCCTTTAACAGGTAGAAACGGTCAACAGATCCCAGCTCATGGTGGTGGTGGTGTGTGTGTGTGTGTGGGGGGGGGGGGGGGGCATATGAACACAAATGTACCCAGACACAGTTATTGGCACCTTTATTTGGACTTTCACTAATGTTTGGTGGAAGAACTTTCGGTAATAATGAGCCTCTAAATGTTTCTTGTAGTTTCTAGAAGCTTCTTGAACATGTCTGCTGGTAGTTTCTTCCATTGCTGTGTTTTCAAGATCCTTAAGTTTGCAGGAGTCCTTTGTGCAATGTCAGATTTCAGCTCTTTCCAAAAGTTTTCATTGGATCGAGGTCAGGACTAATTGCTGGCCAGTTTAAAACCATCCATCTTTTCCTTTCCAGCTGTTCTTTTGTTCTGCTGGATGTTTGCTTTGGGTCCTGCTGAAAGATCAGCTCTACTGTGGTGTCATCTGTCCAACATTATCCCTGCAAGTCAACCCCCCCCCCCCCCACCCCACACACATATACACACACACAAAATGAGCCAGTGTCTGTTCAACGTTTTTACCTGTTTAAAGGAATTTTTTTTTCGCCACTATAAAGAATCTGGTCTAGACCTGCTCTATATGAAAAGGTCCCTGAAATAACCTCTGTTATGATATAGCACTATATAAATAAAATTGAATAGAACTGAATTGAAAGACTGACTTATCTATGAAAGTCTTTGCAAACAGTAGTCTTGCCTTTTAGTGCCTTTCTTTTAATTTTGGAGCCTCCTTGGCCTTCGCCCATGGAGCCCTACTTGGTTTGGTGTGTGTTCTATATTCTAGGCTGAAAGCACCAGTCTAGATAGATCCAGATCAGCCGGAAGCTCTTTATACGTCTAGTGTTGTGATTTCTCCAAATTAAAAAAAAAAGGGTGCTGATGATTTTGTCAAGCGTAGATTTTACATCTGTATTTTCTATTTCATTACATAAAAGCTTTTTTGTGGGTTTTTGGTCTGTAACCTTGGATGTTTTATTAAAATTTTCTGACTATGCAAAACTGAAGTTAAAGTTCTGGGTTACCAATGATCTAACCCAGGACTTTATTTGCCTTGCAAGAATCTACCCCTGCAAGGTTAAGGCATTCCTTTCTTGTCTTTGTCATAAAGGACATTGAATGATAGGACTGAGATTGTAATGTATTTTTCTTATTATTAATATATATCATGTAAAGTCCAAATCCAACTGTGTGATAGGCTGTCTCTCAACACTTTGTCTTCCCTTCTCTGTCTGCGGCACTAAGCTGGGAGCCCACTGGTTCCTACTAAACTTACAGTTTCACTTCTTTAATTAAACAGGTGGACTCTGTGTTTTTTAATAAATATTACTCAAACAGGAGGAGACAGTGCATGTGCAGGGGACTATTTTCAGCGGCGCATTAATCCACATCTGGTGCTGTAGTGAGTATTTCCAGCAGCAAGACAGTGAGTATGGGTATGAGTATGTACAGAGTACATGTGTGTACAGAGTACATGTGTGTGAACGAGAGGGACCCAAGTGGAAGAGTGAGGTTACAGGGAGAAGAGATAAAGAAGGTGGAGGATTTTAAGTACTTAGGGTCAACAGTCCAGGGCAATGGAGAGTGTGGAAAAGAGGTGAAGAAGCGTGTGCAGGCAGGCTGGAACGGGTGGAGAAAAGTGTCAGGTGTGATGTGTGATAGAAGAGTTTCAGCTAAAATGAAAGGAAAGGTGTACAAAACTGTGGTGAGACCAGCGATGCTGTTTGGTCTAGAGACAGTGCCACTGAGGAAAAGACAGGAGGCAGAGCTGGAGGTAGCAGAGATGAAGATGTTGAGGTTCTCTCTGGGAGTGACCAGGATGGATAGGATCAGGAATGAGTACATCAGAGGGACAGCACATGTTAGAGGTTTAGGAGATAAAGTCAGAGAGGCCAGACTGAGATGGTTTGGACATGTCCTGAGAAGAGATAGTGAATATATTGGTAGAAGGATACTGAGTTTTGAACTGCCAGGCAGGAGGCCTAGAGGAAGACCAAAGAGGAGGTTTATGGATGTAGTGAAAGAGGACATGAAGGTAGTTGGTGTGAGAGAAGAGGACGCAGAAGACAGGGTTAGATGGAGGACACTGATTCGCTGTGGCGACCCCTAAAGGGAAAAGCCGAAAGGAAAAGAAGAAGAAGAAGACAGTGAGTATGGGACTGAGTCTAAACTACAGTGATTGTGTTGATGGTGATGAAGGAACATGTCTCCCAGTGAAGGAGTGTGACTCCATAATGATTTTTAATTGTTTTTGATCACTTTTCTAAAGCTTAAGCCATCAATGTGTTTATGAGACAAGGGTTTTTAATTCACCCTGTGAGCAGTGCTACATCTTCTGGGCAGATTAGACATTACAGTGACTCACTCTAGAAGAAAAATAGTGAGAGAAAGAAGCAAAACCAGACTTAACACTGGCGTTTCTTTCCACAACTGGAGACAGATGATGGTGAGCAAAGGAATGAAGTTTGATGCTGAACTCAAAACGTTTCTTCTAGACTGCTCAGTAAACAGCTGTTAATGCTAATGTTGGCTATATATCGATAGCAAAAACTACATATGGCACCTTTTTGGGAGGTGCACATCAGGCCACGCAGGAGCATAAACTGGCCTTTAATACTGACAGACAGCTCCACCTCAATCTCAATGGCAACTCTCAGCCAGCTTTGAGCCAGTGTGAGCTCTTTTGTACACAAAATAACGCTGAAACAACACACAACTGCCCAAGACACATTTAGTAGCCAAGGGCTCTATTACTTTCTAATTCCAAGACTTTGGGCACTATATGTTTAAAGGGCTAAAAGGAAATAACCTCCTCAAATTAAAGCTGAGACTTGGCACTTTACTGTAGATTAATTTGTTTCAAATTGAATGTGCCGATGCTTTGACTTTTGATCTTTGTACAGAGTAAATCTAGCTACAAATTTAGAAACAGCAATTTCTTAGCAAACATCAGTTTATCCATCCAGCTGTCTCTCCAGCTGTGGCAAAGTTTACTTCACCGAGATGACAAGACTGTGTGATGCTGCCTACGGTCATTGCACCTGACTGTTTCCAAGAAACAACTCCACTAAAATCATCATTGTACATTTCCATCTGAGTTAAGATACAGCTGTTGCTAATCGAGCTTCAGAGGCATTGATAGGTGTATTTTCTAACTTTGGCTGTGTTTCACTGCCTCCAGTCTTTATGCGAAGCTAAACTGACAAAACCTAGATCTAGTTGGATTTGTAATGCACAGACATGAGATCAATATAGATTTTCTCATCTCACTCTTTGAATATCCATTTCACATAATTAAAAACGATTCAGTGAAACCATTTTAGGATTGTGTTTGATGGCTGTGGAACCAAATCTAAAATTAGTCCCATAAGCACAGCTGTTACAATAGAGCGAAAACTGCAACGGCAAAGCAGTGAAGCAGTGCTACTGATTCTCCACATGATAAATGTTGCAGCCTGCGTGGGGCTTGTCCTGATGCCAGCTCATTCTGCAGAGCAGCAGGATAGCAGGAAGGAGAGATTTATGCCTCTGAGGAGTAAAATCTTTCACCGTCACCAACGCTGTCTTTTCCTCCTGGTCATATAACAACAGAATGGAGGTTAAAACATGTCAAAGTCCCTCCTTTGCTTTCTGATTGACTGGCAGCACAAGAAAACACATTGAGGAGTATTTAACATGATGCTTAAGCGAGAGAGAGAGATGCACGCATTGACCCATCCATCCCAGTGTGAATTACATCCTGAGAGCAACCGTCAGCCAGTGTCAGGGTGATACACCGGACGAGTGTGTGCTATGAGCCTCGGCCTGGAGCTCTCACCAGGGTCCTCATCCCCAGACATTGATGTGATGAAGCAGGAAGCCAAACTTTGAAATCCATGTGAGAGAAAAAGACTTAGCTTCAAAATTGGTTTTACAGCATAATGAAAAACAGATCAAACAGGTCGCATTACTTTTAAACTACAGCAGAGACTTTGACACAAAAATTTTAAGTTTGGCCTGAGGGGGAAAAGATATCGTAGTGCAACATAACACTGAAAATAAGGTATGTATTTTAAAATTATATTTTAAAATATTATCAGGGTCAAGGTCAATTACTAAATAAAATGATAGATAAACAGAATTACCTACACCTCATCTTCCATTGTTTTCCCCTGATAAATGCTCCACTGGTCCACAGCATGCTTCAGATAGTGATCAGACCCATTAATTTTTTTATGTTGTAGATTCAACTGTAAAACTGCCATTTTTGCCCATCAATCTACACTCAACAACCTGTAATTTACACTGGATGTCAGGACAAAAACCGTGACATGAAGTCCAAGGATGTCTCAGTGGACCTCTTAGATAAGGCTGTGGTACAAAGGTACAAAACTATTGCTAAAGCTTTGAATGTTCCCAGGAGAAGAGTTGCAGTAACTCTTCCTAGAGTTGGTTGTCTAACTAATCTCAGTAACCAGGCCAGAAGGGCCTTGGTCAGGGAGGGGACCAAGAACCCAACTGCCATTGACTGCCACCAAATACAGAGAAGGAAACCTGCTGAGTACAGATGACCTGAGACTGGGGCAACAGTCCAACATTCAGCACAATAATGACCTGAAGCCAAGTCAATGTTGGACTGGCCTCAGGACAAGTAACTGACTGTCCCTCAGTGGCTCGGGCCAAAGACCAGACTGATACCCCATAGAGCATCTGAGGGGAGACTTGAAAGTGGAAGTTCACAGACACTTCCCATCCAGTCTGACGGAGCCTGAGAGGATCTGACAGGAAGGACAAGACAAACTGTCCAGTTTTTGCAGTTGAAAAGTCAAAAAGAAATTCCTTTTTTAACAACTTTTCCTTGACCTCCTTGGAAAACCTCATGAGATCAAGGGGAGATGTGAAGGAAAGTTCATGAGGACAGAGGAAAAACAACCAGGTGCTAAGAGAATCTACACTTCAAGTTTGCAAAACTTGTAGAGACTCACTTGAGACGAGTCAAAGCCATAAGTGTTGCCACAAGGGGCTTCTACAAAGAACCAAATTATGGGTCCGAATGCTTTTGTGTATAAGAAGTTTGAGCTTTGATTTTTAAGGACTTTGTCAATATTTGTTATTGAATGTGGACCGATGGGCAAAAAACAACACTATAAAATGAAGGGGTCTGAATACTTTATAAGGCCACTGCGTGTTTAGCCTAACAGCTTAATAAACATTCAGGAATGATGGAGAGGGTGGGGATTTTTGTTGTTGTTATTCTGATGTAGAATTTAGGCACCATTTACACAGCTTAGCTCAAGTTAGTGCTTGAACAACTTAATGTTTATTTGGAACAAGTTTGTTTAGGCTAAACTTTGTCAGACAGAATATAGAATATCCTGAGCATTTTGTTCTCCTTAGAACCTAACCAGGAGAGGGGATGTCAAGGATTTAGCTTTGGCCTGAGATTGAGGCTCGAGGCAGAGTCATGGAGTTGTTCATATCAAATGGGTTCATCAGTTAGGGAACATGAATGTGCTTAGCAAGTGTAACAGTTACAATGCTCTCCTTATATTTATGATGTGATAATATATATACATATATGGAAAGCAGATACTTTTGTCCTGAAGGTGGAGCTAGAGGAATTTTTATGGGGTGTCTGAATGGAAACCGTTCATCCTCTGGAGAGCAGCTGTGTTCAGAAACTTTTAACATCGATCCAACTTGAGATTTTGACATTGCTTGTGCACAGGTAGAAATTTTTACATGACTGTGGCAACAGACGCAGCGATCAGTAAAACCTTCTCTTACACCTTTTCACTTTTCTCAGAGTTTTTATAGAACTTTCCAGATAGCAGCAAAGTGCAGTATAAAGTAGCTGGTTACTTTGAAAGGACCCACCCCCCCGTCCGCTTTACGATGTGATTTCTGGCCATTTACATTGGACAGAGTTGTTTCATCTTCTGATCGATTGGGCCTTGAGCATGCCCTTTCTACGATAGAGATGGAGTTGCAGTATTACCTGTTTGTCAAAACATCTTATGTGATGTGGAATGAGATGGATCTATACGTGAGCCGTCCTTTCATCTACTGTATGTGAAGTTCTAATTTCATCACTCCGTCATACGGATTGCTCCACATTTGGCCAAATTAGGTGACAGTGTCCTGTCTGCCGTTATCTACATCTCATTTTTATCTCCTGCGCTGCATTAATTTCTCCTCTTTTCTTCAGTAATATGTTTAGGATTTTCACTTCAGCATACATTGTAGTGAAATTCAGACATACTGTCTTTCAAAGATGACATCTGTCCTTTTAGAGGTCAGGATAGACTGTCGGCATTTGGGCTAAATGGTGCCCCAATGCCTAAATAGCAGATGCGCCAGAATGCTGGCTGATGATGCAAAACCCCCTCTGCAATCTCCAACCTGGAAAGGTCGTCCATTTTTCCAGGTGAGATGACAGCTGAGTAATGTCCCTCACTGGCAAGTGGCCAACTCTCTGAGTGGCCGCCCTCGAAGTATCACTCTGAATTTACCATTACTACCGGGGGGGCTTCCAGGGTTGTACAGGGTCCAGATATGGACAGTCTAATACAAGCTGGGGTACAGTCCTAGGTCCTAGCTTCTACCCTTCTAGCACTCCACCCTCCCCCAGCAGTCGGCAGACCCTACAGTGAAGGAACAAGGTGGTACTGACTGTTCATTTACAATAAACCTCTCCCTCCCATCCTTACTGCGTCTCACCTTGTGAGGATGGAAGGGAGAGGTTTGTCATAGAGATGTGGGATAGACAGAAGATCAGAAATAGATTTTTTTCCTGTAAAATGAGAAACAAACAGCCTTGTCACAGTGTAATGTCAGGAGCTGTGAGACGACACAGGGTGGGCTACAGACCGCTTTCACCCAGCTGTTGGAGCCGTCCCTGCACCGTACAACTTCATCAACTGTACAACTTCCCTATACCACTTAAACCACTCTCTCCAGGCCCAAACAAAAAGCCACAATGCAGTGACAGTGTTCAGTACCTGAGAGTTTGCTTTTCACCACATTTTCAAACTGAAGCTCTGAGAAGAAGATTTTTGCAGTTTAATCAGCATACTGGACAAACTCTGGATACCTCGGATCGATGGGAAAGTGCCAGAGTTGGTGAATATCATCTATTCAGTGCTTCATTCATGTTCCACAATAATGTCTTGTTTAGTTCAAATATCTCCATTTGGGGGCTTTTCCAGCAAAAATTGGTGTAGATGATTGTTTGCGATAAAATCAACATATTTATATTTTTGCCACAGCTTAAAGTCACCATGCCATATTGAAATATTTATGTATTACGTTGCTTTAAATCCCGCCATGCATTGGGGTAAAATCCATTGTGTTGTCAGAAGATGAATTACAGACATCTGCTGCTACTACAGCTGTAGAGATGATCACGTTTTACTGTAGCAGCATCTTTTTTTTGGCAGAACTGTGGACATATTGAATGATTAGAGGGAGATATTGGCCAGTTTCTAGACACTCTGCTCATTCAAATATTCAAAATAAAAAAATATTCTAAATATTGTAAATAAATAAAAAATTATAATAAAACACATATGGAGAGATGTGATAGGGAAATCCACGTTCACCCGATGAACTTATCTATTTATTTGTGGCTTGACTAGTGTGACAAGTAGCTATTTCTGTTACTGAGCAGCAGAGAAAATACAGAAGTTAAACAAAAAAACCTTCCATATGTATACTGCTGACTGGAGAACAACAGGGAACAATGTCCTAGACGCGAGAAAAGGACAGGGAGTCAAATAAAACCCTGGTAATCATCATAAATTTCCCTTAGACTCAGTTTGAAATGATGTTTCTGATTCTGCTCTGTGTTTAGGTTGCTTAAAGGGTGAAACCAGGCCACAGTAGCATCGCTTGTATAGAGAAACACTAAAATTATCTTCTTTTTTCCCCCTAACTAGCCCTTACACATAACACTGCATTTCACTGAGAAACAGTTTACAAGAAACTCTCTGTGTTATTGTTGGGGGGCTGAACGAGAAACTGGACGATGAAAAGGGGGCCAGCTATTTTTGGCACAGTAACCTCAGAAGATTGATCCTGCCTTCAGGCGCACTCCTGACACTGAAAGCATCAACTTCCAGCTCAATTCGCGTTCCAGTGTTCTGTTCTTATTAACTGTCACAACTTATAAACTCAGTCATGTTCAACATTTCCCAGTTAATCGTGACTCTGAGGTTGTCTTAGTTTCAACTAATGGAGCTAAGAAAAACCAGTTGAAAGTGCCGTGTCTGTCATTTATTGGTCTCCACTGGGGGTAGAAGTCGGATGTCAGGAATTTTACATGCACTTACAGTTTCTCTTTAAAGCCCCAGGACGCTTGATCTCCTTCACTCCCTCTTGATCCGGAGAGAGGATTCCATCTTAAAACAGGGTGTCACCACCCTACAGTCATTGTCAATCCTTCGCCGTCCGCACTGGAGGTCACAGTCTGATTAAGCGAGAAGAGCCACATCATCTACAAAAGAGTCGAGATGCAGGCCGGAGAGAGAAAATCCCAAAAATACCACCCATCACCCATCAAGACCATGCTTGACTTTCTGCCAAGATGACACGCTGATGGAACCACATGTTCCAACGGCACCCCACACAAGGTACCGGCGATGATACAGTCACACATTGGGCGGTTGTGGGCCAACGCCATGACCTCTCCAGCATCTCTACCAGATTTAGAATTGAGTCCCGAGTTCCATAACTGGCACTAAATTCACATTGCTCCTTCTGAATCTAAAACTTTTTGCAACCTTTCCAGTTTGATACATTGATAATCAGTGCACACCCACTAGTCCCCTTTTTAAAAATATCAATCAGCAACACTCAATTGCCATCTGCTCTCTCCAATTGGCATTTGCAGATCTAGACAGCCCAACAATGTCATGAACCATCTGCAGCTTGAGGTAAATCTCACTAAACCCACCTCAGTGACATCTGCCGGAGGGATGGGTCAGGCCTCCAGAGTCCTCCAGCTCTGCCTCCCCCACAGAGGACATGTCAGTCGGCTTTAGAAGTTCCTTCGAGTGTTTCCTCAACTGTCTGACAACAGCTCCGGTCAATATTAGCAGCTCTTCTCACCCACCAAACACAGCCTGGGCCTAGCTGTGCTGTCTGTTACTGACTCATCGGAGAGTTGGCAAAACGCAAGACTAAAAAGAGGCATCATATCCTCGTCCCACGCAGCATTACATGGTCTGAATCTGAATCTGAATTCTACCATTTAACGTCCTTCATCCATCTCCCAAATGATGCTTTGTTAGATATTTTTACATGCGTATGTTTTATGTCATATTATGTGCTGTCTTGTATGATCTTTTACATATTCTTTTTTGCTCCCTGTGGTTTCGTTGAAGTACCTCTCCTTCCCTACATCTTTCCACACACCCAGCTTCTTGCTTTCGTGACCACCGAAGCTGCAGCTGACCTTCTGATACCTGGCTGCCTTTCAGGGGACCCCAGGTCGGCTGAGCACAAAGGCCTCCTTATTCAACTGGACAGCTTCTTTCACCACCATTGCAACAGTGGCCCCTCAAGTTAATGCTGCAAAAGACACCAATGACCTTCACAAACTTAAAAATAGCCCACTCAGAATATTAGTTCCCAAACAGTTCCCCAGTAATGAGAATTGAAAAAAAGATGCAATAACCACATAAAAACATAAACATGGAGGCTTTAAGGAGCACTTGAAGGCAAAGTCCTGGAAAGGGGGAAGATTGACTTGAATGTTGTAGGTGAGAGATAATTTTCTCTCAGATACATGCCAGGACGAGTAGGGAAATATGAAAGGACAAAACCACGGTAACCTCCACCCTATAGAAACTAAATGTGGCATTGAACACTGCTGTAGTTTTTCTCTTTCTTACTCAGCCACTCTCTCTCTCCAGACTGCTGGTGTAGTAGGTTTCATTTGTACATTTCATTTAAATGTCAGTTACATTAAATCAGATTGCCATCTGTCATCCAAGTATAGTCTGATGAAAATGTTATTAGTTTTTGAAAACATTTTTTTAATTTTTGTTAGATTTAGTCAGTTTTTGTCAGTGACATGTTTCTGTCATTGTCATCATACATTTTAAATTTTTGTCTTCAATAAGTTTTCATGCTACAGCTGTCGCCATCTTTATGTACAGTTACCATCCACAGGTTTCTTATTAATATTAGCGGAGGAAACTGTTTAACTAACCAGGAGCTACAGTGTGTGATTCCAAAGATGCAGGTTGTGGAATAAACTTTGCATTAAAATGTCCATTTTTTCATCTTTCACAACATCATTTATAAAATGTTTCATCACAGATCTGGTTTCAGAGGTTTAGTCTTGTTTTCGCCAACAAATATTATTTGTCAGTTTTCATTCAAGAAATTAACACCGCTGTAAATGGAAATCCTTCCACTGCTGCTCTGAAGACTTGTTTCATCTGTTTTTTATCTGTTGCCATGGCAACAGTATCAACTATCAGAGAAAGAGGGTCATGATCAGTTCCCACTAAAGCTGAAGCTATAAAAGGCTTTTGAGATCATTTCACGTTCTCATTTTTACATATTTTACCACGTGACCCATACCTAAGTAAGTGGTGGAGAAAGGATAAAAGAATTAAATGGGTATTTAAATTTCAGTTTATTAAAACAGATGTTTTAATCTGTTGTAGCTGTTATTCCTCAACATGATCCATTACTGTTCAGCACAGTAGTAGCAGCCCAGCTCTGCCCAGATCTCTCTAGAGATCTGGGCATTTTCACCAAGCCTGCCGTACCCGTTGCTCACCGCTCCTGCGATGGAGCGAGCAAAAGTAGGAAGAGCTTGTCTTATCTGAGCAGGTGCTGTGTGAGGCTCATTTCCGTGTAGAGACAGTGGTCATCTCCTGCCTCCTCTGCTGTAACATTCCTGTGGCTGGGCTCCCAGCATCCATAGTAAAACCACCCGTCTCCATTGGCTCTCTGTCCCTGCTGACACTAAATTCCACTCTTTAATGGAAGCATGTGCTAAATAAATAAATGCAAATGTAAATGCTTTTTGTCACATTAAGAAATCAGTGAAGTTTCCTGAAGGAAGAATCTCAGTGAGAGTTGGCTGGATTGGGATAGTGCATCTGTGGTTGCTCTTGAACGCATCATCAGTCCTCTAAGTCATGTATGAACATCTCTTGTAACTTCGAACGTTGCCTTTCGACACGAGAGTCTAACCCTCATAGCGTCGCTTCCCTACTGCCTTGATGAAGGTTCATCCAGTGATGAATATTAATGCTTTCTGAACATCTGGCCCTTCAGCTAAAAATTTAGATGTCAGAACATCACAACAAAGTTTTTTTTATTCTGTATTGTGTAACATCACATTTATGTAATTGTTCATTATTAATAAACCTGTGGTAAAACAGAGAAGTTTTATTGCAGGTTCATTGCATCTCGTGCTCTGTGAAAAAGGGTCTGATAAATTCTTTGCCACAATCTGGACCCGAAGGCTTTTGCCATGTTCAATTGTGCAATAAATCCCTAGAAAATTGCCATTGGTGTGTGGTTCCCCTTAAGGGCTTGTGCCAATGGTGCTGGATGGAAAAGTGGAGGGATCGCTGACGTCGTTACAATGTACCACGAGGGGGACATGGCAGTACTTTAGTCTGGACCAAAATGGTGGACTGACAAGGCTCACAAGCACACACAAGAAACACAAGCACAGGCAACACGGTCAACACACCATCCATCCACAAGACTCAAATGCTTTTAAAATGCAGTAAAACGAAAAAAGGAAATAAACTACCAAGTTGGTTATGCATATTATAGGTATCTTAAGTTAGTACATCACTAATTAATACCGATAACTTCAAATGAACATGTGGGCAGTGCATGAAACTTCAGTTAGCTTTGATAATTCATACCATGGGTGCCGATTTCTTTGGTTAATGACCAAATATCTTCATCAACCGTACAACTTCATCAACTGTACAACTTCATCAATGACACATGACCAAGACTGATGAGTAAGAATATCATCTCAACAGGCTTCACACTGCCCCCCCCCCCCCCAATTCAATCTTGTCTCCTCAAAGTTACAAACTGGAGGTAGCGGAGGAGGAGGAGGAGGAGGAGGGAGTGAAGGTGCTTTGGGACACAGTCCACGTCTTTAACAGCGAGAGTCTGTATTGCAGTGAGACAGCAGGAAGCCAACACCTCCACAACGCTTTTCTGCTGAATTGTACTTTGAGTGGTAACTCACTGATGACTCATCTCAGTTTATGCACAAAAAAGTGGCTTTCTTCACTTTTCTCCCTCAACTCTGCCAAATAAAGAATCCTTTACTTATCATGACACACACTAAAAAACGACTGATGCAGCTGCTGTCGGTTTAATGATTTTCATTTTGTTTCCAGTGCAACATCAGGATTTTTTTGTTCATTTGAGAAAAAGCCTCGCTTCAGTGTGGAACTTTAAATGCATTGATGGCTCTCTACCAGTTAGGAGTCTTAGTAGTAATTTTCATTGATGTATTTCAGATATACAAGGCTAGGAGTTGGAGGAAGGTCATTGTGATTCGAAAACTAACTGTCTGAAAAGAGCGGTTGTTGAAGTGGAGCTCCACTGTATCAGCATGAGTCCAGGTGTTCTGTGTACAGCTCCATTTGTGAAAAAGTTTTGTGTAAAGCCTGCAGTGTCCCCAGGTGGCATCACTGAGTTGGCGTTGGTCAGGTCTGAAGGCTTCAAGTTAGAAATGTAAAGAAAAATCTGGGGGTGTGGAGTTAGACTGAAGTGAGCTTAGCTGGCCCCTGTGTTCCTGCTCTCAGGGGGGGTCCTGCCTTTATGCTGCACCAGAGGAGACTGACTCCTTGTAACATGAGGATTCTAGTTAGATGTTCTCACAGTCCAGCCATGTAAGGGGCTCCTACTCCACTGGCCCTCAATCAGGTAGCAGTGTCTGTCTCAGTCTTAAATAGACTGGGAATCTTATTCCTTTTACCTGGCATCCTCCTGCTACCTGCCCCCTCATCCTCCTCATTAACAGATGTTGTGTTATCTGTAGGTGGGGCCTCACCACGGAGGCTTGGTGTTGTACGTGACGGTTGTTCACACCAGTGGGTTTCCTGTACACTGAGGTAGGGCTGCACAACTCATGTTTTCAGTCACGATCACAAATTCACACTGATCTGAAGCAGAACTGCTGCTTTACCCTAAGCCGATAAAACAAGGGACAGGACTGTTTCACCATGAGACAAACTATGCACAGGAAGTAGGGGCAAATTTGAAAAAAATCGAATTTGTCTCACAGTATTAAAAGAAAAAAAAGCAAATGATTCAGAAATATTATGATATGCAGCTGCTCTGTGTTGGTTGCACCACATTGGGAGTAGTGTGGTGAGAATAGATAAACATCCTCTGCTCCTGTCTGAAGCCTCAAAAGGTTGATTTATTAGACTGTCAGCCACCGAAAGAGGATAATGATGGCGGTCTATGACGTCCTCAGTTTGCACTGTCATGTTAGATCATAAATCACAGTATTTAATGTTTAGTGTACATTCGTGGTTTACTCTGTGAAAAGCAGGTACCCTGTCCCACATTTCAGTCATATTTATATTGTTTGTCCATCTTCCTAAAAATATATAAAGAAACCTCTCTCTCTCTTTCTCTCTCTTTTAGTAGAGAGATAAAGTGGACAACGTTATTTACTTGGTGGACAGGTGAGTGGTTCATGCGACCACTCTATAATACTCGTTTCCAGAAGGGATAAGCAGAGTAATAGTTTTAATTACGTTAACGAAAATATGACTTAATATATTTGTCAACGACTACAAGACATGACAAGAACGTCATTAAAGTCTTGATGGAAAAAGACCCCCTCCTCTGTATTTTAATGACATGAAAATAATATGAATAATAAGTTATAAAGAAAATTTTTTGTTTTCTCCACAAAAAACATCAAATGACCTTGTGAAAACTATTAAATGTACTTCTACAAACTGTCCTTCTTTAAAGAAATACAAAGTTTAAATTTTCTACAACTGGACCCATGGTGTCCTTTTTCTCCATGAAGTCCATTGTCAGTCACAGAACGTGCACTGGATGTCACACGTATGAGGGGTAATGGATAAGTTTGGGGTCTAAGGTAGAAGGAGTCAATTTTAGAAAACCCAACCCATTTATTTTTTAACAAAGCCCCTCCTACATTTAGTCATTAAGTCCAGCAGTCATGGAGCAGACGGGTCTCCCCTATGGTCACGGTGACCAGCCTTCCAGGATGGGGTCATCTTCCACGTTTCCGCCAAGTCTGAATTCAACATCTCACCTTTGTGTTGTCCATTTTCATAGAAAGTGTTGACTTGCAAGTTTTAATTAGTTATAGCTGAAGTTATTAACTTCAAACTTTCTGCATAATCGCTCACAAGAGTTGAACCACGCACGCATCTAATGAGAACTCCTCTCCTCCTAGATTAGGTCACGGACATATCAATCACTCCATGTATAATTCACGTGTCATGGCTATATGTACACATATTAAATTGAGATTTAAGCAGAGGAATATGAGAACATCCCGTTATTGTATGTAGAGACACTCATCATTTTGCAAAGTGACGGACATTCAAATGAAATTGCACGAACCGAAACACACTTTCAACCACAGGGAGACTTTAATAAATAAAACCGAGGGGTTTTTTTTTTTTTTCAAACTTGAAATTTAATAGCTTTTTCAGTTATGAATATTTAATGTATATCAATAAATATTCTGAATTTGAAAAAAGCTTTTTTGGGCTTTAAAATTGCTGATGAATTATAAGGGGGGGGGGGTCCTATATCATAATTCATTTGCTAAATGCATCATTATGTTCCTACTTCTGAACACACTTTGTTATCAAAGAATTTGCCAAACATTAAGTATTCTTTGTTACTTTTCTCTGTTATATCTCTGATATTGACACAGCAGCAGAGTGAAAGACTGTTCATTTGCCTTAGACTTGATCTAGTTCTAGATACTGGACTTAGCATTGGTTCTTTAAATGCTTTAGGCATCAATCCAGCCGTGCCTAGCACAGTCACTTTTGCAGTATTTAATCAGGACAGGCACCAGGCTGAGGTTTGCTAGTAAACAGTCTGCATCAAGCCATATCATATATCCTGTCCTTGCTTTTGTTCCTGTGAGATCTGGTTCTTGTGTAGCGACGGTCGGCTCTGGGGCGGCTGTGGCTCAGTAGAGGAGGTTGTCCATTAATGCAGGGCTGGGAGTTCAATCCTTGGCTCCACGTGTCAGAGCGTCCTGAGGCAAGACCCTGAAACCCAAGTGAGGGCCAGGCTAGCATCCTGCACGGAAGATCGAAGCAGTATATGTAGTATGACAATGGAAGATAAAAGATGACTAAATAAAAAAATAAAAAAAATAAAAAAGTGAAATGTTACAAACATTGTATACTGTATGAAAGTCATTTTCATGTATGCATTTACTTTCATTCTTAAATGAAAATTTTTTGTTGAAATGAAAAATTATTTAACCTTTTGATTTTAATGACTAATTGTTTTTAAATGGGGACACTCATTTTACATGCCAATCAAAATCAAAGCTAAATAAAAAGCACTGTTTTTAGTTTTCATACAGATGACAGGGGGCGTCTTTAATGATAAAATTCAAACTACTCAAATGGCACAGATTTGTCCTCAAACACAGGAACCTTAGAAACAGCCATAAAACCCAATATATACTCAGACAGTTTCTCTCCTATCAACCTTCACCAACTGTGTTCAACAATCTCTTCATCTAAACCATCGACCTGTCTCTTAGACCCCGTCCCAACCAGGCTGCTTAAGGAAGTTCTACTCTTAGTTAGTACTTCTCTATTAGACATAATCAATCTGTCCTTATTATCGGGCTATGTACCGCAGTCCTTCAAAATAGCTGTAACAGAACCTCTTCTTAAAAGGCCTACTCTTGATCCAGATGTTTTAGACCCATATCTAACCTTCCCTTTCTCTCTAAGACCCTTGAGAAAGCTGTTGCCAACCAGTTGTGTGACTTTCTAAATAGTAATAGTTCATGTGAGGATTTTCAGTCATCATAGCACAGAGAGAGCACAGGTGAAGGTTACCACTGATCTTCCATTCACTTGTCCTGTTATTTGATTTAACTTGCATTAAAGACAGCACCCTCAGCTAACTTCTGGAGAAGATGAAGAAGAAGAAGAAGCTGTTTCCAGCGTCTTCCTGCATGAAACACGGCCAGGACCAGCTGACACGAAATAATGATTCAATTGAAAAAAAACCTGAAGCCTGCTCTCCTTTTTCTTGCCAAGGTAACTGGTTTTGTTTCTTCGTCTTCTTCAAGGTTTTTGGTTTTGTGCAAACAACTTGTTTTGTATCCAGTTTGTGACCTCTACTCCTTCTACTCTGTATATAACGGCCATGTGTAACATAACCTGTACTACCACCGTCTGACGACACTACGCAGCCTAGTTTATTCGCTCCAGACCAGTTGATGGAAACACACATTAGTTGCATTTTCTTTTTTTACTTTCTTTTCCTTTTTTGCAACATTTCAATAGTTCACTTAAAATTCGCTTGATGATTATATGGAGACACCACCAGAAAGTTCACACCCCTGGGGAAATGTTGGGTCTCGGTAAATAATAACAATGAAAAGTAGCTGTTTAGATCTGCTCTGTATGAGAAGTGCACTCTGTTATGATGCCATATATATATGAAATTGAACCATACTGACTTACACTGTTGTCTGTGTCTAGATTCTCCCTGCCTCTGTCCCCTGTGACACTGTGGTTCCCTGGGGATCTGGCTCTATTCACAGCATGCAACTGCTCTGGCCCACCTGTCTGCAATTATTGATTCAGCTGCTGTGTGTTGAGAGGTTGTACAGGAGCAGCAGTTGACCATGTCCACGGCCGCCACTGAGCTGTTGTTGTCAGTGACAATTCCCACTTAGCTTCCCCAGAACACCCAGTCCACCATAGTAAGCTTCTCCCCTGGGTGTGTTTCAGCAGTAACTCAAGGCTCTGCAGGTCTTCCAACACCAGCATGGTGTGTGTTGTGTGTACTAATGGGACTAATGTGCCCAAGGTTGTGTCTTTGTCTCATAAAAAGTGTCTAATGAAAACACAGTGCAGCAATGGCTGTAAGGCCCGCTTCCTGATGTCTAATCACCATCAGGGGAAAAGTGGAAAAATGCCCTATCTCACAAAATCCTGGATTCGACCCTTTAACCACATCCACATGAGATGGATTCTGCCCCGGTCCATGCTCCATCCCTCCAACAAGTTTGGTGCAAAGCAGTTTAGTTCAGTTTGGAGGTGTAAGCTCATCATCTGAACTGATTTGTATTTAATCCTTTTTTCTTGATACTCTAATTTGGAGTGATTTTATTGTTGATTTCAGTGTTTATGATTCTTATTGTATTGTGTGGATTTGATGGTAGTATGATGTTACCTAGGCACCTTTGCCTGCATCAATCCTGCCTTCACATCAAGGCCCGCAGTGGAAATAAGGCTTGATAAGAGTTGATATTTTGCAGATACTGTAAATGTGACCTGGGGTCTGACCTCTCAACCCACTATTGTTTTGCTTTGACTGATTTGTTAGGCTGTAATTGTCAACCTGCTTTTTCTCTTCTTCTGTAGAGACACCAGCATCAGGCTATTTATGTTGCCTGAGGAATGAACTGAGCTTGAAACATGTTGTGATCCAGAGTAGTTTCCAGTCTAGTTGTGCAGATATTGGGTATATGAAACTATCACTTCTCGACATCAAACAACAACCTCCTTCTTTTTTTTTTTCGGGGGGGGCATTACGATTTACACACTGGAGGCCAAAAATATCCATGGTAGACTTCACTGAAGTCTGACTCTTCATTATTAAGGTACTTTAGCCAAGGACGAAAGTGTTGAGCAGAGTCAACCCGACCAAATGACCAGTCAACATCACTATCCTCAAAGATAACATCACCAGGTCAAAACCTAGTATTTAGCTGGACAACCCTTTATCTGTCGGCTTCTTTTCTAATCTACAGTAGTGTTCAAAATAATAGCAGTCCAATGTGACTAACCAGATTAATCACTGTTATTAGTATATTTTTTATCGCTACATGGCAAACGAGTTACCAGTAGGTGCAGTAGATTCTCAGAAAACCAACAAGACCCAGCATTCATGATATGCACGCTCTTAAGGCTGTGCAATTGGGCAATTAGTTGAAAGGGGTGTGTTCAAAAAAATAGCAGTGTCTGCCGTTGACTTTACAAACTCAAAACAATTTTGTACAAACTTTTTTGTTTCTAGGATTTAGCAATCCTGTGAATCACTAAACTAATATTTAGTTGTATGAACCACAGTTTTCTATAACTGCTTCACATCTGTGTGGCATGGAGTCAACAAAACTTGTGGCACCTTTCAGCTCTTATTCCACTCCAAGATTCTTTAACAACATTCCACAATTAATTTACATTTCTTGGTTTTGCTTCAGAAACAGCATTTTTTATGTTAGCCCACAAGTTCTCGATTGGATTAAGGTCCGGGGATTGGGCTGGCCACTCCATAACATTAATTTTGTTGGTGTCGAACCAAGACTTCGCTCGTTTACTAGTGTGTTTGGGGTCATTGTCTTATTGAAACACCCATTTCAAGGGCATGCCCCCTTCAGCATAAGGAAACATGACCTCTTCAAGTATTTTGACATATGCAAACTGATCCATGATCCCTGGTATGCGATATATAGGCCCAACACCATAGTAGGAGAAACATGCCCATATCATGATGCTTGCACCACCATGCTTCACTGTCTTCACTGTGTACTGTGGCTTGAATTCAGAGTTTGGGGGTCGTCTCAATAACTGTCTGCGGCCCTTGGACCCAAAAAGAACAATTTTACTCTCATCAGTCCACAAAATGTCCCTCCATTTCTCTTTAGGCCAGTTGATGTGTTCTTTGGCAAATTGTAACGTCTTCTGCACATGCCTTTTTTTTAACAGAGGGACTTTGCCGGGGATTCTTGTAAATAGATTAGCTTCACACAGACATCTTCTAACTGTCACAGTACTTACAGGTAACTCCAGACTGTCTTTGATCATCCTGGAACTGATCATTGGCTGAGCCTTTGCCATTCTGGTTATTCTTTGAACCATTTTGATGGTTGTCTTCCGTTTTCTGCCACGTGTCTCCTGTTTTGCTCTCCATTTTAAGGCATTGGAGATCATTTTAGCTGAACAGCCTATAATTTTTTGCACCTCTTTATAAGTTTTCCCCTCTCCAATCAAATTTTTAATAAAAGTACGCTGTTCTTCTGAACAATGTCTTGAACGACCCATTTTCCTCAGGCTTTCAAAGAGAAATGCATGTTCAACAAGTGCTGGCTTCATCCTTAAATAGGGGCCACCTGATTCACACCTGTTTTTTCACAAAATTGATTACCTCACTGATTGAATGCCAAACTGCTATTTTTTTGAACACACCCCTTTCAACTAATTGCCCAATTGCACAGCCTTAAGAGCGTGCATATCATGAATGCTGGGTCTTGTTGGTTTTCTGAGAATCTACTGCACCTACTGGTAACTCGTTTGCCATGTAGCAATAAAAAATATACTAATAACAGTGATTAATCTGGTTAGTCACATTGGACTGCTATTATTTTGAACACTACTGTATGTGCTCACATATAGTTATCTAGTACAGTTGAATTGCTAATAAAGCTGTTCTCATTTCCATGTATTTTTCTGTTTCCTTTGTCAGAAAACAGAACAGGTATGAAATAGTAACTGAAACATGGCTGAAAAAGACAACACGTTAACAACCAGTCACTTTCAAGACATTTCCAAGATGCTGCTCTGCTACTAAAGTCCTGATTTTATAACCACAATGTCATCTGACAGAACTACCAGGCACATAAGTTAAAGACGACTGCTGTGATTTCAGCTTTAATTAGCTGTAAAATGATCAGGTAGAGAGTATGTTTCAGCTGCCATGTGATCAGTTGAGCAGGAAGGGAAGCCCTACTTCCCCTTTGTGGGGCAGTAATGGTGACTCTTTTCTATGGAAAGTAGCTAATGTTTCTCAAAAAGTCGCTAGATTTGCTGTCAGATGATTTTGTGAAAAAAAGTTGTTAGAGGATCTGAAAAGTCGGTAAATCTAACAACAAGACTGCTAAGTTGGTGAGACTGTCTGTAATAGCCTCATGACGATGCAGTAGAAACTGCTTGCACTTATTCATTTTGAAAGAGCAACAGCCAGTGAGGAGACTACAGCACTTGGCCAACTGACCAATGGTGTAACTTCATCATTCAGTCAGTCAGTCTTTCATATTTATAGGGCTGACCTGCTGTTGTGGTCCAGCAAAAAAAAAGCACCATGTGTTTTCTTTACCTGCAGGGTCACAGTGGATTGGAGAGTATTCCAGCATCCATTGTGTGGAAGGCAGGAAGGCACTTGTGTGTGCACTTTGACTGTCTCTAATATACTTTTTGCCTATTCTGTTGTTTCAGACTGACCTTTGACCCTCGAGAGAACTCTATCTCCCTGCCAGTGAGTCCAGGGAGGGATCGGCCAGTCCGGGTCCAGGGATAGACATGGAGAGCTACCCAGGGTGGAGCACCATAGAACCCAACATCACTAACTGCACCAGCCTACCTGCCAGCAGCCTGCAGGTGGTCCAGTTCACAGACAGGATGGCAGTTTTGGTGCTCGTTCTCGGCCTCCTCACCCTCCTCACGGCGCTCATCAATGGAGCTGTCATCGTTGCCATTTGCATCACTAAGAAGCTCCACCTGCCTGCCAATTACCTCATCCTTTCTCTGGCTGTCACAGACTTCCTGGTGGCGCTCCTCGTAATGCCCATAAGCATCCTCTACATAACCATGGACACGTGGTCCCTGGGTCAGGTGGTGTGCGAGCTCTGGTTGAGTGTGGACATGACCTGCTGCACCTGCTCCATCCTGCACCTGTGTGTCATAGCCCTGGACCGGTACTGGGCCATTACCAAAGCAATTGAGTATGCTCGCAAGAGGTCACCCCGCCGCGCCGCCATCATGGTGGGAACAGTCTGGGTCATCTCAGTTTTCATATCCATGCCACCCTTATTCTGGAGGCAGAGGCCAAGCACTGGTATACTCCAAAAGTGCACCATCGAGCATGACCACCTGGGATACACTATATACTCTACTTTAGGGGCATTTTATATCCCCATGTTCATTATTCTTATCTTATACTACAGGATTTACAATGCTGCCAAGACACTTTACCAGAAGCGTGGCTCTTCTCGGCACCTCAGCAGTCGCAGCATGGGCAGTCAGAACTCTGTAGACCACTGTCGTGTCCCCCAGACATTTTGTGTGTCAGACTTGTCGAATTCAGATCCCACACTGGCTACTGAGAAACTCAACGCCACCATTCGCATCCCGTCCTTTGAAACGGACATGGATGGGCAGGATGAGAAGAACCAGATATGTACCTCACGTGAGAGGAAAGCAGCACGGATCCTCGGCCTCATCCTTGGAGCATTCATAATCTGCTGGCTGCCTTTCTTTCTAAAGGAGCTTCTGGTCGGTCTGCAAGTTTTCCAGCCCTCTCAGCTTATCTCAGACTTCCTGACTTGGCTGGGTTATATCAATTCTCTCATCAATCCGCTGCTCTACACCAGCTTCAATGATGACTTCAAGCTGGCTTTTAAAAAGCTACTCAAGAGAAAAGAGCAAGCATAGGTCTGAGTTCGAAAACAATAAAGGGAATAAATACACTTGATGATATTAATATTCAGTGTGATGTTTTGCTTCACAAGTAAAAAGTTGCATCTCAACAGTGTATTTCCTGATGTTTTTCAATAAAAGAATTCTCTATAACTACTGTTTATTACAGTTTTTTCATTTAAGCATATTCATCTCTGCTCTTTCTGTGCCAAATTCTGAGTAGAGTCTAATTGTTTAATAATTCTTTAGAAGAGTAATTGTTTTTTTGTTTTCTCAGTTCTCTGACAGTTGATTTTAAATTTGCAGTAATCAGTGTTGTTGGTGTGACTAGCTGTGGTAAAATGTAAGGTTTTCCTCAAAAATGTAAATCTACCAAGAACTCTGGCCTTGCAGCACCCCCCCCCTCCCCCATTCCACCCCAGAAGGCACCCATGCCATTTCCTTAACCGAAAGATGCAGCATTCACATCATCATTATGATGAAATCAGAGCAAAATCTGACAGGCAAAATTTACTCATGTGTTGTGGCCACAGCAGGATAGGACAGGAAACAGTGGAGGTAGGGTTGTAAACGTGATCTGCAAGAGGTAGCATGGCTGCTGGACTAACAGCAGCAGACCACAAAGCTGTAAACAGTGTCTTATTAAACATTTTACTGTCCTTATGCTCAATGCAACCAGGCAGTATCCCTCCTTCTCTCTTGCTTGTATTCTTTCACCTTGCAATAATAAAAGAGAATACATGAATTAACCATAATTCCTACATGACAGGTCAGTCCCATCCCCTCTCTCAAACCAGCTGGACCTTGGAGAGCCTCA
Source organism: Istiophorus platypterus (assembly GCA_016859345.1). Taxonomy (NCBI): domain Eukaryota; kingdom Metazoa; phylum Chordata; class Actinopteri; order Istiophoriformes; family Istiophoridae; genus Istiophorus; species Istiophorus platypterus. The sequence goes on along the minus strand of CM029133.1, from coordinate 782,444 downwards.
AGATTTTGTTGGTCAAAGTTCAGTCAGATTGATTGGAAGTGAATGTGTCTCGCCCTGTTCCACACGGACACAAGTAGGTGGCAGAATTTGTGTCTGACTGCACACTCAGGCTCATTCAAGATGAGCCAGGCCTGCACAGAGTCGATCATTGGCGATCGCCACACAATGCCAATTAGATTTGTGTCCAATTAGATTTTTGATCCTGACATGCTCTGACATCATGCAGAAAGAAGCATCAAAAGATCAAGGCAGCTGCAGTTTTTGAAGCCAGGCATCACTGGCCATAAAGGGAAACATCTGCCCCTCACCTGATTTAAGAGCTGACTGGTTTGATGTTGGATCAACAGCATTTAGTTTATAGAAATCTTTCATTTTTGTCTGATTGGAGAAATTTAGATTTTTGCCTTTTTTTACCTGATTTACAACAATGAAGTTTCCCTCTTTTAACAGAATAAACGTCGTGTGGTCATAGAACTGGAATACATTAATCTTGTATTACAGATTCTCACAGGCTGCAGAGTATCGATGATGGTTTTAGTCTACAATACGAATATGACTGATTTATCTCTTGAAATATTAAGCAAAGCAAAAGCTTTGGTTGGTGGGTGTTAACGTTCTGTACTGACATGAAAATTGTAATCTTGTATTTCTTTCCTGTCTGTGTGTATATTGATTCCTGTTTAAATAGTCTCTATTTCCAGAGTGACAGGTCCAGCAGTAACGTCTCTGAAGCGCTCCGCTGATTTCAAAGACTCCATCAACCCGAACAACCATAAATATATATACAGGTTGTTTTTAACCTGTTTATCTTGTCTCCTAAAATCACGTCCCTATGTCAGCAGGTGAACTGGATCTTTGTCGTCATGGTTACAATAATAAACACACAGCTAGGGTTGTGGGACAATCCAGGATAGAAGAGACAACGCTGGACAGCAAAGAGCTGTCTCCCAAGTCAAAGCCCTGTGTTTTGTCAACCAGTCCATCCACCTCAGCTTCCCACTAACACAGACTTGTTACTCTTTTTACTACGTCACCAGATTTCCTCCTCTGCTCCGATCATAATTACTTAGGCTGTGAGGGGTTACCTCGGGATAAAACACATCCATGGGTTGTAATAAGCTGTTGGCACAGATGACTCCTGGCCTTGTTTTTACTGGAGGACAGTCCCACTGTTTGGGCCCATAAACAGCAAACTGATATGATGGGTTCCTTACATGAGAATTCAGCCAATCTAACTCTTCATGTGAAATGATGTAGTAATATGAAGGTTAAACCATAAAAACACATACATGGTGATCACAGACTGCCTATGCAGCATTTGAATACATTTTAATGCTGTAAGCAACAGCTATTACTGGACATTGAGGACAAGCTGATCAATTGGTCATGAACTTTTTTAATAGAAAGTGATCAGATCTAACAGGACACAAGGGTTGATGCGATTTCCTTTACCTACTGTAAAGACAGCTGGAAACTGCTCATGATGACTGCAGCTTTTTGTCACTGCCCCCTGCTGCTGTCACTTGCACTCGACTACTTTCCAGGTGAGGCACAGCTAGTCTAGAACAAGGCAATTGTTTCCCCACTGCAGTCGAGTATCATGCTCCATATATGGCAGCAAAGCTGGGGGAGGTACCTTTGCCCTTTCACCATTTGCTTGGCAACACCTAGGACAGAAAGCTCTACCTCTGTGAGGACCCTGAATATAAAGCATGACTTCGCAACGCCATGGCCTATATTTCACCTCTAAAAAAGTTTTGGAGAAATTTAATGCATTCGTTACACTTTACATTCAGTTTGACTAGTGAGCAGTGGTTAAGACTGAGGGTTTAGGGGACAAGGGTTGAAATCCTAGTTGAAGTCCTTATTCAATAAATACCACCGGTAAATGTAAGAAAATAATTATGAGAGACACTTTTTTCATAGCCCAAGAAGTTACTTTATGTACAGCGAGCTCTGGTGCCAGCAGCAGGTTTCACCCAGGCATCACTCTCTGCCCCTAGTAGTGTAGTTTCACCACTGCACTTGATTAACCAACCCCCCCAATACAGCTCCACGTTCAGAGAAAGAACCTCCAGGCCACATCCCTGCCTTCCCTGTAGGGAACAACAGGGTTCCAACGCTATTCGTGTTAGGACCAATGATAATTATAAAAAGAAGAAGAAGAAGAAGAAGAAGAGGAACTGCATAAACAATAAAGTTATACACCTTATAATTGAAAAGCAAAAATAGCAACACCAATGCATCATTCGATCCACCACACCGGTGATCACAGTTTTCACCCATAGGAAAACCGCATGGAAATAAAGTATCTGAGAATATGATGCGTAGTTTGATAGCTATTATACAGAACGGTCCAGTTATGTCATGGTAAGTTCAGTTGCCTGTGTTATAGTGCCCTCTTATGGTGGACATTTAATTTTTGTATTTGACTAGATGCCCCCCCCATTATTGATTTTTCAAATTTATACTTTACACCTCCAATGGGTTAGCCCAAATAATAATAATAATAATATAATAATTGTAATAATGATATGATAATAATTAATAATAATAATGATTATGATGGTAATGATGATAATAATAATAATAATAATAATAATAATAATAATAATAATAATAATAATAATAATAATAATAATAATAATAACATTAATATAGTGTCAGCTCCTTTAGACCCTGGAATCTATCATAGAAGCATTACTTTGTTTCAAAGCATTTTTTACATTTTCTTCACAAAACCTGAGTCTTAAATCAGGCAGCTGTAAATATAAGGCAGCATTTTGATGAAACAGTAAACATGATGGATGAAGTCGTAGTAAAACGACTAGTCAAGCGCACTATACCTATATAGTGCGCTTGACTTTATTTTTAAAAAATTAAATAAAAACTGATGGCAATAGCATACACATACAGGGTCATTATATATATATATATATATATATATATATATATATATATATATATATATATATATATATATATACATATATATAATATTATACTATACTAAATAATATTAACAACACTAAACCCAGATGAAACAATAGGGTTCCACTACAATTGGTCCTTGGCCCCCTTGTAAAAACATTTAAGTATACAGCAAAAGCAAAAGGATTCCAACAGAGGGCTGGTAACGTTTGTAAACCAGCACTGAACTCAGACTCCAGCTGAGGGTGATGGGAACGACATTAGTTTTGCAGGTATTTAGTCACAAACCGGTACTGTGAAAATCTAAATTTTAACATGATGATGGCGCTTTAGGAGCAGTGAGGGTTCAAAATCCATTTCAACAGTGGCAAGAATGTGTAAGTTTCATGTCATGTCATGTGGGAGGCCATCTTAGAGCCCCAGAGCCAACACAGTGGGTTTCATAAGAAAAGGTCACCTCGTTATTATTATTATCATTATCATCATCATCAGGTGGACACAAGCAGGACCTGCTTGATGTGTAGCAGGAAACTGTTGGCAATATCAGCTTTAATGGGAGATTAAGGCAGATGTTGGTGTTCAGCTTGTTCTGCTGCCCCCATGTGGCCAAAATGAAAAATGAGAGGCCCCTGAGGGAGTGCATGAACATGAACGAGAGAGACAAAATAAACTCATAACAGACAACCAACAAGAGTCTATTTCACAACTCAGTAGAAGTTAAAAATAGAAAAGATTAAACGCAAAATTACAGGCTAATAATTTGATTCGAACATATGAATATACCTTGGTCTCAAAAATAATATTTGTTTTTTTTCTACATTAAAATTGAAAAGACTAAATGTACAAGTTAATCTAAAAATATATATTAGTCCTTATCTTCCTCATTGTTTCTCCACCAGCAGGAAACAGCGATTAGACTTTTGCGATAGCAGATAAATTTAAAGAAACTATGATCACACAGTCGCCTTAACATAGAAAAGCCAGATAACTTTAAGAATGTTAGCGTTTCCCTGGGGGGCTGTGGACTTTCACCCCAATAGTGAAATCAGGGAAATAAGTACAATCAAGTAATTTCGATCATTAGTCTCTAAACTAATCCTAACGTGACCTCTGCTGTCATGGCAGCGCTTACGCCACTACGTACGCCGTTACGTAGCGACGCAGTGGTGGTACGCGCTGGAGCTGGGTGTGAAGATGGCGGACGAGGAGGCCGAGCAGGACCGCAGTCCTGAGAACAGTATCGGTGAAACGATTTGGGGACTCAGACAGCGGTTGCAAGAACTGCAAGACGTCGTGGTTAGAGAAAGCGGCGACTCTCCGATCCAGGCCTCTTCTGAGTATTGCCAGGAGTTTTGCAGGGTGAGTTTCCCCCTCACATCCTTAGCCAACAAGCTAGCCAGCCAGCACCAACAATAACGGTGCATCCTGGCTCCTGGAGAATTCAGTGAAAGGTTTGATCTCGGAACCGACCTATGCTTGGATGGGTTGGATGTTTGTTGTCACAGTTTTCCACAGTAACAGAATAAAAGCATGTGCAGTGGTTTCTAACGTTTATCGGTGAAGAAACTGAACTCAATCTGACCGTAGACATGGCTACCTTGGCCAGGTAGCCACTAGCTGGAAGCGGTGCTTACGGAACGTTGTTAAACGTAAAGTTATTGGCGTGGGACTCCTTCCGACATTTATCTAGTTATATGTGGTAGTCTGGTTCCAGCAGACTACCAGCAGCCCGTTGTCAGTGTCCCTCAGGGTAGTGACAGTCCCCAGCTGCATGCTAACACAGCAGCCACCCAGCTCGAGCTGCTGTTAGCCTAGCGTTAGTTTTTAGCCGTGTATGTTTGGCTCCGTGCGCGTGCTCGTGAGACCAGTCTCGGATTGTCTCCGGTGGGTACGGATCCCTCGGTCAGGCTTCGTAACGCTGTCCGATGTCCGAGTGCCTCAAATTTAGTTGTGTACGACAACGGAGTCTTGTAAAGTTGGCCACTCTTTCTGAAATGTCGCGAATTTTATTAAATAAAAAAAAAGTGCAGGAGATCGTTGAAGATCAGTGAGTTTTCCCGCGATGGGTTTCGTGTGTACGTGCAGAATGAAACGCACGCGTTTGCAGAAGAGACATGGCCTTTACCTCATTTGCATACTAAAACTAGGACAACATATGTTGCACTCAGTCTTACTTGAGTCCAGTACGTTGCCCAGTAGTCTGCCATCATATCAACCCAGTTGCTATAGAAGTGTGTGTAGCTTGCTGTGCGAGCATAAGAGAATATGGAGAGGGCGGATCTGCACCAAGCATCTTGACCCCGTTATAGTGGTTTTCTTAGCTAGTGGGTTTTGAACAAGGAAATGTGTTGGTTGTCTCCTTAAACAGAAAACAAAGTGTAAGACTGGGTTATGCCAGTAAAATGAAAATCTATATCTGGAAAAAATGTACGTGGTGTTCTTAAAAGGCCTGTCAGTAGTGGGGTCATGAGCAGGGCTTGAAGCAAAACCTGTAACTTTTGCTGAGCAGCAGAGCAGCAGACTCCTAGAAGCTAACAGGTCACGTACAAAAACAGAACCTGTCAGTTGCACAGATAACAAACACTAAACCATCTTCTCAGTGCGAACTAGCAGTCACACGGTCCCGTCATGTCAAGTCAGTGTTAAGCTAATCTGAGTGATGAAAACATCGAAATCCACGACAGCTGTGTCCTAAAAACATGATGCTGGGAGCCAGTGTCCTCACCTCTGCCAAAATGTCTGCACTGAGAATACTGAGCAGTTCTCCCTATCACCAGTCAGTGTATCATCAAAATGATGTTGCAACTGTTACTTCTAGGTGAAATAGTGGCGTTAGTTTGCTTCAGGAGACATTATTGACAGAAAGTGATGATTTGTTTCACTGAGCCTCTTATTGCTTATAGTTGTTCATAGTGAGGAAACAGTTCTTTGACAATAGCTGTATGGATGCACCGATTTGACTTTTTCAGTCCCTATTCCGATAACTGATTCCTGGGATTTTGTGTTGGTTTGATAGCAATCCTTTAAAAATGTTTAATTAATAAGCCTAATGCCTCACTGTGTGGAAGAGAATGGGATTGTTCTTTTATTTTATTTTGGATCAGTATCATTATCAGTGTTGGATCGGTACATCCATAAATAGTTGCACAAACATTTAAGAGATCCTGTCAAAAATTCTTCTTAGATAATTACTGAAGAGCCTCAAACACAGGCTGACTTGGCCTGTGTTTGAAAACAGTGACTTTTTAATACTCTCCTAGTTTTCAGGCTGATGTACAATGATCATTTTTGTCAGTGTGATTATTGTAGTGACTTCCATTTGATTTTAATATCAAAAGTGACTGAAAAATCAGTATGCGTTCTTACTGTCTCAACCACATAAATGGAGCGACCAGGTACCGTCGGTTTTAAACTTGGATTGCACATTTCAATGCACATGTCAGGGAAGAAGCATCAATGTCACTAACGATCTAGAAAAGTGTTCAAACATGTTGTACATCTGTTTAATAGTCTTTGTCTTTGTGGTGTCATTTTTTTCATTTTTTCTTTTCCAATTCAAGATCCCCTACAGGGGATCGGACAGGGTTCAATTGTGTTTTGTTTCAGTTTTTTTTTCCTATAAACTTGGATGTGTAAAATAAAAGTTGTGAATTTATAAAGTATCACTGCCATTCCTCTAGCACCCCAACAACAAGGTGCCTCCGGGCTTTACAAGCCAATAAGAATTTAATCTGGTTTCTGTGTTGAATGTGGATAACAAAAGGAGGCGGGGAGCTGAGTTGTCTGTGGGAGGCTAAGACGGTGAGAACAACCCTGTGTTGGAATCTGTAAGTAAAGGACAAGAATTTTTGTTATCAGTTGTGTTGAAGACCAAGGACTTTGTCTTTAGGGCACCCTTGACAGTTTTAGCTAACACTATTTCTTTAGCTGTTATATGCAGACTAATGTCTAAAAGTGAACTGTGTGTGTGTGGGGGGGGGGGTGTCTGTGTACGAGCGCATGCACTGACCAGCACAGACCTGGGTGAGCAGTATAGACTATGAAGGCAGTTTTCCATGTATATTGTGATCCAGATTTGGGCATAAAAACAAATTGTGCTTTTCTTTGAGCAAACAACAACTCCTGTTGACATGATAGCATCATGCAGTTGCTGCAGATTTATCAGCTGCACATTCATCCTGTTCTACAACATCACAAAGGTGGTTCTACTGGATCCAGATCTGGAGACGGGGGGGGGCACTCAAGTCCACTGAACTCATTCTCCTCTTCATTAAACAAGTTGGAGACTTTTGTTCTGTGACCTGGATCATTATCCTGCAGGAAGTTTCCACTAGAAAATGGTGAACTGTGGCCAAGAAGGGAAGCACAGGGTTAGCAACAATACTCAGACAGGCTGTGGTGTTCAGACTATGATTGACCGGTATTAAGGGGACCCCTCACCACCACTACCACCACCAGCCTGAACTGTTGACACCAGACAAGTTGGATCCATGGATTCATGGTGTTGACTCCAGATTCTGACTCGACCATCTGCTGCCTCAGCAGAATCCAGATCCACGAGACCAGGCTTTTCCAGTCTTCAACAGTCCAGTCCTGGTGACTGGACTCTGCAGCCTCAGGTCTCTGTTCTTGTCTGACAGGACCAGAACCGGACCCGGTCTCCTGCTGTTGTAGCTCATCCACCTCCAGGTCGGACGTGTTGTTCATCCTGAGAAACTTCTCTGTTCACCACAGTAGTAAAGAGTGGTGATCTGAGTTGTTGTAGCCTTTCCGTCAGCTCCAACCTGTCTGGTCATTCTCCTCTGACCTCCGACCTGTGACCTCTGTCATCAGCATGAGCTGCTGCTCGCTTGATGTTTTTTGTTTTTGGCTCCATTCTGGGTAAAAACTCTGGAGAAAATTTTGTGTGAATGTAAACTGAACAACAACTGTACAACTTTTGACCGTTTCTACCTTCCATTTATGCCCTGAATTGCTTCCACATGAATGGCCGATTAGATATTTGCAATAACATAAAGATGGCAGGTGTACAAAATGAAGTGGCCTCTGTGTGTTTGTCTGTCCGTTTATATGTGTGAACATTATATATTATGTCTATGTATGTCGTTTCATAAACATACATACATATACAGAATAAGGGATATGTTTCATGTATTTGGAGTTTGTGTGTTGAGTCATCTCCTTTTTCTTTGGTTTGTGTTGGTGAGTGTTAAACAGCAGTATAAAGACCCCAGGGGGTGATGCTGTGGGTGGAAGACCATGAGTGTGTGGGCTGAAGTTGAAACATCTGTGAAGCAGGGAGTTTGCTTTGTAAACAGAGCTGTGTGGTCTCAGCTTGGTACCCCTCCCTGCAGGCTGCTGCCTCCGGTTGGTGTCCAGGCTGATAAGACTGTTTCTTTTTCTGACCAAGGTCAGCATGAATGTGCATAATGAATAAGATGCTACAGGAAGGAAAAAGGAGTAGGAGTTGTTTCTTTTGTCAACAGAATTAATCGGTATCAGTATTCATTGCCTACTTTAATACAAGAACTCTACAATAATTAATCCTTCATGATAGTCTTGAGGTTCAGTTTGTTTTGAAACTGTTTCAGGGATGTGTTGATTTATCTGTGATCATTGTGGATGATGTAATATGTGCTGCTGTTAAACTGTTTTGTGTAACACAGAGAGGTGTTTGTTATTTAGCCTGCCTTCACTGATATAAAATGGATGGACAGCATGATAGAATCACCTGTTGGTATAATGCAGTATGTACTCAGCCAAAGATTGTTTACAGAGTAAAATAAGCTTCACTCTGTAACACGACTGTTCAATCAGAGTGTTTCTGTAATTCCAACAACTCCAGCAGTGAAGAGTCTTTGTAAGATCTAGTAAAAACAAACTGACAAAGTAGGCAGCATATGGTTATTTCAAAAACATATTGAATTTACATTTGATCCATTCAGAAACTATGTACAGTATTTATTTTTATTATGTAAACTGACTGTTATTGGCCCAAAAACTTGTTAGAGATAGAATTAAGTTCTCTCATTATTTTCATGTTGTCTTCTCAACCTAAAAGTGTCAGCTGGATCTTTTAAGTTTTAATTGTTTATCATTTTAGTATATATTTTATATCTTCATAATTGTAACTATTTTACTGACAATCTTTACTGTCCCATTTTAGTTTTGGACGGTAAAGATAAACAGCTTCTCTTAGAGGTTTAAAGGGATTCTGATTGAATAAGGAATTTAAATTCTGAATTCAGAGTGGACAAAATACCAGATCTCACCCTGATTTCAAAAGCTTAAAATACACTTAACAGAGACTCCATGCTATTTAAAAAAGATAAGCTAATAAAACAAAATGCATTCAGGTCCTTTGTTAGGTCAAAAATTATTTAGTAACCTTCTAAGTAATTTTTTCCAGAGTGTCTTATATAAAAAGTAAATGTTTAATGTTACTGCATTAATGATATGTCTTTCAAAAAAAAAAAAAAACAACTTAATTTTCATGTGCCTAAAAAGACATATAAGGGTAGTGCGCCAATGTGACCCTGAAGTTCTTGTCTTTCAAGCCCTGATATGTAAGTACACAATTCTTCTGTACTGGTATACACTGTCAGTACAAACATGCACTCTTCTAGTTATGGTTTAGTAAGTAAATGACTGCTCTTCCCTCTCCGCAGACACTGCTGGAGTATGCAGGCCGTTGGAAGATAGAGGAAGAGCCTCTGCCCCTGGTGGAAGTGTACATAGTCGCCCTGCTGAGCTACGCCCGGGCCTCGCCATACCTCTCCCTGCAGTGTGAAAATGTTCCTCTTGTGGTTGAGAGGTTGTCATTGTAAGCAACATTAAAAATTTGATTAACTGCAGATAAGATGTGGGGGCTACCAATCTTAAATAATTGTTATGCTGAATATAACCCTGTTTTGTTTTTTTTTTAAAAAAGAAGAAAAAAAAAAAGAATAATAATAATTGCAGTTTTCCTGTTAAGTCGATCAAACTTTCTGTGATCCTATTTGAAGTGCAGGCGAAAAGCAGTTGATATTCTCGTTGATTTCCTGTTTGTTCTGCAGGAGTTTTGTGGAGCTTTTACTCTCATTGAAGGAGGATGTCCCAGAAAACTTGTGGAAAGAATTCAAATCATCTGTGCAGGTAAAGATAGATTCTCATTTTAAGAAAGATGTGGATTTGAAAGGCCAGAACAGAAATTTAAGTTTTGCATCTCCATAACAAAACAACTTCCTTTGTTTGTCAAGTTTGAAAGTTACTCTGTGTAAACTCTGCACTGGTTATTCTAAAGATTAGAATTGAAATATCTCAGCTTTCAAAATGCCTGCAGCCAGTGTTGTCAGGTTTTCAGATTCATGTGAGGAAATAGGACTTCAGACTATCATACGCACTGTGCACAGCCTTTAATTGAACTAATTAAGTTTCCATAAACTTGCTTTTCATTTGCAGTTCAAACCCCACCAGAACTCTGAGTAAACAGCTTCAAACATCAGATTGTCACATACCTTGTGACTTTAAGTAATGGAGATTTCCTGTTCTGTGTAGTTTGCTCACAGTAAGCTGCAGGAGAATGGACTCACTCAGCTGTCCCTGCTGTCTGCTTTGGGCCAGTATGATGGTGTTTGGACCAGCAGAGTACTACAAGGCCTTCTAACCAATGAGGGTGTAGCGGCTGAACAAGGTGAGGTCATGTGCTGGTTTTCAGATAGTAGACGGGTCTCTGTGACATACCGTATGTATGTTTGTGTTTGTGAGTATCTGCAGTAGTAGAGTTGTATTACAAACAGCCTTATCAACAGTCACAAATGATAAAATTGTTAATCAGATTTCCTGTATTACATTCATTCATATGAAAATGCTGTGATAGAATACAGTTGCTGTTTCTCTTTGAGCTGCAAGGTTACTTACCAAGTAGTCTCACGAATGCTGCTAGAAAGTGGACCCTGCCAGTCATTTCCAGCATTTGTTTATCGTTCTTACAGATACACATGTAAAAAGCACTTGAAACTGATTGTTAACGTCAATAATGAATAGACTGTCTCGATCAATATTTCCACTGGTTTTCAGTTGAGGAGTTCCTGGTGCAGGAGGGGCTGGTCCTGCTGGAGATGAGAGTGAAGCAGCTGATGAAGGAGAAGCAGCTGGGGAAGGCTGCACTGCTGGCAAAGACGTGCTCGGAGCGTCCTGTTTTCCAGGGGAAGGGACCTTTCAAGCAGATGTACCTCGTCTGCCTCTGTGCTACCTCAGAACAGGATCAGCTCATGGACGAGGTAAGCGTAGCTACTTTGCCCAGTATGTCGATATGCAACTGTCACTTGTGGATTAATGTGATCACACCTGGTAGAGCACTGCGTAATGCAGAATCTTACTGATGCAATCAGTGGTAACAAGCAAAGCAGACCTGAGAAAAGTACAGATGACATGTCATGTATGTCAAGTATTTCCTTACCAGCAGGATCTTATCCACAACATTTCCTAAGGTTTTAGTTTATTGTGGCTGTTGCTGACGCTGGTGTTTTTTCTGAGGGAGGCTCATTGTCTTCTTATTATCTATCTTACCTATCTGACTCTTGATAGTCTGTAATAACGTTGTGTGTTTAGGTAACTAAACCAGCTCTAGTGTTTATGAAGACAAGATGTGAGTGAGTGAGAGAGTCCTTCTGTGGCACACTTGCTACTTCAAGTTTAGCTTAGCTCCTCTTAGACTTGGGTGAAACAAATAAGAGCAAATACATAGTGAACTAACTCCTCACATCATGTAGACTGTGTTTCAGTTTTTTCCTTTCACCTTTGTCTGCATAGATTGTAAATGTGTCGAAATTTCAGAGGAAAATGGTTTAGTGCAGTGCAGCTTGCCTCAAGCCTCCCTCTTGCTCTGACGCTGTGCTGAGCCTCCCACTGTGTCTGATGCAGTCGTCCTGTTACAGTTTAGACCTTCTCCTTTAATTTACTCATCCACAAGATGGCAGACTACACTTACAAGCAGTTTGTGAGACTGTCAGCATTGGAGGCATTTATGGTGTCTCTTATTATGGTAAAAAATACTGGATGGCTAATTTCACCTTTTGGGTGTTCCCTTATGTATCGTTTGTAGTGAAACCTACGTACTGTATACATTTAATCTGTACAGCTTTCAAAGGAAGACTGCCGTGACGCATTGGAGATGATCTGCAACCTGGAGTCAGATGGAGACGAGACGGCAGCTTTCAGCTTATGCTCAGCCTTTCTGAGGCGGCAGCTTCTTCAAGGAGATACATACTGTGCTTGGTAAGGAAACGCAAGCCATCTGGACAGGGTCTCCTTGTTTTGGGGGGGGGGGGGCTATCCTCAAGAGGTCAAAGCCAAATAACACAGTGATTGTTTTAATCCCAGAATCCACACCTGTCATAATAAGAAATTAGTATGGCTGTATGTTTATCCCAATAACAAATGTTGATGTGTGTGTACTTGAATAAAAAGATTTTTACAGTTTAATAAATTATTGGCATTGTTTTTCGTAATCAGTTTGTGTTTTTGAAGTAAAATATGAAATGATGCTGATGTGGAGGATTATCAAGGAACCTCCACACTGAAATTTTATTTTCCTTTTTTTTTAAGTATAGTTCAGAATTGTTCTGCATATACACACTGAGTACAAATCATCTAACAGAGCACACAGTCAATCACTTGCACAGAATCAACACATTGGAGCTTTGGAAATATAGAACCAGCTCCAGTTGTGAACTGCTTCCAAATTGTCTAAACCATAAGATTCATAGGCTTCCGATCACCTCCCTGTAATGCTGCCAGCATATTTTTTCTCAAAGTTGCAAAATAACAACCTCAAACTCAACAAGAATGAGTCGTGGTAGAAAGAAAGTTATGGCTTCATTTCACCAAGAAACACAATGGCTTCAAGTTTTAATGTCTGTAAAATTGTAAATTCATTTAAGGGTGGAAACAATAATATAAAGAGATAATTAAATATTTGAGTTGATGTTGAATAATAATTGGACCAATAAGCAGAAAGGTTAATGAAATTAGATTCAATAAAATCTTATCAGTTACTATCCCTAATAGAAAAATGAATAGGAAATGAAAAGGCAATAATTGGGCTGTGAATTCTCCCTTTTCTTTCGAACAAGGGAGCTGACTCTGTTTTGGAGCAAGCTGCTGAAGCGGTTGGAGCCATCAGAGCAGGCCTTCCTTGACAGATGCCGCCAGATGTCCTTATTTTCCAAAACTGTGTACCACATCCTGTTCCTCATCAAGGTCATTCAGTCAGAGGTCAGTTAACAGTCAGCTGTTACGGTGCTATCAAAGTATTGCCTGGTGAAGAAAAAAAAAATTATCGTCACCATTTACCTTTCAACTGTCATATGTTATTATACTCCCCATACATAATGTTCAGATATGTTTGTTTTTTATATATATATATATATATACACACACACACACACGCTTGGTACAAGATAATTAATATCTGGCAGCAGCCAGACATTGAAAATTTTGTGTTGTTGCCAGTACCCTTGCTTTGACAAATAAAAAAAAAATTTGTTTCTAAGAATGAAATGTTGAAGTCCTAAGCAGGTTTCAGAATAATTTTGTCTTATGTGATTGGCTGTTTGAAATGATTCAACTGCCTCTTTTTTTTTCAGATTGACAGTGCTGGACTTCCAGTGTGTATTGAAATGTGCATACGGGCTCTGCGAATGGAATCAGATGATGGGAACATCAAGGCCACTGTGTGTAAAACTATTTCCTGTTTGCTTCCTTCTGACCTGGAGGTCAAGCGAGCCTGTCAGCTGACTGAGTTCCTCCTGGAGCCCACAGTGGACTCATACTACGCTGTGGAGTCCCTCTACAATGAACCTGATCAAAAACTAGAGGAGGAGAACATGCCCGTTCCCAACTCACTTCGCTGTGAGCTGCTGCTGGTTTTTAAAACCCAGTGGCCTTTCGATCCAGAGTTCTGGGACTGGAAAACGCTTAAGCGTCATTGTCTGGCACTAATGGGTGAAGAAGCTTCAATAGTGTCATCCATTGACTTGCTGAATGATACCGAGAGCCCCGAAGAAGAGGAGGACTTCCTCAGTCAGGAGGCCTTTAAGAATATCCCGGAACATTTAGTCAGTGGCACTTATGAGCTCAAAGATATCACAGACAAGAGACAGAAAAACAGGGAAATGAAGAAACTGAGAGAAAAGGGTTTCATATCTGCCAGGTTCAGAAACTGGCAGGCTTATATGCAGTACTGTGTACTGTGTGACAAAGAGTTTCTCGGCCACAGGATTGTACGCCACGCACAGACTCATCTGAGCAGTGGAGTGTACAGCTGCCCCATATGTGCCCAGACCTTCAGCTGCAAAGACACGTTGATTCCCCATGTAACATCGCACGTGAAACAGTCGTGCAAGGAGAGGTTAACTGCAATGAAAACGAGCAAGAAACTGGCTAATCCCAAAACAGCTGCCCCTGTGATCGCAGCGTTGAAGGCCAAGACTGAAAATGAACTATGTGAAAATGGCGATTCCCTGGGCCAAAATGGGGGGTTGATTCGTAATGTTCAGGTCAGACTGGAAAGGTGCAACGCAGACAGTAGTGAGGACAATGTGTGCCCCGTTGGAAAATGCAGAAGGAGCTTCAAATTTTTCAAAAATCTCATTGCACATGTTAAAGCTCATGGGGACAATGAGGAAGCGAAGACCTTCCTTGAAATGCAGAGCAAAAAGGTTGTTTGCCAATACTGCCGCCGCCACTTTGTTAACGTCACCCATCTTAACGATCATTTGCAGGTCCACTGTGGTATGAGGCCTTACATCTGCATACAACTGAACTGCAAGGCCAGCTTCCTGTCCAACACTGAGCTCCTTATACACAGGAAAACACATTCTGTTTTTAAGGCCAGATGCATGTTTCCCAATTGTGGAAAGGTTTTCAATGAGGCCTTCAAACTTTATGACCATGAGGCACAGCATTATAAAACCTTCACTTGTAAAGCTGCGGACTGTGGAAAGGTATTCCATTCACAACATCAGCTGGATATACACCAGGCGGAACATGACACTCGAGATGGAAGCCCATCTTCTGAACAGGCCTACCAAAATATGCAGCCTGGCCCTTCACTCATTGAACAGATGCTTTCGAATCACTCTGCCCCTAAACAAGACAATTCCCAAGAGAACTGGAACAGTGAAAGTGCTGGTAATACAGATCATGGAAGGCTGCCAGTCACCATTGAGAGTTTGCTGAAATCCTCACAAGCACCTGTGGAAACCTTAGGACGGTACGGAGCCAAACTCGAGCCACAAAATACGCCTTTCTCAACCAGTCAGACACAGACTTTAAATAATTCTGTGATTCAGCCTGTGAATTCCAGCTTGTCTGATCACAGCGGACTCAGCGAAGGTTCAGGTGCTCAGTCTTTCGATTATATGAGGCCCCCTAAGCAGAATCCACCAGCACAGCCGTTTGAACCAAACCCGGCCAACATGTCGCTTAGCTGTACCACACACGTCTTAGCAGGCCAGCTGCAAATGTTCCCCAGTAATGTGAATACTGGATCCATGAGTTTCAACTCTGACTGTAACTTACCGTTGCCGGGACAGCAACAGCCAATGTGTAGCAGCAACCTGCTGACAGCACCGTTGCCCCAAAACCCCATAGAGCCGGGGATGTCCCAACCACTTCCTCCAACAGTCACCCCGCAACCACTGGCCGCGAACAGACCAGAGAACCCCTTGGCATCCTCAGCCACCACGGTGCCCCCTCCGGGACAGAGAGAGCGATTTCACTGTGCATTTGAAATGTGTACACGGCACTACAGCTCCCACAGAAGCGTTACCAAGCACATGAAGACATCTCACCCGGACTTCTATGAGCAATGGAAGGTTGCTCGAACTAAACTCAAGATATCCTACGCTTCTGCGCCAAACGCAACATCCATCAGACATCTAGGCTCGGTTGCCTTGCTTCAGAATCAGCATGGCAGCAAAGTGCCAGTTCATGGAGTTCAGAGGCAGAATGTTATTCAATCACCTCCTTATACCAACGTGGGTACAAGCTCAAGCTATACTACTCTGAATTCCCATTCTTCATCTGCCCAGAGCCAGAACACTTCACTCCTGATGGAAAATGTTTTAAATCCCATTGTTCTCTCTCATTTAGAAAATGAGACAAATCCAGTAACGACACAGGCCCAGGTTTTAGGTGGTCAAAGTTGGCACTCAGCCCCTGTGAGCGAACCGATTCAAAACTGTGGCTCTTCTCAAGTCTACCCATCGGACTTGCAAGTGATGCCTCAAGTGGATTCTAGCAGTGCTGCCCTGCCACTCAGTATCACATCTTGCCCTATGATGGGATCGACAACGAACAGAGCAGCGGAGTCCTTGCAGTCACCGCTAATGGAAAATGGTTCCCATTCGGTTTTTCCTTCTTGCATGGATGGCACTAAGGAGGCGTCCCAGCAAGCAGAACACCTTCTTCCAGCGTATGGGTCACAGATGCAAAGCAGCTTAGTCTCGGGTTCCAGGGCACCAGAAAAAACAAAGCCAATGCAAAAACAGGTGCAGTCTAATTTTCCCTCTCCGGACAATGCAGGCCAAAGAAGCAGCAATGGGCAACCTCAAAATGGGCCGTTTGTCTCTGAAAACAACCCGGAAAATCAAAAGCGAGCCAGAAGAAACAAAAGAACCAAATGGCCAGCTATCCTGAGAGACGGCAAGTTTATCTGTTGCAGGTGTTTTAGACAATTTAATAGTCCCAAATCCCTTGGCGGCCACCTGTCTAAGCGTGCAATCTGCAAACCATACGATGAGTCAGAGCTGAACACAGAACTGCCTACGTCATTTCTCGACTTCCTCAATTCAGAGCAAACGGTTGGCACGGCTCCGCCACAGATGTCTTATAATTCTACCGCCATGTATCAGGAAAAGCCTCATCAGTCAGTAGCATGTGCATCCACAGCCACAAAAGAGAACCCCACTTCCAATTATCCACAAGATAATCTGCCAGCATACGGGAACGGTGAGTCAAACGACGACATCCTGAAACAAATCATGGCTGAATCCAATATGTCAGATCTTTTTGTGCACGCACCCACTCCCCAGCCATTGTTTCAAAGCCCCTGTGTCCAATACGGAGCCACCGAGCGTTTGCCTGGGAGCTCAGTCATACAGCATACAGAAAGTGTCCAGCTTAAGAGGGGGGAGCGGAGAGAGGACAACTCATACAGTACAGCCCATTATCCTCAGCCGAGCATCGATACATTTGCTGGAAGTGAATTCCCTGACCCGCTTCTTTCCCAGATCCTCACAGAAAACCCCACCACTGCTGTTCCCGGCAATGTTCCCAAAAACCACGCGAGTCCTGGGGAAATTCCCATTGAAGGACATCACTCCGAAACAAACATTCAGCCACCAGATGTAGAGTCAAATCCACTCATGCAAACAGTGTTAACCGATAGTCAGTTTAGTGCAGCAACAAGTGGCAAGCTGTCTGAGGCGCAAAGGAAGACCACTGAGCAAGACATCAAGAAGAGACTGCGGGAGCAGATTTTGGCAGGCGACTTTCAGCGTAGAAACAGTATGTGTCTTTCAGGCAGCACTGACCCCAACGCCAATTCAAAGAATCCCATGCCTTTTGAACCAATGCGCAGTCCTTCCAGCAATTCTGGACTTCATCAGATGTGTTGCGATGCAAAGAGTGACCCAGCTGATCAGGGACAAGTCATTCAAGAGAGCTCTGTAATCATCCCAGGAACCTCTGGTGAAATTGAACAACTACTGACCACACACAGCTTTACTTGTTTTAGAGAGACCCCCACCCCGCAGCAGGAGGGACTGAGCCCCAGAGGTATTGTAGCAAATGACGCAGATCCTGAACCCACCCAGTTGTCTGCCAGCCAACAACAGTGGATGACAGAAATTCAAAACGCGTTCGAAAGGCTCGACTTGGTGAGAGAGCTATCGGATCCGATGACCACTCCCGTGACTCACAATACCAGTACTGCGAACATCCAGACGGGATCTGTAAAGGTCCGTTCGTCTAGCTCGACGTCTGTCAAGCCATTTGCTTGTGAGAACGAGACCTGCGCTTTTACTTCCATGTCAAGTGAAGCGCTTTGGAAACACCTGTCCAAAACTCACAACTACACACTTGAGATGGTGAACGCAGTTAAAAAAAGATACGGCCTGTATGCTCCCTTCAAGTGTCAGAAGTGTAGCAAGACATTCACTCGTAACTCAAACCTTCGTACCCACTACCAGTCTGCTCACAAGCTGTCTGCTAAAGAAATTGCTGATCTAGATTTGAAGCGCAGGCTGGCAAAAGAGGCCGCAACTCAGAAGTGGCCTCTTAATGCAAACCAGGCTGCGGCCGCTCAAACCGCAGTGGTTGCTCATTCGTCACAGGAGAACAGAGCACATCTGTGCGCGCTCCAAGATGGAGTTAAACGTGATTACCCACCACAGGCATTTGTACCACACACTAACATGGACGTCACTAATCAGAAATTTCACGATGACAATCGTTCCACAGTCATTCATCCCTTGCAAACGGCCCCCACGCACAACCAGGCACTGACTCCACCGGTACAGGTCCAGACCTCCACGGGGCCCCCGTCTCTCGACAAACAATGTGCTGTCAACAGGCCAGCGATATTTAAGCCAAGCGTTGACATTACCAAGAAGACAAAAGAGAAGAAGTCCGGCTCTGGTGACGCCACGAGTCCGTACAGACCGTATCGCTGTGTTCATCAGGGCTGTGTGGCCGCCTTCACCATCCAGCATAATCTGATCCTCCACTACAGGGCCGTTCACCAGTCCGCCTTGTCGGCGTTGGAGGTGAACAAGGAGCAGGACCAGGTCGAAGGTCTGGATGAAATAACGGAACGCAATGAGGAGGAGCCAGAGGTGGAGATCCCCCAGATTTCTGAATTCAGATGCCAAGTCAAAGACTGCTCCCGAGTTTTCCAAGAGGTCCCCAACCTGCTGCAGCACTACCTTCAGCTGCATGAGTTCAGTCTCGATAAGGTTGGAAATCTCTCGTCCGGCATCAAGCTTGGCAAGTTTGCTTGCGGCCACCACGGATGCACGGCATCCTTCACGGCTCTCTGGAATTACATAGGGCACGTCAAAGAACAGCATAAAGACATAAAGCTGGCCAAACCTGAGCAATTAAATGGCTCCTTCAGATGTGAAATTGAGGGCTGTGATCGTTCGTATGCGACAAAGTCAAACCTGCTCAGACATGTCATGAAAAAACATCAGGACTTGTACCAGCCCAAACTGAAAAATCAGCAGTTCAAGGACGATGGGATTAAACAGAGCTCGAAGACTTTGCATTACCAAATTAGCAAGACTAGCAATGGGAAGGAAAACATTGAAAGCAATAAAAAGATCATACAGAGGGGAAGTGACACAAAGAGAGTTAACAAGGCAAAAAACAATCACTGGACAAAGTACGGAAAACCCTCCTTGAAATCTAAAGTGGAGGCATCAGCGATGTGCACTAAGAAATATCCTTTGCAATACCCCTGTATGATCAAAGGTTGCGAGTCGGTCATGAAATCGGAGCGGAGCATATTAAAACATTACATGGGCCACGGGCTGTCAGAAAAGTACTTGGAACAGCAGAGGAGTCACTTCATATTCTGCAAGAAGTTCCCCAGGCAGAAGTGCCGCTCCATCAGGAGTGACGATTCCAAATCAGACAACACCTCGGACCTGTCGGATGCCGAACTGACGGCGGATGCTGGCCTGGAAGGAGTCGAGTATGAGTATTCGAAGCCCGTCCTACGCAAAAGGGCCCCAGCGGAGATCCCGGCCGCACTGTTCGACAGCAAATTGTCAAATGATGAGAGCTCTGACGGCTCCGTGGTGCTCAAACGCAAACGGGGACGTCCACGAAAACTGATCGAAAAAATAGTCAAACGCAGGAAAATTCCTCGTACAACCAAGGTTGACGTGGTTTACAGCAAGGACGATGAGTCGGACTCCTCCTGCCCGGCGATGCTGGCGGAGGAGATGACCGAGCAGAGCGCTCCGCTGGCCTCCTTTAAACCCATGGGGTTTGAAATGTCTTTCTTAAAATTCCTGGAGCAGTCAAATAAATCTGAGCACGCCTTTGCACGGAAGGTGGACGTGCCAGAGACGTGGAGGGAGACATCTAGTCTGAACACCAAAGACACCTGTGTCAGGTTCAGCAACCGTCAGAATTTGAAATCTCTCAGTAAGGTTAAAATAATTATAGACGCGGCCTTTTCCGGTGTCACTGACCTTATGTTGAAACAGCTGCAGGCAATGCAGCCCACAGTGGTGTTGGAAAAAAATGACTAACTGGTCCTTTTGTTGTTGTTGTTGTTGTTGTTGTTGTTGTTTAATTTTTGTTTTTTTTCCTAAGCAGAATCTCAGGACTAAATGAGTAAAATCTGCTGCAGACTGGTGCCCTACATATGAAATGTTTTTTTAAACATCCAGTAAAACAATGGTTATTTGGATATACACTGTAATATGATCTGTATAATTGGTTTGGTTTTGTTTTTTTTATAGAAATGTGTATAGCATGTTTTTATTTATGGATTGTTACATCAGAAAGTTAACAAAAAATGTCTGTGATAATTATAAATCTGACAACAGCTTTGGGTGTCTTAATTATCCCTGTGGGACTTACAGACAAATGGACTGTGTTAAAATGGATTATGTTGTGTGTAGTTTGTGATTTGAAGATGTTGATTATTGTGCGTTGTGTATATAATTTGAAATCAGCCACTGCCACCAGCAGTCTTACTATTAAACTGTTTTTTTTTTACCGGTTTGACTTGTTTGTCGTCATTTAGCAGTTTGTTCCGGTCCCACTGCAGTTACACTGGAGCTGCTGAATTCACAACGAACGGAATATTGAGTTCGTGGAAGTTTTTGTTTCGTTATAAACAAAGTAGCTGAGCTGTTGTGGCATTTTGGAAAATATACTTTATGCTTTGCTTTGTGGTTGGATAGGTTTAGCTTAGCATTAAGACTGGAAGTGTTAAAGTTAGAAAAATATACCCATCAACACCGCGACAGAACACTAATCTACGCAGTGTCTCGCGCAAAATATAGAGACACCGATTTGCCGCAGCAGACTGAGGTTTTCGTGTTTAATCTCGATTCAAATCAACCATTCGGAATTAATTCATAGTCATGGATGAAGTTCCGATCAAAGCAGCGGTTCAGACAGAGAAACCTTTAAATAATGTGTCGACTCTTCAGCCAAAAAAAGAGCAGGTTCACTTTAGTGTGTAAATATATATATATATCAAGAAATTTTTGTTGACATAACATTTTCATAAGCAGTACAATTGTAGCAATCGAATTGATATAAAGACTTAATATGTAAGGAGTTGCAATTCTAAAGAAACTGCACTTATAAAATATAAGTATTAAGTAGTAATAACAGGAACTAATCTTAATTTTTACACTTGTCATTTAGATTTAATAAAATACATAGATCTGATTGTGGCTTGTCATAGCAGGAAAAAGGACAGAGCTACTTCCAGGGTCCTGGTCCCGGTCCCGGTTTTCAGTTGACTCACTGTCATACTGACTGGGACACTAGTGCGGGTCCTGCTAAGGCAAGTCAAAATGCTGGACATGAAGATCTGTTACAAGTAATTCAAAATTATCATTATCATTGATAGACTCATTTTAAAAAAACAAGACTTTACTTTTAGTAACATGGCTTCGTTATAATCATGCGGGACCTGATCTGGTCACAATTACCTTCTGCTGCTGTAGATCTTATGTTTAGGGAACAGGTCTGACTAGAGACTGATTTTTGAATGTTGGTGTCTATAGTTCAAAGCACGGACACATGGATCATTGATAGTCTCCATCAGATTACTCTGGTGACATCAACGATTACTGTCAAAGAGTATGTTCACACTGAGATGGTACAAGAGCCTTGCCAGCTTTTGTCAGCTGAGATTCTTTGAAGCCTTGCTTTTAAGTGTGGCGCCTGTGGGCAGTGGCAGCTTTTCAGGTAAACCAGGGCCTTGTGGTTTCACTTTGTGATGAGAACACGATGTTTGCCTCTAGAACCTGATGGGCTGGTTTTCAGTGCTGGATGAGGGCTGCGTGGGGCTGTCCTCCATGTTTGTTGTGGGTTTTGTGGAGACGGGTGGCCGGCCGTGGCTGAGGCTTTGCTTCTCCACAGGGATATAGCACCTGGTGAAACACTGCTTCCATATGATATACAACAGCTCTGCCACGTTCAGAGCGATGCAGAGAATGGAGGCGGAGCCCATGATGTAGAGGAAGATCTTCTTCTCCTTGGCTCGGCTGATGTAACAGTCCACCGTGTTAGGACAGGGACTCTGGCTGCAGCGTAACAGTAAGGGCACCTCAAAGCCACTGTACAGAAAGTAGAAGGCCAGCAGGGAGCCCACCTCCAGGACTATCTTGAAGACCAGGCTGACCGCGTAGGTGCAGAAAAGACCCCCGTCAATGCTCCCTTTGTCCTGGTACAGTTTTTGCTTGAGTTTGGCCTCCCGGTGCTCCCTGTAGGCCACGTGAAGGGCCACAAGCAGGGATGGGGTGGACACCACAATGAGCTGCAGAGCCCAAAGACGCACCTGCGAGATGGGGAAGAAGTGGTTGAAGCATGTGTTCTCGCAGCCGGGCTGCTCGGTGTTGCACACGAAGTCCTTCTGCTCGTCCTTCCACACCTGCTCAGCCGCCGCCACGTACACCAGGATCCTGAAGAGAAAGACTACGGAGAGCCAAATACGTCCGACCGCGGTGGAGTACCTGTTCACACCGCTGAGGACACTCTCCAGAAAGCCCCAGTTCATCTTCCTCCGAGTCTCCTGTCAGGGAAGAAACCCAGGTGATGTTACACACACCACTTGTACAGAAAAGGAAAAGGGTCTAAGGTTACGGTTCACGCATTTCAATCTATCTTTTTCCTAAGAATCTAAAATCTCATCCAACAGAAGATGAACCCCACCCCCCACCCCCAGAAAAATAAAAAGAGGGAAAAGAAAAACCTGTTGTCTGACAGACGAAGAGCAGGTGGCAGGCTACACACAGCAGTGCTGGTGTCAGGTCTGTGTTGTGAGTCCTCTTGCCTTATACCTGCAGGGTCTGGAACACACCCCGTCCCAACCACAATCCTCAGTCAGCAGGATAGCTGATATTTGGAAATCACCCTTTCGTTTCGCTTTTTGTTCACCGGGAACCAATAGGAACCTACCAGGAACCTTTATCTAGTTCACCTGTTGAAAATGAAAGCTCACACAAACTGAAGTGTGTGCACAGACCACATCTCCATGGTGCTGTCTAATGCAAATACTGCCGGCTGCCTGTCCTGTCCAGGCTCCATGTGGGGGAGAACACTGAACATGCAGCCTCAATTGGCTTCGTTTCTCTTTTCTTCCACCTGGACTGACACATGAAACTTTGATGAGTCAGATCCCGTTTCACTGCTGATGAATAAAACAAGGAGCCCGGGGCCTGTGTGTGTGTGTGTGTGTGTGTGAGAGCGAGAGAGAGAGCCAGTCTCCTCCTGTGGTGGAGTCTCCACTGTGCTCAGATCAGCGTTCTGTTCAGAGAATGTCCCTGTGGTCATTGAAACTTTACATCAGTAAGCTCCAAAGAACTGATCCATCAGCAGCAGTAGGATCTTTGCTGTGAGGTGCTGATGCCCTGTCAATGATACACATGAGTAAGGTGAGGTAATCTTAAAAAAAAAAAAAATGTATTTTGTTTTTTAAACCATTTCAGTAATTTTCCAATAACAGCTGGGGGCAGCCCCCAAGGTACCGAGCAGCCCCCAGACATCTCAAGAATAGTAAAGAAGAGCTCATAGTACCTTACTTTCCCAATAGAACACTTCGCTCCCCAAACACAGGCCTACTTGTGGTTCCTAGAGTCTCCACAAGCAGAACAGGAAGCAGAACCTTCAGTTATCAGGCTCCTCTGCTGTGAAACCATCTTCCATTTTGGGTCCAGGAGACAGACGCCCTCTCCACGTGTAAGAGTCGGCTTAAATCCTTCCTCTTTGATATAGCTTATGGTTAGAACTGGCTTAGGATCAACTCGAGCCATCCCCTCAATATGCTGCTATAGGCCTAGACTACCGAGGGACTTCCCATGATGCACTGAGCTTCCCTTTCCACCACCTCCTCCTCTCTCCCCATGAGCATTAACACCTCAAAAATGCTCGTTACTAACTGTCCTCCCTCTCTCCCATATGTTATTCCTTCTCTCTCTCCTCTCTCCTCCTCTTCCTCATCTCTCTCCTGATGCTTTCTTCACGTTTTTCTGCCTCCGATGCTCCTGAGTCTGGATCCAGGACTGTAGAACCACCTACTGCCCCATGAGCCTGATCAACACCCACTGCTTTAATCATTATGATTACTACTGTTATCATTTCATTTAGTTCTGTCAGTAATATTATCAGCCCTGTTATTATAACTATAGTATACATAGCTATTATTCCCATTATTGTTCTATGCTCTCTCTCCTCCCTCCTGCCCCACATCTCTCTCTCTCTCTCTCTCTCCCTGTATCTTTCTCACTCTCAACCCAGCCAGTCGAGGCAGACGCCCCCAACACCACCACCTCCACCAGGATCCAGGATCTGTTCAACATTTCTACCTGTTAAAGGGAGTTTTTCTTACTCATGGGGGAAATGTTGAGTCTCTGTAAATAATAACTATTAAGAGTCTGGTCTAGACCTGCTCTATATGAAAAGTGCCCTGAGATAACGTCTGTTATGATATGGAGCTAAATAAATAAAGTTGAATTGAATTGAATTGAAGAAGGAGGTAGATTTCTGGTTCTTTTGGCAACTTTTGGAATCAACAACTATTTTCATTATCAGTTAATCAGCTGATCATCTCGACAGTTAATCAATAAATATTCATTCAGAATATATCTAAATATGATAATGATATTTCCCCTCGTGAAGGTGTCACTCAATTACTTTAGTTCATAATTCACAGCCTGGGCTCACGTTGAGGTACAGGTCCTGACCAGTGGGGGCGCTGTGACCGTTCACATCCCTTATTCTTCACTCTCCTCTCCCTCGTCTTTGACCTTCAAAGATGGTGGCGTTCGGGGGGACACAGTAGTCCAGAGGTCCGAGATCTTCATCACATAGTCTCCAAGGAGCAAGTTTGAACGGACATGTCGGATAAAGAGGGCGGAGAAGCGAAGGAGAGACGCGGGGAGAAAGGCTACCGGACCCCGGGGCTGAGGGGGGCCCAGACCACCACCCTGTTCCGAGCTGTCAACCCAGAACTCTTCATCAAACCCGTGAGACCCAGACACACACTCAGCCTCCGCCAAAGACGTGTAAACAAGTCAGAGCAGGTCTGACCGCGGCGTCGTGGACCTTGACCAAGTCAGTCAAACAGCCCGTTGTCACAAACCGGTTCCGCTCATCAGGTCCAGGAACTAGTTAGGACCCAGACCTGGTTAAGCAGGCGTCAAAAGGAGGATGGGCGGAACCTGTAAATCTGATAAGACAGACTGTGTATGTGTGTGTGAGAGAGAGATCCCATCGGACGGGCCGGGACAGGATTTGTCAGGCTGACCGTTCATTCTGGACCCTAACCCTGTGTTTTCTTTCAGAATAAGCCGGTGATGGCCTTCGGGCTGGTGGCCATCACTCTGTGTGTGGGCTACCTGGGCTACCTGCACGCCATGAAGGAAAACGACCAGGAACTGTACGAGGCCATCGACAGCCAGGGGGAGCGGTACACGAGGAGGAGGACCTCCAGGTGGGACTGATGAACGACCCGACCCCAACCTCTGATGAGGAGGTGCTACTTTTCTCTCTGTGAACATCAGTGTTTCAGACTAGACAAGGAGATGTTTGGAGACATCATCGTCAGCTCTGGGATCCTGTGACAGAACCTTTGATATCGAAGGAATGAAAACACCTCTAAAATCTGAAACATGGGCTGAAGTGTGATGCATTGGGCACCGACGTATGGGACTGATTTCTGCTTCTTTCAGAGGGTTGATGTTGACTCACTGGGGGGAAAAAAACAGTCCTAAACAAAATAAAAAGTGGTGTTTGAAAAGTGCTTGTTCATGCTGGGTCTCTGTAAATGATAAATATAAAGACTACTGGTATAGACCTGCTCTATATGAAAAGTGCCCTGTTATGATTTGGAGCTGTATAAATAAAACTGACGATTAAAATTTTCTAAAATACAATTTTTCCATTTTTGTTTTTAATGAAAATTAATTCCAGTGAAAAAAAAACATGATAAAATATCACTTCACATTATAATGAGTCCTCTTCTTATCACAAGTTGTAAATTATTATAGTATTATAGTAATACGGCATCTCTGCGTCGATGTCTGTGCCTCAGTGCACCGGCTGCCTGCAGCGACCTCAGCTCCTTCCAGCTGTTGCCATCTTCACACTGGAGCTGCCACTAATCACCAGCTTCAACATAGAGAGATTTAAGGTTTTCTTAAACAATAGAAATGCAGAACGATCTTCGTAAGGCACAGATCCCAGTTCAGTGGCGCTCCATCATTTGGCTTTCTCATCCTGTGGAGAGAAATAAGGCAGAAATTTAGTTTCATTAAAATTAACAAAATCCTTTCTATCCATTAAGTCTGTAATTAATTGTGACTGAACAACACAATAATTGGCAGATATCCTCAGTAGCCTTTTAAACCTCAACATGTAAATGTACCTTGATAACATGAGCCACCTCCTGCAGTGTTTGTTCATACTGAGTCTCCATACTCTTCAGGCTTTCAGGTTTGACGATCTGCTTCTGAATCCCTGGACTTCCTGATTCCACCACCATCTGAAGGAAGTTCTTCTCCTGGGGGGGGGGGCAACAGAAACAATTGTTTTACGTGGTCTTACTAGACTTTTACTACCGGTTGTTGGTTAGTTTGTGTATGTCTCACCTGTACTCCGAGCAGAAAGGTGAAAGCCAGGCCTGCTTTGCCTGCTCTGGCTGTTCTTCCGATCCTTCACAAAGACAGAGACTCATGATGAAGCTACACTGGACCACACAGGATCACTTCGGTCGAGCTCTGAAGAGCCTTGAAGCTCAGACAGTAGCTACACTCTGTACATAGAGGTTGATGGACGGCTCACCTGTGGATGTACGTCCTGATGTACTGCGGTGCATCGTAGTTCACAACACATTTGACCCCATTGATGTCAATGCCTCTGGCGGTCGCGTCTGTGCTGATCAACCTTGAGGAATTTATGGATGGTTAACTATAAGAACTTGATGCAAATCAATAGCAAATAAACCTTAACATGGCAAAATGGTTTCAAGTTATGTTTCATTTAGTGTTTGTGGCCCTTATTGGATTATAGAGTGACTGAGCAGAAAAATTAGTGACATTTACAGCACTGACAGGTAGTTCAGAGTTAAAAAGCCTGGTGATGATATCTGATTGGTTTAAAGCAACCTCTGTCCATCTCGACTGTGAAGTGTTGGTGTCCTCTTCCCAACAGCTAAACCACAGTGTTTTTTACGCTGTATCTTCTTTTGATATTTTGGCCCCTGGGATTGATTGATGTTCCTCTAATGTATCTACCGGACTTGAGCTCATTGTTAAATAAAGGCTTGAAAAAACATAGTTCACAACATGAGTGTGGGAGCTGATTTTTGTTACTGACTTGTTCATCATTTATTTTCCTTCAGACCTGTCTGTATAAAGATGTGCAAACACGTACCTCAATCTTTGTGGGGACAGTATTTGACATAATGCATCCCTTCTCTGTTAAAACCAGTGTGAGGACTGGACAAAATATCCTTGCTCCCGAGGTCTAACACTAAAACTGGTCCTCACAAAGATAGAAGTCCACACACACTGACACACATATACAAAAACAGTGACTCACACTTGGATCTTTCCTTGTTCAAACTCCTTCAGCGTCTTCTTTCTTTCTCCAGGAGAGAGTCTGGAGGAGAACTCAGCAGCTTGAACTCCTCCAAAGAGTTGCACCAGCAGGAAAAGTCTGAGGAGGAAAGAAGCAAAGCAAACATAAAGGCTACACATGCCTGACAGTTCCAACCACACACGAGAAGCCTGACGTAGCTGGTTTAGACAGCTCTCCCTGACCTGTGTGCAGTCTCCCTGGAGTTGGTGAAGCAGAGGATGGGGCTGAGCTTCAGACGCAGGATGAAGTGGAGGAGGAGGAGCGGCTTTTTGCTCATTGTGCAGGGAACGTAATACTCCTGAAAACACAAAGGTGCAGTCCCTCACAAAGTGTCTCCACATTTCTCTCCACTTCCGTGTCTGCCGGTGCCCCTTCCTGGAGGTCAAAGGCCATGTCTTACCGTCAGACCCTGGGGGAAGTCAAAGCCGTCCTGTTTGCAGTTAGGGGCTGCCGGTGTGTTGTTGGGCCGGCCGTGGGCGGAGCTGAAGAGTCGGGGCTGGTGGAGGCCCAGCTGCTGCAGCTTCTCTGGGTTTTGTGTGAGCGTGGCAGAGAACAGCAGCTTCTGCAGCGGCGTCTGAGGTGGAGACAGACTGAGAGGAGAACCAGACCGTTGCATGATTACTGGGGTCATGGCACCGAGGCTTCAGCCAAGTCAGGTTTTACAGTTGGCAACGGGAGAGCAGCTGAATACTCTCACACCTACTCTGCGATGAGGCTTAAAAATAATAATCTTGTAGAGTTGCAACTTTTTTTCTCAAAATGGTGACGCTCGCTCTTGCTAAATTTTAACTTCAACATTCTGTTTCTCTCAAAACAATTGTTTTTTTTTTGAGAAAACCTATTACATAGCGCTCACTAGTCATCAGATGTCTTTGGCTTTTCTTCTTGCTAATGTCTGAGTTACTGAGGAAAAAAACAACACCCTTTGTTGTTTATGTAAATATCTCATTTAAAATGTTCAAAAAATTATGTGAAGGTGCACAATGACCAACACCAATTTTTACATAATAAGGAGGAGTACTCTTTTAATTCTTTGTTTAATCAAGAAAAACATGTTGGTGGCTAATGTCAGTTTCACCACTGAAGACAGACTGTTGGTCTTGATTTAGACTGAGGCTTCAGCAGAGTCTGACTCACCTGGCTGCTGTGACATAAGCTGGCTCTGTCCTCCTGAAGAGGGACGAGGCTTCTGGTCCACTTCCGGATCTGTACACCACCCCCACCACCTGACTGAGCCAAGACTGGTGCATGCTGTCAATCATCCTGTCAGCCTCGTCAACGATCTGGAATAGATGAGAGAATTGAAGCAAATGATAGATGGCAAACAAATGACTCCCCTGTCAGTTCTATCTGCTGCTGCTGCTGAATGTGAACATCCTGCTTAGAGTTATACAGGTTTTAGGAACTCACAAGGAACCTGAGGTGTTCCAGACACAAGCCTGAGTTCTTGCTGATGTGATCAACCAGTCGACCTGGAGTGGCCACGACAATGTCTGCTAAACTGCATCTCCTGCCTCCTCTGGAAGAAAAATCGGATTCACAGAAATGTTCAAGTGAGTCTTTTTGCGGTGTCATATGTATTGGAACTAATGTTTGCATTTCTATAATGGATCCTAATCTGGATCCTGATCTGAATCCTTGAATACCGAGTACTAGACCGCTACCAGGTCCTGATCTATATCTTTATGAACAATCTTTTATATTTTTCTCGACAACACAGTTACAAAGTCAAAGCTACAGCTCCTCCGTGTCAACATCTCTGACTCTGTCTCACCTCAGGTGCGTTAAAGACCTGTGATTTACCAATTCATTAACAAAGCCTATTTTTTATGAATATAAATGGATGATTAATTGAAATGATTTCAATTAATTATTAATACAAGGCATTCATTGCTTAACTTATTAACCCTTTATAAAATATGACTTTATGTAAAGTTGTACCCAGAATATTAATGTTGTGGCATCAATGTGGAGTTAATCTGAACTAATTTATATATTGTTGGTAATTTGAACCAAATTAACAAATGATGTTTTACAAAGTCATCAAATGCTCTGCATGTAAAATTGATGTACACAAAACTGAGAAAAAAGTACATTTTTTCCCACTGAAACATGGTACAAGTACCTCAAAACTATGCTTCAGTACAGTCTTTGAAAAAGGCAGCGGTGCTGGATTCACACCCCCTGTATCTGGTGAAGAGCAGCTGAGGCTGCCTGACTCATGTTTTTTTTTTTTTCTGACCTGTGCTCTGTGAGGGCAGCCTGCTCTGCAGCAAACGACTTCTGACCCGCCAGCATCACCACTTTCAGAGGAGTTCCCTCAGCGTACGACGTGAACACCTTGAACACCTGTATGAGAGAACGTATCCACTGAGCTTCTTTTAATATCCACAGCAAACTCAACTGAATGTTTGTCCTGAAGCATTCTGACCTGCTGAGCGAGCTCTTTGGTCGGCAACACAGCCAGAGCCCGGACTTCACACACCACCCGCTCCATCAGCACCTGAGGGCACAAATGTCTCTCTTTAATTTGGAGAGTCGTTCTACACAGTCACCCTTCTTCGGTCGTACACAAGTGCAGAAGTGGCTATCCAGACATGTAGTGAATGTTATTCCTGCTCAAAGGTACCTAAAAGAGAAAGGCGGGAGCTTACTTGTATGACAGGTATGACAAATGCCAGGGTCTTGCCGCTGCCTGTTGGTGCAGACACACAGATATCTCTGGGCTTGTAGCCGCCGCGTCCAATCAGCAGGCCCTGCTGTGTGCTCTCCAGGATGGCGGGGATCACTTCTGCCTGCACTGTGGAAAGGACACTGTAACCAGTCAAGGCTTTCATCTGTCAAGTGTGCATTCACTACGACTGTTCCAACACATTTTCAAATCGCAACGTCCCCTCGTAATGAGCCGTTCACACCCCAACCGCATGCCGACACCCACCCACACGACACAGGCACCCCTGTGAGTTCGAGAGACAGCATGGACTCAGTTAGAAGGATTTGTTTTAACAAGCTAACAGAGCAAATGTAAACTGATGAGAAATATGTGGCATTTATGAACACTTATCAACCACTTATTCAGCCTGAGTTGCTACCTGGAAAGAAGTGATTGATTCCGTTGTTCTGCAGTTTCTTCATGAGTGGAGCACAAAGACCTGAGACATCAGAGATGGGGACCAGGTTGCTTTTAATGTCTCTGTGAATCACATCAGGCTGAGCGAGCCATTGAGGCAGGACTCTGTGTACCTGTTAACACAGGGGGTAACACTGGATAGTTATGGACCCTCAGAGGAGAAATACCAATGATGGTGGTGGTGACCCCTGACCTTTCCTTTAGCACCATCAACGCTTCACTCTACCTTTTGGACAGGTTTGTTCTCGAATCCTCCAACGACTGTGAATCCAGTTGTGGCAGAAGTTTTCTTTGTGGTTTGTTCTGGTGGGTCATTCTCTGCCTCGGTGTCTCCTTCTCCTCCTGTGTCCTTCCGTCCGTCTCCTGCAGTCACAGGGGTGTCCGAGAGATCTTCAACTGGACTGCCTGACATCCAAAGAAAGAGATGTATTTTTGTTATGTTGCTATGCTATGCTATTGGTCAAAAGTTTTAAAACACCCCTGTTTTTATTGAAATTTTGGCCCATGTCCAGTGAATAACTTTAAATGGTACAAATATCAGTAGTAAACTGCCAAGGTCAAAAAAAAATGATGGTCACCAAAAACTTAAAAATCCTGTAAATTCTATAGAAAACAGGATATTTTCATGGCTGAAGAAACTGTTTGATTTGCTTTTTCCTGCAACAGTAGTTGAGTGGTAAGAGAAAATTTTAAGAACAAGAAGACTGATGAAGGCAACACATTCTCTAAGATTATTTGTGTGTGCTACTTCAGAGCACATCTGTAAATCTGTACGAGCGGTTCCTGATGAGGCCCAATGAGCTGAAAAATACCAGCTGACATGAACAAGCACACACCAGTCTGATTCTTCTTCTTCTGCCTCTCATTTGCACCCTTCTTCTTCTTCTTTTTCTCTTCCACAGGCTCATCGTGGTTTCCCGAGTCCAAAACATACAAAGGTTCTACTTCTGAGTTCCTCTTTTTTTGGTGTTGAAGTTCTTGACTGCTGTCCTTATCAGCCTTTCTTTTCTTTTTGACACCCTGCTGTACCACCTGTACCTCAGGCAAGACTCGTCTCTGTTCCGTCAAACTCTGTTTCTGCTTCTCTTTTGCCTTCTGCTGCAGTTTGGCCAGTAACACCTGAGACCGAGACTCCTTTGAGACGCTTCCATCTTCCTCCTCTCCAAGATACCTTTGACATGACAAAATTTAACACAAGTTACAGATTCTTCAGTCCACAGCACCGCTGCTTTTTATATAATCTGAAAACAGAAAAACGGCTCGTCTCCAACAATATTCTGTATCTTTGCTCTGGAAAGCAGACACACAGTGACAACAGTGGCTACATTCAAAGCTCAGAAACTGACCTGACCTAACCCGATTCCGAGCAAAGTAGAGGAAAGGCAGAAAAAGACCACAAGAACATGTTGAGGAGCAGCAGACAGAGACATTAATGAGTTGGAAAAATGGAGAGTGTCAGACAGCTCCATCTGCAATCCGCCTGATCTACAAAACTGGATTTTCATAGAATGAATATGTAGATATGTAATGGCACATATAGAGCCTCTGATATTTTAACCAGTTAACGAGAACTTTTGAAGCCCATTATCGAAAATCCCTCAGACGCAAGACAGAGCCTTAAAATCCCAGGGTCATGTGGTAAAATGACCTAACTGACAGAAAAAACTGTGATGTAAACAAGTACAGAAACAAGCCTACCGGTTCACAAGGAACAGAGACATGGCAACAGCGAGATGAAACGCCTATTAAAGTTCTTTAAAATTCTCTTCAATGACCCCGCATTAAATATTAACACCAACTGACTGTTATCCCCGGTAAGACTCGTAACTCCTTGGAAAGTCTGTAAACTTTGCCAAAGTCTGCTGAACTACACAGACCAACACTTTCGCATGTCACCATTTGCCAGGCTTCACTACACACCGTTTGATGACGAAGTCGCATGTTTTTTGCGTTTTTTGCGTCACCAGTCGGGCGCGGCCACACTAACTATAGTTTTCGGTGTTAGAGTTCAAATCAATGAAAAACAAACCCATTTTCGCTATTTTCCCATACGTATGAAATTAATAATTTCTTTAAAATAAATCTTATTAAGCAAAATCGAACACAAAACGAGACCGAAAGGTTATTTCATTGCCGCAGCATATGGAACTGTCCACCGATGACGTTGACCAATCAAAACTAAAAGACAAGATTTTAAACATAGCAGAGGGCGACGCTTCCCGTGCGCGTCCGTCGGTTACTTAGTCCAGTTTAGTTTATTTACATCTACAAACTATGATTTTTTTTCCTGGTAATTTTTGTTTGGTTTAGGTGCGTGACTATAGAAAATAAAAATGACAGAAGAGTCGGCTGTCAAAGTTTGTGTTCGAGTCCGTCCGCTAATTGCGAGGTAAGCAACGTTACTTTACCCGGCGCTGAAGCTAATTGTTAACTTTACTGACTAAAGTCATCCTAGTAATCTGTTGTTAGCTAAAACTCTGGCTTTGATGACGAGTTTTTGTTTTGTTTAATCATATCTGTTTATTCAGTTTAGCGGGTAACCAGTTCGTAAACCTACCTTATTTTACTTAACGGTAACAAACCTAAGATAAGTCAGTGCTGTGGGGCCTTTAAGCGCTGGTCTTATCTCCGTTTTCTGCATCTGAATGATGGATTACAACATCGGCAGTACTTGGGATTTTTAGTTTGGGTGTTTGATTAGTGCTCGCTTCATACCCTGGGTTAATGGAAGTGATGATCTCTGAGGGGACTGGGGATGGAGCCGTTTGGCCCCAGTTTATCTAACAAGACCGCTGACATCATCCCCCTGGGACCGTCCCGTCCTCTAAGTGGGAGACGGTCCTGGACACAGACAGGAATGACGCTATCGGACAGTTAATTGTGCCTTTTGTGCGAGATCAACTGCGACTGTTTCACATTTATTGTTCCCCGATTACGAAACTTCTCGTGGAATAATTTCTCTGCTTTCAGTAGCAAGTGTACTGATGAAAATTGCACGTTATTTTGGAAGTCTTGGTATTAATGCAAATTTAAACCAAGAAGACTACTTCTGTTTATATTTACAGACTGTCCAACAATAGATTGACTCAATTTATTTCTCTTGAAATCCAGATGTGTGTAAATTTAGTTTGTTGGTACTTTGTAGATAATTTGTGTTTCTTTGTTGTTGTTTTTTTCTTTTTTGCATTGAACAATGACTTTATACTTGTTCTGTGCAATGGAAAGCCAGGGGACCGACAGATTTATAAAAGTGCATCCTGTGGGGAACGTGAACGTCTGTACCAGATCTAATGTCAGTCTATCCAGTAGTTGTTGAGATATTTCAGCCTGGAGAAAAGTGGTGGGGTGTTGGACCAGCTGCCTACTGCCGTCCCTACTTTTCAGAGTTACAAGAGAGAAGATTTTGAGAACGGGGACTAAATTGTTTGGCCAGTGTATATAGCAATGTGATCCTAATGCACTGGCATATATATGGTCTAATCTCTCACAAAATTTACAGTCTTGATTTTTGTTTTATGTCTCTAGAAAAATGTTGCTCTCTTTCCCTCAACATATTTGAGATTTAAAACTTATCTTTAATATTTTTGAAAGACTGTACACAACCCAAACATGTTTGATTGTTTAATCATCGGAGGCGGTGATATTTTGGACAGAAGGGAAACTTGATTTGTCCTCCAAATATTACATTTTGCTTAAGATGATGCTTCTCAACTTTAGCTCATAAAATCTCATGAGTTGCTTTGCCACACCCGACAAATGAATCTCACATCGCAACACTGGACGTCCTCTCTTGAAGATGTTGTACAGAAAGTCTGTTAATGTTTCCATGCGTATCTTGAATGTATTTCCTCATTACAGGGAAGAAAGTGCTGCATCAGAGGATGCAGACCCTGTCCAGCTGTTTTGGAAAGCTGATAAGAAATCAATTCATCAGATCAATGATGGGAGCTCCACCAAGAGCTTTAGTTTCGGTATGTTTTGCAGCATGTACAGAGTTAAGAACTGTGTTTAATGGATATAATGATTTAGTATTGAGCTATGATAATGGAAACCTACTATACAATAATTTTCCTCCTCTGGTGTTCGCAGACCGTGTGTTCACTGCTGAAGAAACAACCAATCAGCTGTACCAGGGCATTGCAAAACCCCTGGTTGTTTCCACTGTTGAAGGATACAATGGTATATAAAGCAAACTGAATATAGTGAGGACTGTGTTGTGGTACCATGTTGTTCCTTCCCACTCACTGTAGCTGCATGGTTCATAATTGGTTTATGTATGTTTTTGATCCACAGGAACCATATTTGCTTATGGGCAGACTTCCTCTGGAAAGACTTTCACCATGATGGGGAGTGACCATATTCCTGGAGTGATACCTCTAGCAGTGGAAGATGTCTTTGAAAGCATTAAAAAAGTAAGAATGGTATCACATGTTTGAAACATGCCTCAGGCAGTTGTATAGTCACTGTTTGTTCCAATTGGTACTTTTCTTCTGCCCAAAGTTTCCCAACAAGGAGTTCCTTCTCAGGGTGTCTTACATGGAAATCTACAACGAGACTGTGACCGACCTGCTTGTCGACAGCTGGAAGCGAAAACCCCTGGAAGTCCGAGAGACAATCAATGTAAGTGAGCTTTTTAGATATTTGGGTTTCAGTGACATTTTACTGAATCTGATTCTCCTTTATCCCTTATCTTTTTTCCTCTAGTTGTCAATGTTAGCAAGTAACTTAACTAGAAGTAATGAAAGTGCAAACATTCAGTTCAGGTCTGTGAAAAGATTTTGTTGGCTGAGAAGACAGAAACTGTTTTCAGTACCAGCCTGATTAATGTTCACAACCTGCTGCTACAACCTGAACATGAAATAAGCAGCAGTAGAAATTATATTTCGATTAAATGTGTCTGACATATTGTAATAACTATTATAGTAATTTTTCACAAGCTATTTTCTTCAAAGACTTGAGTTCCCAAACCGGAACTATCATTACCTGATCAGCTAATGTTGATATGATTCTGCATAAAAGTTTAATTTGGAGATCCCTCTAAGTACTTTGCTACCATCAGGCACAGTAGATTGTATTACTCAGGACAAAAGTGTTGCAACTTCTTTTCCTTCACAACCCTTTGTGGGTTTGGGTGTGGGTGTGGTCATGGTAGAATGTGGTCCTGTAGCAGGAACTACCACAGAGGTGGTTTTGAGGGGTTTTTGTTGTCGTTGTCGTTGTTGTTTTTGTTTTTTTAGTGTCTGTGGACACATGTTGTCTCCACCATAGCGTCATAACTTTGCAAGATACAATCAGAAATTTGACAGGTGAAGATGGGCGTGGTCATACTCATGTAATAAGTAGTAACTTGACTGTCTTTATATAGAGCTTTTCTTGGTTTATCAACCAATCAACGTGCTTTACACTGCTGCCACAGAAAGTTTGCTTCTATATTGTACAGGTTACTGCACCTACATTAGTATTTCCCCTGCTGGCCCCACCCACACATTCCTGCTCAGCCAATAGACTTTACATTGGTGACCTCATGCAAACATAACTCTTTCTTCATATAAAACATTGTAATGTGGGTCAATGTGGAAAGTGCTTTTTGGGCCAAAGGGATTTTTGCATTGCAGTCCCGTAACTGACCATAGGGACCAGAGCGACAGCGCTGAATCCAGCTCTCCTAAAACAGCAATGGGTCTAGAGAAATGACAGTTATTTGGTGCTCGACACATATTAGGAACCAAGACTGAGGATCCACTGGCCTCTGCTGCTTCTGTCCTACTTTCTGTCTTGTATTTTATGGAAGTGCAACACTGAATCCCAGTAGAACTCCTCTAAGAGATGGCTTACGTGAACCTAAGCTCCCTAGTAACATTTTTCAGAGTCTAGTGGCTCTCAAAGGCAGAAACTACACAAAATATGTATCTTCCTGTTTTACATGATCATGATGATTCTCTCCTGATAATTACTGTGTGCAGAAAAACATCTATGTGGCTGATCTGACGGAGGAGCTGGTTACATCTCCTACACAAGCCCTGGCCTGGATTCGAAAAGGAGAAAGTAAGATCTGAGGCTCCTACTGAACATGAGAATGATGTTCTGTGCAAGACTGTGCGTAACAACCAACATGTTCACTGCACCATCTGCCTTTTGTAGAGAACCGCCACTATGGAAAAACAAAAATGAACCAGCGGAGCAGCCGCTCACACACTATTTTCCGAATGGTAGGTAAAACCCCCAACCTACAGTAACCTGAAGGATTCAGAGGAAGTCTGGATTACTGACGATTTTGTTTCCCTTAGATCCTGGAGAGCCGCGAAAGGAGCGATCCGGCATCAGGCGAAAATGCAGATGGAGCAATTATTGTGTCTCATCTGGTAAGTGAGCTGCTCTTTATTTTTGGCTCGTTCTCTATCTTCCTGTTAACTTTACTCTCTGTCTTGTTCTTTGCATCATTGTTTGTGTTACAATAACTATTTGTTCACTGGCAATTTTGCTTAATTTTCTAGAATTTAG